>JALMGF010000044.1:6935000-7535000 GCA_023333645.1 Sceloporus occidentalis
AGGCAGTATGGCAAGCCTGGGCTCAAATGTG
This sequence comes from Sceloporus occidentalis, assembly GCA_023333645.1. Lineage (NCBI taxonomy): Eukaryota > Metazoa > Chordata > Lepidosauria > Squamata > Phrynosomatidae > Sceloporus > Sceloporus occidentalis. The sequence continues at coordinate 6,935,032 of JALMGF010000044.1, forward strand.
CATAACTGGTGGCAGGTTGGGAAATAAACACAAGAAATGCATTTGATAAAAAGTTTTTTTTATTCTGCTGTTATGATGTTAAACAGTTTTTATTAAATTATTTTAAATAAATGAAAAATGTACATTTATTTTTTTATCCGATTAATCAAAAAAATAATCGGCCGCGGAATGCATCAGGGCTCACACTTACTAACTTGTATAGAAAGGGCCTTGTCTACTTTATAATATATTTAGGGCATACTAGACTACAAGTGGAAGTAGAGCTCCTAAGTAGATGTGTAGAGTTTATGTAATGTCTTGCTAACAGGCAGCTATCTCCCTTTATTGCAAGAGCAGATCAGAGTGTTTTTAAATGATTTGAAGGTTATATTTAAATTTATTTAGCAAGGGAGATAGAGAATTCACTTTTTTAAGCATTCCTACTTTAAAGCATTTTTATTTTCATCCCTTAATGACAAAGCCAAAATGCGTTGTTTTCAATGGGTTTAGGGCCTGCCCATTGTCCTTAAGGGGTTAAGTTAACCTGACCGACCAAACTGAACTAAGGTGGGATGCCCTCTCATAACACTTGCAAAACCGCTTCTTTATTTAATATACAAGCTGTTAGCGTTGCATGTGAGTGCAAGTAACGTTTAATATTGCAAGTGGCGGAAGAAAAACCTCCCGCTAAAATAACTTGCATGTCCTTGCTTGAAACATGTAGCTACACTTAACTGAAGGGTGCCCTCAAATTATTTTCCTCAAGACCACTCTAAAAATTAAAAAGATGCAAACTGTTAGATTAACTTCTTCTGTTAGTAGGGAGTCCTGGTGGCCACATTGGGGGATGAGCAGTAAAGATTACGAGTTGGTACTTTGCATTAGAGGACTGCATTGCGGGCGTGGGCGGTCTTGCTGGGGCTGCGGGCGGTCAAGCACTGTACCTGTGGGTCCCGGTAATCCCGCGCAGTCCCGCAAGCTGCCTTCTCGCTGCTCCCTTACAGTGTCTCCTATCTTGCTCAGCCCAGGAACAAAACAGAGTCACGTGATGTGACGTCACTTCCTGTGACTCCACCTTGTTCCTGGGCGGAGCAAGAGAAGAGACGCTATGAGGGAACAGCTCGAGAGCAGCCTTGTGGGACTGCGCGGGAAATCAGATAAGGAGGCGGGCGTGATTGGTCACAAATGTGGCGGGAGCGGGCAGGATTGGCCACAAATGTGGCGGGAGCGGAACACCCACATTGCGGGAGCGGGATTAAAAACAGCGGGAGCGGGATTAAAAAAGCCGTCCCGCGCAGGGATCTACTTTGCATCTCACAAACATATTGTACTTACAGAATTTGCACGCTGCTTGCTTTTTGCAACACATGCTAACTCGACTTTCCTGCGGTTGAATATATGAGAGTCAATTGTGAACAAGTTAGCTGTTGCAAGCTTACAATTTCTCCAGATTTGCATGCATTTTCTTTTTACCTATCTATTTTGTACACTGAAATCAAAAGATTCCATTTAAAGGGGGGGGGGCATTGAAGGGCTAACTGCATCTTGCTCAGAAATATGTCTGATGATCTTAAATATTTTAATGAATGAGGTGCTTTGACCAATATTACAATTTTAAATAGGACAAAGTCAGTCAGTATCTGGATTACACAATCTTGATGACATTTTTAAATACTTCTCTTGTTCAATAATAGGTCAATCAGAAACCTTGTTTTCCAGCCTTCAGCATTTTGATTTCCAGTTTTCACCCCTGCTCTAAAGCCGCTATAAAGATACATTTTATTGTTTAGTGTCTTGTTTCCCTGTAGAGCTGTTGTTAATGTCTGATATAATTGCACACGTAAAGAAATGATGTGCATGATCTGTCCAGTGACTATTACAACTCTCAGCCCCACTGTCATTTATTACAACAGACTAACAGCATGCAATTTTCATGGGCTTCATGATCTTTGAGGATGGAAAAAAGATTTCATATATTCCTATTTGTTTCTGTCTTACTTTTAGTGCATGTGGATCGCTATTTTAGGTTTTTAAAGTAGTTATTGTGGTTTTAATTGTACAACTATAAATTAGTGTTACTGTACATTATAAAAGTGCAAAATAAACTTTTTATAAGGAATGAAAGTGACACTCATTAAAAAGGTGTATGTATAATCTCTGCAAGTCTAAAAGTTACTTTAGTGATTATGTCCATTTTAAATGGCTTTAATGTATTCCCAGTAAAATGAAATACTTTTGGTGATATAGTATATGTGCATGGCCCTCCTGATTGAGTTTTGGTTTGTCAGCCACACTTCACAGGTATATAAAATAAAGCACGTAGGTACAGACAAACATTGGCAATAAAATGAGTTGTACTGAGTAGCACACAAGCCAAAGGTTACAATGCCCAATACCAAATGTTTGTTAGAGTGGTGTTATGTGTACCGCCACTAGACTTTGGAGCAGTGGAAAGCTACTCTGTAGGGTGATGAATCATACATGAATCACACTTCGCTGTCTGGAAGTCTGACGGACGAATCTGAGTTTGACAAATATCAGGAGCAGGGCCAGATTAACGTAGGGACTGATGGAGCTGCAGCTCCAGGCCCCTACCTGAAAATAGGCCCAGCCGGACTGACTGGGCCGTTGCAGCCGCCAGGGCCATCTTTAACGCAGGGCAAAAGGGGCAGCTGCCCCTTGATCGCGCAACAACCGTGGTCGAGGGGGTCGCAACTGCGACCAGGCCTGCCACTCTTCCACATCATCGATCGCTTCCGCAGAGGCCCGCTACTTACCCATCTCTTTTACCACCAAGGGGGTGCAGGAACCCAACGGGTTCACGTACGTCACAAGACCCTGCTGCGCGTCTGTTTTCCCTGGTCGGTAAAACAGAAGTTGTTCGCACAGAGGGAAACAGCGAGCCCCTGTGGAAGTCTGTGTGTGGCACAGAAACATCTGCAGTTCAGGTAAGGGGGGTGGGGGAGGCTGTATGAATGAGTATGTGAGATTGAGTGAATGAATATTTGTGAATGAGAATATGTAAACGAGTATCTGTATGAGGGAATTATTGAGTACCTGTGAATGAGTATCTGTGAATTAATATTTGTGAATGAGTAAATGAATGGATATGTGTGTTATAGCATTGATGTGTAAGTGGGGGGGGGGCATGGCCCAGGCAGGCTGGGGCAGAAATGCCACAGGCAGGCTGTTTTGGGGGCAAAAGATGCCACAGACAGGCTGGAGGCAGAGATGCCACAGGCAGGCTGTTTTGGGGCAAAGGATTACACAGATAGTCTGCTTGGGGGCAAAGATGTCAAGTCCTATGCTTCCAATCTGGGTGCTAGGCAGGTCCTGTGGATGCAATCTGGGAGCCAGGGCTGATTTGATACTAAAGGGGGGCTGGCTGGGTGGCCTTAATTTACAAGGGTGTGCTGGCTGGGGCATCACATAAAATAAGTACTAAAGGGGGCTACCTGGTGGGATAAATACACAATGTTGTGCTGGCTGGGGGCATAAATACACAATGGGGGGCTCGCTGGAGTGCACAAATACATGTGGGGGCTGGCAGCATCAATAAACAAGGGGAGCAGCTGGGGTCATCACATAAATCAATACCAAAGGGAGGGGTGGGCTGGGGGCGATACACAATGGGGCAAAAACACAAAAGACATAAGCAGTGTTGAAAATAAAAGAAAAATAGTTAGCTTAGCCCTTCCAGATGCGGGTGAGTCTGTCCTGGTGTGTGTTTTTGTGTCAGTGTGGCAGAGCCTGTTCTGGTGTGTGTTTGGGTTTCGGAGTGGTAGAGCCCGTCCTGGTCTATGTATTTGGTCACCTGTTTCCTGACACTTTACTTACTGTAGGAGTAAATTGAGCTATTTGATTCTTACTTATCTAGAGATAAAACACGCTCTTGTATGTGTGGACACTTCAAAGAAGAAATCGGTGAAAGGAAAAGTGAAGGTTTTGTGTTATTTAATCTATTTCAATCTGCATATCTTATTAAAAAGGAATAGCACTAAATTGTGGCTTCAGGTGTCCTGTGCATGATGACTTTTTTTAGTGTACTGATGTACTCCCAATCCCATCACATAAGATTCTATCTTATACTATCTGCCTAGCACTGATGTTCTTTTTATCCAGTACACATGGATGCCGATTAATTAAGATTCTGTCTATTTTATTTATTTCCATATAAAGGTCCACCAAAATCCTCAGCACCAGGCCCATGATGCCCTTATTCCGGACCTGGTCTGGAGAACCCTATCAACCTGAATCCATAGTGCCTAGAGATAATGGTCTGGGGCCGTGTGCATAGACTTATTCTTGCCTAGGCCAACCTAGAGCTGCAAGACTGGGGGGTGCAGTCCACTTGATACAAAACAGGGAAGCAGATCACCCTCTTGAGCTTTTTGCTCTCCCCACCCAGCCTATTTAAGCTATGGAGACTGAGCCGGTTCAGCACATGACACACCAGTATATGATGTAATGTCTCAGCATTCCGTTTCTTAAAGATGTGTCTTTTATTGTGTTTGGATGCCAACCAGTGAGGGGGATGCCCAAGGTAAATATGTCACTGCCTCTGTGAACAAACTGAGGTCCATAACAGGTTTTGACGAGTTTGGTGTTGAGGAACTTGAGCAGCCTGCACAGAGCCTCACCTTAACCCTGCTTAAAACCTTTGGGATGAACTTGGAAGAATGGGCACAAATGTCCACAGACATAATCCAAAATCTTATGGAAAGCCTTCCCAGAAGGGCACCATATTAAAGCCCATGGTTGTGGAACAGGATGTCCAACAAGCTCATATATGTGTGATGGTCAAGTGTCCAGATACTTTTGAAGTATTCAAGGTCACTTACCTTTAAGCTGTTCCTTTTTAAAACACAGTAAAAATGGCCAACCTGAATCATAGTGGTTTATATTTTAGCCTAATTGTGATTTCATATCTGGAAATGTTGGAAACGTTTGCAGCACATTCTCAAAGTTGCGGTATAGGGAGCACTGATATGGAATGCAGTTATGGATAAGACCTTGGCAAGAAACAAGACAAAGCGCATTCTTTATCGAACAAAGGTAGGTAAATGTGAATGTTTTTGAGCCCACTGAAGGTCTACACTGGACAAAAAGAGAAACATTGTGTTAATTTACCGGAGTTAAGGAAACATAATAAAAAAAAATGATTGGGAAAAGCAGTAAACAAAAAACAGGCTTGGGTATATTGGCAATACACTGTATTCATTATACAGTAGCCATTGTATACATCACTATTATTGGTCAAATATGTGCTGCTGTCAACACATACAGAGTCACAATATCATGTCACCCTGTGAGAATCATGAAAAGCCCTGTTCAATATATACACCTAACTATTTTTCAGTTGTCCACGTCTACCCTTTTTAACAAGATTGTCTCCTTTCTAGTTCACTGTGTAGTGTGAAAAAAGTGAACACCTGTAGAGTTAGTAAGCTGTTTCCCTTGCCCATACTGCGTTTGTAATGGTCATTATGCAGTATACAATGGAAAAATCAATTATCACAGTCTTAGGCCCATCTAAGACCCTTTCCACAAACCGAGAAATTAATATTATGGTATGGCATTTAATAGCTTTTAAAATCAGTTTGTCGTAAAGGCACAATTTCTGTTTGGAACAGAGGCTCCTTGTTACTGGAGGAACAGTGACAACTCTTTGATGAATCCTTTACACAGAAAGTAGGCTTCTATATGCAATTATTCATTGATTTTTCTAATACATTATTGAAAAGGAAAATGAGTTACCAACATTTTTTAGTGTGCACAATTTGTAACAAATGCAATTATGGCTCCCAAAACAATTTAAAAGGCAGGCAGAAAACATCCTTATATTTTATGGGAGGATAATTATATATTTTGTGTAATTTATTAAACTGGCAAATCGTTTTATTGTGATGTCCAGAAGCAACAATATACACAGGCTATGCATATCTATTTGTCGGTTAACAGATTTAGCAGGACTGTCCCCATTTGTATTCAGAACTGTACCCCCCAAACCACACTCTCACCTAAGCCGCAGTCCTGTCTGTAAATCACAACTAGAAAATGTGGTCACCCTAGACATAAAGGTAAGGTAGTAGACCAAATTTAGCCCAAGGTTTTTACAAACAAGGAAAAACAATAGAGTTTGGAAGATGTGACACGTGTCTGTGTAAGTAAATGTAATGTATTAATTTGTAATGCAAAAAATGTCCATAAATAACAAATGGTAATATTTCATTTATTTTTCTGATCTCTCTTGGCACTTGAAGTATTGCTAAATATGGTTACAATATTATTTATCTTTCTATTTTAATCCTCTTTACACCTGCATTATTATCCGGAAGAAATTGTTTTTGTGTATATATCTAATAGTTTTGGCTGTTCTCCATTCATGATGTAAGGATGGTACTATTTATTGTTTGTTTTTTTACACTTTATTATTGCCCTAAAAATGTTATTTTTCATGTATTGGGAGGCAGCTGAAAATATATGATTTCATTTTTTTTTTCTTTTCTGGAAGTATTTAATCTGTTACAATACATCTACTTAAAACTTGATAATGTCTTAATACCCACAATTCTATCTGCGAGCACACTAAAGCTAATAGAACATTTTACATTGAGTAGTGCAATTAGCATTTAGATGAAATGGCTGAAAATAATGGACAAAACTCCAGGCCATTACTGTTTGCCAAATATATGTTCTAAAAAATTCCTGGGGCTCATAACTCAGCAAGTTTCTTATTGGTTTTATAGTGAAAGAAAAAAGTCAGAATTAATAAAATTTCTAGCAATTATTATTGTATAGCTCTGCACAATATTGATATTGAAAACTACATTTTTGAAAAGCTTAGAAACAATTTTTTTTACTTTTTTTGATGTTAATGTTGCAGGTGTTTCTCTTTGATCTTTTTTCAATGTAGCAAGACTGGCACAGTAACTAAAATATCTGTTTAGATATGTTATTACAGAAATAAAAACAGACACAATTCTTCTACTCAGATGGATATGTCTATTGTAATATACAAAATATACTTTACTACATACTGGTGCTAGCCTTATGCTTTGAGCTAGGAATCTACTCAAGTTTCATCTGCAGACTTCCATTGTGGATGGTTTTCTTTACTTTAATACTCTGGTCAATCAGCATTTACAAGGGGAAGGGACAAGCATAGACATATAAGCTTCCTGATGCCATTTTAATGCAGTAGCTGCCAGGAACAGAAGAGCACTAGTAGTTAGTCAGTGACAATGTTAATGTTAAACTAGGCTGCCATCTCCCATATTACAAGTAGTGTAAGTCTGCTTCTTGTGTCACATGACAAACGTTTTCTGCAAAAAAATATTAACCCCTTAATGACAAGACTGTTTCTTTCTCGTAGTACATTTTGTGACAGAGGCTCTTTTAACATTTTTCAGTGTTGCTGTTTAGCTGTAATTTTCATCATACTCTTTTTGTGCACCCCCACACATTATCAGGACAAACAGGGCTTTCTTTAGATAATTTTTATCATATCATCTTATTAACTATAAAAATGAAAAAATATGGTGATTTTTGGTTAAAAAAAATTACTCTTTGCTCACTTTTTAAAAAAAAACTTTTACTCGTCTGCAAAAACTAATCAAAAAAACCTGCTAAATAGATTCTACTATTTCTCCTGAGTTTAGAAATGCCCAACGTTTTGTTTTTGTTTTTTTTTTTGCTTTTTTTCTGCACGTTATGAGGCAATAAGTACAAGTAGCGTGTTGCTATTTCAAAGCCATTTTTCCCCCAAATCTGGTCATTCTGCCCCATGTGCTATTCAGGTATCTTTGAAGCCGGCCAATGCAATTTACCCTATCAAACCATATATTTTTGAAAACTAGACACCCCAAGGTATTTCAAATGCTGGTATTTTAACCCTTTCCATGCACTAATTCTCAAACTTTATGGTAGTAAAAAAAAATATTGTATTTTTTTCACACACGTTGTACTCCAGGTATAAATTTACAGCTCCTGGTATATGTCACTGCCAAACACCCCAATATGTGTTTAGCAACATCTCCTGAGCGCAGTGATATCCCACATGCATGGGTTTGTTGGGTTATTTGGGAGGTAAAAGGCCACCTGTGACACCTGTGAGGTGTGTATTTTTTTTGCCATTTAGACATCTGGTCAGTCTGTGCCCACGTCCCATATTTGGGACATTTGCATGGATTGTCGTTAAGGGGTTAATAAGGCATAACATTTTACATGATTAAATAATTATTTCTGAGAATGGATTGGGTGTTCAACAGTAACTAGAATTGTGTTTCTAATGCTGTAAAATAGAATTAAACACAATTTAATTCAACACAGTAGATGCAACAACACATTAAGCTATGGACCCCTCTACTTGAATTACTGCAAAACTGTAGCTTCCATTTTGATCATGTCTACGTACCTATCGGGTTTATCAGAAGGAGTTCACTAATTTATGTAGTTGCTAGAAACATGTAACTTGTCAACAGAATTATTTTAGGTTTTTTTTTTCTGTTAAAAAGGTAAATATGTTAAAGTACCAACTACAACACAGAGAGCTTATTATGACAAATGAACAGGCTGGTGTTTCTGTAGTAATCTTCACATAATATAGCTGCCTCAAAGCACTTTAAAAAAAGAATTACTAAACATAATGAAACAAGAATGATGCTGTGTAGGTAAAAGTACTTGATAACATCCCGCGTTGTGAACAAATGAATTCGTGTTCTTGAGCATTGTGCTTTATATATACATAAACCATTGCAAATGAATGTTGTTTTTGACTAAAGACACTTTTGAAGTACAGACATTGCTATTAAAGACAAGATGTCACAAGGAGGTAATCAACTAAAAATCATGCCAACAGGATCTTTTTTTTAATTTACAATAAATAACCCACAGAGTAAAATTGCGATGTATTAAAAAAACCCGGACTTTTCCTTAGGAAACTCAATGCGAACAATTACAATGGTAGAACATTTTCAGTGTATTTATTCCATGAGCAAGCGGAGATGAGAACAGCTGGCAAGTATTTCTTGTTTTGGTTTTTGCATGAGAAGTGCAAGCGTTGATTCAATATTTAATTCATGAGTTTATTTTTTGGCATTTGTATTCAAGAAATGAAAACTTGGACAGAATAACTTGGACATGTTACAATGAAACAGCATGAAATAGATTTGACCTGTGCCTTATGAATGGTTGGTTATTAAAGAACAGTTTATCTGAAAAATTGTAAAACATGTTTTTGAAAAGTAAATAGAAAATGGCCACTTAAATAAGCAGAGGTGTTGGTCTTCAAAGGAATTTCCTTGCATCATAGGCAGGGCCGGCCTTAGGGGTGTGCGACCTGTGCGACCGCCATGGTAGCAGGGGCGCCTGCCCGGACTTAACTTAAAACATCGTTGTGGCGCCAGAGGAGTAGTCCGCACAGGGTGCCACAACGCCTAAGGCCGGCTCTGATCATAGGGTCTGAAAATCAGTGTGTGAAGTGATTGATTCATCTTCTGAATATAAAAGCAGGTCTGCATGTTACTATTGTTAATTCTATGTATTATTTAAAACCTTATCAAAATCACACACACTGTTAATTAATAAAAAGTAGATATTTTCATAAAATGAAGATTACATGTTAAAGGTGAGGAAATCATCTCCCAGGGTACAAATGCCCCCCCAAAACAATTAAAAACTACTGAAATGCGAAGTTAGCGCAAACATATATCATAATCACAAAACTGCAAGCACTGTTATTGTTATTATCTGTTATTTCTAATTTAGTGGCATCACAGAGGTAGCATGGTGGCTTTTTTATGTTTTGATGTATTGGCATTGAAAAGGTTAAACTGTCATTGATATATTGCACTTGTGCACTTGTGCACTTGTTGCTTCATTGTGCATGAGCTAAGGGTTCATTTCAGATTGCTGTGGTGAGCTGATATTCTTGGATATTCTAGATGACACTTTCATGGTCTGCAATAAGTCCTGCTAATAATACACACTCCATTGACTTGCTTAGTAGAAGTTGTTTTCTATTGATTTCAATTTATCTTTTTTAGTGGCGGAAGTCCAGGATCCATTATAGCTATTTGAGGTTTAGCCAAGAACTTTAATAGAAAACCATGTATTTTCAACCACTGCTAACACAAATTAAAATTTAGTTTTTCTTTGACTAAACCCCCATTTGCCCTTTGTGACAGAAAAACCGGACTACAGAGGACTCCTAAAATGTAACATTTATTCAAATTACTTAAAATAAAGTACCAAATAGTGGGTAAAGTTCTAAACCTGAAATCCTAGGGTAGGATACGCATCTGGAGTATAAAAACAGGCGCTCTACATAAATCTTACAAACCCTGGGTATTATCCCTGCAGGTTCTCTCCAACAAAATTAAATCTCCTGACTGAGTATATGTTTAGAATTTATTTCTACTACTGGATAACATATACAGTATACATTCCTCATACTCATAAAACATTCATATGTAAAACTCATATAATTAACATAGTTCTTAACAACAGAACCAATAATCAACTGGTCTAGTTTGCCCATTTTGTAATATAATACTTATTTTACTAATTTGTTTTTGTGTGTGTGCATTAATATGTGCTAGTATGAGTGAATCCTCATCACAGAAGTCCATTTCTATGACAAATTGAACTCGTTGGAGTCTGACCTTAGTCTGATCAGATATTTATGTTGCATTGTTTCAAATGCTTGAATTAAATCACTTACCCATCTATTTATATGACTCGAATTCTCCACCATATTTAAAGGAATCCTTTATCATTAAAGGGTTATTGCATTTTATCATGGTTTGGTTATTGCCCATGGGCAGTGTATAAACATGAAAAAGGGGTGTATGTGGATGCTAATTATGAGAACTCAAATACTGGCTGCTCTTTTCCGTCTCCTCCGGCATGCTTCCTCTTCTGACTTATAAAATACACATTGAAATTAATATGTAAATTAGTCATTTCTTGGAGACAAGCTGTGAATATATTATTCTTATTACAGTTGAGGTAATGTGCCATGACATTACTACCATTATATCAACCACGTTATATTTCTTCTTAATACATCTTATTAAGACAATAGAAACCAAATATTAACATTATTTATGAAATTTAGGTGACTAGAGTGGCATGTAGCACTGTTAACGCATCTAAAATGTGGGCATGGACTCAAGACTCTGACAGACCCAAGTAGTTTTTAAAATATACATATTCTGTCAGGGGTTCAGCTAGCAGAATAAAGTGAAAAGCTTAATAAAGTTTGAAACATCAGCTTTAGTCATAGAAATAAAATTTCATGTCAAGTAAAATAACTATTTGGCCAATGCAAACCGGAGCTTAGGGTCACTGATGCCTAGGTGCAAGAATATTTTTGGTGCCCCCAGGTGGGTGTTGCTATATAGCTTCTCCCCTTAACTAGCATAACACTTATAACTTCATGCATCACCACTCCAACTCTTTGGGCCCCTTAACTTCACCAAGTAACAAGTCACACACTTACCACAGTGCCAGCTTTGCCCCCAAAAAGCTTGGCAGTACCGCATTTACCCCAAACAACTTTCCAGTGCCACCTTTCTCCCCCAAACAACTTACAAGTGGCGAGTTTATCCCTAAGCAGTCTGTTATCTTTGTGCCCAAACAGCTTGCCAGTGATATCTTTCTGCCTAAATAGTTCTTTGGTACCATCTTTGTCCCCAAACAGCTTGTCAGTAGCATCTTTGCCTTCAAACAGCTTGTCAGTGCTATCTATGCCTTCAAACTGCTTGCCAGTGTCATATTTGTGTCCAAACAGCTTGTCTGTGACATATTTGCCCCCCAAATAGCATTACACTAAATGTATCAGTGACATTTGGTTCTCTGACTTTAAAGAAGGCGCTTAGCACGAGGGTTTGGAGGATAGGGAAAGAGGACATTACCGGAAAAGCTACCGGAGGTTGACACCAGGTTCTTAAAGAAAAGATGTAGAACAAGAAGATGCAGAAGTTAAATGGGGGAAAAAAAGCAGAAGTGGTCAGCAGAGAAGGTAGGGAAACATTTAGAGAGCATGAGAGAGAAAGTGAACCAGAAGGAGAGTATGAGTGAAAGGGCCCGTGATTTTGCTATAAGGGGGTCTGGCCTCATTTTTGGAGTTGTACGGATTGCAGTAAATTTGCAAACTGTACGAATCCAAATGTGAATAATTATTACCATAGTTTGTTTTTTAAGATACCAGAAGCACAATAGTATATTCTACAAATGTATAAAATAAATATGACATTTTTTAGACATAACCCTTTCATGTTTTACAGTGCAAACAAGACTTTGAAGAGGAAAGTAGCAACTTTCTCTTGGGGAGAAAAGAATGCTGGCGATAGGCAGCTTTTGTAACATTATTTAAAAGCAAAATTAAGTTCCAATCACTGCTTTTTACTCAGTCTATTGTCAGGCTACCATGGTAGCAAATGCTGGGAAGGGATTAAAGTATCAGCATGCTACTATCTGATTAGACTCACTGACCATGATCACAAGCCACAGTTAAATTTACCAATGAGCCATAAAATGTACATATGTTGTCCATAGACATTTCCACATTTAACATTATATTTTTTTCAGGGACTCCTGCTATATCAGTGTATAGTGCAGATGATTAAATACTTTATTTTATGGTCTTTTTTTTGGAACATGCATTTTTGTACTTGATGATATAAAAATAAATCTTATATAATTGTCACTTTGTTACTAATAAATTCATGTATTACTACCACTTCTGTCTGTATATTCTTGACGCTCCTTTATTCTAACTCATCAAAATATAAACTATTGTGCCTTTTATCCATTCTACTGTCTCCACAGTAAAGACTCATCTATATGGCTTGTGCTATAAAGTAATGAGATGCAAATCACTGGTATGATCTCAACTCCTATACACCTAATTAGTAACCAGAGCAACACAAGTGAAAAGTTTATCCAAATTATACCAGGAGAAATGCATATATAAAAAATGCAAGCTGTGCATAATAAAATGACCTAGTTAAAGCAGAGAAGTAGAATATTTCACATACTTAAGAATCAGGGTTGCTTAAATTGACACATTTACACATATTACCAATGTTTTTACATTTCTATTGATGTCTTTCTGTAGTAACAAATTGGCCATAGTAGGCAAAGTTGTGTAAGTACCTTACCCCTTAAGGACCGGGACTTTTTTATACTTCAGGAGACATTTTTATATTTTTACTATGTCTGTTGAGCCGTAATGTCCCTTTTTCTCAATTAGTGTACCCAGAGAAGTTATATATGCATAACAATGCATGCTTTTTCTTTTGAAAGCATATTAAAACATGACATTATTTTGTTAGAATAATTTTTGTTACTTTTTTTAACATTATACATTAACATTATACAGTTCTGGGCTATGTGCCTTTTCCTTTTTCCGCCATATGCACACCTCTCTGAGGAGACATCAAGTCCTTTTGTTTGTGTTTATATATACTACCAATAAAACTGTTACAGAAAGGAAGACAACTCCAGGGTATTTTACTTGTAGAGGTAGTATGTCAAAATAGGAAAATACTGAAATGTTTTATTTGCATTTAATTTTATTATGTAGGGTGACTTTAAGTTGTATTCAATAACAACATTGAATTTTAATTTACTTGGTGCTATAGTAATTCTCAATAGATAGAATTAATATCTTTCATATTCTAGTTGATATCATGTATCCCACTGGTAGCCTCTAGTTCTAATGAGGGTCTTCACAAACCAGATCATAGGCAATGCAATACAGAGTATGGCATTTCAATTCATGTAAAATATGGGGGGCTTTTTTATTTCATGTACCCAGTTAGATTGTAAATACGGTTAAAACAGATTAGTCCATTGAGTTAATTTTTTAAAAATATCAATACTTTCAAATAGCAAGACTTTTGATTAACTGATATAACATGAATTTTAATTACTAATAATAATTAAACAACCTTCCTGTATAGTAGCCTAATCCAACTACTATTAATGAAAGAAACAAAAGCTCACAATTTAAACTACTATACAAAAAAAGATCAGACACCACAAAAAAAGGTTAACTAAAACTAAAAACGCTATACTATTTATTAATGTGAGGATTATCAAGATACTTTAGATATCTCTCTTGGGTATTTTAATCAATACATTCTTCCTGAAGGTTAACACAGTTAACAAACAAAGGATCATTTCAAACACCAGCAATTGCTGTCATATTAAGCGTTGGTCTTTAGATACAGACAATTTCTCTAACGTAACAACATTTCTCTAGCTAGTTAGAGCTTAATTATGTTTGCTGCTTTCTATTTGAAAAGACTAGTTCCCTTTTATTCTGGTTGACCCCAAATACACCAGTATTTTTTAATGTTTCAATTATATATTCACCACATTAAACAGGGTTAATGCCACTCTGCCCGCCAGATATGCCTTATACCCCCTTTATACTACTCTGCCCCCCAGACTTACCAAAGCATCCCCAGACTTGTCTCCCGTGCTCCAGACTCCCTGATGTCCGCTTCTGCCAGGCACTTCCGCTGGGGCTTCTATGGCGGAGCACCAGAAGGTCATGTGACACCGGCGCTCCGTCGTAGAAGCCCCAGTGGAAATTCCAGGTAGCAGAAGCCCCCTCTCCATGCATTTTTTCAACTCACATCATCTCATATCGCATATTTGAGTGCATGTATATTGAGTCTGATTTTTTAGTTGGCTTTTGTGATTTTACGAGTTGCACTTTTGCCCAACCCAAACACATTTGCTAATGCCAACTCGCATTTTTGTCCAACTCACATGCTATTCATATGCATAAACCCCACTGTATCACCGTTAGTACCTGCTAACCCTGTTTTAAAGAGTTCTACAACCCTAAAAGTCATGCGCATAGACTCAATTAAAAAATACTTTATGAATTAAAGTGTAAATAAAATATATAATTATTCTTGTAAATGACATCATTATTTAACAAAGTTAAACCCCCTAATCCCAACCCTAAAACAAAAATGTCCTTCCAGGCCATTTGAAATGAAAAAATTGTTAACACTTTTGATCACATTAAAGAACTGTTAGGATTCCTGTAAACACAATACATATGTATTAGACTTGTGCACAAGGTCCAAAATCATTAAATTAGTACAAGTTTCTAGTTTAGTTTTTTTACTAATTCATTTTCTGGTAACAGATTTTGTTTCCTGACCTTTTATTATGGATGAAATGTGAGGGGCTTGTTTGATTTGGAAACAAAATTCAGGGGCCAAAAACATATTTCTCTCTCTCTCTCTCTCTCTCTCTCTAAGTCCTGTCTGTTCCCCTGCACCCTCTCCCTGCCTCGTATCTGCCACCCCACCTGCTCATTTACCTTCTTCACTGACTTCTTGGCAGGTGCAGCGACAATGCTGACAGTAAGAGGGGAGCGGGGAGTCAGTATGTGAGACAGTGACCTGCTGCATAGAAGAAAACTACAGGAGAAGGGAGGTAAATTAATGTACACCCTTCCTTACAGTCACTAAAAATGGTTAATTGTCATCTGCATATTAATTATGTTCCTCCTGAGATTTTTACTTTTATTTAATGCAAAAAACGTTTGACTTACTGTAAGAAAGACATACTTTAATGAGAGGGTGGTTGATATAAGAAATAGCCTCCCAGGACCAGAACCTGGAGGTCCACAGGACCCCTGAGGTGTTTGTATTTTTACTTAATGGAATATCATTGAAAGTTTAATATTAGAGTCATCTGAGTATTGTTCATTATAGATATATCTGGCATTACAATGGATAACTATAGCCTTTTTATTTCTTTTGCTGTAGGTAACCTCTTGCACCCTGTCCTTAATTGTTTCCTGTGGAAGTTGAATCTGCTAATACTTAATAAGCAGCAGATGTTGGATTTATTGGGCCCTGAATGCCTAAGTGTACCCACTTTGAACCTTAACCACATTTTCTGCCAAAAATGCATAAAAACATAACTTGTTTAAGCCTGCAGATAAAGCAACATTTTGTAATTATTGGCAACATCACAGAAAATATGTGAGAGGAAGAGATAACCCATCTATTGAACGCAAACAATATAGGAATTTGAAGTAATTTAGATGGTTTTACAATTTGTTTTCATTACTTTTGTCTGGGATCTTCCTCATTTTTGAACATCCATATGAACATCGAAAACAGTCCAATTTTCCTACAGAACCCATGATACACCTGGTAGATCATCAGTCTAAAAGGCTCCCATGTTGCCACAATTGCAGAGCACCACTGTTGATGACTGTTCCATGACCAGAGCAGTCAATCTACACAGGGCCGGCCCGACAATGGAGCCGAGTGGGGCAACTGCTCCAGTGCCGCCACTTTTGAAGGGGCGGCACTTTGCCGCCCCAAGCCCTTTTTTTTTTAAAGCGAAAGAGAGAGAAAGGGGCACCGAGTGGTTTTCGTTTACCAAGCTGTCAGTACCCGCTCGGTGCCCCTCTCTCTCTCCTCTGCGGCGAGTCTCCCTGTTCGGTCCCTGAAGATTACCTAATTTCCGGCGCTCAGCATTACAAGCCGGCACCGAGACCAAACAAGGAGACTCGCCGCAGGACTGCTGAAAGGTAAGTACAAGGAGGAGGGGGGAAGGGTAGATAAAAGGGAGGGAGGGAGAGGAAGGGTAGATAATGGGGGGGGGGCGGCAGGGACAGAGGGAGAGGAATGGTAGATAAGGGGGGCGGCATTTTGTCTTGGGCCGGCCCTGAATCTACAAAAGATGATCCGCCCATGCATGTGATTCTACAGCTAATCACCTGCACAGATACTGTCAAATGGCAAGTCAGATAAAGAAAAACATAGCAAACACATGAAAATTGCTCTGGTTCTCTAGCGTAAAGTAGTCCTGGTCCTTAAAAGGTTTGTGGAAGTTGAAGATTTTCATGATTTGTAGCTTGTCTTGTTTTTGTCTTGTATGGATAGGTTAAATGTGTATGTGTGGTATGTTTCCTTTTGCTCTAAATGCCTAAAAGAATCTAAAGTTCTCCACACCGAAGGAGAAGTTGTCCCTTTCCTGACCTTTTTAAAATAGTACCTGTTACTAAATTAGCGGAACTCACAAATCAGCTTAAACAGGACTATGATTATATCTGGTAGTCTACATCACCAGATGTCTAGTTTTTATGCTAACTGACTTGCACTATTTGCCTATATATTGTTAAAGAATTAAGGAGGGGGTAGAGAAGTCTGCGAACTGGACTCTTCCCTGTGTACACTTTAATAGAGAAGCTCTTGCTTATTCAACTAATTAAACAGGTGTCGTCAAACGTCTTGCAGACATTCACAGGTTAAAACAGTATTTTGCTTTTAGAAAAATACATGCTGCTTTTATTAAAAGGGAAGTTCCACTTTTTAAATCAGTTCACATGTATTGTGCTTTCTTTTTTTAAACAGCTCTAGTTTTTATATAATGTAATGTTTTTATACAGCTGCATATTGGCCATTTGTATGTGTTCTATATCTGTTACGTTTGTCAAATCTACTAGACAAATGCCTTGAGTCCTTATTATACTGCCTGCATTAAACAAAAGAATGGCTCAGCCTTTATCACCCAGATGAACACTAACCAAATGAAAGTCTATGGAGGAATGGACCAGCATTGCCATCCACTTAGTGTTGTGTTTTTGTACAGGGAAAGCCACCCAAAATATCACATGACCAGAGACCTAGAGTATTTGGCACCCAAGGCAGATCCTGTATGTGGCACCCCTACACACACACAAAAGTAAATAATAGCTAGAATACTTATTTCACAAATGTTTAATTGTATGTCAACTGGGAAAAAAATAGAAATCTAAAAAAAAAAATATTAACTTATAAATAAATGAAATAAGATTAAATAAAAAACATTTATTAAACAGATATGGTACAGCATAACCCCTATTATTATACACTAAGCCAGACATTGAGGTGGTATGCCTCTGCCCCTTAAGTAGCCTGCCTGTGCCACCTCAGCCCCTGAATCAGCCTGCACAGGCCCACAGCTTACTGCTGTATGAGGAAATTCCGACCAGGTTCCTGCTCCCCCTGCATGGGAAAAAAGTTTCCTCACACAGTGTGCAGGCGGCACAGCATTAAGCTGCAGGCCCGCCCTAGGCGGCTGTCGAGCCAGCAGGCACCCCCCTGATAAGTGACACCCGGGGCAGAGCGTCTGTCCCCCTTTAGGTACACTACTGCACATGACTGACAAAAATAACAGCCTCCAGGTCTACGGCTAAAGGTTGTTCATAGGAATAAATAAAATAAACCAAATTATATTATTTGTTATCATTGTTACTGCTGCAGCTGAAGTGTTTAATACATTTTATTGCAAAATGTACAACATGAGATACTCAACTGAAAAAATTAGTTTTCTTATCAATCAGGAAATATATTTGGACACAACAGAAACCCTTTCACTGTACAATGTACAGTGCATAAACCAATGATGTGTTTAAGAATTAAGTCTTTTTTGACAATTAACATACAAGATTTTCTCAGTAAATAACGCCTTTATTTCACATAATGTAGACAGTACAGAATATTGTATTTTCTTTACCTTGCTAAAATAATGCTTGTTTTCCAGGTTCCGCATGATTCTGCTTTCAGTTTGTTCAATCTACACAGGAAAGGTCAATAACTCTCTCAGTAAACCAGAAGCAAATGGCACCGAGCTGATCAATGAACTTATTTCATATTCGAATGCCAAAGAATTCAAATTTCCCATAAGATCTGAGTGATGAGCTAAGCAGCAACCTCTCTTAATTTTTAATTAATTTGGTTCTATTGGTCATATATACTGACAGAATACTAAATTTTGAAAATGACATCTCCTATTTATGCAATGTAAAAAAGAAGAGTTGAAGAAAGAAGTGTTATCACCATGAACAAATTGTGATAATTTAATAATTTAACAATGAATTGAGAAAAGCACACACAAAAAAAAAAATAGCATAAACAACAGGTTGTTAGGTACTGACTGCCAAAAACATACAAAAAAAGAAACAATTGCAATAAGATTTAAAAATCCATAAAGCTAGAGGTGTTTATTAATATCCCATATTAATATTTGTTTTTAATTGTTTTTTTTATTTATTGATTAAAATTTAGTTCTAAAATGTTCACTTACATTTTGCACAATTTTGACTGTGACTGTGATGTGTACAAACTCTAATAAAACTTCCTCTCAAGCGGAAGTTGTCTACGCGGATCGCGTAGAGCTCTACACGCTGCCCGGACTAAGCACCGGGGACTCAGAAGCACCAGTAAGTTTGGAGGAGAGAGGGGGAGGGAGTGTTAAATGGGGGGGCATAAGGCATTTCTGGAGGCAGAGTGCTCTATGAAATGCCTTGTAACCCCCTTAATGCCACTCTGCCTCCAGAAATGCCTTTTAACCCTCTATACACCACTCTGCCTCCTGAAATGCCTTATACCTCCCTATATGCCACTCTGCCCCATAATATGCCTTTTAACCCCCTAAATGACAGAGTGGCATATAGGGGTATAAGGCAATTCTGGAGGCAGAGTGGCACATAGGGGGTCAAAAGGCCTATCATGGGGCACAGTGTCATATAGAGGGTTAAAAGACGTATCATGGGGCACAGTGGCATATAGGGGGTATAAGGCATTTCTGGGGCAGAGTGACAAGCCTGGGGGCAGATGTGCATAACTGGGGGGGCAGGTTGAAAAAAAAAGGAAATAAAAACAAAATATTTTTATCAATCATAGCTTTTATTAACAAACAATTGTTCACATAGTTTACATGAATTAACATTTACTGGTAAAACTTTTTTCCTATAGGGTCGTCTTATATTCCGGCTTTTTCTTTTTTTCATAAATTAATATTCAGATTTTGGGGGGTCGTTTTATAATCAGGGTCGTCTTATAATCGAGCAAATACGGTATAATGTATGCTACAAATAATATTACAAATATACACACAACACAGTGCAGCTCACGATCAAGATAACGAGGTTAACTGAAACACCACCTATACCTCAAGTGGAATCAACATATGGAAAAATACTAAAACAATTGTATCAGTCCTCAGTAAACCACAATGACATTTGAAAAATGGCAGTTTAGGGAAATAAGAAAAATCTAGAAATATATATGACAATATAAAAACCACTTTTAATAAAATGACAACTGTCAGTCTAAGAAACCACAGGGCCCTTGTGGCTAGACCACAAAATACCACAAAAATAATAAACAGGAAAAAAAAAAAATACAAAAAAATATATAGTAAAACATATGATAATATAACACTCCTGATCAATATTGGTACACGGTTCAGGCTTAATGAGTAGAAAATCCCATATAAGAAAAACCTATAAAAAATTGTATCCAACTAAAAAAAAACCAAACAAAAAAAAAACTTTGTAGCAATTGTCCTGCAACATGAATTTGTATCAACAGTGTTTCAGCACTAAATACTTCAAAACATCGTGCTGATGGTAAAATATCTGTAGAAAGATGTCCTCAAACATTCAATATGGTATGGATCCCTTGGGGTAGGCAGTAAGCACTATGTCTTTATAGAATCACTGGCCGGTGCCTTATTTGGTAAAACAGATGCTTAACGGATCATAAAACGATGGTACACTGTACCGCTCACCATCTTCTGTTAGACCGGATTTTTGTTGCTAGCAGATCTTTTCCAGTACAACGCTCCAACTGGGAGATATGGCTCTGGATGGAAGGTAGCCTCTCACACAGGCGAGCGCACTGGCAATCACCGGCGTCAGACATAATAGTCAGATGATATACGTCAGTTGTTAACTGTATGTAGGACGTTCCGGACGAAATCGCAAACACAGACCAACTCAGTGATGGTATTCGCTGGGTGTTCGCATGGATTCCAGTCAATCAGCATACAGGCAAAAAGTGCAAATTATGCCTCCCAAACTTCCACAGTTGCTGCCGACTTAGCGGCCAGTTTCTGAACAGTGTCCAATATAGTAGTGTGTTTAAAAACAAGCCAAACGCGTTTCAGGGTATAGTAGCTGTTAGAGCAGTCCCGTCCCTCAGTAGCTGTCTTTATACTCATTAAGCCTGAACCGTGTACCAATATTGACAGTGGCGACTCTAGAAACAATATATAGGGGGGGCACACAAGATACCACAGTCAAACTGGGGGGGCATTAATAATTTCAACCATTAAATCATACCACTGAAAAAACACACACACACACACACACATATATATATATATATATATATACAGAGGCGTATATAGGGTATGGCAGCCATGGCACGTGCCATGGGCGCCATCCCAAGGGGGGCGCCGGTGAGCGGGTTTTTTTTTTTTTTTTTTTTGATGCGGAGGAGAGAGAGGGGCGCCTAGCAACTGCTCGGCGCCCCTCATTCTCCTCCACGAGCCCTCTACCCCCATCCCGGTGCCGGCATTTCATGCAGAGCGCCGCAATATGCCGGCATATTGCGGCGCTCTGCATGAAATGCCAGCACCAGCGAGCGGCTTTTAAACACTGATGCGGAGGAGATAGAGGGGCGCCGAGCGGTTGCTAGGCGCCCCTCTATCTCCTCCGCATCAGTGTTTAAAAGCCGCTCGCTGGTGCCCGCTGCTTCACTGCTGGGCGCCGAAATATGACGTCATATTACGGCGCTCAGCAGTGAAGCAGCGGGCACCAGCGAGCGGTGCAGGAAGACAGCAACATCGTGCTCCCGTCGCTGGACTTCAAGGTGGGGGGGGGTTAAAAAGTGATAAGGGAGGGGGGGAGGGGGGTTAAAAAGTGATAAGGGAGGGGGGAGGGGGGTTAAAAAGTGGTGGGTGAGGGAGGGAGGGAGGTTAAAAAGTGGTGAGGGAGGGAGGGAGGGGGGTTAAAAAGTGGGGAGGGAGGGGGGTTAAAAAGTGGTGAGGGAGGGAGGGAGGGGGTTAAAAAGTGGTGAGGGAGGGAGGGAGGGGGTTAAAAAGTGGTGAGGGAGGGAGGGAGGGGGTTAAAAAGTGGTAAGGGAGGGAGGGGGGTTAAAAAGTGGGGAGGGAGGGAGGGAGGGAGTTAAAAAGTGGTGGGTGAGGGAGGAAGGGAGGGGGTTAAAAAGTGATAAGGGAGGGGGGTTAAAAAGTGGTGAGGGAGGGAGGGGGGTTAAAAAGTGGTGGGTGAGGGAGGGAGGGGGTTAAAAAGTGATAAGGGAGGGAGGGTGTTAAAAAGTGGTAAGGGAGGGAGGGAGGGGGATAAAAAGTGGTAAGGGAGGGAGGGGGGTAAAAAGTGGTAAGGGAGGGAGGGGGGTAAAAAGTGGTAAGGGAGGGAGGGGGGTAAAAAGTGGTAAGGGAGGGAGGGAGGGGGTTAAAAAGTGGTGAGGGAGGGGGTGGGTTAAAAAGTGATGAGGGAGGGAGGGGGTTAAAAAGTGATGAGGGAGGGGGGTAGATATAAGTAAAGAGTGTGCATTAATGTGTGGATGCATTGAGTGAATGAGAGAGAGCATGAGTTAATGTGTGGATGAGTTGTCTGAATGAGGGCGAGCATGAGTTAATGTGTGGATGCATTGAGTGAATGAGGGAGAGCATGAGTTAATGTGTGGATGAGTTCTCTGAATTAAAGTGTGAATTAGTGAGTGACTGTAAAAGTGTTTGTGTATCATAGATGTATAATTGTGGAAGGGCAAAGATGGCACTGGCAGGAGGTTTGAGCCTTGGGGACCGAGATGGCACAGGCAGGGTGTATATGGGACAAAGATGGCACTGGCCGGACTGTGTGGGGACAAAGTTGATTTGTGGTGGGCTATTTGGGGACAAAGATGGCAAATCTTATGTGTGTAATCTGGGTGCTGGCCAGGTTCTATGTGGGCAGTGTGGACGCCAGGGCTGGCTTTGCGGTGTGCAACCTGTGATCTATGCCTGTAATTTAGGGGGTTTTAAATATACCTTTAATGCCGTGTTTTTATGTGAATTCCAATTGATCTTTACCTGCAAAGCTGGGTTTTTGTGTTATGCTGTAGATCCATATCTGCTATGCTATGTTTCCATACATTATTTATGTGTACCTGCAAATACAGGGTTAATATGTCTTATTCAGTTGATCTATACCTGCGATGCTATGTTTCATATATTATTATTGTATACCTGCAAATACAGGACTTGTATGTCTGATTCTGTTTATTTGATATATACCTTCAGTGCTGAGATCACAAGTGAATTTCAATTGATCTGGGTTTGCGTGTTGATCTATACCCGCTATCGGCAGCAGGGACTAATATATATATATATATATATATATATATATATATATATATATATATATATATATATATAGGCAGCAGGGGCTAGTAAATGGGTTTTTATTTGGACAGGGGCGCAATTTCAGTGCTTGCCATAGGCGCTATTTTCAGTAGATACGCCTCTGTATATATATATATATATATATATATATATATATATTGCAAAAAGTAATGTGCTATGGAATGATACTTTTGTTATTGGACAATACAATACTTGATCGTTCAACATGGGAAGCCTGAAGCCACAATTTAGTACGACTAATCCTTGAAATCCTTTAAACAACACAATACCTTAACTTTTCCACTAAATGATTTCAGGGCCTAATATTAGTCCCTGCTGCCGATATATTTATATATAAATATATATATATATAAATATTATATCCTGCTGCTGATAGGAGGTATAGATCAACACATTAACACACAAACCCAGCTTTGCATGTATAGATCAATTGAAATTCACTTGTGATCTCAGCACTGAAGGTATATATCAAATAAACAGAATCAGACATACAAATCCTGTATTTGCAGGTATACAATAATAATATATGAAATGTAGCATTGCAGGTATAGATCAAATCAATACATGGAAACAGCATTGCAGGTATTAATCAACTGAACAAGACATACAAACCCTGTATTTGCAGGTATACATAAATAATGTATGGAAACATAGCATAGCAGATATGGATCTACAGAAGAACACACAAACCCAGCTTTGCAGGTACAGATCAATTGGAATTCACATAAAAACACAGCATTAAAGGTATATTTAAAACCCCCTAAATTACAGGGATAGATCACAGGTTGCACACCCCAACCACGCTGCCCACATAGAACCTGGCCAGCACCCAGATAACACACATAAGATTTGCCATCTTTTTCCCATATACTCCCTGCCTGTGCCATCTTGGTCCCCAAGGCTCAAACATCCTGCTAGTGCCATCTTTGCCCTTACACAATTATACATCTATGATACACACAAACACATTAACTCATGCTCTCCCTCATTCAGACAAATCATCCACATATTAACTCATGCTCTCCCTCATTCAGACAATTCATCCATTTTAAGAAACTACACCCCTTGGAGCTTCAAATGAGGGGCTACATGTATTTCTAGGACAAAAGTTGACTGCACATATAATGATGGAATATGTCGCTTTGGCTTAAAAATATGTTTTTTCTAACCATAACAACATGTTCATTTGTGTCTTGCGCACTCCAGTTTTGTACTAGAAACACATGCAGCCCCTCATTTGATGCGCCAAGGGATGTCGTTTTTGC
The DNA here is from genome assembly GCA_023333645.1 of Sceloporus occidentalis. Lineage (NCBI taxonomy): Eukaryota > Metazoa > Chordata > Lepidosauria > Squamata > Phrynosomatidae > Sceloporus > Sceloporus occidentalis. The sequence continues at coordinate 6,959,523 of JALMGF010000044.1, forward strand.
AAATGTCTACTTTTTGTGCCATAATTTAACTTCCTACGTGAGCAGTAATGCCACGTCAAGGCTTCAACCCTAATTACTGACCATTCACACGCCTATCATATCTCCATTCACTCACAGAAGCACACACCATACTTTCCATACATTCACTCACAGAAGCACACACACCATTCTTTCCCCTTACAGTCCCAAAGAAATGATGGTAAAGGGAGAAGAAAAAAAATCACTTTTACAGCAAAAATAAGTTTTGCAGTAAAAATGTAAGGCGCTCCAGGGATGAGATGGTTACTCACATACCGCACAGGCTAAATGGCTGATTTTAATAATATTTGCAGTTCATCAGGATTTCAAAAATTGCCTCCCTCTACCGTTGGCTAAATTTAACCCCATGATTAAAGGGATCATAGGATTAAAAATTAGTATCGGCCATTTTTAAAAAGGGAATGTGACTTTTTATAGCTATATGATCGCTGTGGTAACATTGGCTACCACAGTGATCATTTAGCTAGAATACTTAAACTTTTTTTTTTTTTAAAGTTAAACTACTTTATGTTTAAATAATTTAATTTGGGGGTCTCTAGGCAATTTTGATCTTTTTTTATCTGCCTTAAGAGACCCCCAATTGCCCCCCCTTGCCCCCCTGTAGCGTCGCCACTGAATATTGATCAGGAGTGTTATATTATCATATGTTTTACTATATGTTTTTTGGTATTTCTTTATTTATTTTTTTTTTTTCTGTTTATTATTTTTGTGGTAATTAAGCAACTGAGTCTAGCCACAAGGGCCCTGTGGTTTCTTAGACTGACAGTTGTGATTTTATTAAAAGTGGTTTTTATACTGTCATATATATTTCTAGATTTTTCTTATTTCCCTAAACTGCCATTTCCAAATGTCATTGTGGTTTACTGAGGACTGATACAATTGTTTTACTATTACAAATATAATGCTTTAATCTATATTCCAAGCATAGGTGTACTGAGTATGATTTAATAAATGTATTTACATTCAATTCAGAAATGTATTCCCCAACACTCAAAGGAACATTATGTAAATGTTTAAAATGTTTAGTAATGCATTAGAGATACCTAGAAAGGGATTTAAAAAATATTATAATCCTTTACAAGTATAAATCTACATATTACATGTCTACATTATCCTGAGTGTTTTCTGCAGCAAAATAAATGCGTACGGCTTCCTAATCCATTTTATCATATAAAACTAGGAGACCAAAAAAAGTGCTGTATTTGGTTTAAAAATGTTTGTGTCTGATTGCATGCATCTGTGCAGAAAATAATTAATAATATACATTTGGACAGCTTTTGTTTCTTATACCAGTGATATTTTAAGATCAGGGAGGAGAAAATCGAGTGGGGCTTGGATTAGGAACTGTTAAATCAAATATTTACAGCAACAAGATTATTATAACATACCTTGTATGCTAATGTCCCTCAGTGTATTTACCTCTGCCATTTTAGCTGGATGGCTATTCTAATTGTCCTCCACTTTCTCAGGGTCTTCTGTTGTGCAGCGAAGCTAAGTGTAAGGGGCCGTGACAGAGCTAGTAGGTGTGTTTATGGGAATACAGTGTTTTAATCTGATAGGTGATAGGTATGTGCCGGCGGAAGTGGCGTCAGCGGAGGTTGCCTGCGCGCATCACGCAGGCGTCCACCAGCTGGCCCTGCTAGACACCAGGGAATATGGGGGTGGACTGGTAAGTCGGGGGTAGCATATCTAGGGGGCAGAGTGGCATATCTGGGGGGGCAGAGTGGCATTCCAAATTGTTTCCAATTTCTGTTTATATATAACATATACTGATTAACTGCATAATAGATACCAAAAATTTTAAAATACATGTATTCCTGTTTATTAAGTCAAATACTGTTTTACCATTCCACTAATGTGTATTTTTTTTCTTTAAAAACTATTTTTTCTTCAAAATAGCACTAAACTTTAAGGGTGTGGCCTATAATCGGGTGTGGCCTATAATCGGGTGCGGCCTATAATCAAGCCAAAAGGGTAAATACTGTAAATCTCCAATGCTAGCATTGATCATTGGTAATATAGTTTAGTGGCACCTGGATATCTGGATATTTGGTCAACATGAAAGGTCTAATGAAAATGCATGAAAGACTATTCAAAGAAAATGTGACTTTAATATGTAACCAGAATTAATGAAGACATTTTTAGAATAGAACAAAGACAAAAAAGAGGATATTTGTGTAAAATTATGTAAAATTAATTATACAACATTTGTTCTGTAAATAATGACATGGTCTATGTGTTAATGTCGCTCTACTTTTCTGTTTACATATAAAAATGTGTGCTTTGCAATATTTCAGTATATTTTGCTCCTTTAATGCTGTTAGGTTTCACCCCTTTTGTAATATATTTTTTTGCATTTAGTTTCATAAGTTTGTTCCAACGTCCTGTGTTTTTGTTCCATGTCTATACCTCCTCTATTTAACATACCGTATCCAGCTGTTTTATTAGATGTCCATTTCCCCTCATCCTGCTACAGGCATGCTCCTTCCTGCTTCAGTCCGGGTGTCTAGTTTTAAATTTTAAACATGATTTGTTTTATGAATCACTAGTCCTGGGGTACTTTGGTACAATGGCAAGCTACACTAGAAACAGATGCAGAATTAGCAAGAAATGTACCTGTGGCAGGCTGGGATGAGATTGAATAAACGGGGCAGATAGTTGCGGAAACTTAAAGAGATGGCCAGAAGCAGAAAAAAAAACCAAAGAAAGTAAGTACAGGAAACTGAATGCAGTTGTGGATTTAAATGTTTAATATATTTGAGATACATTCCTCTGTGGTTTTTTTTCATCAAATATGGGACAGATACATAAAACGGGAAGTTTTATCATATGTTATATATTCTATGATGCTGCAAGTATAAGAGAACTTAGCAACAGTGTTCAATGTATGTCAGCTGCTGTAGTTAAAAGGCACGGTGGAACGTGAAACAGTGCAGAAAACAGATAGAAAATTAAAGGCTAAACAAGAGAAATGATATCATTATGCAAATATATAGGGGGCTAATAGGAGCCACTCTCTGATGACCTGTCCATTAACAAGACTGTACAAATAGGAAGATGGCATTAATCCAGTAACTTTCTAGGTATACTGCAGTCAGACAAAAAGCACAAGTGACCTTGCGCTAAATGCTGGACGTTCCAGTTATTACAAAGGCACAGTAGCTACTGGATCATTATCTTCCATGCTTATCCAAAGACCTGCAAAGCTCTGATGGTCTGTGACTAGCCAGAACCCCTTTAATGCATACCGACAACATATGATCTGGCAGTTCACTTTTAATTCTTGTTTTCATAGAAAGCCTATAAAGCATAGAAAGGATTGGTAATATTTTTATTTTCTGTTGCAGAAATGTGACTAGAAAATATTCCCAATATTTGCTTGCTTTTTTTCGAAAAAGTTTTTCATGATTTCAATAATATTGTCAAATTAATTGCTGGTAACAAACATTGAAATCCTGTGATTTTAGAGCTTGGTCTCATTGCTAAAAATAATAATAATAATACATATTTATCACTGTAAATGCTGGCCCTTTGACTAGCAAAAAATACAAAATGCATATATTTTAAGACTGTGCTACGTTGTTAAATTACTTTGATACCAAAGTCAAATGCTATTCCAGTGTTTCATACAGAGATAACTTTTTTTCAAATCTCCATACATACATAACTAACATTTAATTATGTTTGAAACAACACCAATCCCTGTTTCTCTAATGTCTCCATTACATTTGTTTTTGAAGCATTACTTACATTTTTTTTTTTTTTACGGAAAATTTACACTTTTTTAAAATAATGATTATATTAGTACTAAGATTTTTTTTGTAATTTAACTGTTGGTACTTACCTGTTTGTATCATTTATTTATAAATCCACACTTGATCATTGTTTTTCCAATTATTTAGATTCATTTCTGCATACAGTGTTTTTTCCCAGTAGACAGAATCCCTTGATTTAATTAGTTGTTTTATTATATTTGAATCTAATCTCTTCACTAAAACAATTTATATGCAAATTGATTTCATTTTCGTTAGTAGAATTTTTCCACAAGCCTTTTAAGTAAGTAGTGTAGGAAACCACATATATAAGTGAGAGATGAGAGTTATGAGGTAGGTCCTTGGCCATATGTCCTAGTCTCTTTATTGCGTAATCATCCATCCATTTGGTCCATTTTCACTTCATGTCTTACGGATAATGTATTAAATATGTATTTATATATTCCATACATTTAGAAAGCAGAGACAGACTGTGTAGCACTACTGCATTGGTAAAGTATGGGAAATTAACAATACAATGAAAATGTATGTTGTGTACTTATACCCCCCCAGCCACCCCCTTTTTGTATTAAATTGTTGAACTTCATTGAGGCACAGGGCAGCATGGTGGAGGCACGCTGGGCGCTTTAAAATCATTAAGCGGCCGGCCGAGGGGGTCTTACAGCTGCTTTAAAAGTCGCAGCCCCATTGGCTGCAATGGCATCTTGGTGTGTGGCCCAACCCGCCCCTGCCCAAGAGCATATGTTTATGCACTATAATATAATATCCCATTCTAAAGGCACCCTTCATTTCTTACAATAGACTTTCTGTCACATTACCAGAACTTCATATGACATTTTTGTGATCATGTTTATTGTAATTGATGCATTCTCTTCATTTAACAGACCTCACTTTGTTTGCCGGCAACCAAAAAAGTGGTTCTTATGGCCTTTTAACTCCATAGATGCGTAGATAACAGGAGCAGAAATCCATAGGTTCATCGTGAGGAGTTAAAGGCCTTTAACTCTAGGGGCGGGGAGACAGGCCAAGTTTCCCGTCAGGAGTTAAAGGGCCGTGCTAGCGACTCTATTGGTTGCCTGCAGGGGCCTCCTCTGGCATCAACCAATTGGTTGATGCCAGAGGAGGCCCTTGCAAGCGGCCAATAGACTCACTTGCATGGCTCTTTAACTCCTGACAGTGGAACTTGGCCTGGGGAGACAGACTGTACAGACCTTTAACTCTTGGAGCGGGGCACCAGGAGTTTAAAAGTCTGTATGAGCAACTCTATTGGTCGCCGGCAGGGGGCTTGTCTGCCATCAATAGAGTTGCTCGTACAGACATTTAACGTCCTGGCGCCAAAGCTGCTGCGTAGTGCGTACCGCGCACCGCGTTAACCCCGTATTAACCCCTTCTACAAAAAGAACGAAGAAAAACGAACACGAAGAATGTACACGAATATTCACCCGAACCAAACACAGGAATGGGCGAATATTCGTGGAATACGAATGTAAGGATTTACCTGCCTCTCCGGTCCCTTGCCGTGGCCGGTGCCGCGGCGCTTCCTCCTTAGACGGCTTCCCGGGCAGCTAGTACCACCGCTACCCGGTCGGCGCCTTCACAGTGTGGCTGACCACGCAGCAAACAGGTAGCAAAACATAATATTACACGTTACATCTGTAACGTGTTCTTATAACCTCTGGTGACCTCCTTAATGCAGGACACACCTCCACCTTTCCCTATTTAAACCTAGACTTCCTCTTCTGGGTCACCCTTGGTTGGTGTATTCTGCTGTTTCCCTGTGCGAGTTGCTGTGACTATTTCCTGCGTTTGACCCGGCTTGCTGACTTCGCTCCTGTTTTCTGATTTGGCTCCTGTTCTCTGATCGTTGGTATTGACTCGTCTTGTTTGACTACTCTTCTGGATTTGGCTTCCTGCTTTACTGGTTACAAGACCTGATTCTCGGTTCCAGCTCTCCTGGCTACTCCTGGTTCCTGTTTGCCTGGCTCACTCCGCCATCCGGGGTCCTCCTCATCCAATCGTTACAACGAAGATGTTTTCCCCCACGTTGACGAACATTAAGACGAAGACGAAGAGTTGGTCAGCACCCAAGTCTAGTTACTATTGTTTTTTTACTTGAGAAAGGGGGGTTTACACTCTGGAAAGTTCCTCCTTAAAATGGAATGTTAGTCAAATAAATAGGCATCATTCTATATTTTAGTACTCATTTTTTTCATATAGAATATTAAATATAGAAGAGTTTTTTTAATTTATGCTAATGGGAAATATTCCAATTATGTTAATCATATAAGGAGTACTTTCTTCACATTCAAACGAAGACAGCTCCTGTATGTACAGTATATGTTTTTTAAATATACAACTATTCCGTTACCATGTTAAAAAATTATATGACTCACAAAGAGAGAAAATATTCCTTATAAACATTACAAATACCACAGTGTTGCAGTACATTAAAGTAGCATATTAGTTCAATAATAATGAGAGGAGCCACATTTTAAAAAAAATATATAAAAAATTGAAGAGAGGTAAAATATGTGGTTTTGAAACATCTTAAAGTATCATGATTGAGTGTATTAAATGAGCATAATCAAAGCTGCTGTGGAGACATGAAACATATTGGCAGAATGCAAATAACAGTGAGCCACTTGATCAGCTTGTGGTGGTTGTTCATGCTGTTATTCTATTATAAACAATCACTAAGCTACTAGTATACAGAGCTATGGCTTACTGTGACTGGAATGGCTGACATTATGAAAGAACAAACAGATACTGTATGTATTTTTAATGTACACTGCCAAATAAATGCTTAATAGCATGTCATGCTTCTTCTATTAACTGTGAGTAGTTCAGGCTTTTAATAATATTACATGTAATTTCATAAATATGACATTTTTGTTCAACTGAAAATTCACCTTGCATATCTACTATCTATTTATCTATCTATCTATTTTAATGGGCATTCAAAAAATATAGGTATGTCCAGGTATTCAAAACATTAAGAAATGGATAAGAAGATGTACAAAACTAAATATACTTACAGTATACAGAAAAATGAAAAAAAGAAGAGTTTAGCATAAAGTTTTATGCATGCTGCTCATTTATAAATATGATGGTTCTCTTATCATAAGCACAATCAACACTGCCTAATTCTATTTGATTGCAGCTAGTGGCAGGGCTGGAAGCAGGGCCATTCACTATCTTACCCCTCCAGGCACCACAAGAGGTATTGAAGTAGAGCACTGATTCTGGTACTGATACTAATTCAGTACATTGCCAGGTGACCACATGGAAACTGAGGCTGAGAGCTGTACTGCAGATGCACATACATTGGTTGATTATACTTTACTGAAAGGGTGGAACAGCAGAACAGCAGAAGTGGAAAAGGGTAATGGAGTATTAGTTTTTAAAATGGAACTAGCACCACTCTTTTCACTCATAGTTGAATGTATGTACATATATTTTTCTTTATATAGTGCAATTAGATGTACATAGTGCTTTTACAGTTTATAGTATGATGAGATGAAAATAGAGTGTCACAATGTAACTATATAGTCTATATAGCTATATATATATAAAACCAATCTGTTCTGACCTCCCTAGGAGAGTACAGTGGGTATTATGCATACAAAATGATGCCAGAGGAGACCCCTGCAGGTGACCGAAAGAGTCGCCCGCACAGCCCTTTAACTCCTGACGGCGGAACTTGGCCTGGGGAGACCAACCTGCTCCAAGAGTTAAAGGTCCGTACGAGCGACTCTATTGGTCGTTCATACGTACCTTTAACTCGTGGAGCGGGGAGACTGATGGTCTCCCCTGGCCAAGTTGTGGCACCAGGATTTTAAAAGTCTGTACGAGTGACTCTATTGGTTCACTTCATTGGTTCATGGCAGAGGAAGCCCCTGCCTGCGGCCAATAGAGTTTGCTCGTACAGACCTTTAAAATCCTGGTACCAAAGCTGCTGCATAGTGCGTACCGCGTTAACCCCGTATTAACTCCTTCTAAAAAAAACTAAGAAAAAAACAAACATGAAGATTATACACGAATATTCGCCTGAACCGAACACAGGAACGCGTAAATATTCATGGAATATGAAGATTTTTTCCCCCACAAAGACGAACACGAAGACAAACACGAAGTGTTGGCCAGCGCCCAAGTCTAGTAAAAAATCCGGGGAAGAAATATAGATTAGGGTGTCCTCTGCATATAGGTGGTATTGGAAATCAAAGGAATATATGAGTTGTCCAAGTGAAGAGGTGTAGATGGAAAAGAGAAATGGCCCAAGAACTGAGCCCAAGGAAGACCCACAGATAGTGGTACAGGAGATAGGAACAAGTTTCCATGGATGTAGGAACCCCTAAAAATCTGGGGGGGGCAGCATTTTCCCCCATCAGATCCCCACTTTCTCCCCATCTCTCACACTATCTACCCCCTCTCCACCTTCTCACACTATCTACCCCCTCTCACCCTTTCTTACTATCTACCCTCTCCCTACCCTCCCTTCTCACACTATTTACCCTCTCTCTACCCTCTCTTCTCACTAGCTACCCTCTCCCTATCGCCCCCTTCTCACTAGCTACCCTCTCCCTACCGCCCCTTCACACTAGCTACACTCTCCCTACCCCCCTTCTCACCAGCTACCCTCTCCCTACCCCCTTTTCTCACTAGCTACCCTCTCCCTACCCCCCTTCTCGCTAGCTACCCTCTCCCTACCCCCCCTTCTCACTGTCTACCCCAGGGGTGTCCAAGTTTTTTCTGCAGTGGGCCACTTAATCAGAATTGTATACGTGCGCGGGCCGCACTTATTTTTCACTGTGAGAAGATATGGCCTTTAATAAAATATGCAGATGAAAATAAAGTAAATGACACAAAACCTTTACTTTTCCTCTCAATGTTTTCTGGGCCTAGAAAGTTTTGTGATTACAAATTCAGGACTCAGGATAATTAAAAATGAAATAGTTCTATTTATTCTAGGGATGCACCAAAATGAAAATTCTGGACCAAAACATTCACGGTTCACTTAGCCAAAACCGAAAATAACCCCCCACCTTTAAAAATAATAATAAAAACTCACATTTTTAATAAAAGCAACACACCACAATTGGACCAAAAAAATAGCAATATGACTTGGCATGATAGGAGTGTGATTGCTAACAGCAATCACACTCCTATCATACCCAGGCAGCCAGTACATGCTGGTACAGGGTGGCTGTAAGTGATGTGCAGACCCCATACTGCTGGCAGCATCAATACACAAGGGGGGCAGCTAGCTAGGTTTCAGCATGTACTGGCTGACTTGGCATGATAGGAGTGTGATTGCTAACAGCAATCACAGTCCCATCATGCCTAGGTTCCAGCACTTACACATCCATGCTATCACACACACACTCATTCATTCATATACTAATTCATTCACAGATTCATTCCCTCAATCACGCATTCTGATTCAAACACCCTGTGGGGCACCCTTACCTGCACTGAAGCTCCTCGATGCCGCTCACAGACTTCAGCAGGGGGCACAGCCTCCCTCTGCGTTCTCTGGTACTGCACAGAGGAAGCAGGATGTGATGTGATGTCACGTGAACTCTGCTGGGTTCCGTTTCCTCTGTGCAGTACAGAAGGCCCTCCCACAGGTAAGTAGCAGGGCTCTTGTTATAGCAGGGCTCGAGGTGCGGACCGCATAAGATCGGATGCCCTGGATGCCGATCTTACGCGGGCCGCACCTCGAGGTCTCGCGCGCGGCATTTGCTGCGTTTCTATTGGGGGGGTTCCTACGGCCCTGGTGGGGGATTTCTTTATAATCGGTCCCCCCCCGCATGAGTTACTGGGGGGGATCTGTCCCCCCCGTCCCCCCCCGGTTCCTACGCCCATGCAAGTTCCAGTGAAGGATTTGAACCAGGAAAGAGTTGTCATGGATGCCATGAACATGAAGGGTTTGTAGAAGGCGTCAGAGAGGTTCAAGATTATTAGCAATGAGAAATAGCCTTTTGTTTTAGCAGTGATTACTGCATGGACTACTTTTCAATGTTTATACCATAATCACATGTTATAGAAAACATCCCAATCCAATTGCAGACCAATAAGAAGCATATTTGCTTAATTTTCATCAGTAAATATACATGTGGTATTTTCAAGATTGCAGAGAGGTTTGTTTTTAATTTGCTTTAGAGTTTTCCATTCATTTATAGAACCCAGAATGACATTCAACATATTTCCCATACCTATTAAAATTGTATGCTCTTAGGTGATTCATCTTTTGCAAGAAAAAAAGCAAACACTGTCTTTTAGTATAAAATCAATATACGGCGATTAAGAGTAATTTAGTCATTATTCATATTAACACACAGAAATCAGTGCTATTAATCTTTTAAGCTCTTTATCAATTGTTTAATTGGTTTAACTGAGTTGGTGTCCTTTTCTTTGCTGACTTTTGCACTTTAAACTTCAATGCAGCTAAGAAACTTTAAAAATCCATAGTTCATAGACATCTAAAATATCTTAAATGACTCATGTTTTTTTTTTAAACCTTTAATGGCACTATATATAACTCACAGTACCTAACCAAAATGCCTTGGTGCAATCCAAACTATTACATTGCAGTTTATTCATATTGACAGTAGATTATGTAGCACAATTACAATAGGGTAACTGAATGTTAACCCCTTAATGACAAGACTGTTTCTTACTTGTAGTACACTTTAGGACAATGGCTGTTTAGCTGTAATTTTGTGTCTCATTTAGGGCACCCACACACATTATCTTTCTTTAGATGCCATTCATTTTATCATATCATCTAATTTACTATAAAAAAATATAGTGATTTTTTAAAAAATATTTTTTTCTCACTTTTATTTTAAAAATCTTTTACTCATCTACTACCTGTCCTGAGTTTAGAAATACCTCAAGTTTTTTTTTTCTTTTTTGTGCATGTTATAGGGCAATAATGACAAGTGGTGTTTTGCTATTTTAAAAACTCTGGTTATTCTGCCCCATGTGGTATTTGGGACACCTTTGAAGTCGGCCAATGCAATTCGCCCCATCAAACCATATATTTCTGAAGACTAGACACCCAAGAGCATTTCAAATGCTAGTATTTTAACTCTTTCCATGCACTAATTCTACCACCAGTCTTTGTCAAACTTTATGGTAGTAATTTTTTTTTCCCAACACATTGAAAACATTGTATTCGGGTATGAATTTACAGGTCCTGGTATATGTCACTGTCAAATATATCAGCAACATCATGTCAGCAACATTTCCTGAGCATAGTGGTACCCCACATGCATAGGTTTGTGGGGTTGTTTGGGGACTAAAAGGCCACATTTGGGAGGTGTGCATTGTTCAAATTGGAATTTTTACATGTTGAAAATTCTTCCCCCATATCCTATTTGGGGATCTTTGAAGCCAGCCAATTCAGTTTAACCCATCAAATAATGTATTTTTTAAAAATAGATACCTCAATGGTATTTCAAATGCTGGTATTTTAACTCTTTCAATAGACTCATTTTACCACCAGTCATTGTCAAAGTTTGTGGTAGTAATTTTATTGTGTTTTTTTCCCATGCACATTTTACTTCAGGTATGACTTTACTGCTTCTGGTATATGTCACTCATCAAACAACAACCCAATATGTGTTCATCAACATCTCCTGTGAATCTCATTGATGTGTCAGTTGGCGCCACCATCTTGTGAGTGGCAGCAATGATAGTGGTTGTGGTTGCTTTTCGGAGCAATCACAAGGAGATTGGGTAGAGATGTTGTGTTCGCTGAATGCCTTGAATGCCTGCTGATTGCTTCCTAAGCTGTTTTAGCCAGCCAACATCTTTGATGATCGGTTCATCGGTGCCCATTTTTTCTTGGGGGGTGAGGGTTTTCCTCCCATTTCTGATGTAATTGATGACTCGTGGAAATACTATCAGCCCCACTGTAATTAGCTATTTAATAGACTTGTGCAGAAGGTGCAAAATTATTTTGGGATAATTTTTGGTTACTTTTTTAGAAATTAGTTTTCAGCAAACAAATTTAGTTTCCTGCCCTTTCTTTTCAGATGAAATTCAGAAAGGGGGGTTCTAATTTGGAAATGATATCGGGGGCCAAAGATACATCCCTCTGCCCCCCCAGTCCTGTCTGTGCCTGTATCTTCCACTCCTCACCTACTAACTTACCTTCTCCAGCTGTTTTCTTATTTCAACAGATTTCTTTGAGATCATGCTCATAGGAAAGGAGATGGGGGAGGGAGTCAGTATGTGAGAAAGTGTCCTGCTACATAGAAAAAAACACAGGCAAAGCTGTTCTGAATTATAATTGAATCCTTGCTTTTCTGTAGAGGTAAAGTAATGCACATCTTCCCTTACTGGCCCTTAAAATGGTTAATGGTCATTGGGCAGTTTTGCAATTTGTTTTTCTTGGTTCGTCGTGATTACCCTCATTTTTAGAGATTTGTACAAATGTACAAACTTTCTTTAAAAAAAATTTTCACCAGTTACCTTGTTGTTGGTGATCCCAAATCCAAAATCATATGTACTAAACTCAACTAGTATCTTGACCTTGATTGATTTGCAGTTCCCAAGAACTGAACCAGGTTAGTGTATTGACCAGGATTGGGCTGTGATTTCCTAAGTTTTCTGGACTTTAATTCATATCTGATTTCTGTATACTGACCTCAATTCTCTATTTGATCACAAGTTGCTTTAGACTGCCAAGTACTTCAAAGACCAAACTCAGAGGGAAAGTGGAGTGTTGACTCTTTATTTACTGCAGAAGATGGATTACCAAAACGTTGGGTTTCTTTCTACAAAGGCATACAAGTTTGTTAAAAATTTTAGTTTCCAGCCGCAAACGCACATGAGTTGGACAAAAGTCCAACTCTCAAATCACTTCCATACAGTTGACTGGCAGGAGTTGGTGCAAATTAAAAAAGCACCTCAGCACAATGTAATTATCCTAAAAGTGTCTTTGTAAGATGAACTGGAAATGTTGTGGCACTCGCCATATAGAAAACTACACATTGCAAGATAATTTTATATAATATATGTTGTGCTAGACAGTCTTGTCCCTATTCACGTGGAATGTAGTTTAAGTTTGTCCACCACATAAAAGTTCTAAAAAATATCCTTCACAGAACTGCACGGTAGGGACATATTCTGTGAAAATAATAACCATTGAGACCATCCAATGTGAAATTTAAATCACTGCATTTTTTTCCTAATCTGAAAAATGTGTAACAGCTTTGTACTATTGCATATTCATATTCTACATTTATAGATCTTTCCCATGTCTAATGAAAACATGGTGCCTAAAGCTTTCTCATTATTTTATCTGCAATGGTTTTTCGTTTTGAATAAAATCAACTACTCAACATTTTCTTTCAATGCAAAATGAGCAAATGGGTATTTTATCGTCGGCCAGTATATATGTTGCACCATATGGTATATATGATATTATATACATGTTGCAGTGACTGTGTAACTAAATGAATCAATCAGATGAGTGGGTCTACTGTAGTAGCTAATATCAATGCTCATAAGGCTTACCTACTTCAGCTTGGCTTTCAAAGAGTCTTGTGGCCATCGCTGTTTCTAAAGGTTTTGGATGCCAAGGACTACTTCCCACAAAACAGATTTGTCAATAAATGGCCTAGTGATAAAATCATAATAAAATTGTCTTATATCTTTGGTATACATGTTTCCCAATAGAAATTCATATAGTATACTGTATCACATTCCTTGTATTATAGGCTGCACCCTTAATGTTTGGTGCTATTTTAAAGAAAGAAATATTTTTAAAGAAAAAATACAAAATTAGTGTAATGGTAAAACAGTATTTTATCTAATGAACAGGAATACGCGTACATTAACATTTTTGGTATCTATTGTACAGTTTGTCAGCATCTGTTATATACAGAGAGAAAACCAATAGCCATTTTAAGGTCCCCCCTTAAATCATAATGTACCTTACTTATAGATATGCCCCTCTGCCCCTGATATGCCAATCTGACCCCAGATATGCCATTCTGCCCCCCAGATATGCTTTATGCCCCCTAGATATGCCCACCTGCCCCCACATATGATTTATGCCCCCTAGAAGTGCCACTCTGCCCCCATGAAATGCCACTCTGCTTCCTAGAAGTGCCACCCCCCCAACTTACCAATGTACCCCCAGACTCCCTGGTGTCTAGCGGGGCGGGTGGAAATCTGCACGATGCGTGCAGACAACCTCCGCTACGGCACTTCTGCAGGGGCTTCTATGGTGGATCACTGGAAGGTTATGTCACGCAAGTCTAAGCTCATCGCGCTGTCCACGGCTGCCGGAGAGGAGGATCCAGTTCCCCTGCAGCACTGCGGGGGATCTGGATCCTAACCCTGCTGCTTACCCGCAGCTGGGATAAATGAAAAAGAAAAAAAAACACTGCATGTCCTGGGCGTCGGGCAAAACGAACTGCGCATCCCTGCTCTAAACCCCGAATATATGCTGCACTCCCACTTTAAAGACCTAAAGTAGGGCAAAGAAAGTGCGGCCTATATTTTGGCCAATACGGTATATGCATTATCCATTTACATTTTACACTGATTTATGCTGTATCACATTTTACCAGAAGGAAACAACAAATAAATAAATATTGATTTAATATTTAATATGATATAAGTGGTTATATTTTTTTAAAGCTACTTTTCATGCATATATCTTTAAGCAAAATAAATCTCTTTATGTGCATTCAAATTTGGCATTTTTTGGCCAGTAATTTATTAAAATTCTGTGTCCTTGTCTTTATGCTGTCAATTGAATCGACAGCATAAAGATAAATATTCCAATAATATGCTGTATTATCAATGGAACATTCTAAATGTCAAACAGAAAGAGCAACAGCATGTTTTACAAAAACAAAATAAAGAAATCCATAATGACATTTATGGAATATTTTCTGATCTGTTCCTAACAAATGTAATTAAAAGACAGCCAAAGCCATGAATTTATAAAGACTAAACATAATGGAAATCATATTATTATTTATTGATTTATAACGTACCATCATATTCCGATGCACTTTATAATTTCATAAAACATAGTACATAACATTTTCACTTACAGAAAAGGTGAGGAGGGCCCTATTCAAACAAGCTTATAATCTTGAAGGAGTGAATATACACAAAAGGTAAAAGTGGCATTCGTTATGATAAACCAACCATGTTAGTGGTAACAGGCTTGACAGGCTTCCCTAAAGAAGTGGATCCTAAGGGATTTTTTTTAACAGAGCGAAGTTCATGAGAAGTAAGAGCTGAGGACAGACGAAGAAGAGTGGGAAGGAGTGTATTTGGAGATCAGTGAGATGTAAGTAGTAATAACGTTATAATGAGCTTTGCAAGTAAGAGTAAGGATTTTAAATTGAATCCTGATGTAGATAGACAATTGGTGAAGTGACTGAGAGAGGGGAGAGGTGTTAGAGTTAAGGGTAGGCAAGATAAGTCTGGCAACATAATTCATGATAGATGGTAAGGATGCAAGATGGTTATGAGTCCAGCGAAGACATACTTGTAGTAGTTGAGCCAAATGATTAAATTAGTAAGGAAAGTAGTATAGAGGGAGAGCTAAAGGGATCCTAAAACTAAGCCTTGGGTTACACTGAGAGGGAAAGGGGAGAAGAAGAGTTACCAAAATCTGGGCACTCACATCATCCACACAGGAAGTACTGTATTCATGCAGCATAATGCAGACACATACCTAATTAACTCTTTGCCTCTTGTCTGCCTGCAAGGTTTAGTAGATGGACCCCAGAATGCAAGGCTGGAGATGTGAGAGAGTCGGAAGCGAGGTACTGGTAGGGATGAGGCGTAGGCGAAGTCAAGACTAGTAGAGGTCGGTTCAGGCTGTTAGGTTCATAAACGATTAGCCAACCAAAGGGTCAAACTCCAAGAAGACAAATAAACAATGCATATAATCACTGAAGTGAATACACAGAAAGTACAGTACATCTGAGCACTGTGAATAGAAAAAGACAGAATTATAGAGAAAAGGAGGGAGGGGTACCCTCTCTGACGTCATGATTGAGCCTAAATCCAATCATTTGGGATTGCTGCCTACTGTCCCTTTAAGAAGCCATCTGGTGTGCCGGAACGAGTTGTTTGTCTCTGTTGGGACGGCCCTCCCCTCGTGTTCCAGCTGTACTGAGTTGCAAGGAGGGAGATCGCGGCACTGCCACTACGTCGAACCCCTCTCCATGCGTCACCATGTCGGCAGCACGTGTTGAAAGGTGGACGCAGCGCGGGAAGGAGGTGAGTACCGCGGCGGGGACCTGACACTGCCATACTGACTGTGGTCTGTTTATTGGATTAACCCCAAAACATTAAAGAACCAGCATCATATTTAACTGTCTCCATGACGTACTTTCCCATATGGCTAACTATCTGTGTGCATCAAAGCTCTATTTTTTGACCACAGTACTCGATCCCATTTGAAGTTCCAGTAGTGTCTGGCAAACTGAAGACGATTGCTTTTGAATGCGAGTAGAGGCTTTTTTCTTGAAGCTCTTCCAAACAACTTGTGGTGACCTAGGTGAGGTCGGATTGTAGTTTTGTAGACTTTCTGACCCCAAGATGCAACTAACTTCTGCAATTCTCCAGCTGTGATCATTGAAGATTTTTTGGCCACTCAAACCATCCTCTTCACAGTACGTTGAGACAATATACTGTAGGCATAAATCCTCTTTCAGGTTCATTCATAACATTTCCCGTTGCTATTACTATCCAGCTATGTGAATGTGTTACCTCATATTTAAGAGCCTGTGAAACAGGAAGTAGTAGTTAAACTATTTCCTGTTGCTACTCACCTAGGTGTACTAAAAATGTAAAACATCACTGGGAATATACTTTAAATATATTTTTCTCATATGAATTCATAGTGGTGCCAATAATTGTGCCACAATTTTTAGTTTTTTTGCAATTGTTTGATATCCATGAGATTATGTACTTTTGGGTATTTTGTTTATAAAAGATCGAAGAGTTAAACAATAAAGACAATTTTCCACAGCCTTATTTTCTTATATTTACAAGGGTGCCAATATTTACAATATTAGTGGATAGCACTGTATATCCAACATGATCTAACATGGTCATTAAATTAACCAGAACCTCTATAAAGAAAGAACTGCTGCAATTTGTTTTTTAAATTTACTGCTTAGCTACACTAACATGCAAGTGCATGTGACTTTAAATGTTTCAAATGAAATCACACAAATTAAATGAAAATAATATCCCCATCATTTTCCCACCCTGTGTGTGGGTATAGGATAAATATCCTATCATTCCTATCCTCTGCCCAGGAGGATGGGGATAATTTACAATAGAATAGACTCAGGAAGACACGTACCCCCACCCTCTTCCTATTGGAGTGAAGTAGAACATGTCTAAAAATCTGTATGGATTGAGGGGGTAGCGGTTAAATACAAATATATAAATATAACAATAATATTATAAAATTATAATAAGAATCTCTAGAGAACAAATTAGGTTAAGGAAAGAACACAGGTCTATCAAATTCAAACTTTCTGTTCATCCAGAAAGCTGCAAAAAAACCTACATTAAAGGAATTCCTAGTGGTTTTGCAAAAGTGCGGTGCCTCTGTGCACCGTGAATGGAGGCTGTCCTCGTGCTCCAAGAAATCAGAAAAATGCAGATGGATTCACAGAGAAAGAAAAGCATTATACACTTCTCTTTCTCCACAGACTCCTCTGCATTATTCTGACCTCTTGTAGTACTTTTCCAAAAGGACAAAGCTATGACATGCCCCATGAGGACAACTGCTCCCCCATTCTTCCAATCGAGTGAGAAGGTGTGCTCATAGGCTCCACCTTTTTGCAGAAGCACTCTGGGAGGACAGAGGGGATAGTGGGGAGAAGCAAACCAAGAATAAATACAGAAGAACAAGAAGAGACAAGACAAGAAGCGGAGCTGAAGACAGAGACAGGGAAAATTTATGTTTTTCTCTAAATCCGTACATTTGCCAATATTAAATCTCATTTACCACTTGGATGCCCATTCCTCAAATTTAACCAGCTACTCTTGCAGGGAATTAATATCTACTTCAGACTTTATTAACGTACATAATTTTGTGTAACCTGCAACCACCTATACGTGGCTTTTAATGCGTATTGCAAAATCATTAATAACTACATGAAGCAGCAATGGGAACACACTTGAAAATAGTTGGATAATTTTCCACTAACAGCAATTCCTTGAAATCTTTAACCTCTTCACATCTGTGGATCTAGTGGATATATCTCATAAGCTGGTCGTCGAGGAACAAAGACTTATTCCCTACATTCAATGGGGATTTAAATGCCCGAACAGAAGTTCAGGCATTTGCTGCCGGTGACATCACCTCTGACTTTAAAATATGCTTATGGGTCCTTATGTAAAGTATTCCAAGTTGAAATATATATTTTTTCAAAGCAACAAATTAAATATTATGTTTATTAAAAAAATATCTTTATATCTCACAGGTATATGAAGTTGTGATGGATAGAAGAACCATTTACTTTAAGGCAGGCATGTCCAAACTTTTTTCGAAGAGTGCCAGATTTGATGAAGTGAACATGTGCGAGAGCCGACCATTTTGCCTGACATTCTTTGAACCATTAAAATTAAATGCAAACGGCATAATTTTCATTTTGTGACTTGGATGACAAATCTAAACAGGTGTTAAATCACTCTGCCTTTAATATCCAAAAAACAGATCTATATTTGGGCAACTTATCTGTGGGGCCTTATCAGTACGGAACACGGGCCGCAACTGGCCCTCGGGCCGGACTTTGGACATGCCTGCTTTAAGGCAATCAAATATTTACAAAAAGGTTAGAAGAAAAGGTTAGTGTGAATGATTTATTTTCTATTTTGGCATTTTCTTGTCCTGCAGCAAGTGATGACTACCATTAATTAAATAAGTCCAGCAGCATGCAAAGTGACCTTTTAAGTGTTCATATGAACACGGTGCATTTGTTTATTGATTTTCTCAATTGACAGTTAACTTACGTGTCTGAAAGAGCTGTAAGTAGAAAGAATCTGCGAGGGTGCAGAGCCATTTCTGCTAATTACCTTTTTTTAATATAACATTATTTGCAGAACTGCAGGGAACTGTTTGAAAAGGACAGGAAGGAAACAAAAAATATTCATGACCAGTAGGGTGTATCACATTAAAACAGTAGCTGACACTTTAAAGACATAAAAGCTGTATTTATCCTTATTGTTTAACCTTTTGATCTTTTCTTCAAAGAATATACAAAAATACTCTTTTTTTTATTTAAGAAATGGTCTTTATATGCTAACTAAATATAACCGATTCATGTAGAAGGGAACAGATTATATATGTTCATGATGTGGTCTCTGTATTTCTCTACCAGGCTCCAGAAGATTGTTCCCCCTTTTGAGGCACAATTGGAAATCTCTGGATCAACAGTAAGGATGAATATATATATGTGGCAAATTACGTTAGAAACAAACTTCAAGCAGGATAAAATGGACAGGCTAGATGGCCAAAATTGTTATCTGTCATCATTCCATGTTTTTTAAATATTGGACTTCAGTCTTACCCTTTAAAAAATGGGTCCTCTCACAGTGCTCTTCCAGCCTGTTGGTAGAGCTATCAATAAATGACACTGGCTCATGAAATCATCAATGTGTTTGCAAAAAAGCGTGTTTTACATAAAAAGTAGTGTATTACATAAACATTTGACAAGAGGTAAGGTGAGAGCCTTTCTCAAATGAACGTATTATCTAGAAGGACATGGGATATAGTACAAAAGAGGTAATATCTTAGGGATGGACCGGTTACACTAGTAAAAGTATTTTAGTCAGTAGAGGGACTAGCAAAAGTGAGATAGCGTCAGGGTACCAGTGAATCAGGACAAAATCCAAAGCATAAGGCAGCACCAGAATAGGAGTCGGGCAGGCCGGGTCATACACAGGAAAAACACTGGAAGCACACACTCACGGGTCTGGAACCATGAAAGGACAACTAGCAACTGAACTAGCTGGATAATTATAGTCACAGCCTGAAGGAAGAGGAGGGGTTAGCTGGATTCAAAAGTTGTAAGAGGAAGGGGGTGCGGCCTAACAAACAGAAAGCCATGAGGAGGAGGAAAGCCAGTACAGGTAGGGCAAAACCCTGACATATAGAAACATATGAGGAAGGGTGTTAACCCCTTCAATCCCCTATAGACGTACCGGGACGTCCAAAAAACGCCTATTAAGAAACCCCTATGGACGTCCCGGTACACATCCCTGCCACTGCACGGGAGACCATGCTGTCATTTGACAGCCTGGACTCCCCACTGACAGCAGAAGCCGGCATTGCCGGCTTTCTGCTGTCCGATCTCCTGTAAAAAATAAAATATATAAAAAAAGATAATAAAAAAATTATTAAAAAACCTTACTTCCCATTGCCCTAGAATAACATCTAGCCAGTATAACCCTCCTGCCCCCGTTCACAACCCCCAAATCCGTTAAGCCGTAGGCATAAAAATTATACAAAATTGTACACCTTATAGTATGCTCCCTGGTGCTGGGAAAGTCTAGAAAATCTATATAAATTAGGTATTTCTGAAATCAGGACACCTGAATTGATAAACTTGAAGGGGATTTTCCATCACTTTACCCAATTTTGAGAGGATTCAGAGGGAAAACGTAAAAAAAAATTAGTTTTTTTTTCTAATCTTCGCTAGTTTTTACTAAATTTCTCATTCTAAATTTTCAGCTAATCATCCAACTATGGTATCAAACGAAAGCTCTATCTCTCCTTGAAAAAAACAATATATAGTTTACATGGGTACACTATTCACAGGAAAGGAGAATAATCGCTAAACCAACATACCCCAAAAATGGCAAAATTGCTCCGGGCTTTGAGGTACCAAAAACCCCTGGGATTGAAGAGGTTAACACCTAAATTTGTAGGTGTTGAAAAACTAAAGGCAGTTTTGAAAAACGAAAGGCAGGGGAAAAGACCTTGTAACACTAACGAGTCACATGACACCAGGGAGGGGAAATGGCTAATTGGGCCCAATTTGGACATTTCCACTTAGGGATATACTCACTTTTGTTGCCAAGGCTGTGTGTTGAGTTATTTTTAAGAGAACAGCAAATTTACACTGTTATACAGGCTGTACACTTACTACTTTATTATATTGTGGCAGAGTGTAATTTCTTCAGTGTTGTCACATAAAAAGATATAATAAAATATTTACAAAAATGTGAGCGGTGTACTCACTTTTGTGAGATACTGTAGAAGATGAAGATGCAAAAGTGGTCGGCAGAGAAAGCAGGGAAACATTTAGAGAGCTTGAGAGAAAGTAAACAAGAATAAGAGTGTGAGACAATGTGAGTGAATGTGGACCTACAAAATTAGAAGAAACATTTTTGCTTTGTTTTCTTCCAATTTGTTGGGGGTCTGGTCTTGTTTTCAGGGGTTCGTACAAATTGCCAAATTTACCAAAATTCTATAACTTTGCAATTCGTACCAATTTCTAATGCACAAGTGTAATGGACACAATTAATTTTATTTGTGCACTATGGCATAGTATTTGGATCAATCAGAAAGGTACATACTGTATACATAAGCACATACCAAAGTTTTTGGGTTTTGATAAGAGCCTGACTTTGAGAGGGGCACTAACACACAAACCCACCTAGATACTTACCAGACACTCACACTAATTTACACAGATATTCACACAACAAAACACATTCTCAGACACACACAGAAACTCTCATTAACAAATCCGATACTCAAACTACCCCACACACCCAGACACTCACACTAACACACCCAGACATTCACGTGAATAAAACCAAAAACTCACACACCCAGGCACTGGTCAAGCTGGTCATTTTCTATACACTTTACCCTTGGTTAGTTTTTGCGTTACCGTGCTGCTGGCTTTGTCTGTGATTGACCCGGCTATTTATTTGACTGTGCTCTCGGTTCCTGATTTAGTGTGGCACTCCAGTATCCTGGCATCCTGACCCGGTCTGCCTTACTATTCTTCTCCTGCTCCTCAATTTGATTTCTGACACTTCCAGTTCTGGTTCTGATCCATTCTGCCTACAAACTCTTCTTCTTCTATGTCCTGATTTGGTCCTGATGCCTAAGCCTCCACTCGTAGCGCAGTTTGTCTTTTCGGAACCTGTCCTCGTGGACCATCGTCTGTCCTTATCTCCACTCCTGGGATCCTGTTTTCAGCTTGCCATTACAAACACACATTCGCAATACCACAACCAGAACCTCACACTGTCAGGAACCGGGCCAGCAGGTCACGTAGGAGCCCAGTTGCAGAGGATACCCGAGGCTGTCTGTACCCCTTGATACATCATAACTGGTAGGTAGGTACAGACAGGCACACAACAGACAGAAAAGCAGAACTGGAATAAAAGAATAAAAGGGAGCTGTAGCGAGGACAGGGGAACTGTAGCGAGGACAGGGGAAACCAGAGTGGCAGGGCACACGGCTAGGAAGCCCTCAGACAGGGCACATGGCTAGAAAGCCCTTAGACAGAGCAGATGTAGTCAGACAGGCTGGGTCAGAACCAGAAGGATGGTATCATTGCCAAATCGGAATCCAAGAAACAAAGTCAAAAGCAAGCCAGGTCACAACGAGTTAATCAGAATAAGAATACTCTAGCAGGAGAACTGGGCCAGGCAGTACCCAGATGAACTGAAATGCAAAGGCCCAGACTGAAGGGAAGAGCAGGTATAAAAGGGCAGGGCAAAACTCAGGTAACATGGCTCAACTGTCCCAAGTAATAAGAAAGGGGTGTTCCTGAGAAGGAAAGGGTGGCCACTAGTGGCTGCAGGTAGACATGACAATGAATAATTATAGCATAGTCCAGGCTGGCAGGGTGGTACCCTGACACACACTAACTCAACCAGACATTCACACTAACACAAATGAACACAGACGTTCAAACATACACACCCAGACACTCACACTAACGCACATGTAGACATATTAACACACACACATCTAGACACTCACAACACACACAACCAGGCACTCATACTAACACACACATTAACACTAACACAACCAGACACCCACACTAACAAATCCAAACACTCACACTAACATTTCATAAAATTATAAAATTTAGAATTTGGGAGAAGTGACAGATCTGCTTTAACATAAAGAAATATAAAGCTTGGCAAGTTAATTGTTTTTTGCCTATATATGATTTGACGTTTATAAACCATATACAAACCATATTTTTAACTTAAAAACTATAATGTTTACCCTAATGTCAAATAGTTGGAATAGAAGCTTGTAGCTCTTGTTCGTTTACCAGGCATTAATATATATCATGGATGTATTTGCAACAAGAAAATGAAAGTATTTGATGATAGAAACATAATTTGATGGCAGATAAGAAACATTTGGCCCATCTAGTCTGACCATTATTCCTGATATTTAATTATAGAGTCCAACCATTACAAATACTTTGAGTTTCCCTTAATTAATGTGCCACTTCATTTATAAATGATAGACGTTTATAACGGTTAAACTCTGTATTTAAATAAATATGGATGACACTAACCCATCACTGAGTTGAGATACAGACTGCATGGATTTATCCAAACTGAGGAGTGGCAACTCAATCAACAAACATTGTACCTTACATTAATCTGGTTTAAAAACATAGCAAGTATTACTGCTTGTAGCAATATTCAATGTAGGTGTAATTGTTAAATAAAAGCATTAAATATTGAGTGGATTCATGATTTAAATATAACGCATGGTGCATAAAATCAATATCAATAGTTCATGCCCTATACGGCTGAACCAATAATGTAAATAACTTTGACACTTCCAGCAACTGAAAGGTTAATGGCTACCGGGAGGATTTTCTTTCTTGGTGCTAATAGCACTCAAGTAACAAAAGTAATCAAAACAGTGACTAATAATGTATCCAGGGTACTTATTTTAAGTCTTCCATTGTGTGTCAGTCAATATACAGCTTCAGCAATATACATGTTGCAGGGTTTCCAGCCATGTGAAAGTAATCTCCCAAATACAAAAAACAGGTATGCTCCACTCAGATTAAGATAAAAAATAAATTTTATTGTAATCCATATAAAATGTAATATACCAAACTACACATCTTCATGTGTGGACAGAAAAGCACAACGTGTGCAAGGCTCAAAAAAGCTAACTACATGATAGCCTCAGACAAAAAAAAATAAAAAAATCTCCACCCATAATTTAAACACATTAAAGGCAATATGCTATTTGATGTTGTTCCATTGTACTCTGTGACATCATTATAAACTTTACCTAGAGAGATCTGCACCTTTCAGGAAAAGTTAAGATATTCATAAATACCTGTATGATTATCGGTGCATAAATAATTAAAAAAAACCAACAATTTATTTTCACTAATTTTTCTCCCATATAGGCAAACCTAAAATGCAAACATAATGCATTAGAAGCAGTCTGCTTTGTTAAAAGAAAAGAGGAAGCAGAAATAAGAAAAGGGGATAAGAAGAGAAAAACGAGAGTGGTGGGATGAGAGAAAACAAGAAAGAAGGGAACAGAGAAAGACAGGACAGACAAAATTGAGACAAAATTCAGAGAGGAAAAATAAGTGAGGCACATATTTATAGACAAATACATACTCATGCTAATATACAGAAACTCATACAAAAAGAGGTGAGTACAGGACTCAGGACTTACCCTTTTTCCCAGGATTGTCCGGGCAAATGTGACTGACCAAAATCGCAACAACAACAAAAGAGTTTATTTTGGTTGGCCAAAATGTTCAAATCTGGTGTATACCAGTAGAAGCAGTGATCTTAAATGTCCTATCTTCAGGATTTTGAATAATGATTCCTTTCTATTATATTTTTGTGGAAGCTAATTGCATCTCTATAGAGACAAGTGAATATAATGGTAGATTAATCATTAAACAAATGATTAATTAATGCAGTGTTTTGCCACCAACATGGACTCAGCTGTAATGAGATAAAATATTCTGTAACTTTTAAACAAAATACTAAAAAACAATTACATGGCTAAAAAAAAATTTATAGGTAGAAGTTATATAGAAATTTAATGATGCTAAAAGCATTTTAGGTAACGGTTCCACGTTAAAATTGAATCCTGTTTTAGTGAAACTATTTTTTGAAATTACATTCTCTTGTATCATTTAACTAATATTGATATGCAATGATTCAAATTTTTCACAAACTTTTCGGAAAAGGAATCATGGATAAGCTTGTGATATTTCGAAGACAAGAATATATAAATGGGTAATGAATTGTAATAAAATAAAATGACAGTGTTTTGCAGTGTGATCTGAATTTAAAAATAATTTACGTGACACAAATTCAGTAAGAAGCATAGTGATATAGCCACACGTCTGTCAGTCTAGGTGTCTTTATTATTAGATCTATACTTAAGCAGTACTATTCTCTTTCTTTTACAATTCATAGGTGCTTATAACAGCTGATTAAATGTTACCCTTACATTGTTTCAGATTCAGCTTTTCCAATGTGTTCTATTTTGTTATCAAATGGCAGCTATTGCTGGGGTGCCATTTGCAATTTTAATCATGACTTCAGTCATCTCAATGTCCTGTATTCTCAACCAGAGCCAGCCTTAGGCGTTGTGGCGCCCTGTGCGGACTACTCCTCTGGTGCCCCCCCTCACTACCCCCCTGTCTGCCCCTTCAAACTACCCCCCCTCAAACTACCCCTCCCCTCTGCCCCTTCAAACTACCCCCCCTGCCCTTTCAAACAACCCCCCCCTCTGCCCCTTCAAACTACCCCCCCTCTGCCCATTCAAACTACACCCCCCCGCTTACCTTGTTGCCGGAGTCCTGCGGTGAGAGCGGGAGGCATTCGTCTTCTCGCTCTGTCGCGGTGCCGGCATTTCATGTTGAGCGTCGGAATAGTCTGGCGCTCAACATGAGATGTCGGCACCGCGACGGAGTCACAGAGAGTAAGGGGCGCCGAGCGGTTGCTGAGAACTTCACGAGCAACCGCTCGGCGCCCCTGCCCGGGACTTAGATTAAAGCATCGGGTTTTTTTAAAAACTTTATTTAACATGAATAATGTTAAATAACGTTAAAACAAAAACAAACAAAAAACGATGTTTTAAGTTTAGTCCCGGGCAGGCGCCCCTGCTACCATGGCGCCCTGTGCACACCCCTAAGGCCGGCCCTGTTCTCAACAAAAGAGTTTGGATTTTCAGATTTGATTGTTCTGGAGCATGATTTAGGGTAGATTAAGTTGAGCTGGATAGCATTACTTAAGTATACATCAATGCAATTTATATTCAGTTTGATCACACAATAATGAATGCAGGGCCTGATCTGGATTAAACTGGTGTTGAAGTGATTTATTTAAAAAGTAGGGGTCTACGAGAGGGTTGGGTTTAAAACTCACAAACTTCACCATGCATTATGAACAGCCAGCTCTAGTCCACTTCACCTGAAGGTGTGAGTTGGCCATACAAAAGGTACAATAGAATCAGTAAATTGAAACGTTACCTATGAAGCACCCATTGTATAGGGCACCTTAAAAGAACTTCCCAAAAGATACCATATAAAAAATAAAATGCGGGGAAGACTGATCAATGCACATGATAGATACAAATATCAGCATAATACATATTACAAGCTTTGTGAAGGCACTGCCTTGTTGCAAAGATGCCGTGTTCAAAAGTACATAATGAATAAAGGTGATCCCACTAAAAAAAAATATGATATTTTGGCTATACTATAGTCATTGTGTTTAATCTGTTAAGTGCTTGCTTTGATAGGCACTAATAAATTAATTACCTGTTAAACAGCTCATTAGGTGTGCAGTCCTATTTTGACTGGGGCCATTCTGACCCTACTGATCTCCATGGCTACTTTGTGGCCTCCTACCATGCAATCCTGATCCTCTGCTAAAGGGAGATTGTGGTACGTGTAGCAGTGCCTCCAACTTTCTGGATCTAAAGGGTTTACAAATGTCTTCCAGTAGGACCCTGATATAAATAAGGACAATAGACAATGGTACCAGTAAACAATAATATATAATGTATAAAAATGCAACAATAAAATATAACCACCTAACACCTCCTGTCATCACTCTAGCAGAAGGAATATGTTGGTGCACTTAGTTGGGAGCCTTAGAACTAGACTTGTGCATTTGTGTTCAGGAGAACATGAAAATGAACACAAATAGTGTGTTTTCCTTGTTCAAACAGAATAAACTAATATGGCACACGAAGATGTAGAAGCGCAACACGAAAAATCTTCGTGTTCGTCTTTGTTAATCTCTCTCCTAGCTAATTTCCCTGACCCTTCCCACTGCCTCTAGCCTACCTTCTCTATGCAGGGATTAACGGGAACGGGAATCCGTAGGATCGCATCAGGAGTTAAATGTCCGTACAAGAGACTCTATTGGTCACCAGCAGGGGCCTCCTCCGGCAGCTGCCCTTTAACTCCATGAACCTTTAACTCCTGGAACCTCCACAGGCCAAGTTTCGGCTTCAGTAGTTAAAGTTTCATATGAGCTACTCTATTGGTCGCCGGCACTGAGCTAAGTCTACTTAGAACTGTATTCACAGGAGTAAAACTTCATTAAGTGTGCTAAGTACAAGTGTTGCCCTGTCTGCAAAACAGGGGAGGATATTTCCACCCTACCATTCTGGTGATCAGTCACTCAGTAAAGTGAAGCCCCTTACTCTCTGAGCACTTTCTTCAGCTACTGGGATGTCTGTTTAAACTCCAAAGCCTGACAGATCTCTGAGAAACCCTACTGACGGTACTACACAGTCTCCCTCCAGCTCTGCTCCTGTTAGGATCAATGCCTAAAGGTAAGCCTCATGCAACCTCAGGACTTGGACAACTTTAGTCATGCAGCACGGTCATCCTTCCTCTGTCTCTCTTTCCTCTGTCTCCCTCCCAGCATGAGGTCTATCCCCTACTCATCGATTTAGCCAAATGACATCCACCTCAGGAGTTGCCTAGACCACGCCCCCTGCTGCCCTCCACTGTCATGTCCTAGAGTCCTGCAGTTCTGCAGTATTTGTGTTGCTTTGCTAAATGTAAACATCCATGCAATGCAATACACAGCATCATTTTTGTTACACAAAGGGTGTTACAGTTGCATGGCAGGGAATATTATTGATATGCTCAATTCCGCTATGGGGACGTATTATGGAGAAATCAATAAATAATAATAATAATAATAATAATAATAATTAAATAAGTTTAACAAGATAATTGTACTCCTAAGAAAAATTTGTGAATATGAAATAGTAGAATATAGTCTTATATTTGGTACAAAAAACATCTGTGGAGGTCTGAAATCATGACTACATGAAAAATCATTTGATTGAATGAAAATTGATCACAAGAGAAGAGAGTGGCTTTGTTTGAAAGTGGCAACTTCATCACACAGTATACTACAACTTGTTATATCAATGCCTGTCCTGGAGAAAGGGTTGGTATATGTGGTATTTGATATCTAGATCAAAGCACAGCATTCTTTACAATGAATTGCATAAGTACTGAGGGTAATAGACATAATAATATTATTAAGAAACTAACATTGTGCTGTAGTTTTCATTGTTTGATGGTGCTTTCTTGCCTTTAGACCAATGGGACTTCTTAAGTGAAACAAAGGGGTAATCTACTTTCTGTGGCATAGAGTGCTAACATCCCAGTTATAACAGATTTTTAGTACTGTCATAGAAGCCAAGTTATTCTTAGCAGTATG
Source organism: Sceloporus occidentalis (assembly GCA_023333645.1). Taxonomy (NCBI): domain Eukaryota; kingdom Metazoa; phylum Chordata; class Lepidosauria; order Squamata; family Phrynosomatidae; genus Sceloporus; species Sceloporus occidentalis. The sequence continues at coordinate 6,988,076 of JALMGF010000044.1, forward strand.
TCCCTTCAGTTTTTTTATTTTTTATTTAATTTATATTTCTAGTTCAGGGTAACAGCTTGAGAGAGAGCAAATTTCCTACCTGTCAAAATGTTGTCATTGTCATATTACGGTTGGTGTGTAAGGCAAACAAATTTGTCCCCCATGTATTAATTTACTATATTATAGCTGAAAAGAACATTTTGTGAAGCACTGTTTTGCCAGTGGCACTTTATAAATAAACATACCTCTGCTGTCTTTTCCTATTCCACTGTCCTAATTATATTCCTGCTGTTCTTCCCCCTCAATATTACCACAGTCAGAAAACCAAAATTATTGACAGAAAATTAGAACTATTCAACCAAACCAGTTGGGTATTTTATTTGGTAGGACATTTTACATGAATGTAATTCTTTTATTTAGTACTTTGTCATAATAATGCATTGCAGGCATTTCTGAACCATTCCGGTGCTATTCATCCCTGCTACACCACTGAATTTGTGGTGTGTGTGTTACTAAATTATGTTTTATTTTGTCAATAGATCATACATCTAGTTTATTTTATACTGTATGTTTCATAATATAATCATATCTACAATAAGGTTAAATCAGACCCATTTTAATAGTAACAATTCTAATTGCTAGTAACTAGAGTTAACCTAATTTCAAATATACTTTAAACAACAATTACTCTATGTATGGTATATCACTATGCAAGCTTTGGCAACAGCATTGAAATTCAATTTCAATATAAGTTCTTATAATGTTGACCTTTGTTGTATTATAAGTTCTGCAGATGGCATCACATGACTAAAGGTTACAGATTTGACAACCTTTCAGTTTGCAGTAAATACCTAGTAAGCAGATGCAGTGCTGAAAATAACAGTTTTATCATTACCCCTGCAGTACCATAAATACCACTGGCATTTGTGAGACAAGGGTTACATTTCAATATACTGTACCTTAAAAGAAATTACAACAGCATTGTCACTGGTGAAGAGGTTCATAGAAGAATGAGCAGGTAATAGTCCAGGGGTGTGGAACCTTTTTTTGCCATGGGCCATTTGGATATTAATAACATCATTTTAGAAACTCATCACTTATTACTTGTGCATTAATGCCACATTGCCCCCCACACCCTTGTGTATTGCCCCCAGCCAGCTCCAAATTGTGTATCCCACCACCCAGCCCCCGTTTAGTATTCATTTATGATGCCATCAGCCAGCACCCCTTTGTGAATTAATGCCCCCACACCCTTGCGTATTGCCCCCAGACAGCTTCACATTGTGTATTTACGCCACCCAGCCAGCCGACCCTTTAGTATCATGTAAGCCACATGACCTGCCTAGCACCCAGACTGAAAGCATAGGATGTCCTTGCCTCAAACAGCCTCCCTGTGCCATGCTTCCCCCACATACACATTCATGGTATTACACATATATTCATTCATTCACAAATATCAATTCACTCATTCACAGATACTCATTCACTTATACTCATTCAAAAAATATTCCTTCATTCAGATACTCATTCATTCACTCATTCACAGAGTCCAGACCCAGAGCGCCCAAAGATGGAATTCAGGAGGTCAGGATGCAGAAGCGGAGCCACATGACCTGGTGCAGGGCAACTGCACTCACCCGGTGATGAGCACCTAGGGTTGTGCAGCCACATACCAGCGCCCTGACATAGCAGCGGATGTTGTCCAGAACAAAACAAAGTGATATCCTGCAGGCACCCTGGAACAGGCATGAGACATAGCACTAGAATCATGTGCAGGATGCTGCAGGCTGGGAGTATGGAAGCTAAGCAGAGTAACAGGAGAAACATAGCAAGCAAGGGGGACAGAGCGAGCAAGAGACAGGGAGACCGAGCAAGAAACATAACCAGACAATACATACATGGTATAGGACACAACAAAGGACAGGGAACAAGGCAAGGAACACAGGGGATAGAGTAAGGAGCCGAGATCCTCAGACACTTCTCCTTTAAGCAAGGATAGGATATCTTAACTGGGACACGGGGAGAGGAGAGAGGAACCAAGATCCTCAGATGATTCAAGGAAAGGAGGGCAAAGGTTCATAAGAGAGAGACAAACATAAATGCAGGAACTAGCCTAGTACTATGTGATAACAATTGGAGATTCCGTCACATCATATGGCCATAGTATGCTTAGCCCACCACTACGCCAAAGTACTCCAATATTCGGTGGGTCCTAGCACTAAACCCTGTCTACAGAATAACTAAAGCTGAAACTGAACATTGAATCTACACAGAACAGAGAAGGACATACCTTTAGACTGCAGACTGAGACAAACAAACGGGTGGGGCACACCTTATAAAGGAAACAGGAACTGAAGAAAAGAGCAGAACTGGAATCAAGGAAGCAGAAGCACAGAACAGAGCACAAGGAAATCCTGGAACGGATTTTAGCAAAAAAAGGGAAAACCAGAGATATGGAGCTCCGCAGCCTGAATGGGGCATGACAGAATCCCCCTCCGAATGAGCGGCCTCTGGACGCGAACAGAAACATCAACAGAATGAAGGCCCACTCTCTGACAGGAGTTCTGATTGAAAAAGACAACCCCGGAACCAGCAGCTTTAGAATTCTGGAATCTCTTCAAAAGGACTCCTTCGGTGACCAGCACTACCACTTAGCAGACCAACTTCCTCCAGAACAGGAATCAGCATATCTGACCAGGAATGAGGAAGCCGCCTCTTGCGAACTCTCCTCCGAAACATAAGTCAGCATATCTGTCAGGGTCCTCAGCAAGGACCCCAACGAAGCGACTCACCTGAGTAGCCGCCAATGGTGGGCGCCAGTTCCCAGGCCGCTGCCGTCCTCACTGCTGCTCCGTCAGCTGCTTCGCCGCCTGTGTATAGACGCGCGCGCGCGCCCCCACCTCTCTTTGTGGATTCCTGAATGGAGAAGGCGGGGAACGTGCGTCAACGACATTACGCACGGAGGCGGGACGACCCCTGGTGGTAGCTTTAAAAACCAGCACTGAGTATCACTCAGTGCTCAGTTATTGTGCCTAACGGAGCTCTATTGTATTGCTGCTTTTTTGTATTGATTCCTGTTGCTGACCCTTGGCTATTTGTACACCGTTTATGCTGACTTCTACGTTCCTGACCCTTGGCTTTTGAGTACTGTTTATGCTAATTTCTCCGTTCCTGACCCTTGGCTATTAAATATCGTTTATGCTGATTTCTCCGTTCCTGAACCTTGGCTAATAAATACCGTTTACGCTATTTTCGCCAATCCTGAGCTTTGGCTATTTATTCCTGGACTTGCTGAATTGCCATCTGTCCTCACCGCTGTGAGGTATCCTGCATACTGGGTTCCTCACCTCGAATCCCCGACAATATCTGAACGGAAATGAGGAAGCTGTCTCTTGCGGACTTTTAGGTCCAGGCGAAGGCAAGGCAGGTAAGCCCACTTGGCAGGGCTCAAGCGCGGCAGACTCCACTCTGCGAACCCCCAACGTGTTATGCCTGCGGCCATATGTCAGGGACTGGGTCTTTACAGACGACTGTAATGACCCAGAGTTCTCCTGATGGTGTTCAGGAGTTATTGCGCAGTAGCGGAGTTGGACAGGGCCTGGTGCAGGGCAACTGCACTTACCCGGGTGTTGAGCACCTAGGGCTATGTAGCCACATACCAGCGTCCTGACATAGCAGCGGATGATGTCCAGAACAAAACAAAGTGATATCCTGCAGGCACCCTCGAGCAGGTATGAGACATAGCTCTACAGATGAATGTGCAGGACGCTGCAGGCTGAGAGTAGGGAAGCTAAGCAGAGTAATAGCAGAGACATAGCAAGCAAAGGAGACAGAGCGAGCAAGGGGGACAGAGCGAGCAAGGGGCAGGGAGACCGAGCAAGAAACATAACCAGACAATACATACATGGTACAGGACACAACAAAGGACAGGGAACAAGGCAAGGAACAGAGGGGGTGGAGTAAGGAGCCGAGATCCTAAGATTCAAATGGGTGGGGCACACCTTATAAAGGAAACAGGAACTGAAGCAAAGAGCAGAACTGGAATCAAGGAAGCAGAAGCACAGAACAGAGCACAAGGAAATCCAGGAACGGATTGTAGCGAAAAAGGGAAAACCAGAGATATGCAGCTCCGAAGCCTGGATGGGGCATGACATGCAGATACACATTCATTCATTTAATCACACATACTTATTCAATATCTGGGGGCACTGCCCTGGATCAGTTTCCTAGTTTCCTATTCCTAGTGGTGGGATATTATTAAAAAATGTATGTCCAAAGTAATTAACTGGCTGATCATTGGTCAACTCTTCTGTTTAGTACAATACACTTAATGGAAATTAATTTTATTAGTAAAAGTACATTTAGAAATATAGAACTCATGCAAAACCTGACTGATACCAAGATTATGTTCTTGTCATTTTTGACTGAGCACATTAAAATACAAAATGCATAGGCTTAGCCAAGAATATGAAGAACTTGTTTCCAAATATTGTCAAATTTGAATTGTTCCAAAATTAGCTAAATCTCTTTTCTTAGAATGAAAAAATGCCAATGCATTTTACAAAAAAACAGCAAGCTGCTCAATAACCAACAAGGTTTAAGGTCTACATATACTTGCCCAGATGCTATAAAACATCTGGCCAGCCTTAATATGTCTTCCTGAGCCAGTCCCTGCAGTTGGCAAACTTACACACTGGAGGGATTGCTAAGACCTACCACTTTTTCCAACTTTCAGACTGTAAGGGAAGAAAATACTAGGCTTGTGGAGGAGTGGTTAAAGACCACTTTGACACTACCTAGTTGTCCTGGTTGGATTATATCACAAGGGAACTTAGTTTTTTTTTAACTAACTAAGGACATTAGTGTTTACATGTGTTGATTGGGCTAGCCACCACTAAGCCCCTCTCATCCCCTTTTTTACCTGTCCTTTTCTCCCTTGTTTTGCTCTCCATAACTCCTTGAGCTACTTAAAGAGGATGCCCCATCTGAAAACTTTTTTTTCTCCTTGATTATAAAAACCAGTACTGTATAGAGTAATATAGGTTAGCATTATCAACCTGGTTTTATTAAATTTGTGTTCTAAATAAATTCCTTTATCTGCAGACCTGCAGGCTGCCATTATTTTCAGTGATGTGATATTTTGGGTGACTTTCCCTGCCCAAACACCACACTGAGCTGATTATTTATGGAAATGCTATTGGAGTTTGTTCCTTCATAGACTTAAATTAGTCTTCGTGTCCAACTGGTGATTGAAAATGAGCCATTCTGTTGTTTACAACAGACATTATCATAAGGGGTTTGGATGTTTGTCTAGTAGATTAGGATACAATGGCCAGACAAGAATACACAAATGTATATGTAGCTGCTTTGAAAATTACTCAAAACAGTACTAGTTTAAAAAAGAAAATACACTCTTTTTGGAAATGTATCTTTAATCTGATATTAGTAGTTCAAGTTGTCCGCCCCCAAAAATTAACCAATGCCCTTTCCTGCAGCAATATTTAAACTCTGAGCCTGCCAGTACTTTTTGTATATCCTGGTTCTGACCCCTGCCTGCTTCCTGGTTGTTGCTGCTCTCCAGTTATCCTAAATTTTGGCTTTTCCGACTTTTTCTCTCCTCTCCAGCTCCCCTGACCTTGGCTTATTTCCTGATTTTGCTGTCCTCTGGTGTCCTCAACCTTGGCTTGTTCCTGCGACTATTATCCACTCTGTCCTGATTATTGGCTTCAACCATCCATGCTATTCCTAGATCCTGCTCCGGATTCATCTGAAGCACTGCACCATGCATCATTCATATTGTTGGGCTTGCAGTCACTCTGCAGGAGTTCTGTCCTCACCTTCAGTTTCTTCTCCAGTTGTGCCGCCTTAGCAAAAGTGATTCCATTGCTAGTGGGCTTCAACATCTAAACGTGAGTTACACTCCCTTACACAATGTTTCTTATATTAACGACCGTATGGCCTGTCACTAAATGGTATCTGAGAACGAAAACAAAGAACAACACTACTACTACTACAAGTAATTAAAACTAAAGTACAATATGAGTACCTAATTTACTCCTATTATAATATTTATAATGCAAACATATATAATTTATGGACTTCCCACATAAAAATTAGTGTAACAATAAACCCTATATTTGTGTCATATATCGCCTTAGTACTTGACATTTATTGTATACCTGCTATATATATTGAAAATTTTTCCATTTATACTATTTTATATGGGAGCATATATACATCATTAATGAGGATAAGAGTAGTGGGTGGTGTTCAAGGAACATGGGAGAAATCTTGACAGCCAAATTAAAATAATAATAGTGCATGACTATTAGTTTTTTTAATTCATTATATGTGTCTCCAAGTTGTGTGAATAAATTCACTGATTCAAACTGTAACTTCCGACAAACTACATCATCAATGTTTTCCTCAAGTGTAAATTGAAAAATAGGGGAATTTTCACATCTCTGCAGGTTTTCTGTTAGTTATTAGTCAATCACACAATGGTGGGAAGCAACAGTGGAGTGTGACAGAAAATTACATTTTACATTTTTCATTATATTTTGTTTCCAAAACCATTAACAATTTGAACGGCAATTTTGTTTATTCTTAACCCACCAGCAATTGTAAATGTTCTTTCTACCATTTCATCACAGAGAAAGAAATCTTACCTGCAGTTAAGTTTTTGTAGTGGCTGCAAATATGTTTCAGATCGCTTAATTTGTTTTTGAGTACATTTATTTCAGTTCTTGATTCATTGACATACTTTGAATATATTTTTTTTCATGCAGTGAGTAAATTGCTGTTCCATATACTCTGCTTAATTTTACGTTTTTGGAACTAAAAGCAGCATTAGAAACACAATTACTGTTGAATGTCTAAACCCTCAGAAAAAATGATTTGCCTTAATCAATTTTTTGTTTTGTCATGTAATTGTCATGTGACACACAAGCAGGTCATTGCCATGAAAACTAAAATTGCGTCTTATGGGTTTTTATGTTATTTGTACATAATTAAACTTTCACATGAAAGAAAAAAATTACATCTGCTACTGTTGATTTGCTTACCATAGAAACAATTGATGGCCAATAAGACCCATTTGACCCATCAAGTATGCTCATTATTTTCCTGTTTGAAAGACTCAAACCTTTATCAGTGCCTATCCCATGCCTTTTTAAATTCCCTTACAGTGTTAACCTCTACATATAGGAGGCTGTTCCATTTATCTACCATCTTCTCAGTAAAGTAAAACTTCCTTACATAACACATTACAAAGTGTAATTAATGTTTTGTCTAAGCAGAACAAGACATGTCTTTTAAAATATATTATTTATAGGCTCTATACTGTATTGTAAGGTCCCTCTAACCTATTCTAGTGGTTGGTTTCAGTCTTTCAATTTTAGTTTTGTCACAACCTTTACATGTTTGTATATGTATATATATACAATGAAAAGATGATACTAATAACTGACTGTAGGAATATCAACTGTATTGATTTATCTTTATTTTTAAATGCACTCATTTTGAGTAGATCTGATGGGATTTCTATAAAAATGGAAAAATAAGTGAAAGTAGATTTATATTCCACAAGGGGCACATATATGTATTACTTGATATTTCCCAACACACATATTACTAACCATCCATGTATTGAGCCATTGGCTATTGTGCTATTGGCCTTTGTGTAAAAAATATAATAAAAATAATAACACATTATAAAGTTAGTGAAACAGCAGACAATAGAGAGAAGCATGCTTGAACAATTCTCTCCCAGAAAAAAAGAATAGTGATTATTTTCATACACTGCTAGCCTTTGTAGAAAATGAAGAGCACAGCTATCAATTCAACTCCAAATGCTCAACAAAAAAAAAATATATTGCTAACCGCTTAAATGCCAGACACGTTTACTGTGTGTATCTCATCATTGTAAGCTTGCGAGCAGGGCTCTCTCCACCAAATGTATCGGTTTGTCTTAGTCTGTCAATTCTTGTCTTATCCCTTGAATTTATGTATTGTATTAAGCGCTGCGTAAACTGTTGGCGCTATATAAATAAAGGATAATAATAATAATAATAATAATTAAAACCTGGTGTGCTCTGTTCCCATGCATGACCCATTATAGGAAAAAGGAAAACTCCAAATTGACATTATCACATGCTAGTCCCAGAACAGTAAACGTATAAAGTATATAAACACCTACACAAGTATTGTTGAGCTATGGACAGGAGGATATTAACAGTAAGAGAGAGATTTGCTAGTGGGTACTGGAAAAAAGATTTTTCATTCCTAAACATGCATAATACACTTTTGCCCATGTAAAAAATACAAAAGCCACCACATATTTTATTTGAAATTTTTTTTATTTGGGCCCCATGCAGCCTGCAGGATGATGCATTGAATTTTTTCTTTTGATCCCTCCCTACCTGGATCACTTAGAAGTGGGAGTAGGTAGAATTTATTTATTTAATATTGTTAAACACTCTTTTCCACAGAATGGAGGACAAGAGATGCATGAATATGGATTATGATTCTCTAAAGAGTTAATTTCATTCTGACGCTTTTTCCTACAAGGCAAAGACAGCGGGCCATGATGGGAGACACAGGATGAACGCAATGTAGCCTATAGTTTTAGTTTTAGTTAAATTAAATTTTACCCCCCTCCTGTTTCCAGTAGGAGGAGGGAGGTGGGCTCTATACCCCACAAACAATTCCACAATTACCCTACTTCAAGTCCCACAGGAAAGATAAGAGGGGCAATAAATTGCCCCTTTGGTTTAGTGGGTGTCCAGAGACATTGTCTTGAATAAAAAGTGGTGTTAGGTGCCATGGCCTACATGTGCAGCCTGCATCCAATGGCAGTAAAATAATGAGAAAACACTGCAGAATATGGAAAAAAGGCTCTACAACACTGCTGTCTTATACACTGCAGTGACCCTCAGCACTGCACCCCTAGCCTTCCCACAGAGTGGAAGAGGATACGCTCCTCTGCGTTTTCTTCTACAGAGTTTTAGGGTATGACATCATATCTCCTGCTCCACATTGTTTAACACAGAAACAAAATTATGGTGTACTACCTAGACCTCTGCAGAAAAAATAGGCCTAATTAAAGGAAGAGTTTTGACCTCCACATTAAGAGTTGTAGTACAGGCAAATTCATTTATATGAACCCCTTCAGTCCCCTATGGACATACCGGTATGTCCATAAAACACATCTCAAGAAACCCCTGTGGACATACCGATACGTCCTGACACATCCCTGCCGCTACATGGGAGATCAGGCTGTCGTTTGACAGCCTGGGCTCCTCTCTGTCAGCAGAAGCCAGCATCGCTGGTTTTCTGCTTCGCAATCGCCTGTAACAGCTGCCGGCGCAAACGCCGTAAAACTGTTATAGTTTTAAATGCCCTAAGATATTACAGAAATGTATGGTTGGAAGCAGACATGACCAAAGCCAAAGTCTCAAAGGGTTCAGTCAAAGTAGAAAGAATATTTAGAGGCGGCAAGCAACTTTGGTATCAAGAACAAAGTATACTTACCCCAGTATAGGAGGATATCTGTCAGGAACCAATTTTTCGCTGCCTGAACCATGGCTTTTTTATACCTGTGGCGTTTACATCTGCAACCACTAGTGGCCACCCTCCGCCCTCTGGAGCACTCTGAACTCAGGTGTGCCTTGTTACCTGGGTTGAGCCCTAGTCTACATCCAGCTGGGCCTTGTTACCTGGAGTACTCTGCCTTTATGAACCTGCCCTGCCCTTCAGTCAGGGCCTTTGTATTGAAGTCTATGGACCTTCCTGCTGTGGCTCTGCACCTGTACTGTTCCTGGTTCCCTGTTTTGTGTCCTTCCACGTGGACTCCCTGCTATTGTGTCCTTCCACGTGGACTCCCTGCTATTGTGTCCTTCCAAGTGGACTCCCTGCTATTGTGTCCTTCCAAGTGGACTCCCTGCTATTGTGTCCTTCCAAGTGGACTCCCTGCTATTGTGTCCTTCCAAGTGGACTCCCTGCTATTGTGTCCTTCCAAGTGGACTCCCTGCTATTGTGTCCTTCCAAGTGGACTCCCTGCTATTGTGTCCTTCCAAGCGGGCTGTGTGCCTTTTGTACCCTTCCAAGCGGGCTGTGTGCCTTTTGTACCCTTCCAAGCGGGCTGTGTGCCTTTTGTACCCTTCCAAGCGGGCTGTGTGCCTTTCGTACCCTTCCAAGCGGGCTGTGTGCCTTTTGTGCCCTTCCAAGCGGGCTGTGTGCCTTTCGTGCCCTTCCAAGCGGGCTTTCTGTCTGTCGTGCCCTTCCAAGCGGGCTCTCTCTCTGTCGTGCCCTTCCAAGCGGGCTCCCTGCCAAAAGACTTATTACCTGTATTTTATTTTGCCATACGTCCGGTTACTTGCTTAGACTATATTACCCTTATATGCTGGTCCTGTTATATACATGAAATACACTGCATTACCTGGATTTCTGTTTGTGGTGTCTTTGTTTGCATAATCATGCACCGTGGGTTACATACTGAACCCCAAGTATCCCCTGCGCATGGGCTCCTACCTGACCTGATCACCCGAGTCCTGACAATATCATGGCATATAAGTCACTCCTTATGCAGTAGCGTACCTAGCGGGGGGGCGGTCCGCACCGGGTGCCACTTATCAGGGGGGTGCCAACTTGCCGGCACCCCTCCAGAGACGGACAGTAATGTCCGCCGCTGGAGGAGCAGGCTCGCAAGGGAGCGGTATCTGAGGTTTTTAACAGACCCCTGGCTCCCTTGAGTGATTTTAAGCCGGTTCAAGGATCTCCCTTGAACCCGGCTTAAAATCACTCAAGGGAGCCGCGCGGCAACAGCTGCTGTGTGCCGGGGTCTGTTGTCAGATCCCGGCGCACAACACTGAAGCCGCGCCCACCGCTGTCCGTGCCCTCTGAACCGGAAGAAGACAGAAGAACTGAAGAAGAGGAGCGAAGAGGAAGAAAAGGAGCTGTAAGGAGAAAAGAGGAAAGGTAGGAAAGCATGAGAGTGACAGTGACAGTGGATTAGTGTATGTGTGGATTAGTATATGTGTGGATTAGTATATGTGTGGATTAGTATATGTGTGGATTGGTATATGTGTGGATTGGTATATGTGTGGATTGGTATATGTGTGGATTGGTATATGTGTGGATTGGTATGTGTGGATTGGTGTATGTGTGGACTGGTATATGTGTGGATTGGTAAGTGTGTGAGAGTGATGGGTGTTATGCTGTACCATTTCCAATGTATTTTTCATTATATAATTATGCTCTAAAGTACATCATAACTCCCATCACTCTATACTGTTCCATACAGTGGCAGAGTTGGGAGACAGAGGCCTTGCACCCCCACCGCAGGACTCCTGAAAGGTAAGTGAACTTCAAAGAGGGAAAGGGTAGATAGTTAGGAGGGGGTAGATAGGGAGAAGGGAGTGAGACGGGGGATAGGGGGTAGATAAGGAGAAAGTAATGAGAAGGGGTAGATAGGGCAATCATACTTCTATCATGCCAAGTCTGCGAGTACATCCTGGAATATGGGTATGCCTGGGCATGATAGGAATGTGATTGCTGTTAACAATCATATATATATATATATATATATATATAATTTAATTGGTTTGTCCTATTTTGGTGTGTTACTTACTTTAAATAAAAGTGTGAGATTTTTTTTATGGTGGGTGTGAATGTCGGCAAGAAATCTGACGACACCAGTTCAATGAGTTGAGTAAGCAAGAGCTTCTTTATTCAAGTGCGCACAGGGGAGAGTCCAGTTCGCAGACTTCTCTCCTCCTCCTTAATTTTCTAACAATATATAGGCAAAGAAGCGCAAACAGTTATTAGCATATTGTCTAGCCATCTGTTGGTATATTTACTTTGATTTGCTGACACACACGGTTTAAAGAGGTCAAGACAAATAGCCCCCCCCCAGACATGTGAAATCTTTAATTACAGAAGGTCAAGAAAGGGACAACTTGGCCTTTGTCATGGCAGACTCTGATTCTTTTGCAACTAGGCACTTAGAGCAAAGAAAACATACCATACGTACACATTCTTCCAAGACACAAACAAGACATAAGTAAACTAAGAAATGAGGTAGACAGGTGATTGTAGTGTTATCTTATCTGCTATCAGCAGAATAAGCAATGAGGTAAAGATCATTGTACTGACATCCAGAATCAGCAAAATTCTTCAACTTCCACATGGGGGTCATATTTGGTTTCGGACAGGTAAATGCTGGTTTTTCGGTTTCAGTCCAGAATTTTCGTTTCGGTGCATCCCTAAGCCAGACAATAAAGTGGTAGGCCTACACTACATCAATGTTTGGGTTAGTATATAGTGATAGGAGTTATGCTGCACTATTATCAGTGTCTGGCTCAATGTATAGTGATAGGGATTACGCTGTACCACCGTCAATGTCTGCCTCAGTATATAGTGTTAGGTGTTATGCTGTACCCCGTCATTGTCGGCCTCAGTATATAGTGATAGGTGTTATGCTGTACCCCCATCAATGTCTGCCTCAGTATACAGTGATAGGTGTAATGCTGTACCACCGTCAATGTCTGCCTCAGTATATAGTGGTAGGTGTTTTGCTGTACCACCGTCAATGTCTGCCTCAGTATATAATGATAACAGTAATGCTGTACCACCTTCAATGTCTGCACCAGTATATAACCATAGAAGCTATGCAGTTTTAAAGTGTAGGGGGGGGATATATATATACACACACATATTTATACATGAATGTGTATCTTATACAAATGTATGAACGCCAACAACAGAGATTTCCCCAGAGCCCCATGAGAATTAAAGGGTAACTCCAACCATATTTATTTCTGTTTTACACAATTATTACTCTGCTACTAGATAAGCTTGCTCTTGTGACCTGGAAGTCTTCTGAATATGATAACATGGCACTGATTGACACAATATAAATGTATATATATATATATAAGTCAGTGATAATTTCTAGTGGACCAATGCTCACAGAATAATTGTGAAGTCAAGATCCCAGAGATCCCTTATTCATTTGTAACAGAATACCTAGTACCAAGGAGGGTTAAACATTTTTCAGCTGGGAAGTATGTTATTTCCTAAGGGGTTGATATAGCAAGTGCTCCACGAATAAGATGAAGGTAATTACTTTTTGAGATATAGAGGTCTGAATAGGGTTAGGGCAAGAAAACAAGGTAATGCAATTCAGTATCAATATATAAGGGTTTTACCGAATGGTCATAATTACTAATTTACTAAATGGTCATAAAAATAATATGTTTACCATTATATTACTAAGAATGGGTCCTTTATTGGTTCTAAACCAAATCCTTTTTTTTAGGCTTCCTAGAAAGTAAAATATTTTGTCAATTACACTAATGTTTCTTGTATGAGAGGAAAACTGTTTCCATCCTTAACCCCCCTACCCAGAATCTGTGTCTTCATGACGTTGTCTGTGAAATGTTATATATTATCAGAGATGTTACTTTCAACTACATAAAATGCCTATAGGAAAAAACACATTAATCAGTTTTGAAGTGACAACATATTCTGCAAAGCAAACTGAACAGTCTGCTACAAGTCAGTTTGGTGTTCTACTTCACCCGCCAGTGTCAGCTACAAATAATTTCTTGACAATCCATGATGGTTTACAAAAAGATTGAACTTATTCGGATGTCCTACAGCACTGTGCTGCTACCAAATCAATTTGAAGCCAATTATTGCAGTAAATCAAATAGGAACTGACACATTCTAGATTATCTGTAATCACAATTATTTTACAAACTTTACGTACAACACACAATTCTTATCATTTGACAAGTTAGCATTAAAAACAATGTCAGAATTAGGGGTTGGAGGAGTTGGTTACACGTGAAAAGCTATTTTTGTTGCAAAGTGGTAAGAGCTGGGCTGTATCCACTCGTAACAACTCAGTAATTTGCACTAATTTAACTAGTAGGTATCACTATTTTGTAGTTTTATAACCTCCATAGAGTCATGTCGGTGACATTATAGGCATGTCTGAGTACTCTCCACGTTTCGCCCGGGGACTTTGGGTGAAGCGCCGCTTCTATGGGTCTCCGGGTCAAGCATGGTCAAGCACGGGTCAAGCATGGGGTCGAGAGAGCAGCAATGTGGCACAGCCCACTCCTCACCCACTTTCCCTCCAAAATGCTGGACCGTCTACTAGGTCCGTGGGACCGCCCAGTGATGGTGCAGGACCACCCCCTGACATCGGCAGGACCGCCTACCCAAATCCCGCAAAGGAGGGCTCCAGGTAGCAGGTGCAAGTGAGTTCCCAGGTATGATTACAGGGTGCCATTTTTGGGGATGGCATAACACAAAGCAATAGTTTGCATAGTTTGCACATTTCAAACTATGCAGTGTATAGTTATATATATATATAGTAGTGTCCAGAGAGGGTTTTATATTGCAGAGAGAGTCTCAGTTGGTTAAAGGACAGTGCAGTCTCAATGACTCAGCTCCATTTAGCATCTGATAATGGGCTACTCACCACACAATGCACTCATATTAAATGGTAGGTACTGATTCTTGTCATTCTTTTAATACTGAGAATGCTGCTACAAAAAAAATTGAAACCTTTGGTATTCTTTTTTTTTCTTCGACTGATTAAAAAATACTAAAGCGTTTGACCGACTGGCTAACAGTGTTTCAAAAAGCAGCACTAGGATCCTGAGGAAATCAGGCTGCAAGTGAGCTGTCTCCTCTGCTCCACCCCCATCATGTTGAAAGCATTCGCCCTTTGCTGCACTTCACAATCCTTCCTCTCTGTCTCTCTCGCTCGGTTCTTGGATTGCACTCGCATAACCCGATCTGAGGCTGTCTCCCTGATGAATGCTGAGGGTCTGCGCTGACGTTTTGGACACGAAACCTGCCGCAGGGAACGCAAGCTCATTTTAGAGTGTGAGTGTTTGTTGAAGAAGAGCCGTTTCTTACTACCATTCCTCCTCCTGCTGCTGCTGCTGCTGCGGAAAGAAGAGAAGGGGTTTCCACATCGATTAATTCCAGACTACAGATCTCATTCTCCACTTCCTTACCATACTCCTTGGCAGAAGTATATTTTCCCATAGGTTAATGAAGAATCATTAAGATCGTTTAGAACAGACAAGAGGACATATAGGGCACTGCCATAGAACCCTATATGGCTAAACGTATATTCATATCTCCCCTTTTTTCAGAAGATTATTATAACCAAAACAGGAAATTCCATTTGATCCTTGTCTAGTGAACTAAGCGATTCCACATGCAAGATGATCCCTTCTGTTCTGAATGGTTTTGATGGTGAGTACTAAACTGATGTTACTCTTATTTAATACATGCAAATGTTCTGGTACTAGGTGATCACTGTACACCACGAACATCATTTATACAGCAAGACAATTACTTTTTAGTTAAAAGTTCAAAATATCCCTTTTTTACTATATGTCTATTGAAAAATATAGATAAACATTTGCGCCCTCTTCTGGCCATCTGAAAAATATGTGCATTCCCTTTTTGATGTATCAATAATTGGACATGCTTTATTATGTGAAGTGTATTTTTATTGAATACTTTTAATAGCTCTAGACACAATTATCAATATCTAGCCTTATGTCTGATTGCTTGTCTGGTCATGTTAATATATCACTTATTTAAATGCATGAAATCACAAATAAAATAACATGCCATTGTAGGTATATATCAAACTAAAGCTATTCCTGATAAAATGATAGGCTGATCAATTATTGATTATCAAGTCCTGATTAGTTATGTACACAGCATTCTGGAAACCATAGGCACAGACATACAAAATTACTAATGCATGTTATCGTAAGCAAAAAAGACTGTTTAAAACTTTATTTTACAATGTTTATTCTAATGTTTGTCATAAGTAGGCATCTTGGTTCAGATTTAATAGCAGCAATGCAACTCACAAGGAACACAGTCAATAACAAATGCTAACTACTCAACCCCATGTACACATTTGGTTCACGTTACTTTGTACCTCCTCATAAGGAACCCAATTTTCTATTAAAATTCACTGCTTGTCTAAGCAGATCAAAGAAAACCCCTGGGCAGCCAATTGAGATCAAAGTAATTGAACAATTAGGTTCAATTAAGTTTAACTAGCCGTAAACATTTGTTCAAATTCCCTTAATACCAACAGAAACAGAAATACAAAAAAACACACATATATATATAGATATATATATTATATTTTAAATCCTACACATTTTCATATCAAAACTGTTTTGCATACATGTGTGGATTCATACAAATGTAATTTAAATAAGTATTAATCAATAATATACTTGTAGTTATCAATATCATTATTATTGATATTATTAGCACAGTAACTATTAAATTAAAACTTGCATATTAAATGAAATGGTTAAAATGTCATACTCCTCTGCGCATGTGCTGAATGACCTGTTAACAGTGCATTGAGCTAATTTCTAGACCTGCTTTTTGATCATTTAAAAATCTGGCTAAATATTTTTCAGCAGACCCCATGAGGTGCAGATGTTTCCATGAGCTTTCACTGTTGTTGCTTAGTTTAGACAGGTCAGTGAATCACAAACCATAAATCCAATCAAGGTTTAGACACTTAATTTAGAAAAAAAGAGTTGTTCAAGAATACAAACTAATATTTACCGAATGTTACAGAAGTTTGATTATGGGCTTGCTCCTCTATGGATGAAGGTTTTTACAACTCGAGTATAATCAGGTTTGGACTGGCAGCCCTTTTACTTTTTTTACAGTATGGTAAAAGTTCCATGCCGTATATTCTCCAAATGTTAGAGCAGAAGTAAACTGTATTACAAGAACAGTTTTTATGCATTAGAACAGATATGCATAGAGACGTATGAGACTTTCCTATTTAATTCCCCTTGTCTCAGCTAAACTAAGTGCATGTTATTTATATTAGAAAAATAAACATTACAATATATAGAGCTAGTGAATCTTTAGATTTTCAGATAATTACACTTCACACAGAACAGTAAGCCTGAAAGAGAGCAGACGAATGTGGGGCAAAGTGAGGAGGGTATTTTTTGCAGCGAGTGTGTGTGTGGAGGAGGTGCAACAAGAGTAGGCCTACAGAAAAGGTTGGAGAAAATGCCTGTGTTTGTAATGGTTTTACATAATAGTCTATGGACGCATCTCAACAATTTTTTTATTAATATACCTTATTACATTATTAATACATTATGCTTTGCAGATGAACATCTGCATTCACCTTTAAATTATCAAGTAAAGCTCTTATAGATTGTAATTACATGAGAGTTAGATCTTAATCATTTGACTTCCAGTATTGGATTAGGAATAAAAAAACCTGCAATTTTTACAGAACAAAACTTCAATAATTTTGAAGTCTCTAACACTCTCTGAACTCCTACATTTTCACAGTTTACATATTAAAAGTTCAGTAAACAAAATAAATTTAAAGTTACTTATGTATTAAATTAAACAACGTAAGTGAAAACTGACCTTAAGATTTTAGCTAGAACTGGTTATTGTAACTTTCTGTTTTATATTATTATTCCTCTCTTTTTGCTTATGCCAACCTTTTGGCAGAAGCTAGTTCTGGGTGTGGTGGATGTTGTAAACATAGATTGGTAAGGTACCAGTAAATGAAATACAGTGCTGTGAAAAAGTATTTGCCTCCTTCCAGATTGCCCACCTAAGCCTAATAACTTGTTGTGCCACCACTGAAAGCAACAACTGCAGTCAAACATTTGCAACAACGGGCAATGGGTCTTTTACATTGCTTTGGAGATATTTTATCCGACTCTTCTTGGCATAATTATTTTCATTAAGCTACATTGGAGGGTTTTCGAGTATGAACCTTTTTAAGATCATGCCACAGCATCTCAAATGGATTCAAGTCACCCCAAAATCTTAATATTTGTCTTTTGAGGTGGACCTGCTTTATAACCAACTTGAGCTTTAGGTCCCCAACTGAAAGACGGACATTCACCTCAAGGATTTTCTGCTAGGGAACAGACTTCATGGCAAGTCACACCACCACTAATGTTTTTGACTGTAGGTAGGAGGTTCTTATTGTGAAATGCTGTGTTTTACACCAGATGTAACGGCACCCACATCTTCCAAAAAACTGCACTTGTGACTTACCCGTCCATAGAATAATATCCCAAAAGTCTTGGAGTCAGCAAGGTGAGAAAGCCTTTGTGTTCTTTTTGGTCAGCATTGGAATTGTGAACACTGACCTTAACTAAGGCATATAAGGCCTGCAGTTCTTTACATGTTAGGCTGGGTTCTTTTGTGACCACCTGGATGAGTTGTTGATGCATTATTGTAGAGGTTTTGGTAGCCTGGCCAGTCCTGGGAAGGTTCCCCACTGTTCTATGTTTTCTTTGTTTATAGATAATGACTGTCACTATGGTTTGCTGGCTTCACAGAGCCTTAGAAATGGTTTTGTAACCATTTCCAGACTTATAGGTGAATTACTTTGTTCATGAATCTGGTCATGAATCAGTTTTTGCATTTCTTTAGATCATGGCATCATGTGCTGCTTTTTGAGACCTTTTAGGCTACAGGAAGACATGTTTTAATCATGCCTGGGTGTGTATAGTGAATCTGAGCCCAATTATCAATTAAATTTGTTTAATTGGTTTTCGCATAGGGCTAAGTATAAAAAAAAAAGCTAGACACTGTAAGATGGCTGTAAGCCTCTACAATACAAGCCTGCTCAGGAAGTCCTATTAAATGTCCTTATGTGCACTTGTAGACAACTCACATGTTAGTGAAGATGCTTGTTTTGCATATGTTAGTATGTGAGAGCATAAGACTTCATCCCTTTAAATTTCGGATTTATTCTTTAAATAAAAAATAAACATAAATATTGTGACTTTTTGGCATATTTAAGTAGACCAATGTAGCTATATTTAAAAACAAATACCAAACTTTATTTTTATAGCAAACTATTATATACATAAAAAATATGTCTTTGTATAAAACAGGCAAAGAGATAGCAAAAGAGTAATCAAAAAATGTCAGCAAACATAAAAGTACTTATACCACTGGCTATACAACATTGTCTGTAATGCTGTGCTTTGAGTATGATGTTCATTTATTAAAATAAGTCGGGATGTAAAAATAAGTTGTTGAATAAAACCCAAAATAAGCACATACTGTAAACAATTGATACAAATAACTACTGAGATGTGTAAAAAAGATTTAACCCATCAAATAGAACCCATCATGGATGTCTAAGCCATCATTTCATTTGAGGATCAAACCAAAATGCACAATTCTGGTGACTCGTATCAGTTTTCAGATGGTATCACTTAAGTAAGGGAAGATTTCTTGAGGAGCCATGAGGTTTTTGTTGTTTGGATCTGAAACTATGTGACCCCCTATTCTCTTGACTAAAATAGTTTGAAACAATAATGATAATGATAAAGCCAAGAACAAAACTCATTGTTTTTATGAAACAAGTGATTGGCCTTCCCAAAAAGCCACAAACTGATTTTTTTGTAAAATGCTATTTAACCTGAGGTGTCAGAATAGTAAATGGCTTTCAAAGTTTAAATGCTTAAGACATGGATTTCTGTTTGCTTAAGTCTATGTAGCATTTATAATAAATAGTACATGACTAAAAGTGTGACACACACTAGAAACACATTGTTTCTCTTCAAATGAAAATATTTTGCACACGCTGTCATATCTCAGTGGTAAGGCTAAAATCACCTTTGGTAGAGATAAACCCCTTTATTTCTTTGATGGAGTTGGATCATTTTTTATCCTTACTAGTCATGTGAATTGGAACAAATGTTGAAGCCTTAAATAGTATTTGTTGAGTATCTACGATAGAGATTACAACCCAGGAGCTATCCGGTATACCCTTGTGAAACTCATTGTGTGTGCTCATTTGTCACCTCTTTAGAGCATTTTACTAAACGGTGTATATGTGTGTCTGTGTGTAGAGATTGATTTTTTTGCCCAATAAAGCACTTAATGTTTACTCATCATCATTATCAATACAAAGAATATACACACTAATGTAGTAAAAGTTAAACAAACCTGATGGTCGACAAGACATTTAATTACCTTACTGTATTAAATAGTAAATCCCAGGCCAAACTCTTTTACATAAATGAAATTAAACATCTGACAAATCTAAAATTTACGTTGAAGCCTAGGAAGTATAGTTTAACTTATTTAATTTAGATCTCATGGAAGGACCTATTTGAAAATGTTAAAGACAAAATTAAACACAATACAGGAATAGAATAACCGTTCAGTTCACTAAATACCCTCAGTGTCTATGCAATCACACTTAGAGCTTCATTAAGTTCTCTGTTCCTTTATGTTATATTCTGGAAGAAGGACAAAATAGGCTTTTATCTTCTCTAATTGAAACAATTTTTTTTTCTTGGTGTAGTATAATTTTATTTGGCCTAAAGTGTTATGTGTAACATCTCATTTTCTGTTGGGGAATCATTGCTCTTTAAACCTGTATAAAAATCCTTAATATTTTAGTCAGGAAACCATACAGTTGCATACTATAGATAACGTATGTGATAAACTAAATATTTTGAGTTTAGTAATACTTTAATAATAATAACCATCAAACTTTTTTTCTTAGTGTGTGTACTTAAGAAAATTCTGTGTTATATTTTTCTATTCCCATGCAGGATGTCCCATAATTACTCAGCTGGAAATGTACAACAAAAAACATCTATCATCTGAATTTAGTAACTGCTTGAAATTCCATTGTATAAAGAAAGAAGTATAAGAAGGAAAAAAGGCCTTACTTGTCATTCGGAATCTGCATACATTGTATTCTCCTGCATTGGACGAGGGGGGAAAGATTACATTTAACAGTTCCAAATTTACTGAATAATGAAGGAAATGAATTATAAACTGCTACACATTTGTCTCTAAAAATTGTAACGTTTAACCTGGAAAAGTATGGATACGAGTCAAAACAATCCAGTGCATTGCTATCAGGAGAAGTCCTTTCTTGAAGATATGATCCCATTCTCTAGAAACATATATATCAATAAGCAATGAAAAAGCCATGGAAACATAATTTACACCCTGCTTTTTTTTCTAGTTCTAGCAAGCAAGTATATGTATATAGGTAAAGGTAAATTATATATTATAATTTTTACAGACTATATTAATATCTTCAATTATAATATTAAAGTATAGATCAATCCATACATTTTTTTTTATATAAAACATACTATATTTTTTAGGGAGGTCTTTATAAATTACCTAACACTGAGAAGAAAATATATATACTATATACGGTATGAAAAGGCATTTTATTTGGAAAGAAATGTATAGCTGACTATTTGGCTAATCGACCATGGCTCCAAAGATAATGGGATCTCTTTTTCTGACAGTGTCCATATTTTATCTATTACTTATTGATCAATGCCATGGCAATTATTCTGATTTGTTGGTATTGTCTGAAAATGTGGCAGAGCATCACAAATTATATGATTTCACTCATAGCTCCCAGCAAAAAAACATTTTTCATCCAAGCTTATATTTTGATAGTGCAGATGTTCAAGGACTAAGGCAGAAATCCCACACTAGTCATTTGCATTTATTTAGGACAATTAGAAATGCTGTCAATAAAATGTTATCTAATCCCTCTTATTACTTGCCACCACTAAAGCATGCTGAGTTTTCAGCCAAATGGAATGAGGTTTATGGAAATAATTTACCACTGCTGGCATTATATTGCCTGCTTTCCCCAGATGATAAAACCGCATTAGCTTTCACAACTGAGTACATGGACAGAATGGGTAATTATAAAGACTGGTTGGTTATTAATGCTCCAGGGGATGAAGTACCAGTTGGCCACTCATTAACTGGTTTTGCTACAGCTTTTGATTTTTTGTACTGGTCACTAGATAGTGAACGAAGGCAGACATATTTGAAAAAGATTCAGAGTGTCAGTGAGGAGATGTATGAATATTCCAAAATTCGTTCGTGGGGTAAGCAGTTTCTTCACAACCACCAAGCAACAAATATGCTGGCATTGCTCACTGGTGCCCTCGTCATACAAGCCTACACAGAAATCCAGGCAAACATTTGGAAACAAGCTGTTGTTGATGTGATGGAAAAGACAATGTTTCTCCTTAATCATGTTGTTGATGGATCTTTAGATGAAGGTGTTGCATATGGAAGTTACACTGCTAAATCAATTACACAGTATGTTTTTTTAGCAAAACGTCATTTTGGTATCAATCATTTTGAAAACAACTGGCTCAAAATGCACTACTGGTTTTATTACTCAACATTATTACCCGGTTTTCAGAGATCTGTTGGTATAGCAGATTCTAACTACAACTGGTTCTATGGCCCAGAAAGTCAGTTAGTATTTCTGGATACATTTGTTCTACAGAATGGGGCTGGAAATTGGTTAGCATATCAAATTAGGAAAAACAGACCAAAAGATGGACCAATGGTACAATCCGCAGCTCAAAGATGGAGCACACTTCACACAGAATATTTATGGTATAATGCAGATCTTATTCCAAGACCTCCATCTGGGCATGGAACACCCAAAATGCACGTGTTTCCAAATTGGGGAGTTGTAACTTATGGAGGTGGATTGCCTAATACTCAGACAAATACATTTGTTTCTTTCAAATCTGGAAAGCTTGGTGGACGGGCTGTTTTTGATATTGTTCATTTTCAACCATATTCCTGGGTTGATGGTTGGAGAAGTTTCAATCCAGGACATGAACATCCTGATCAAAATTCCTTCACGTTTGCTCCCAATGGCCAGGTTTTTGTTTCTGAGGCACTGTATGGGCCGAAACTTAGTCATTTAAATAATGTACTTGTGTTTGCTCCTTCCCCTACTAGTCAGTGCAATAACCCATGGGAAGGACAACTTGGAGAATGTTCACAGTGGTTAAGATGGACAACTACTGATTCTGGTGATGCTGCTGGGGAGATCATAACAGCAAACCAACAGGGCGAAATGATGTTTGTAAGTGGTGAAGCCGTTTCAGCCTACTCATCTTCCATGAAATTAAAAAGTGTTTATCGCATGTTGATGCTTCTCAATCATCAAACCCTTTTGGTGGTTGACCATATCGAGAAGTATGAGGATTCCCCAGTTTCCTTAGCTAGTGCCTTTTTTCATAATCTTGATATTGATTTCAAATATGTTCCTTTCAGGTTTCTAAACACATTTAATGGCGCAATGATGGATATATGGGATGCCCATTACAAAATGTTCTGGGTTGACCAAAATGGAAATAGCCCTGCTGCCAAGATCCAAGAAGCAGAACAGGCTGCCGAGTTCAAAAAGCGCTGGACTCAATATGTCAATGTAACATTTCAATTAAACCAAAGAATTTCAAGAATTGCTTATCTATTTTATGGGCCGTACGTTAATGTGTCACATTTAAAATTCCTAGATAACAGCAAATATGGAACCAAAATCTCACTAAATATGAATAATTCCAATAGCATAATATCAATGGCAACTGATTATAACAACTTAGAAGCTCGTTTCAGTTTTCTTGGTTTTGGTGGATATGCTAAAGTGGAAAAAGAAGATAAAATAATACGTTTTGGCTTAGGAATTGAACAAATTAAAAGAAATAAGCTTAGCAATATGAATGTATTTCATTTTGGATTTAAAGTCAATATGATCATGGGTTTAATATTATGTGTAAGTTTAGGAATTTTAGCTTTCCACTGGAGGTTTTATATTTCTTTTAGTAAGCTGATGCGTTGGATCCTAATATTGATCATAACACTGTGGTTCTTTGAGCTTTTAGATGTATGGAGTACATGTACACAACCCATGTGTGCAAAGTGGAACAATGATATGTCTGACATAGATAATGACAAAATACATGATACAGACCCTCCTAATGTTGTAATTACCTCTCTGCCCGGTTCAGGAGCAGACATTTTAAAACAGCTGTTTTTCAATAGTTCTGATTTCATTTACATTAAAGTACCTACTACTTATATTGACATTCCAGAAGCAGGGTTTAAAATTGATCCATTTGTGGATGCATGTGAGTGGAGCAGTTCTGATGTAGAGGATGGACACTTTCAACTAATTCAAGGATGGCTTCAGTCACTTCTTCAAAATACAAAGCTTCATCTACAGAACATTGACTTGAATGAGCCCAATCAAATCAAACTCTTTCATCATTTTCCAATTGTAAAAGATAAAAAAAGAAAAGTTAAAACAAGGGAACCTTTTCAGGAGAAAAAAAATAGAATCAAAGGAAGGTATGACAGAGACGCTGAATATATAAGGCAGCTTCGAAAACATGTAGATATGTTTCCAAAGGTAAAACCTGTACTTGGTTTAAGCAGTGGAAGCTGGGTAATAAAACTCCCATTTATTCAAAAAATAATTGGACCTTCATTTAGATCATTGGTGGTTGTTAGAGACCCTCGCTCATGGATTTATTCAATGTTGTATAAAAGCGACCCAAGTCTATTTTCTCTGTGGAATGTCCCACAGCGTTTATCGATGATATTCAACGAAGATGAAAAGCAAAAATGCGTTTCTAACACTGGATATGCATTTGAATACGAGTCCTTAAAATCTGAACTTTCTCATTCACAATCAAATGATCTATCAATACTTTCTCACCTGTGGTTATCAAACACTGCAGCAGCAATCAGAATATATAAAAATTCACCACCTCAAAATTATCTATTGATCACATTTGAAGACATTGTAAACTTGCCTGAGGAGACAGCAGAAAAGATTTATAATTTCTTTGGTATTCCCCTTTCTCCAGCGAGTTTAAATCAAATTATGTTTGCAAGTTCCACAAATTTATTTTATCTTCCTCATGAAGGAGAGATATCACCATCAAATATAAATGCGTGGAAACTTAGTATGCCAAGAGAAGAAATTCAGTTAATTGAGGACATTTGTTGGGCAACAATGGAAAAACTTGGGTATGCAAAGTATATAGACTGAAGGGGTTATGGCAAATACTGTTAAACAACTTTAAATTCAGGCTTATTAACAAATATTCAATGCCAATAAGAATTTTGTGAACATGGAGTCTAATTTGCTGCTGGTCAGCTGTTTTTTGCACTATTGAACTTCCTGTCCTATACAGATCTCAATCAGAATAAATAAATATAATGTTTATTCTTGTATATGTCTGTATACTTATTTTTTCAGAGAGAATATTTTGATCATAGTCTTTTAAAATGTAAACTAACTGTATCTTGTTAGATTATTGTCAATACAGTTGTGAACAGAATATATGGCATATAATGATGCATTTTTTTGTTGTCTTAACTGTCTATCATAAGGAATTAATTATATGATGTCACAAGGTATGTTGTTTTAATGCTAACTTTTGTTTGGTTCTGTCAAGTACTACAGAGGAAAGATATATAGCTGTGAAAATGTAGAACTAACTATATCTCCCATGAAGATCATTTGAGTTGTAATTCATTAACAGCGGAGAGCTGTCTGTCTGCAGTGTACTATACCGCAAGGGTCTCCAGGGTCTTAAATTGCATTGAACTATAAAAAGGCAGGTTTAGTAATTTCTGTAAACTGAACACATGCATAATTTTATTCTTAAAATGGGATTAGAATGATCAGTGTGTATTTTGAGCTTTTGAAAGCTTCGCTTTACATAATAATCACTCAGAGGTAAAAACATTTTCAAAATTAAATTGTCCTAAATAGGATGATCATATCTGTCATTTTTGCTGATGCACACAGATGAAACCCTATTACGGTAAAAAAAAAAAGGTTTATCTATATATATATATATATATATATATATATATATATATATATATATATATATATATATAAAGGCCAAACAGTGTTGAAGGCAGAGGTTGTGGTCCATGCATTGCTAATTAATAATGTAAAAGACCATGTATTTTTGCATTAGGTACTTTTCGGTGCCCTGAAATTTACATATCTTGCAGCTCCTTTTCTAATGCTGCAAGCATTACAATATCTAGAGAATATTTGTTCAGGAGATGGCATTTACGTAGACTGCAGAATTCATTATTTGTAAGGCATATACTCTAGTATTTTTGTGAAATAATATGATGATGCAAGCAGAATATGATTTTATAATTGGGGTTTTATATCCTGGGGTCAAGAAGCCAAGATCTAACTATATTGTTGTGTCCAGTTAACATGGTTCTCAAAATGCTTCATCTTACAAATGCCTCAACTAGGTGCCATCTCAGCATTTTACTTAATGCCATTTTCTCTTCAGAATAATATTGTGGCAAACTGTTTTTTTCTGATTTAATATACAGTATTTGCTCTTTACATTACACAATAGTCTATGAATAGGAAACTCGAGTGCATTATTTCAGTCAACGGTTGTGTCTTTTGGCATTTGATACAAATGCTAATAAACCACTGCATTTTTGGCACTAAATGTGGCATTGCACAACATTTTCCACACGCATCTATGACCCAGACACAATCGGACACCCGCAAACTGCTTGAAAAACATCTCCCTGTGGTTCAGAAAGGAAAAAACCCATTAATTTAAAAAGGTTAAGAAATAATTAGTATAAGTATAAACTGATGAATAAAAAGGACAAAACATTAATAACACTAGAATAAAAACAAGTATTTCCACAACGCTCCACTTAATCTAATTTAATGATATATAGTAAATAACATGTCCAGGTTAAATGATTAAATACTGTATTCCCATTTTGTAAACATATCCGTCCTATTATGTTTAAGCCCTGTGCTCCAGTTTATGTGTGTTTCTGTGCGCTACAAAAGAATCAGCAATGATTCCATGTCAGAAGCCTCCTTCATTAAGAAACATTCTTCCAGCAATTTTTATGGGTCACGTTACCATGCATATGCCTACTATAAAACCCCACATACAAAACTCACACTTTGTCCTGCTTTCATGCATGTAAACACTGGGTGCACACTATACATGTGTACAGTATAACTTGGTTTATTTGATGTTTTCCTGCATCGTTTGTCCTATTTGACAGCGTGTTAGACATGAGTGCATACTATAAATTTGATTTTATGGTGGTTATATTTCCTTCCCCCTAGAATATGAGGTACCTTTTACTTGATTTTAATAGTTTTGTCTTTTGGCTGTTGGCGTCCTACTAAATTGTTAGCTGTACAAGGAATAATCTTACTATATGCTAAATACTACACCACTGTCACTAAATTTATAATACAATTATAATACAATTATAATATATGTACAGTGTATTGAATCACTAATAATTATCTTTACATGTAGAAAAACCTATAAAATGAACTCCCACCTTATGTATTTCTTATTGGTCTCACTATGTAAAATGCCTGTAATGGTGGTGCTTATTTATAAATCAATAGTCCAAGATTTGTTTAGTTTTTTAGTGTTGTTATTCCTGTATAAAACTGCATTTTTCTCAGTCGGATAAATTCCTTACCATGCTTTGTGGCGCACAATATTATAAATAGTTTATTATCGTCCACAACTCATGTAATAACTTACACACAGCTATTGTTTAACTATGTTAATCTTAACAGTACGATTTATGAATTTACTGCTATGTTATTCTACTTTGTTTCATGTAGTTCCTAAGAGCTGTCCCGCAAGCAACACCAAATCAACTTCTTTGTTTGTTTAATCTTTATAATTGTTTTGGAGACATTATGCCCTATTTGAGACTATTGGACCGCATAGATTTTTTGAGTCAAAAGCAGCTCAAAGTTCAACAGTCCACAATGTTTTTCATAACATCCTTTATAAAGGCTGCCAAACCAATCAGTTTACAACTAAGTAGAAAAAATAACTTGAAAAGGAGTCACTCTACCTAGCAGGTTATGGTCACTGCTCCCATAGTGCACATATAAAGAGTCTTTCTAATATGTATATATGTGTATATATATATATACACACACACACTTTATTTTATAAGAATATGTAAATAGAATTACATTTTATTTTTTCATATACTAAATATGTAGGGTTTTGAGAAAGATGGTTTAGGTAACTGGCCAAAACTTTTTAATACCATTGTCTATAAAGTATACACTCTTGTTTCCTTTTAGTAATGAAATCTGCAATCTGCTGATTTATCTGTCACTATATTAAACTAAAGCCCGCTCTCTTCACACTTTTTTAATGCATTGTAACCACATGTTAGTATGCAGATATAAGATGCATTTCTGATTCAGATAATAATTGTAGTAATAAAACAATTATAGTCAATTATTGGGTATATTTGATTTTTCAAAAACTTTATAATGATTTGAAATTTCAAAACTGCTAGTAGATTACACAAATTGCTTCATAAATTAGGATGTTTCTTTGCATTTGTTAGTCCATAAAAGCTTTTAAAGAAAGCATGTGAAAGTGTTAAATGTTATGTTGCACATAATGTATATCCCCAGAAATGATGATGATTAATGTCTTATTTTATTTATTTTTCCAGTTTGTATATTCTATGTAAATTGTTCACTATTTTCAATAATGTGTTTAAAGTATGTCAATCGATATCTCATTAAATAATAAGAATAAAAAAAAAAAGTCCAGCCTTCTTTTTTATAAAACATATTATTAATATTAATAATATAATTGAGATGGGAAAAGAAACAGCATTAATCATAATTTACTAATGATCCTCTTGTACTGTATAATGTTGTCTATACTGGTTATGATTCTTATACATCGAAGGCAAGCTTTGTAAGTGTTGTGTATGATTTATATACAACAGAATAATCTAAAATAAGCCAAACTTAAACTACAAAACAAAAAAAAAATACACTAACATTCTCAATAGAAATAACATATTGTACACTGCTTCATGGTAAACCACTTCTATACTTTATTGCAAATATTGCCTTCATGTTAAAAACCAGTTAGATGATTCTATTCACTAAATTCACATTAGAGTAAAGATTATTTACTTAACCTGAGGCAATTTATTTCAGTAAGCTTGATTGACTTAATCATCAACTCTACAGAACTCTACAGAATACAAAACTTTGATAACAGACATTGGAAAGGAAACTTACATTATTAGAGTGTTTTTCCAGTTTTCCTCTGAAACATTTTCAAATATTATTTTCTTGACTTTTAGTTCTGTACTTTATAAAGGTATACATCAATATTTATTAAATGTGACAACAAGTATATTCACGGAAAATCCTAAACTATTAAGGAGTACTGGGTAAGCTATAAGTAAGCTGTTAGCATGATGAAGAAACCTAGTTACTCAGAGGGCTCAGAGGGCTTTTGGTTACATGGCTTTGTAGAACTCATCCTCTGTGCTGCATGTTCTTCCTTGGTGGTATTACATAATTTCCTGGTGCTAGGCACAGAGAATGTGTAGCATAAGATAAAATAAAGGTGAGGTTAGGTATGCTAGCCCTAAATGGGCTAATCATTTGAAGCTGTCCACCTAAATACATCACAATCTGTATTAATGAGTAGATGCCATCAACGATGATCATGTTATAAATGTACCATTAGATAAAACAAGACTTGGTCTCTTATATTACAATCATAATACACAACCAATGAGCTACACACAATATAGAAAAATACTACTACTACTACTACTACTACTGTTACTAGTACTACTACAATTAACAAGATAGTTCTCATAGAGTAACTGATTAGTTAGAGTAAGCAGAAGTAACTGCATAGTCTTAAAGTGATCACATGTGATCTCATCAAATTATATCAACTGGAAAACATAACTATTCACACAACATACAACATACTCATCCAACCATGCCTTTATGGACCTTCCTTAGACATGTTAATGGTTTACAGAAGAGCAGAAGATAAATCTAAATCAAATCAATATTTGGTGTGCCTTTGCTTTCAAAACAGCATCAATTCTTCTAGGTAGACTTGCACAAGGTTAGGGTTTTTGTAGGCATATGGCCAAGTGTATGAATCTGTGCTTCTTTGTCACAGATAATTTCTTTATCACCTGGTACTTTGGAAAGGGTGACTGCTGTATTGGAGGGTTTTTTGGCATTGTACCTGACCTTGCTTCCGATTTTGGTGCATATCTCCTGCTCACCTGCTTGCCTTGTCCGTGTCATACTGTTCACTCTGTGGTCAGTTCTGATCACACTGACCTCCTGTTAAGGGATATTGTAGGGCAGTACCTTTTCAGGAAAGGGGTTCCCACTTGACTCTAGTGTAGGTACATCTAACAGTGAGCACTAGCCATACTGTGTTAATAGTGAACTATGATGAAAGAAAGACAATTTCTTACTCAATTATCATTTAACTCTTCAGAGAAGGCATATAATTAAAGCCTCCCTAAGTCATTGGAGAGATAATATCTTTGAAACAGAAATGTTTGTCAATTACCTATTCATGGTTCCTCCTAATATGCTCCTAAAAGAAAGGTACTGATGATTGCTACCATGATAAGTATTCAAATGCTGTTCAATATGCTTGTGATTGTTCCATTCCTTCAGGTCCATTATTCTCTCGTAAAACAATATTCTCTGGTCAGACTCCAAAGCCTGATTATAGACTTCTTTATCCATCAGTTTGAGTACCCTTTGTATCTCAACTGTTGTTTCAAATACATGTTTTTTCTCTTAGGCTAAAGTATTGGCCAATGGATATTCCCAATGGCACTGTATAAGCATTGATTATACACCAATGGTTGCATGCTTTTCTAAAAATAGATAGATAGATAGATAGATAGATAGATTATTCAATAAAAGAGCAAGTATAGACATGCTTTTTAAACCATTGTTCTAATTTTGATTTTTCAGATCTGAATGAAATTAGTGAATGTAGTGTTCCTAAAGGCAGAATTGGTTATTACTATGGTAATTATGCATAGCATATAAAATAAGTGGTATATTTAGTGCTATTAATAAAAGAAAAATATTTTATGGCATCAAACTTCCTTCCATATATCACACATGACATAGCTTTACATTGAATAATGGCAAATAACCAGCCAAATACGTATGAGTGGTCAAAAAAAGAAATCTTCTACATGTATTTGAATATATTTGCATTATTTTGTATTATAATCCCCTCAAGTTTTCTATGTTTCAGACGCTATTTATGTTCCTATGTTAAAAGCTATTTGAATTGCATTATAAACTTTTTTTTAACATAATGCCTCCTACTGCTTCTCCTGACCTCAAATGATATAATCTTCCCATTTGCACAGTCATTAAAATGAAAAGTTCCCTTGAGAAATGTGTGTATCGACCTTGAATATATTTATATAGAATGATCTACCATGTAATAGATGTTCCCTCTTAGTAATGAACAATACTAATTTATCTTGTCTTTCTTCATAATACACTCCATCTCTTCTTCTTATGTCCATTACTCTTTCTTCTATTTATAATACATACATATTCAATATGAAAATGTGCTCCAGCCACATACTACAAAACATGTTATTTTTATTTGTTAATTTTAATGCTTTATTCCTTATATAAGGTTTTTTTATTGTCTCTATATGACAAAACTGTTTCAAAGGCTTACATTTTTCTTATGGAACATGTGAATTTCTGTTTTGCACAATGGAAAGAAAATACTTGCATTTTGTATATTTATTTTAGGAATAAAACAGTTTTATAAGAATTTACTTTTGCATCATATAGCAATATAGAGCCTAGCAGTTTAACAGAGTAACACATATACAGTCAGTTTTGTGGAAAATAAATATATATGTGATAAGCGCCTATATCGTGGTGAAAGCAGTTAACCATCCTTTATTAGGTTCTTTATGTAATCATACTTTGTGTCGGATAGAGATAAGTAGTTATAAGATCTATAAGCACTAGGCCCGTATTGTATTGGTTATTGGTATTGTATTTCTATGTGTTGTCCTTTTTGTCCTCTCTGTTCATCTCATGGGTTACTGTACACCAAACTCTCTTCCACTATTGGTTTGTGGTTTGCACTCTAGCAGAGAAATGTATCT
Organism: Sceloporus occidentalis; assembly: GCA_023333645.1. Lineage (NCBI taxonomy): Eukaryota > Metazoa > Chordata > Lepidosauria > Squamata > Phrynosomatidae > Sceloporus > Sceloporus occidentalis. The sequence goes on from JALMGF010000044.1 coordinate 7,019,945, forward strand.
CTTCCTGTGAGATCAGAATAGAAAAATATCTTTTTATATGTAAAATTCAAGGAATATTAGTATTTAGAGTATCTTAGCTGTTTGGATAGCATAAAAGCTAGAACAAGGTGTTCTAGACAATTGGATCCATGATCTAGATAACTAATAAAAAATATCTATGAACATAGCTATGTTGAAAATGAACTTTCTTTGATGAAATGATGCTTTTTGTGGCCTACATGCTAAAGTAGCAGCATTGATATACTAGAATTTAGTAGGGCAGTTAAGTTTAAGCCTTTTAGTGCCAGGCACAAATGGGATACATGTTTTGCAATGTGGACCTAGGGTGTCAGCCATATATCCTGTAAGTGATGGCACTCTCATAATCTCCACGCTACCTGATTGTTAAAAAATGTTTTTCCTTAGTGAGACAGCTGATCTGTTACGGCAGCAGTGTCTTCCATTTTCTTGGAAATGTCGCTGCAGTGGCCTCATTCCAAGTAGACTCTTTATAAGTAAACAGATAAGAGTTAAACTGGACTATGCAGACATCCATATCATACTTTCATCCAACTACTCTCCTGTAATCTATATTAATCTCAACCATCTACCTCTCTTACAAGTATGATTATCTCAGTGTCTCGCGCGCCGCCGCGGCTCCTACCCCCGTCACTCACACCGGCTCGCACGCCGCTGGCAGCCCCGCCTCCAACTCCCCCACCATGCGTCTGCGTCGCGGTCCAGCCTCCGCCACGAACGCACGCCTGCATCACAGTCCTGCCTCCTTCGCCTGAAATCAGTGGGCAATCCTGCCGACATCAGTGGGTGGTCCCATCGACATCCTGCTGTTGTCGGGGGTGTTCCTGCACATCAGTGGTGTTCCTGCCGACATTAGTGAGCGTTCCTGGTGATGTCGCACTAAACACCCTCATTTAAAGGAGGAATGGGTGGGGAGGCAAATTAATCTAAATAACTGAAAAGTGATGATGATGATGATAGGTAGAGAATATGTATGAAGTATGAATAAATATGTATTCTCTACTTATATTGTGTATTTAAGCATTTCTCTTATTTGTAATTAACTTCATTTTTCATCTTATATACTGTCATTTATACTAATTGGCCACCTGTTCATTTCTTTGTTAACACAAATAGGTAATCAGACAATCACATGGCAGCAACTCAATGCATTTAGGCATGTAGACGTGGCCAAGAAAACTTGCTGAAGTTCAAACTGAGCATCAGAATGGTGAAGAAAGGGGATTTAAGTGACTTTGGACGTGGCATGGTTGTTGATGCCATACAAGCTGGTCTGAATATTTAAGAAACTGCTGATCTACTAGGATTTTCACGTACAACCATCTCTATGGTTTACAGAGAATGGTCCAAAAAGAGAAAATATCCAGTGAGCGGCAGTTATATGGACAAAAAAAGGTCTTGTTGATGTCAGAGGAGAATGGGCAGACTAGTTTGAAATGACAGAAAGGCAACAGTAACTCAAATAACCACTTGTTACAACTAAGGTATGCAGAATAGCATCTCTGAACGCACAACACGTCGAACCTTGAAGCAGATGGGCTACAGCAGCAGAAGACCACACCAGGTGCCACTGCCGTCAACTAAGAACAGGCTACAATCCGCACAGGCTGAATGGAAGACTGGAACAACACTGTCTGGGTAGGAGCCCAGTTGCAGGGGATACCAGGGGTTCTGTCTGTATCCCTTGATGCATCATGACTAGGCAGGTACAGACAAGCATACAACAGACAGAAAAGCAGGACTTGAATTGAAGAATAAAGGGGAACTGTAGCAAGGACAGGGGGACTTCAGCAAGGACAGGGGAACTGTAGCGAGGACAGGGGAACTCAGAAGGGCAGGGCACAAGGCTTGGAAGCCCTCAGGCAGGGCACACAGCTTGGAAGCCCTAAGGCAGGGCACACGTTTTGGATGCCCTCAGGCAGGGCACACGGCTTAACGACTGGACAGGTAGGTATGTTTAGGACACGCCGGGGTCTGGTGCACAAATCTGGATCGTGAACGTAGCCAAGGTCATACACAGGAGATCATAACGAAGTACAGAGAGCTTTAGCTGCAAGCAGACTAACAGGAACCCAAGCCAAACAATGCAAAGGCTCAGACTGAAGGGCAGACCAGATATAAAAAAAATTGATATGATTTTATTTCCCTCCTTTTCTTGTATTTGTCCAAATGATCTCTGTAAAGTATTTACATACTGTTCTGCCTTTACAAGCTTCTTGTTAGGGACCAGGAACCAGACGGACACAAAACGTAAAATGCAATCACCTTTATTGTAATGACAATAGTGAACAAAGCCAAATCGTGATCCAAAAGCATATACCAAAAGACAAGCCAGGGTCAGGAACCAAGACGGGTACTCAGACAAGCCGGGGTCAGGAATACAGAGATCAGCGAAGTCAGGAACAAGCCAGGAATCAGGAGCTGGGATGGACGTCAGAGAAAGCCAGGTCATACACAGGAATTCAGGAACACAGCAATAGCACTTGCAGCCGGAAACAACACAAGGGCCAGGAGGAAGTGAAGTTTAGCTGCTTAAATAGCCAAAAGGGGTTGGCTGTGGGCTGGACAATGGGCTGAGTCACAGGAGTGACAGGAGTGTAGCCATGGCAACCCAGCCAGGCTGTAAGCCTCCAGCAATGCAGCAGAAAAGCAGCTAGACCATAACAGTACCTCCTCCTCAACGACCCCCTCCCCGCGGAGCAGGGCCGGGTTTGAGGGGAAAACGCGAGTGAAAGGCACGAAGGAGAGCGGGAGCATGGACATCTGAGGCTGGAACCCAAGATCTCTCCTCGGGACCGTACCCCTTCCAATGGACCAAATACTGGAGCCTCCCATGGAACCAACGAGAGTCGACTATGGAGCGGAGCTCGAACTCCTCATGATTGTCTACAGTCACCGAACGGGGGCGAGGAGTGACTGTAGTAAAACGATTACAGACCAGAGGTTTCAACAGTGAGACATGGAACACATTGTGGATGTGCATGTTAGAAGGAAGATCCAGGGCATAGGCCACAGGGTTTACCCGTCGCAGGATACGGAAGGGCCCCACATACCGGGGAGCCAGTTTCTGGGAGGGCACCCGGAGGTGGAGATTTCTGGAGGATAACCAGACCCTCTCCCCGACCTGATAGGAAGGCGCGGGTAGGCGTTTACGATTAGCCTGGAGCTCCTGACACTGTTGTGAGCGTTGAAGTGCCTCCTGAACCTGCACCCATGTGGAACGGATCTGCTGGAGATGATCCTCCAGTGCCGGAATCCCCTGGGAAGTGAAATTATCAGGAATCATGGAGGGCTGATACCCATAATTCACCATGAAAGGGGAGAACCGGGTAGAGGCCGAAACAGCACTATTATGAGCAAATTCCGCCCAGGGTAGCAGATCCGACCAGTTATTTTGGTGGTCCGAGATGTAGCACCGCAGGAATTGCTCCAAGCCCTGATTGGCCCTTTCCGCAGCCCCATTAGATTGTGGGTGGTAGGCCGAGGAGAAGGAGAGTTGGATACCCAGTTGCGCACAGAAGGCCTTCCAAAATCTCGAGACGAACTGGCTACCCCGGTCAGAAAGTATGACTTTGGGAACCCCATGTAGCCGATAGATCTCCATGATAAAAACTGTAGCCAACTCCTTAGCGGAAGGGAGCTTTTTGAATGGGATGCAGTGTATCATTTTAGAAAACCGGTCAACAACCATGAGGATAACTGTGTTACCGTTAGACAGCGGAAGATCGACTATGAAATCCATGGCAAGGTGAGACCATGGCCTCTCACCAATAGGTATGGGTTGGAGAAGGCCCACTGGAAGGTGACGGGGTGATTTAGTCTGCGCGCAGACAGGACAGGCTGCTACGAAGGCAACAATATCTTTGTTAATTCCTGGCCACCAGAAGAGACGGGAAACCGACCAGAGAAGTTGGTTCCTCCCGGGATGACCTGCTGATTTAGGATTATGATAGGTGGAAAGTAACTTGGTACGCAGGTTGACAGGTACAAAACATCGCCCTGAGGGGGTTTCAGCAGGTGCATCTACCTGAGCGGCCCTTATTCTGTCCCCGAGGGGAGATGTTATGCTGGTACGTATGGTAGCCAGTACTCTGTCTGGGGGAATAATCGGACTAGGAGGACACTCCTCTTTAGCTTTCGAGAACTGTCTAGAGAGAGCATCGGCCCGGACATTTTTGGTCCCCGGCAGGTACGAGACCACATAATTAAAACGGGATAAAAATAATGCCCAACGGGCCTGCCTCGGAGTTAAGCGTTTAGCCTCGGACAGGTAGGTGAGATTTTTATGATCTGTGAGAATTAGGATTGGTACGGAAGTTCCCTCAAGCAAATGCCTCCATTCTTTGAGAGCCAGTATTATCGCAAGCAACTCACGGTCACCAATTTCATAGTTGCATTCCGCAGCACCTAGCTTCTTGGAGAAGTACCCACATGGGTGCAACTGGCTCTCAGGAGTAGGACGTTGAGACAGGAGGGCGCCTACCCCTGTCTCAGACGCATCGACCTCAAGTATGAATGGAAGTTCGGGTTTCGGGTGTACCAAAACAGGAGCTGCGGCAAAAGCGGCCTTCAATGACTCAAAAGCTTTGATGGCCCCTGGGGACCAAAGAGAGGCATTGCCATCTTTTTTGGTCATGTCTGTAAGAGGCTTAACAATAGAGGAAAAATTCCGAATGAATTTCCTATAATAGTTAGCGAAGCCGAGGAACCGTTGAAGGGAGCGGAGACCTACAGGTCGTGGCCACTCGAGAACAGACGAGAGTTTTTCAGGATCCATAGCGAAACCGACCTCTGAAATTACGTACCCCAGAAAGGTGACCTGCTTGCGGTGGAACTCGCACTTCTCCAATTTGCAAAAGAGATTATTCTCTCGTAACCTCTGTAGGACTCGGGCTACATCAGCGTGGTGGCTTTCTATGGAGGTGGAATGGATCAAAATATCATCTAGGTATACCACCACACATTGTTGGAGCATGTCCCTTAGGACATCATTTATGAATTCCTGGAAAACCGCGGGGGCATTGCAGAGACCGAAGGGCATAACTAGGTATTCATAATGCCCACTCCTGGTGTTAAACGCGGTTTTCCATTCGTGGCCCTCCTTAATCCTTACTAAATTATACGCCCCTCGCAGGTCGAGCTTTGTAAATACCTTGGACCCTTTTAAGCGATCGAATAACTCGGTAATGAGTGGAATCGGGTAGGCATTCTTAACCGTGATACGGTTGAGCCCCCTGTAATCTATACAGGGTCTCAGTTTGCCGCTCTTCTTTTTCACAAAAAAGAATCCGGCCCCAGCAGGGGAAGAGGATTTACGGATGAACCCCCGGGACAGCGCATCCGCAACATACTCCTCCATGGCCTTATTCTCTGCGACAGATAATGGGTAGACTCGACCTCGAGGGGGTATGGCACCAGGTTGCAGCTCAATGGCGCAATCGTACGGGCGGTGAGGTGGGAGCTCACCAGCCCGGCCCTTATCGAATACATCATGAAACTCTTGATACTCCTCAGGCAACAAAGAGACCGGAGAAGTGGTTAGCACCTTCACCACTCTCCCTAGGCATGTTTTGGAACAATTAGGCGACCATGCCAAGACTTCGGCCCTTAACCAATCAAACACGGGATTATGTTTGCGCAACCATGGATATCCTAAAACCACAGGATAATGAGGAGAGTGTATCACCTGGAGTTGAATAATTTCATGATGGAGAGCCCCAACAGCCATAGACAAAGGAGCGGTTTCATGGGTGACCTGCGGGGGCTGTAACGGTCTGCCATCGATCGCCTCAATGGCAAGTGGAGCAGTCAGAAGCTGCAACGGAATAGAGTGCTTCTGAGCAAAGGTGCTGTCAATAAAGAGGCCCGCTGCCCCCGAGTCAATGAGTGCCTCTGAAATGACGGAAATCTTGCCCCAAGTGAGACCCACCGAGACTAGAGGTTTATCCTTCTGGATATCTGGGGACGCCGAGACGCCACCTAAGGACTGTCCCCTCTGGAGCCTTAGGTGCAGGCGTTTCCCGGACGTGTAGGGCAAGTTCGCAGCAGGTGCCCTGCTTTACCACAGTAAAGACAAAGACCCTCCCTCCTCCTAAAGGCCCTCTCCTCAACCGAGAGACGAGTAAATCCAAGCTGCATGGGTTCCACAACGCCCGAAGTGTCGAGACCAGGAGGCATGGGAGGAGAGGGAGGCACGGGTGGGGATGAAAAGCTCGGGGCTAAACGTATAGGAGGCCTCCGCAGGCGCTCCCGGAAGGATGGTCTCTCACGGATTCGTGAGTCAATAAGGATACAAAAAGAGACCAATTCCTCCAAATCACTGGGAAGGTCCCGGGCCGCAATCTCATCCTTAAGTATATCCGAGAGCCCATTAGAAAAAGCAGCCACGAGAGCCTCATTATTCCAACCAACCTCAGCGGCCAGGGTGCGAAACTCAATAGCATAGTCCGAAACCGTCCTTGTACCCTGCCGAATGGACATTAATCGTTTGGCAGCCGAAGCAGAGCGTGCCGGTACATCAAATACCCGTTTTAGAGACGCAACAAACTCAGGGTAATTGTGTACTAAAGGTTTCTGTGTCTCCCAAAGGGGATTCGCCCATGCCAAGGCCCTGTCTGAGAGTAAAGAAATCACGAAGCCCACCTTACTCCTGTCAGACGGAAAGGCCTGAGGTACCATCTCCAGATAGATACTGACCTGGTTCAGGAAACCTCTGCACAAATTAGGGTTGCCCCCATAACGTTCGGGAAGCGGGGCAGACCCTGTCAAGCCTCTGGCAGTATTAAAATCACCAGTGGCAGACGGAGCGGAAGCAGCAGCAGGTGTAGAGGCAGCCTGTGCCGTGGGGACCTGAGCTGGCAGAACCAGATGTGCAGTACGGAGCAACAAGGTCTGGAGAGCTAGCGCAAATTGGTCCATGCGCTGGTCTACCTGGTCCAGCCTGGTAAAAACATTTGGTGGATTGCCTGCCCCTTCTGGGTTCATGGCCCTTGTGTAATGTTAGGGACCAGGAACCAGACGGACACAAAACGTAAAATGCAATCACCTTTATTGTAATGACAATAGTGAACAAAGCCAAATCGTGATCCAAAAGCATATACCAAAAGACAAGCCAGGGTCAGGAACCAAGACGGGTACTCAGACAAGCCGGGGTCAGGAATACAGAGATCAGCGAAGTCAGGAACAAGCCAGGAATCAGGAGCTGGGATGGACGTCAGAGAAAGCCAGGTCATACACAGGAATTCAGGAACACAGCAATAGCACTTGCAGCCGGAAACAACACAAGGGCCAGGAGGAAGTGAAGTTTAGCTGCTTAAATAGCCAAAAGGGGTTGGCTGTGGGCTGGACAATGGGCTGAGTCACAGGAGTGACAGGAGTGTAGCCATGGCAACCCAGCCAGGCTGTAAGCCTCCAGCAATGCAGCAGAAAAGCAGCTAGACCATAACACTTCTGTAATCTGGTGACAATTTAGTATGACTACCAGGGGACTATATAGGAAATAATGTGTGATCACTTAACTAAATAAATGTATGTTTTTTGCATGGTTTGCTGTTAATTGCATTTTTTTTTTCAAAATAAATTTATAGAATATTTTCAAAGTACACAACCTGAAGAAGAGACCTAGATAATCTGCCTTGACAGGTGCCTGGGGCTGCCTTGTGCAAAAAAGGGGGTGCTTCTGAGTTCAGTCACTCAACAATGTAATCTCTGTTAACAAAGAGTAAAGATGTTTACAGGCATCATCTAGGTGGTCAAGTAAAATCAAACTGGACATTTTTCAGCCAATATAACAAGTGTTAATTAGGCATACAGATGAGGGAGTGTGGTTTATGTGGAACAATAGCACATGCATTGTTATATATGGTTACAATAACAATGTAACATAGGGGCTTGACTGTTGTGCAGTATATGTCACGTAAATGTAAGCTGAGGTGGCTATGGCGGCTATTGTTCCTTTGGTTTCTCATTCATCAGGTATAATGTTATAGGGCATATCTAATGAAATATGAGTTTCCCAGACAGTATTAAAGTGGGACACTGGGTCCTCCAATGCAAAATAATGTGTAATTGGATTTTTTTTTGTGGACTGCTCCATTGGTGTATGATAGAGTAGCATATTCTCTGGTATTTTGGAGGCCTGTCAATCAGTTGTGTAATTATGCTATGCAACTTTCTCCAGAATGGCTGTATTAATTCACAATCCCACTAGAATATTGCTTTATGATGCTTGCTGGAGATGGAGATATGGTGAGCTAGATAAAAGATCTCTTCTCATTGCTGTAAAGTGGGGTCTGACATCTAGGGGTGAAGGGAGGGAGTGGGGTGGCGTCATCTGTCAATAATAATGAATAGAGGCATGAAATACTGTGCTAAGTGAAGTCACTTGCGAGCAAAGCCTCTCAAAGGGAGCCAACTCCGTAAATATATGCAGTGTCTGTGTGGAAAACCTAGAAGTGCGTGACTTGATGGAAAACAAAGCAGTCCATAAAATATGGGATTACATCCTCGAATAATTGAATTATTGTAATTAGCTATCCACCCTGCACTACCTTGTAAACATATGTGGGAGATTGGGTGAGGCCAGGAAAAAACTGCTGCCCATCACTTGACATCCTAAAATCAGGGGTTCGTGGGCAAATGAGATGCTTGGTAGTAGCTCTTGACATCTGGGACAGCAAGCCGCCCCTTGACTTGGGAAGTGTTAATTGTGAATGGTTCAATCTGCCTTTTGTAATGCCCAATATATTTAATAATGGTTGTGAGTACTCTTGAAAAGAATGATTTGGGCAAAACTATGGGTATAGATTGAAAGAGATAGAGTAGTCTGGGCAGAAGTTTCATCTTTATGACATCAATTCTGCCTAACTAGGTGACATGAAGGAAAGCCCATGCCATCAGGTCTGCTTGCAGTCTGAGTAGTAGAGGCTGGAAGTTAAGTTGGTATAGCTGGCATAGGTTTGCTGATTGCTAGATTCCTAGGTACTTTGATTTTAGTGGACACCAGCCATAGGGAAAATTAAGCAACCAAAATAGGAGATCGTTGGCAATTTCGGCAAATAATTTTATATCTGGATTTAGCAAAGATGTGGGACAGTAACTGGTTAGCATAAGGTTGGATCCTTCTTCTCCTTGGGTAGGACTCTAGGGTGAATGGGGATTTATGTATTTGGCCTCTTCCCCTGTGAGTTTGCGTACTGGATTAATACAGGTATCAATATCATCTCCGTTCCCCTATGCCGATGTATGCCTTAGGTTGTACAGGGTCATTTGAAGATGTCCTTCCTGTTGTTTTATGTTCTTAATTTTGCAGACATTTAATTGTTGAATGTGGTTCCGGGGAATCATTGCCAAACAACGCCGACATTTCTTACTATATTCAAACAAAAAATAATTTGAGCGTAGTTTTTGAATCTTGTGCCAAGGATTTCTGGTAGATTGGGCCACTTTGATTGGTAGCATCCAATTTCAATATTTCCTCTGCGAGAGAGTATATCTGTTTTGTATGTTGTTTATTAAAGGCTGACTCTTATGCAATGAAGTGGCCACGGATAGCCGCATTATGGATTTCCATAGTTGCCACACTATCTTCAAAATGTGATTTGCATCTGCGCGTAGGTGCAGGTCCTTCAATAGTGACTCATTAACTGTTCACGTCAGTTGTTTTGGGCGCAACGTCCTCATTGGCTTTTTACCTTATAAGATCTTATAACAAATATGAGCATGGTTACACGATCTTTAAAAACAGCTTTTGAATCAGTATGCCGTACATGGGAGTAATATAAGCTAAACTCATAAGTTTAGGCATTCCTGTTTGGTTGAGTTGGTATAAAGTAATGTTATGTGCTTATGTATCATACAGTGTGTATAAAGCCCCCTATCCAACAGCATAGTTAGGATATACATTATTTCCCCATCCAACGGGGCAGAGAATGAATGTTGAGGAGTAGGTATGGGTAGGCTCCATGCGTACCCATAGGATTCCTTATATAATAAATCCCACTGGGTAAATTATGCATTCTCCACCCCTTGCACATGAGTATAGTAAAATAGGGGGTCTGGAAGTTGTACCTAAGTGAAGGGAGTCCCACTGCAACAAACAGTGTTGTTATTTGTGATTGCTTTGGACCTGATAAAGGGCAGAGGGCATTCATTAGTTAATTATTAATTTTTTTGCATTCTGCAGCTGAGGACACATTATAAGACATCATGAAGTTTGCGTTGACTTAGAAATTTTCTTGTTTCTGAAAGAAAAGCAGATTTTGTCCATTAAAATAATATGAAATGGATCAGAAATACAATGAAGACGTTGCTAATGTTGTAAATAATGACTGAATCTGGAAAAGGCTGATTTTTAATGTAATGTCTTCATAGACATACAGAGGCCCATAATCAGCAACCACCACTCCTGTATTACAATGTCACACAGCATTCGCTAATCCAAGTTTAGGTTTAAAAGGCTAATTGATCATTAGAAAACCCTTTTGTTGCAATTGTTACAGCTGGAATTTTCCAGACTCTAAACTTTTGAACGATTGCGTATATTGGTAGGTTGTGTGCTACTTTATCCAACTGTGCAACTGTATTTTTTTCACATTTGATCTTGATGATTTTTCCTAAAAAATAATAATTGTAATATAGTATTAAAGCAAATAAAACAACAGGAGCACACAGTAATGTTAAACAGCAACAAATAGTAGAGTAACAGTAATAGTAACAGATAGCATTGTTTTTTTCTTGTCTCAAGCAGCCACTTTTAGGTATGCAACAGCATGCTTTTGTCTGTTATTTTTAAGACTTTCAGATAACAGAATCTGTATTTGTTTGTAACTTGTAGAAAACAGAAATGGAGATCAACATGAGAAAACTAGAAAATGAAAAGTGGCTGTCAACATGGCATAGAAATACAAAATATGTATTTCAAAGAGAACCTTTTGTGATTGATGTCACCCAGATAAAATGCTATCTATGCTTTCTTCATATCACCAAGTTGTCAATCATTTTGTGCAGGTAATGAGTAATCTGTTTTTGTTTTGTTTTTGTTTGGTCTTAACGCTCAAAAAAAAAAATCATGTACATCAGATTATTTCATCTGAAGTGCTTATTTTGTGAATGCTGTATTCTTGAAATAACATGTATCGATTAACTTGAATTTATTACACAATTGTTAGCTACCTTCTTAATAATTAAGAAACATCAATATTCTATGCAGCCGGATCTGATTTTAGATAATCTTTTTCACACACCCGAGAGCAAAGGAAGTAAATAGCTGGGTCTGCAGCCATTATTATTATTATTATGTCATATTTAAGCACTGCCAAAATGTTCTGAATTATGTATAAGTGAGGAGGAAGTACTGTTTGACATATTGAAACAAGGCTTTTTCTTTTTTTTTTCTAAATTAATATTTAAATTTTGGGGGGCCGTCTCATAATCAGGGTCATTTTGTAATCGAGCAAATGCTCTGAAAAATAACCATCGTCTTATATTCAAGGTCGTTTTCTAATCAGACCTCAAATAGAGGTCTGACTAAAAGACTAAGATCCAGATCCCCCGCAGCGCTGCAGGGGACCTGGAGCCTCCTCTCTTGGAGCTGGTGGAGGTTTGTGCGATGCATGCAGACAACCTCCGCTGCTGCTGGCACTTCTGCCTGGGCTTCTATGACGGAGCTCATTCATAGAAGCCCCGGCGGAAGTGCCAGCAATATCAGCGGAGGTTGTCTGCGCGCATCACGCAAACCTCCACCGGCTGCCACCACTACACACCAAGGAATCTGAAGCACGGGGAGAAGTCTCTGGATATACTGGTAAGTCGGGGGTGAGTTAGGCGTCAGACGTCAACATGTACAGACCACTGTGCTGAATAGATAAGGAAACTCACAAGCACATAAGAACAACATGGCGAAGGACTTCTGTTTTAAGTGCCCGTCCAGCATCATAGACTAGAGGGCCAGCCTGCATCACAGAACAGAAGCCACATAAAGTTAACACCATGACGTAAAGACACTTGTCCCTGGAGGATTTTGGAAAGTCCCCACAGTGGTTATATAAACCAACGGCCGCGACCACAAACTTTGAAACCTCACCTCAGACGGATAGAGGGATCCTTGCGTCCAGGACAAGTGACTCTTCGAAAAGACTGTTCTGAGGGGTTTCCCAGACCCTGCTGAGTTGAGAGTTAATCAGCAAGAGGAGTGATAACTAATTGTCTTGGTCATGTATTACTTGATTGACATTTGACACTATAGCATTGATTGCTGTGATATTGATTGCTTAATTTGTTTTACACATATATATATACACATAAATATAAGTTTGCACACACAACTATTTTCTATCTGCTGTAGTAAGAGTTCTATGTTAAATTTTTGCTTGATCAAATTGCTGTGTGTTGTGCTGTTGAGAGAGACCTGTTTTCTTCCCATCCAGAGGAAGTTATTGGAGTTCCAGATGAGGCAGATGATATCCAAGATCGAGACCAACTTCAGGTAAGATTACAAACTGTTCTTTTTTCACAAGGATAAAAAAGGGTGTCAGACTTTTCCATCAGTGGTCAACAATTTCTACAGACCCTGGAATACTGCAAACAATTCAAGGTTATGTTAATTTATTGCCATTCCTTCCCAAATAAATCTACCTCATCTCATTTCTTCAAGTCCTCATATGTCATGATAATACATTCAGAAATTCAAGACTTGTTAAAAAGGTGCAATGGTCCCCGTTCCATTTTCTAGTTTCTAGTAAAAATAGAAGGATGCAGGTTACCAGCCTGTGATGAATTTAAAATAACTAAACAATCAGGTTTCTTACAATTACTTCAAAATGGAAGGAATACACAACCTCAGAGAACCTAATCCTTCCAGGCGACTGGAGGACAAAAATAGATCTCAAAGACGCTTATCTGACGGTACCCATGTATTATTTTCATCAGAAATTCCTTCAGTTCCTTTGGAAAAGAAAAAAAGTATCATTTCACTTTACTAGCTTTTGACCTAACATAATCTCCATGGTGTTTAAAAAAACTGAAGAAACCTGTTGAGAACCAGATGTGTGAGACAATATCCTCATAATGTCTCAAAGTAAACATCTAAATCATCTGCATACAAAATAGACCATAAACATCCTCACAGATCTGGGCTTCCTTATAAATTGGAAACAGTCAATATTAATTCCTCACACCCATTTGGAATTTGTGGGGTTTACCATAATTCCATAGATACTTCGTTGAGCCTACCAAAGTCCAAACTGAAGTTCATCAGGAAAGAAATTAGAGCTATTATGAAAATAATCTTTGAGAAAGATTAGCAGAATAATAGGGAGGCCCTTAGCATCGATCCAATCGAGAGACAGGACGTCACTGGAAGTTCCACCATATTGCCCTGGGTTCAAAATGATGGTGCTTTTCGGGACATCCTCTTCCCCAATCTGGGGGGAATTCAATGCTCTACACTGTGGGGCTAGATATGTCCCAATGTCTACCTACTCCCAGTGCCTTGCTACTACTGCTGCTGCTGCCATATCAAATTCTTACAATGAGGGATCAAGTAATCAAACTGGTCTAATTTTAGTCCCATAGCATGCTGCTGGATGTGTGTATCCATTGGTGCAGTGCTGCTGTTGCTGGTGGTCCTACAGTGCAAAACCGAGTGTGGATCTCTTTGTTAATCTTGAGATGGTGCTGCTGTAGGTGAAAGGTGAGTCCAGAAGGTGTCAGGGACCTCTCCCTTTGGGATGGCCCCCCGAATGTTGTTCCCGAGTGCAGCAAAAACAAAAAAAATTAATCTGAAATCAATTTTGCTTGCCTTGCACAAGTCTTATTTTATTATTAATAAGTAAACCTATTAGAAGAACACTTTAGTATTCTACCCACTGTGAATTTTATCTGTCATTTGTGAACTAACTGCAACAATATCTGTGTCATTTAAAAAAAATATGATATGGCATGCTACATTTTATTTGTAGAATATCAGAATTTGTTTTTTAATATAATATTTGTTATTATATAAGTTAATGTATGCTCTGGATATACATGCTTCCTTTTATTACAGTGATTTAGTGGCATATTTATCTTTTGGCCACTATTAATATTTTTTGACAGTAAATACCAAGGGTGGTGTGAGTTCTATTTATTATTGGTCTTTAGATTATATACTTGCCAAAATAAGAAATCCAGTGTTATAATGAATATTTAAAACTACAACATCCATGCTATTGAAAATTAAATTAGTGTGGTGTTTTGAGAAAGCAAATTCACATGGTGACCTTGCACCAATGCCAATCTGGATTAAACATTATTAAAACCTTCATACCCAAATCACCCTTTCATAAGTGACCTAACTATCCTTTAATAAACGTTTAGGTTGATTGATTTTTAAGCATTATCATACATGATATGGTTCACACAAGAGGGCGATTTGCAAAAACAGGCAAATATGTCAATAACTGTCACGTTCTACCCAGGCAGCGGAGCTGCATATCTGTCTTGCTTCAGTTTCTCTGTTTTGCTTTAATCCATTCCTGGATTTCCATATGCCCTGTTCTGATCTTCCATTCCTTGCTTTTAGTTCTGCTCTTTGCTTCAGTTCTGTTTCCTTTATAAGGTGTGCCCCACCTGTGTGTTCTGTTTGTCTCAGTCTGCGGTCTACAGGTATGTCTTTTATTGTTATGTGTTTGGGTTTCATGTTTGGTTTGTTTCTTACCACTGTCAGCAGGGATTAGCGTTAGGACCCACCGTCATTGGAGTACTTTGGCGTAGTGGTGGGCTAAGCATACTATGGCCATAAGATGTGACGGAATCTCCAATAGTTATCATACAGTCCTAGGCTAGTTCCTGTATTTATGTGTGTCAGTCTGATGTAACCTGTCTTGTAACCCCGGTAAAGGGGTGTCCTGTCTTGTAACCCCGCTAGAGGGGTGTCCTGTCTTGTAACCCCGCTAGAGGGGTGTCCTGTCTTGTAACCCCGGGAAAGGGGTGTCCTGTCTTGTAACCCCGGCAGAGGGGTGTCCTGTCTTGTAACCCCGGTAGAGGGGTGTCCCGTCTTGTAACCCCGGTAGAGGGGTGTCCCGTCTTGTAACCCCGGTAGAGGGGTGTCCCGTCTTGTAACCCCGGTAGAGGGGTGTCCCGTCTTGTAACCCTGGTAGAGGGGTGTCCCGTCTTGTAACCCCGGTAGAGGGGTGTCCCGTCTTGTAACCCCGGTAGAGGGGTGTCCTGTCTCGTAACCCCGGCAGTGGGGTGTCCTGTCTCGTATCCCCGGCAGCGGGGTGTCCTGTCTCGTATCCCCGGCAGCGGGGTGTCCTGTCTCGTATCCCCGGCAGCAGGGTGTCCTGTCTCGTATCCCCGGCAGCGGGGTGTCCTGTCTTGTTCCCTTATGTGCCCTGTTTTATGTATGTCTTGTCTTGTTATGTTTCTTGCTTGGTCTCTCTGTATCTTGCTCGCTCTGTCCCCCTTGCTTATTATGTTTCTGCTATGTCCTTTGCTTAGCTTCCATACTCCCAGCCTGCAGCATCCTGCACGTGAGGCTAGTGCTATGTCTCATGCTT
Source organism: Sceloporus occidentalis (assembly GCA_023333645.1). Taxonomy (NCBI): domain Eukaryota; kingdom Metazoa; phylum Chordata; class Lepidosauria; order Squamata; family Phrynosomatidae; genus Sceloporus; species Sceloporus occidentalis. The sequence goes on from JALMGF010000044.1 coordinate 7,035,499, forward strand.
GTTCCAGGGTGCCTGCAGGATATCACTTCGTTTCATTTTGTACTACATCTGCTGCTATGTCAGGGAACTGGTATGTGGCTGCACAACCCTAGGTGCTCAACACCCGGGTGAGTGCGGTCGCCCTGCACCAGGCCCTGTCCAACTCCGCTACTGCACCGTAACTCCTGCACACAATCTTTGGGCGTGCTGGGTCAATGCAGTCATCTGTATGGACCCGGTTCCGTGACAATACCATACTACAGTATCCATATAGAGCTATCATGCTGAATTAAAGTTTATCCATAAGCATATCATAAGGATATTGTAAATTCTGAAACATTCAGAGTGTCGAGTGTCACTTTATATGATACCTACAACAAAAGCATCAAAGGGTTCATCAGAATCCTCTCAATACATTTGGTGCTTTTCCCAGCCACCTCAGGTCTAGCAAGGGGATTGTGACAGATTGTATAGGTGTAAAGGTGTAAAGTTGTGCATAACTACTGTGTCAGTTACAGGTTAAAACAGGTCATCAAGTATAAATAAAGTTACTTCATGTGGAACGTTGTTGCCAGGGGTTTTCAAAGAGATAGCTCTGAAATTATTTAAGAGTGTGTCACTTGAGAGGGGTGCACCCTCTGCAAATTCTGGCTGGAGTTTGTAAACATACTTTATGTTGGTGTATGAATGCAATGTTATGTTTTAAGTGCAGGGTTTTTTTAGTACTATCTTTGTATGGCTTAATTTTAAATATTACACAGTAGTACAAACAGAAATAAAAACAAATTTTCTATGTAAGATATAAAATTGTAATATTATTTGGGGATACTAGCATCTTTCATTAATAAAATAATACACTATGTAAGCTGAAAATACTTCCTAGCGTTATGGTTTTATTGAAAGCCTAGTAAAAGCCTTTTACTAAATGGAGTATGATTAGCAATGCACTTGTCAGGTAGAGATTGTGGTTTCCTAAGCAAACACTGAATATAAATATTCAAACATACTTGAATCTTCATTAGTGAATTAATATGTAAATGACAAAAAATGAAACATATTATCAAGCAGAGATATTATCTTATAATAGGAAAATGTAAAAAAATGATCCATTGGACTGATTTGCTATTAACTGGTGGGCAACAAAGGTCATACATACGAAATTAACTGTCTTTAGTGATATATTACTTTCTCAACACCTTTGACAGCTTTTGTTCCTCTCTTCTCCTGGAGCTGACAAAATTCATTTTCACTGCCTGAGTAAATTTCACAAAAAACATACACTGTACTTTTACCCTCTGACAGTTGCTTCGCTTTCTATGATGACTCATGTTGTACTGAAAGTTATTAAAACAAAAGGTGCACTAACCTCAAATGAACAAATAAACTGAAAAGATATTGAAAAAAGAAGTCTGTTCAGATCATTTAAAGACATATCAGGCTTGTCAGGAATATGATTATATGGCAGGAGGGAGGATCCACAAAGCAGAATATGGCAAGTAAGACGTTTCAACAGTCCAGGTCAGCAAAGGCAAGTAGTGTGTCAGCCAAAGGCAAAGGCAAAAAAGGAGTTCAGTGCACACCCAGCAAATAACATAAAAAAACTCTAAATAGATATTGGGGGTTTTGTCACTCTAAATTATTGCTTAGCCCGGCACTACGTCAATGTTTCATAGCTATATTGATTACCAAGGAGATCATTAATTGGGACTGCTTTGCATTTTAACAGAAATTAAACTCTCAATACTTGGGGTAATCTGACGTAGTGGTTGACTAAGCAACATATAGCCATATAGTGTAACAGAATACTCAATATTTATGCCTTAGATAGGTATTTTCCGAATGGTATTTGCTGCGTATGCACTGAATTCTTGCTTTGTTTTATGTATTTATTGGTCATTATTTTTCATATTTGCAGGTTCTGACCAAACCTTACAGTTCAGAAGTCCCTCCTGTCACACAGGTGCCTTATTAATGGTGTCCAGAGACGGTTTTAAGTTGCTTGAGAGTCTCCTTTGTTAAAATGCAAAGCGGTCCCACTGATTCAGCTCCTTGGAAGGCAATACAGCCATGAAAGTTTAGATAGGACTCACCAAACTTGGGGCATGTAGTGGTGGGCTAAGCAATATTGGGCCATATGGTGTGAACAAATATGCCTTACATATGTGTTTTTTGAATGGTATTTGCTGGGTATGTACTGAATACCTGCTTTGTTTTATGAATGAGAAACACGCTGCGTCTCAATGAGGCAGACAGGACATTGAACAAACAAGCTAGAGTCTGTGGAACCACACAAGACCGACAGTCATTGATAAACATGGGGGATGAATCCGGAGGACCGGAAATGGCATTGAAGTAACCAGGCTGCAGGAGAATGCCACCACAGAGAACCTAATCTGCCAAGTCACGACAAGCTCTAATAGCAATCACACTCCTATCATGCCCAGGCAACCAGTACATAATGGAATTTGTGTGTGCTGTTTACAATCATATTTTTATATTAATATTGTTATTTAATTTGTTTGTACAATTTTGGTGTGTTACTTTTGTTAAAAGTGTGTTTTTCTTTTAATTTATTTCATTTTTAAAGATGGGGGGTCATTTTCTGTTTCAGTTTCGATCCAGAATTTTCATTTTGGTACATCCCTAGAATAAATAAAACTATTTTTACATATCCAGAGATAAAATGCCCCCTGAATTTGGTGTCCGTCAGAGGACAAAACTTTCTAGGCCCAGAAATCAGTAAAGGATTTTGTGTCATTTACTTTATTTCAATCTGCATGTCTTATTAAAGGCAGTTTTTTCTCTCAGTGAAAAATGAGTATGGCCCCCAAACATATACATTTCTGATGAAGTGGCCCTCTGCAGGAAAAACTTGGACAACCCTGGCCTAAAGCATTACACTGCCTCTACCGGGTTGCCTACTTCCTATAGTGCATCCTGGCTCCATATGTTCTTCATTTAAGCAATGCACACGCACCCGGCCATCCACGTGATATAAACAAAAATGTGATTCATCAGACAAGGCCACCTTCTTCCATTGCTCCGTGGTCCAGTTCTTATGCTTACGTGCCCATTTAGTAGTGGACAGGAGTTAGCATGGACATACTGATTGGTCTGTGACCAGCTTTGTTCCAATATATTTCTCTTATTTGTAGACCTGGAAGTTGCTATTGTTATTAGTCATAAAGTATCTTGGGTGACTTTTCCTGCTCATACACCGCTCAGAGCGGATTCCTTATGGCAATGCTAAGTCCATTCTTACATGGACTTTCATGTGTCCTTGCGTCCTGCTGGGTGAGTAAGACTGAAAAATGATATTGCTTACTACAAGCACTATGATAAAGACTCAGCATGCTATACAATATATACCAATGGCTAATATGTGGTTGCCCGAAGACATTATATGCAAAAAAATAGATATATTTTAATACAGTTTATTTTATTTATATTACTGTTAAATGTAAGCAATTGTTTTTCTATTAAAATATCATAATTTAGTTGGTAGTTGATAGTTGTTACTATTAGCTTATTTGTAAAACCAGAAGTGCTGTTTTCGTAAATAAGCCACCCCCAGCCCATAATTGTATGTATACTATGGCATCCTCTATATATCTCCATGTTATTAAAACATAATCAAGCGTGTCTCAAATTGATCCCTTCCTGAGGATGGAAAGATCTGCATTTTTTCATATACTTTATTATGTTACAGATATGCTCCTTGACCTTCTGTTCAAACCTTACTGAATATTTTTCCTATGAGGAGATGGCCACAAGGGCATTCAAACTTATACACAACATTATAAGCAATAAGTTATCATATAAGTAATTTATCTTTCAGTTCAAGGCTACAGGGAATTAGTCTGTACTTAGTACGCGCACAATGATGTTTTATTTTTCAGAATTGTTATGTGGCCAGCAGTAACTTGTCCTAAAAGTAAATTCTTATAAAAACACTATATTAACAGTGTTAATATAGTAAATTATAATCTTAAATTATGTTTAGAAAATGTATACAAATTGGCATATAAAACAAAATGTGAGACAGAAAAAAAAACACAAGGTTAAAGGAAACGTTATATTCCTTTATGTTTTAGCTATGCTATCATTTCTTTCTTATCTTTTCTAGGGCTCTGATACATTTTCCCCCAATGTCTGTTAGGTTACATTGTCCCCCAATGTCTGTTAGGTTACATTGTCCCCCCTGCTATCCCTCTCTCCATTTTAGAAGAGATTGCTTCTCAAAATTTTTGCCAGCTAGGTAAATCGTTAGATTCACAGTTTTTCACTAGGTAAGAACTGCTGTTAGATAATATGGGCCAATCTAGGTGTAGCAAGGCCAAACTTGGAGATAGCGCTAGATTCAGATAATATTTTCTAGTTGCTCAAAGACCAGCTGTCTAAACTCCTGCCTTAGTAGAGCTGTACATTTTTACTATTTTTATTGTTACTAAGTAACACATACTTAGGACTTTATAAGATAGTATATTTCTATTAAATTTGAGCAATGTATAGATTTGTTAATATTTCGTATCAGGGCATTACATTCCTCATATTCTATTGTTCTTTTTAGTTCCATGCCCCACTTATCAATTATCTTCAGGCAAATGGTTTTATACATTGTTCAGTTTAACTATCGTTTAAGAAAATTATACCATTTTCCCTCCAATCATTGAAATTTAAATCTATCATAATATATGACAAGTATTTTTTTGGTAGGAAGTCTGTCAGTTTCTCTTTTAAATTTGAGTTCTTTTGTATTTCTTGTCAGACTTCTAATATATTAGTTAATATAGTAAAATTATGTCATTAATTTTTTTCTTTAGGGTTTCTTTATGAGCCAAACAAATGACAGATAATTCATATCTACTATATCTGCATTGATTTCATACCAAGCTTCCTCCTTTGATTCCTCTAGATGTGTAATAAAGGCATAAGATATTATACTTATGTCATGGTATTCTTTTGCTAATGGAGCATCCAGTTCATCTTTCTTTGTCCACGTCCTAAATTAACACTCATACTATTGTTTGCTGTATGGGACAATGTCCTACTCTCCCTCCGCATTATTTAGTGCTGTAATTGTACAGTAATTGGCATAATATGTATACCGCACATTGAGAAATTAACAGAGATGGTTAACTATATTAAGTCTATGGAACAAAGAGCAACGGGGGAAGAATATTTTAGTGCAATGCTGTTTTATTTTCCTTGTTAATAGTATGTTACACCACTTTTATAGTGTTTTTTTATTGCAGCAATAAACACTTTAAAATAGTTTCTACCACCTTAGCCTTCCTAATGATAAATTATATGTGTGTTTTCTAGAATCATGTGCACTGAAATGGCAAAAAATGAGGTTATGGACATGCGCACCTAACAGAACAGAAAGCCAAAGCATAGAGAATTGGATGTCGCAAATCAAGTTTCCTAACTCAATCAAAGTGTATGAAAAAATAGACAATGAAAAATAACAATTCAATTATAGGTGCAGTCATCTGAGCATTACACCAGCATATACATAAGTAACAAAAAAAAAGGGTCTGGTTCAGATTGCAAATGACTATGCCAAGAGATTATTCCTTTTGAAATATAAACATTCACTAGGGATTACTGAGGTCAGACTTTTTTTGTCTGTCAGTGAACTGGAACCAGACATTTTTTTATAATAATTTTAGATTTTTCAGAAAGCCAAAGATCACTATGTGCAATGCCAAGCGTTGGCTGGAGTAGACTCGTAATTTCCTTTAGTGTCTAAAAATGTGTTACATAAAAAAAGTAATTGACTGGCCCGCACAGAGCCCTGATCTCAACTTTATCTTTGGGATAAACTGGAACTGAGATTGGAAGGCAACATCTCGTCCAACACCAGTGCCTGACCTCACAAATGCTCTACTAAAAAGAATGGGCAAAAACAGTGGAAGCTGTTTAGGTTTCCGTAGGTTGCTAAGTTCAACTACTTCGTTAAGTGGTCAACTTTCCATTATACCACTGATGCATTTGCTTATGTATTAAAGTCCTATGCAAATTAAACTACAGACTTACCAAAACAATTTATTGTCTGGTATATCATTACATGATAAGTAAATAAAGAGAGCCACAACACTTTCGATATATTATCCCATAAAAGTTAATTTTAAACAGTAATTCTGGAATATTTGGAATATTTTACAAAGCTATAGTCTATAGTATATTATAATACACCAAGTATATTTTAATGTGCTTTTAACCCCTTAAGGACAATGGGCATTGAAACAATGCATTTTGAGCCCGTACATGTACAGGCTTTGTCATTAAGGGGTTAATGACAAGCCAGTCGAATAGTTCAGTATAAAGGTTTTATTCCCCTGCAGAATTAAATTCATATTTTTGTTACTGCAGACATAATTATAATTTACCGTATTACAGATGTATTTCACAAACTAAAACCCTGTAGGAATGGTTACATTATAATGGTACAATGCTCAGCCATCAATTTTAGTGAATGAGTTGCAAGCAGCAATATATGGGTTAATTCATTAAGCTACACGGGTACAATATTATGCCATCATATCCATTTGAACACAAATAAGAGTTTCTGAGCATTGACATTCACTAATGAAAAAATGGACAAACCTAGTACTCCAAATCTAAGAATTGAGTACACATATTTTCTACCTACGGACTTACACTTGTATGCTATGTCAACATATTAACTATTTTTTTTTTTTTCTACGATAACGTAAAATACAATGTTGCAACTCCCCCAAGGCAATGTACTAATTGGCTAGTCTACTTTCTGAAAGTTACTATAAAGCCCAATTTGTGTTACTATCAGACACCAGCAAGTGTCTGTTTTAGCAGGGTAGAAGGAGCCCAGAATGCAGGACTACTGGAGGTAACCGGAATAGTCCAGAGTAGTAGAGATAGGACACAGTAGAAAACTCAGGTAGAGGCAGTACTCAAAAATAGCATAGACAGGTAACAGGCCAGGGTCAGGTCCAGGCAGCAAAGTAGCGTAAACAGGTCACAGGCAAGGGTCAGGTCCAGGCGGCAAGGTAGCATAAACAGGTCACAGGCAAGGGTCAGGTAACAGATCAAATCAGGAAACAAATAGGTAAAGGAGCACAGTACAGGAGACGCTGTGTAGGGCACAGAGCGTCTCAGAATATCTGAGCGCCGACATAAGGGAGCTTGAGGGTTTTATTGAGATCCCAGACGTGGCGTCTGACGTCACGTCTGGATCTCCGCCCTCGGTTCCGCCCCCAACCATCTCTCTCCTGTGAGACGGCACCAGAGGTGCCGCCCCTCCAGGGGAAGCCTCTCTCCCCACTCCTCCCCCTCCCCCCTGCATACTGTTAGCAGGAGGAGAGGAACTTAGGGCGGCGTGCTGGAGCGCCGCCCCCTCCGTGCGGACCAGAGCCGCGTCGCCGGCGTGTTCCCCAGCTCCCCGCGTGGACGCGGGGAGTGAAGAACAGACTGCCCAAGCCGGCGACAGGGACCGGGAGCCTGTCATGAGCAGACGCGGTCTGCCACGGGAGGTAAGTCCCGGATCTTGAATGGCACGTACCGTACGCCGGGCGGTACGTGCCTTACAGTTACTCACCTGTCATTGGTTCCCACGCCGCCGCAGCAGCCACCACGAAGGAGGAGACCCCCCTCCACCGCACGGCCACCCCCACAGCAGCCGCCACGAAGGAGAGGGAGACCCCCCTCCACCACACAGCCACCTCCGCAGCAGCCACCACGAAGAAGAGGGAGACCCCACATTCACTCAGACTCACTTTATCACACTCTCATTCACTCTCTCTGTCACCCTTTCTAAATGTTTCCATAAAAATCCATTTTAATTCCAAGTTGTAATGCAACAAAATAGGAAAAATTCCAAGGAGAGTGAATAGTTTTGCAAGGTGCTTTAAATTCTCTTTTGGTTGAATGGGCACAAATTTCCACAGATACACCCCAAAATTCTGGGAAAAGCCTTCTTAGAAAAGTGGAAGCTGTTATAGCCCCAAGGGTGGGGCCAACTTTATATTAATGCAGATGGTTTTGGAATGGGATGTCCAACAAACTCATATAAGTGTGATGGTCAGGAGTACACATACTTTTGGTCATATAGTATAAATTATATTGAAGCACCTTTAATCTGTATAATCATTTGATCATTTTGAATGGCAGTATTTCAGCTATAGGACTACTGTATTTTTAGAATATTCTGAAAATATATTTACCATGAATTGCATCTAATCTTAATTTCATTTTATAAATCATAAAAATGAAAAATTAGTAGATCACGTTACTAATAAACTGTCTGAAGAGCAGGGCAAATTCTGTGTTAAAATATGGTTTCCTATTACCTTTTAATGCATGCTTTCCCCTGTGTCTGGATACTACATTGGACAAGCCTTTATATGTTGTAATAAAGAATTTTTACCGAACAAAAGCAAAGTGAGAAACATTTTGTTACATAAAGTTCAAAAGAAGATTTTTTTCCGTTTCATCTCACCGTGAATTTGAAAGCTAGCCTCTGTTTTGTAGCCTACTGCTCTCTCTGTATAGTGATTAAGCTCCCAAGACACAGAATATATTTCATGATAGAATGGTTTTTGGAAAGGTCAGACTACAGTATATTAATTTATTTCTGTTTTTGCTACTGTACTGCTGTGAAAAAGTATTTGCCTCTTCCCAATTTCTTCTTTAAATGCTTCAGATCCTTCATGTAATTTAATGACAAAAAAAGAGTAAATGCAAAATGCAGCTTTTAAATAATGATTTCATTTATTAAAGGTAAAGAGGCAGATGTGGCTGATGGGGCCGCATTAAGGTTTGGTCAGAACCTGCAAATATGCACAACAACATAAAATATACAGAGCACAAACTAAAGAGCATAAAAGTTATATCCATTCAGATTCTCTGGTGCTTTTAAATGATAATGACCAATATGTACAGAAAACAGAGCAAGAAATCATTGTATACCCATTGAAGGCGTAAATATTGGGGATTCTGTCACGCTATGTGGCCACATAATGTTTACCTTGCCACTACATCAATGTTCCTCAGTCTTAGTGAATCTAAGGGCTGCGGTTTCCCTTCCAGATTTTTTTTTATGTGCATATTTGCATGTTATGGCAAACCTTACGGTTTAGCACTTGAGCTGTCTCACAGGTGTCTCATTAATGGTGTCCAGAGAAGGCTTCAAATAGCTTGAGAGCCTCCATTAAAATGCAGTGCACTCGCACTGATTCAGCTCCTTGGTAAGTAATATAGCCATGTGAAATTGGATAGAACTTGCCGTAGTTGGGGTATTTTGATGTAGTAACGAGTATGGCATTTGCTAGGTGCGGATTTCTTGCTCTGTCTTGTGTAAAGAGTTAATCAAATCTTATACCACACATTGCTTGTGTGCTTTGAATTAACTATGCCTGATCTTTAGAGAACAGTATAGATAGTTCCATCAATTATGGCAAGTTGCAAAGCAGCCCCAGACCATCACACTACCACTACTGTGTTTGACTGTTGGTATGATGATCTTGTTGTAAACTGCTTTGATAGCTTTACGCCAAATGTAATGGAACCCATGTCTTTCAAAAAGTTCAACTTTTGACTTAGTCCACAAGACATTTTGAGGCAAATGTGAGACAAGCCTTTGTGTTCTTTTTGGTCAGCAGTGGTTTTCGTCTTGCAACTCTCTCATATTTGCAGTTGACCTTAACTGAGGCAAATGAGGACTACGGTTCTTTTGTGACCTCCTCAGTGAGTCATTGATGCTCTCTTAGGGAAATTTTGGTAGGTCAGCCACTCCTGGGAGCTTCACCACTCTTCCAAGTTTACATTATTTGTAAATAGTGGTTTACAGTGTGGTTCGCTGGAGCCCCAGGAACTTAGACAGGGGTTTGTACCCCTTCTCAGACTGATATATGTCAATAACTTTGTTTCTCATTTGTTCTTGAATTTCTTTAGGTTGTGGCATCATGTACTACTTTTTGAGACCTTTAAGCCTACTTCACTTTTAAGCCTACAAGATAGGTTCTATTTAATTGATGTTTAGATTCAATGGGGCTGTCAGTAATCATGACTGGGTATATCTAATGAAATTGAACCCAATTAAATCTGCTTAACTGGTTGATTTAGTAACCAATGGCGGAAATTAATTTTTCACACAGGGTCAGGCAGGGTTTTGTTATCTTTGTCTAATATTAAAATTAGTTTGATGATTTGAATCATTTAAGTGTGACAAATATGTGAAAATAGAACAATGAGTGAATACAGCCATTTTTTTACAGCACTGTATATGGTTTGCCAGACATAATTTAAGAGATTGGAGGAGTCTAGGGTGCCTTACAAGTGGATTGAGACCCTACAGTAGGATGTTTTTATACATAACATGTATGTGGCCCTACTTCTAAGATACATTTGTCAAGCTTCTGCCACCCTTGCTGCTTAAAGTGCTGAAGCAGTTTGCATACTGTTTTCTAAATGCAGATATGATTATGGTAATAATTTGTATTTTCAAAATGATTCTAAATGAAAAATTACACATTCATTGTTAATGTGTGCAGATTTATTCATTATTTACATATTTTAATATTATTATAATTCAGAGTTGTACTACAGATAGAAGACAAAACAAGAACATGATTTATTTCCTCAGCAATAAAAAAAACAGTACATTATCCACCTTGACCTATTCATGCACATTCCTAACATATGCATACAATGCCAGACATAATGACCTCTTTCTATAAGCCTTTTCTTTAATTTGCATATGACTACTACATTTCACATCAGTCAAGACACGTGGCCTCTCTCATATTTCTGTTCTTTAAATTATAGAAAGTCATCCATAATGTAAGGATTTAGTAGTTCTGTGAAATGTGCAACATAATCCCCCAAAGATTTGTAATCCATATACAATGAGATCTGTACATCTAAAGATGGAAACCTAGGGTTCATATTATGAACTGAATATAATTGTACAATTAGACATTTCTCAAAAGTTGACTGTCAAAGGAAAATGTATGTCAAACACTATAAACATATATGTCCTACCTATAAATAAAAACCTGTTTTGAAGCCAAAACCTGTGTTTAGACATTTACCATTGTATTTATACTCCAAGATAATATATTTACCACTGAGTAATTAACTGAGAATTTCCCAGGGCAAGTCAAGCAGATCACACTTCTGAGGGAGTGACTTTGTGAGGGAATGGGACCAGACATAAATATGGGTGTTGTTAGTAGTGCAAGGTTTGAGGCAATGAATGGATAAGGTGTGGCTATCCCTAAATAGCATAGAATAAGTGCTCAAGTGGAAGTGGGAGGGTATTGGGTAGGGAGTGTCGAGGGTTAAACATCACCCTCCTGCCGCGGAGAAATATTAAACTTGACGTTACCGGTTTATTTACTTTAATAATAAGTTCATTCTCTGTTTTGGTGAAAGTGGTGAGCTTAATTTTGTATCCAAATTAGCAGATGTAGTCAAAGTTCTCAAACCTCTCAAAAAGCCATGTTACGTCATGTGAAAAAAACAATAAAATCAGTGCACAAATATAATACTGGTAGTTTTTTGTATTTTCGGAATGACTCTAAATAGCATTCAGTAAAATATAATCATTAATGATTGTTGTGTTTTAGCTGGAAAGTGTACAACTCAGCAGATAAAGAAATGTATTACAATAAAGACATTTTATACTTAATTTACACAGAAGACAGAGGGAGTCTGAAAATAGACACCTTGTTTAGAAAATAACAAACATTCTGCCACAGTCAGGTACTTCAATTCCCAGTCATGATCTAAGCATTAGAAGAATAAAATAAAAAAGCCAGCTGGGCTAAAACCTCTTAGTGGATAGAGACGTAGAACATATTGATTTTTTTTGTGTTTAGTCTATATGTTCTAAACACTTCAAATGCCTCAACTAGACAATAACAGAGTATTTTATAGAATAAAGATCCCACCAACTGTGAAGGTTTCCAAGATTCCCCTAATCTCACATAGATCATTCAGAACATTGGTCAGTTTAACAAAGTCCAGCTATTCTAATAAAAAAAGTGTTTTATAACAAGCCATAAAGGACTAAGTGAATCAATAAGAGACTAAATTAAATCCAGGTGTTTGTTCACAATTGTTTTGGTCACAATTTGGGTGTGAAATTGAACATTTACAATGGTCAGCTCTGGAAGGAAGCATAAAAGCAAAAGAATAAATCGCCTTTACAAGTATATATTTATTGGTTTATACATTTTTAAAACATTGTGTGTACAATATTTATTTTTATTAATAATTTCCACTGTGTAGTCACTTCAATGTATAAACAACATGATCTGCTGTACTTTGAAATTATTGTGTAGAGGGAAATCATTCTGTGTCACACCACACAAATGCAAATGCATGCTTTTTTAAAATGTTGTCATAAAAATATTAGTCTTTGCAGGGTTGTTGGCAAAAATGTTAAATGTATGATATATATATAATGTTATATATTACATATAACAAACATACACAGAATACAATACAAAACAAAGAAAGAAAAGGGGGATGAAGGGTATTCACTAAACTACCAATACCTGTGAGTTGGCAAAAAGCTACTTCACAAAAAGTACCTGCTCAGGGTAATGGGGGGGGGGGGGGAGAAACATGGTTAATGTATAATAAAAGAAACTGAGACTATGACCCCCATCCCAAACCTCCTCCTTACCCCATCCTATTTCTGATATATTAAAATGAACAATTGTTAAATGAAAATCCTTGAATAGGCAGAGACTACTGTGACTCATCCTCTGACTCTATGGAATCGTGGGGTTAGACAGCAAAAATAAATGAATAAAAATTAAATAAGAAGAAAAACCTTACACAACTCTAATACCTCTAAGTCTCCCAGATAGGAGTGGATTGAATCACTGCCCATTAAAACATATTTCTGTTTAGGGACCATCACTGATAACCTCATATTGAGCCCTGGGAAAAATGTCATCCATTTTTTTAATACATCAAAATAAAAGTAGACAATTCCTTGGACAATAGCTGAGAATTTTAAACTGGGTCTGATTGTGTAGGAGCGTATAGTGATGTAATATTTTCGGAAATTGTGAAGAAAAGAATTGTAAAGGGAAAGAATAAAAAAAACTGCAGAGTGGAGTAGTTTTACAAATTTAGAATTATTTTGTTACAATGGGGAGATGAAAAGTGTTTAAAAGTAGCATGCTTGAAGTAAAAGTACAGTTTATTTAGTAAATAATAAACTAAAATTGCTTTTTAAAACTTTTTTGTTTGCAAATGGAACAAAAAGGTCTGTATATGTTAAGAACATTTCAACTATACATGAGGTAACTGGTAACCCTCCCTTTCCCCCAAATTCAACAAAATAAACGAAGAAACCATCAACACAAAACCAAAATATCTCCTCTAATCCTCCTACATGAATTGGACTGGGAGAGCCGTCATAATCTCTATATGATGTTTATTTGTGCCAGTCGGATGTGGACACATTGTATCTTTCATAAATTTCATGTAATATAGTTTGAATGCCATGTCATAAACATATTATTATCATTGTAAAAGAAGATATTACACACTCCATTTTGTTTCAGTTTTTCTGGAAAAAATAAAAAATGGTTTTCGAGAAAAACCCTTTTTCCCAATTTTTCTGTCCCCCCCCAGACCTTCCCTCTATATATATATATATACTGTTAGTATGTGCATGGTACTATATGGTGTTTAGAATGTGTATGTTAATGTAGAGTGTTAGCATGCGTGTATGTGTAAACATATGGTGTTAGATTGTCAGGGGTGAGCCCAGGCCTGGAAAATGCCAGTGGCAGACTAGGTGCTGCATTGTGCAGCCAGTGGCCAGATATGCTATTTATGTATAAAAATGTAGCGTGCCACTGAACAATTCCAGCCATTGGGAGCACTTATTACCTTACAGCTGCTGGCCTTCAAGTGGCAGGGCCTCCCTGTCATCCCCAGACTGGCCCTGGATGAGCCTATGGTTAGTGTACGTATACATTTGTTAGTGTATGGTGTTAAAATGGGTAGGTGCACTCAGGCGCTACTAACCCAAGGCTCACCCCTGACGTTTGTCCTGCATGATTTTCAAAAGGCACTATGCATAAGATTTAAGCACTAACCATTCTAAAAGGTTTATTATAACTCATAAAGCAAAAAAACTAGTCTCATGGGGGGGGGGAATGGAATGACTTGTCTGTGTTACACATTTGTTTTTCACGTCTTTGCTACCCCCACCACACATGAGGGGATCTTTGCATGAGTTATCCATTTTTATGTATTGTAATGATTTTAAACTATCCCCTTGTGGTTGCTGTTTTTCAGCTTCAAAACATGGTTATTTTCTTGGCACTTCTATTTTTGTGAAATTATTTTCACTGCTGGACTTAAGAGATATTTAACCCCTCAAGGGATTTTAGTGATTGCTGCTGTGTCACTGACTCACCTGCAGTTCTTATGGCGTGACCAACAGATGGCGAACTGAAAAGCACATGGATGAGGGGAAAAAGGGGCCATTGGAGTTTGGAGAGAGGAGTTGAGAGTTGGATGCCAGAGGTGAAGGACCCTTGCTGAGAGAGAAGGAGAGTGAGAGAGGCCTAGGAACAGAGGCCTGCTTGAAATCCATGCTCAGAGGAGAGTTGTAGCATCCTGGCAGAATCTTCCAGCAGACAGAGATACAGAGCTATTTGCAACAGAGTTGGCAGTGAAGAGGTTAAAGGCTGAACTGCCCTGATTGCAGGTGGTGGAGTGGTAAGCCTAAAACCTCTCCCCCTGTCTCCACAACAGGGCACCCTGAATTTAGCCACACACCAATAAAAGATTTTGATCTCCAGTCCCACTGACATACTGAAGTTTCCAATACAATTCAACCCATACTGTGGAGTAAGTTACTCATGGGCCCCAACTGTGTTATGTGCACCAACTAAAGGTACCCAGCGGCCACTAGGGCGAAGATTAGGGTGGGCCGCAGTGATTGTTGTGGGTGGGTGAACCTTGTATTGTATATTGCATATTCTGTATATTTCATTCTACTATATTTCATGTTTTGTGTTGCATTTATGCATAGTGTTATGCTGCGCAATACAAAGTTAATTTTAAGTTAGCCCTGTGTCAGTTTTATTAATCACTCGGCTATGTTCCCAGCGGGAGCTCATATCCATACCCTGGATGCTCCGTTGGGTGGAGGCACTGCCACAGTAATGTATCCCAACTCCCAGGTAGCGGAGGCTCAGGATTGGCCTGCAGAGCACAAAGAGGTAACTGGGGTAAAGGACCACAGAGATATTGGTGGGCCTACCCAAAAACCCGTTACACATATATTAAGTCATATAACATTTCTCTGTACTGTTCATTAAGATATGTATATTCTATTAAGGTCAATTATGTTTTCCTGATGTATCATAAACATTGTAATTACTATACTTTCTATTTTTTATGCCCTTCTGCTTATATAGAGGCGAAGGTTTATATTTTGCTGCGTATGTTGCCACGTGGCTTAACAAATTTGTTAAATCATATTTTCATCTTCTTTACATATCTATATATAAAAAAATATACTTTTCTTAATATATTTTTAGCCCCTTAAATGTACGGGCTCAAAATGCATTGTTTTCAATGGGTTTAGGGACCACCCATTGTCCTTAAGGGGTTAATATAATTTTCATTTCAGGTATCATAAACCATAAACACAGATTTAGCTGATGTGAAAATATTTATGTTGTGTTGGCGCCATCTACTGTTCCTTAACTGAAACTTGTCTCAAATATGTTAAAGCATTCCCTAGATTATTTTTGTTCTTTCTTGTCTCATTAACAAAAAAAGAAAGATTAAGAGTACATTAAAAATAAAAAATAAATCCCTACTTACCACTGCTATATGTAAGTATCCAAAGTAAAGGGTAGAGTCCATCTCATGCATTTTGAAAGGAGTGTGCGGGAATTTCAATGTTGCCCCTCATAATGAACCCACACAAGTCCTCATTGTTAGTCCATGGAAGGGAGCCATCCAAAAAATATATAAAAAATATGATGGATTGCAAAAATAACTGCCAGCTACATGGCATAATATATACACTATATGGACAAAAGTATTGAAACACCTCTTGATTATAAAATTCTGTTTCAATCAGCCTTATTGCCACAGGTATATAAAATAAAGCAACTAGTCATGCAGTCTGCATTTATAAACATTTGTGAAAAAAACATCGTTCTGAAGAGCATAGTGAATTAAAGCGTGGTACTGTGATAGGATGCCACCTTTGCAGTAAATCAGTTCATGAAATTTCATCCCTGCTAGATATTCCAGTTGGCTGTAAGTGGTATTATTTAGGAACAGCAGCAACTCAGCCACAAAGCGAAAGGCCACGTAAAGTCACTGAGCGGGGTCAGAGTGCAGAGGGGCATGGTTTGTAAAAGTTGCCTCTGTTGATTTCATACCCGAAGAATTTCAAACATTCACTGGCATTAATATCAGCACAAACACTGTACGGCGGAGCTTCATGGAATGGGTTTTCATGGCCGAGCAGCTGTAGGCAAGCATTGGATCAAGTGGTGTAAAGCCTGCCGCCACTGAAGTAGTGGAATGTGTTCTGTGGAGTGACGAATCACGCTTCTCTGTTTGACAGTCTGATGGGGGAGTCTGGTTTTGACGGATGCCAGGAGAATGCTACCTGTCTTATTGCATTGTGACAACTATAAGGTTTGGTGGAGAAAGGATAATGGTATGGGGCTGTTTTTCAGGGGTTGGGTCCTTTACTTTTAGTAAAGGGGAATCTTAATGCTTCAGCATACCAAGACATTTTGGACAATGCTACGCTTTGTAGGAACAGTTTGGAGGAGGCCCTTTTCTATTCCAGCTTGACTGTACCCACTGCACAAAGCTAAGCAACTTGACTGGCCCTTGACCACTTTGGTCTCGTCCCACAGAAACACTCCAAAATCTTGTTGTAAGCCTTCACAGTAAAGTGGAAGCTGTTATAGCTGCAAAGGCGGGACCAACTACATATTAATGTCTATGTATTTATAAGATTAATTATTAGATTAATGCTCTGAAAAATACCCCTCGTCTTATAATCGGGGTCGTCTTATAATCAGACCTCAAATAGGTCTGGCTATGAGACGACTAAGATCCAGTTCCCCCGCAGCTGCAGGGGACCTGGATCCTCCTGTCTCCCCCCCCCCGCGCCCCACTTACCGGTGCTTCTGAGTCCCCGGTGTGCAGCCGGGGCAGCGGAAGGAGGTGTGGCTAGCAGCGGGGGTTCTCTGCGTCCATCTCTCTGACAGTCAGGGAAGGTCTGCGCGATGGACGCAGACAACCCCCGCTGCTAGCCACACCTCCTTCCGGCTGCAGCGTAAGTTCTCTGCGCAAATCGCGTAGAGCTCTACACGCTGCCCCGGCTACATGACAGGGGAGTCAGAAGCACGGGTAAGTTTGGAGGAGGGAGGGGGAGGGACTGTTAAATGGGGGCATAAGGCATTTCTGGAGGCAGAGTGTTCTATGAAATGCCTTTTAACCCCCTTAATGCCACTCTGCCTCCAGAAATGCCTTTTTAACTCTCTATATGCCACTCTGCCTCCTGAAATGCCTTAAACCTCCCTATATGCCACTCTGCCCCATAATATGCCTTTTAACCTCCTTAATGCCAGAGTGGCATATAGAGGTATAAGGCATTTCTGGAGGCAGAGTGGCACATAGGGGGTCAAAAGGCATATCATGGGGCACAGTGGGATATAGGGTTAAAAGGCATATCATGGGGCACAGTGGCATTTAGAGGGTTAAAAGGCATATCATGGGGCACAGTGGCATATAGGGGGTATAAGGCATTTCTGGGGCAGATGTGCATAACTGGGGGGGCAGGTTGGAAAATAGAAGGAAATAAAACCAAAATATTTTTCTCAGTCAGCTTTTATTAAAAAAAATAGTTTACATGAATTAACATTTACTGGTAAAACTTTTTTCCTATAGGGTCGTCTTATATTCAGGCTTTTTCTTTTTTTCATAAATTAATATTCAGATTTGGGGGGTCATCTTATAATCAGGGTCATCTTATAATCGAGCAAATACGGTATTCTGTCCTTCCCCAGATACTGTGTTGCAGGATGTGGTCTAATAATTGCCTTCCTGACATGGTAATTAGATTATGTGATATTTGTCTTGCCCCTTTTCTTACTTGTAAATATAATTCTGTATTTGGTTCATGTAAAGCATTTCCTGTTTTACCTCAATACGAGTTCTGTCTTGTTAATGGGTTAAGCCTCTGTGCTGTCCTTGTTGGGAGAGTAAAGCACTGTATTGCTAGGCTGTATTTCCTGCTGTCGTCGGCGCAATTTCCTCCTGATGATCCAAGTTTTGTGTTCCTGGTGGCTATGGGCAGAAGAAAGCACCATCTGGCGGGTGTACCCAGTCAGGGTACAGGTTGTTCCCGTCACAATCCAATCAAAAAAAGCAATACTATTATTTGGTATGATCTCCCTGAAGTAACAAAAT
The DNA here is from genome assembly GCA_023333645.1 of Sceloporus occidentalis. Classification (NCBI taxonomy): domain Eukaryota; kingdom Metazoa; phylum Chordata; class Lepidosauria; order Squamata; family Phrynosomatidae; genus Sceloporus; species Sceloporus occidentalis. Next base: position 7,053,949 of record JALMGF010000044.1, read on the forward strand.
ATGGTTCTTGATCTTGAAACCCATGTGAAACCAATCTTGAAACCCAGCTATACAACAATCCTATAATTTCACATAGTTTCCATTCAATTCCCTACTACTGATGTGAAGCTTACATGCCTGTATTTGGCTGATTCCTCTCTACTGCCTTTCTGTGAATTCACTAATTTCCAGCCTTCTAGGACTGCTCTCACTAACAATGCTTAGTTAAATAAATCCATCAATGGTTTTGCTAATGGTTTTTGAGAACTTTGGGTGTATCCCATCAGCCCCCATTTAATGTCTTTTTTGTCTCTAAAAATATTTTATCTCCCTTTTTTTTACTGACTGGGCTACATTTTCTTGTGTGTGTGCTTTGAAAGCTCTTACATCAGGGTTGCAAGTTTCCTCCTCCTTGTGACATCAAGAGTGATGTCACACTGGAGAGTCCCTATAAATACCCAGACAGCCCAAATGCCTCAGGTGCGCAGTAATTTTTACACCTTCTGCCTGTCAGTCTGTTCCCTTTTGTGACTTTTGCTGTTCAACAATCCTATAATTTAACATGATGTGCAGCAGAACTGTCTGCTGCACATCCATGATGGGAATCACCCGTTCCACCACATCCCAAAGGTGCTCTATTGGATTGAGGTCTGGTGACTGTGGAGGCCATTGGAGTAGAGTGAACTTATTGTCATCCTCAAGGAACCAGTTTGAGATGATGGTGCATTATCCTGCTGTAAGTAGCCATCAGAAGATTGGTATACTGTGGTCATAAAGGGATGGACATGGTCAGCAATCAAGTTTAACCCCTTAACGACCAGGCTCATTTTTTCTTTTTGTACCCTGTGGGACCGAGGCTGTTTTAACACTTTTGCGGTGCTTGTGTTCAGCTGTAATTTTCTCCTCACCCATTTAGTGTACCCACACATGTTATATATTGTTTTTTTCAGGGCAAGATGAGCTTTCCTCAGATACCATATGTTTTGATCATATCACCTTATTTACTATAAAAAAAATAATAAAACATGGTGAAAATTTGAAAAAAAAACACCTTTTATGACTTTTCTTTGAAAAATCTTTTACTCACCTACAAAAGGAAGTAAAAAAACTAGCTAAATAGATTCTACTATTTGTCCTGAGTTTAGAAATACTCAATGTTTTTATGTTTTTTTGCTGTTTTTTGTAAGTTATTGGGCAATAAGTACAAGTAGCGTTTTATGATTTCCAAACCTTTTTTTCCAAATCTGGTAATTCTGCCTCCATCTCCTCTTTGGAACATCTTTGAAGCCGGTTAACTCAATTAATCTCCATCAAATCATATATTTTTGAAAAACAGACTTCCCAGGGTATTTCAAATACTGGTATTTTAACCGTTTCCATGCACTAATTATACAACCACACTTTGTCAAACTTTGTAATAGTAATTTTTTTTATTTTTTTTTTTCCACACGAATTGTCATTTAGTTATAAATATAAAGGTCCTGGTATATGTCACTGTCAAACAACACTCCAATATGTGTTCAGCAACATCTCCTGAGTATGGTGATAGCCCACATGCATAGGTTTGTCAGATTGTTTGGCTGATAAAAGGCTACTTTTGGGACATGCGTAATTCAGGTAGTAATTTTGTCATTCTGCCTCTATATCCTCTTTGGAACATCTTTGAAGCCGACTACTTCAATTTACCCCATCAAACCATATATTTTTGAAAACTAGACAACACAAAGTATTTTAAATGCTGGTATTTTAACCCTTTTATGCATGAGATTCTACCACCTGCCTTTCCCAAAATTTAATTTTGTATTTTTTTCCACACAAATTGTACTTCAGGAATGAATTCATAGCTCCTGGTATGCGTCACTATCAAACAACCTCCCAATGTGTGTTCAGCAACATGTCCCGAGTGCAGCGATACCCCACATGCATGTTTCTCAGGTTGTTTGAGATTTAAAATCCCACATTTGGGAAGTGCGCTTTTTTTCTCTATTTTGGTCAGTCTGTACCTATGCCCTATCTTTGAGCCCGGCCACTCCAATTTACCCCATCAAGCCATTTTTAAATAAATTAGACACCCCTTGGTTATTTGAAGTGCTTTTATTTTAACTCTTTGTATGTTGAGATTTTTTTTTGAAATTTTAGCACTTAGAACTTTTTCAACGTTATTTTTTTTTTTTACAGGGCGGCCGCCATCTTGCGGATGGTGAAGATCACCGGCAGCGGCGGCTGTGACCGCTCTCCGGAGCGGTCACAGTCCATCCTGGGGTAAGTGTTTGGTGTCGCTGAATGCCTCCTGATCGAGGCATTCCAGCGACACCATTGAAGTTTAGGAGGTGATCGTTGATCGCCTCCTAAACTCTTTTAAAACGAGCGACATGGCCCCTGATGCCGATCTCGACGTTACTGAATGCCTCGACGCCGAGGCATTACAGCAACGCCATTTAAGCGAAGAAAGTGATCGTTGATCACTTTCTAAGCTTATTTAATTTTTTGACGGTTCAGGACCGTCAAAGGTCGTTAAGTGACCGTTCTTCCGTGAAGGTCGTTAAGGGGTTAAAGTGTGCCAAGAAAATGTCCCCCACACCATTACACCACCACCACCAGCCTGAACCGTTGATACAAGGCATGATGGATCAATGCGTTCATGTTTACGCCAAACTCCGACCCTGCCATCTGAATGTCGCAGCTGGAATCGAGACTCATCAGACCAGGCAACGTTCTTCCATTCTTCCATCGTCAAATTTTGGTGAGCCTGTGCAAATTTCCTATTCTTAGCTGACAGGAGTGGTACTTGGTGCGGTCTGCTGCTGTAGCTCATCTGCTTCAAGGTTTGACATGTGCGTTCAGAGATCGTATTCTGCATACCTTGGTTGTAACGAGTGGTTATTTGAGTTACTGTTGCCCTTCTGTCATCCTGAACCAGTCTGCCCATTCTCCCCCGACCTCTGACATCAACAAAGCATTTTCATTCACCCAACTGCCGCTCACTGGGTGTTTTCTCTTTTTGGACCGTTTTATGTAAAACCTAGAGATGGTTGTGCATGAAAATCCCAGTAGATCAGCAGTTTCTGAAATACTCAGACCAGCCCGTCTTGCACCAATAACCATGCCATGTTCAAAGTCACTTAAATTCCCTTTTCTTCCCTTTTCTGATGCTCGTTTTGGACTTCAGCAAGTTTCCTTGACCACGTCTACATGTCTAAATGCATTGAGTTGCTGTCATGTGATTGGCTGATTAGCTATTTGTGTTACCAAGCAATTGAACAGGTGTACCTGTGAGTGTATATTCACACAATATATGGACAAAAGTATTGGGACACTGACCATTACACCCCCTAGGACTTTTATGACATCACATTCTAAATACATAGATATTAATATGTTGGTTCCGCCTTTGCAACTTTAACAGCTTCCACTCTAGTGTGTTTTTGTGGGAATGTTTGCCCATTCACCCAGTAGAGCATTTGTGAGGTTAGGCATTGATGTTGGCCGAGAAGACGTCAGTCTCAATCTCAGTTCTAGTTCATCATAAAGGTGTTCGATGCGGTTGAGGTCAGGGCTCTGTGTTGGCCAGTTAAGTTATTCCACACCAGACTTGACCGTGCTTTGTTCACTGTGGCACAGTCATGTTTGAAAAGGGCCTTCTCCAAACTCTTTCCGCAGCATAGCATTGTCCAAAATATCTTGATCTGCTGAAGCATTAAGATTGCCCTTCAGTGGAAGTGCCTAACTCAACGCCTCACAAACAGCCGCATACAGCTATCCTTCCTCAACTTCCTCAGTTTCTCAAAAAAATTTACCAGTTGGATTAATTGATCCCTCAGAGTAAGGTAGGTGATATGGCAGTAGTAGCAGGGCACTGGGAGTAGGTTGACACTGGCACATATCCAGCTCTACCATACAGTACACTTTAAGGATGGAAACTGAGCTGCAGAGGCAGAGCAGGAAACAGGACAGGCACTGGCAGACAGACTGAATCCTCTCTCATATTAGAAACAAGAACTGATCCACCAGAGTACGGAATGGCATTAAGGCAGGTAAGATCAGAGAGAAGCAGCAGTGGGGCACTGTGCTTGGACAAGCAGGCACTGGCAGATGATATAGAAATTAAAAAATGATTCCCCCAGCGTTAGGACTGTGGAAGAGGAGCAGCAGCAGCAGCAGTAGCAGTAGTAGTAGGGCACTGGAAAGGCAGGCAATGGCAGATGATAGGCACATGCAGCACTTGGCGCAGGACTGAATATTATATTATATATTATACTAATTATAATTCCTGCTTTTGTCACCAATATTTATCAATAAAAGTAATATATGAAAGACAGATAAATAAAAAATAAATTGTCCACAAATTACAGGTTTGGCTGGTACTAGCGTAAATGAGCAGCCAACGTAACTTACACAGGAACAGGTTTTAAAGGAATTTCAGCAATTTTGCAATTAGTTTTCAGACGTTTCATCAGGGATCGCCTTCATTTTGGAAGATTCTCGCAAATGCACAAAACGCACAAAAAAGTTTGTACTACTCCGAATGTCTAATTAAAAGTTCACATTACAGGTTAGTAATTTAAGTTCAGTACATTGAAGCCAGAAAAACTAGCACAGTATGCAAAAAATAGGCATTTGCCTGACTAAATGGACCTCAGCTTCCTACCTTATTCAAATAGATTTAATAACTTTTCGGAAACTGCTTTTGTCGCTTTTTTGTTTGCAAAATTCATTTTTCTCTAGACCCACAGAGAGAAAATACTAGCTAGAGCACTGCAGTAAGTGGGAGGAATATAAAAGATTTATCTACATTCTGCCCTGAAAAAATATGTGCATAACCTCACTATAATAATTTTAAACAATGCCATTTGCAAAGTCATTGTAATTCTGTCAATTATTGCAAGTATTTTTCTTTTTTATGATGATAATAAAGAGGATGTAATATTTACTTTGTGAAGATTACAAATGTTCAGTTTTCTGCATGATACAAATAACCTTATTTTAATAAGGCATTCCAGGTAAAACATTTTTGGAGTAAATTCTATAAATCTAAAACTGCTCTTTAAATGTTAATCATGATCACCTTCTTTTACATTGACATTGTTGTGGGGGAAGGTTAATACTAGTTTTACTGTCTCATTCATATGCTGTTTAAAAAAATCTGAAGATCATAAATCTGGTTGCTTTTTGGGATGCTTGATGCTTGAAGGAGAAACAAAAAAAGTCAAGGTTGAATTCAAGAAATTAAAAAACTTCTTATAAACATATAAACAATAACAGGTGACAACGTTATAATTCATCAACGAGACAAGACAGCTTGTTGTTGCATTGGTGAATTACAAACATATGTTAGTGAGAAACTTTATTTAAAAAAAATAATTTGGAGTGATGGTTGTCAAAAGAAATGTTTCACTTGAGAAGGAAATTAAATTCTTAAATTCAATCAGTACTTGTGTTTAAGCATACATTTCTACAAGCAATTTTCTTTCTCAACACTAAAAAATTCTACATTTATTTTAGAAGTATGGCTAATAAGGTGCAGCAAGGACCATTACTCGAGCAACTACTGGGTCCCTATGATGCCCACTGTTTTTCACTGTTAGTCACTACTAAGCCCCAGGGTTCAGACTTAGCTTTCCCAATTCCATTTTGTGGTTCTGTTGCAGCGCTAAGTTAGTAGACTAGTAATCAATTAAATCAAAGTCACTTGCACTTATAGGAAAACTAATCATAAAATCATTCAGCTCTTCTTCCTTTAGATCACGACTGTACCCCCCACTATACATATAATCACCACAATATGATTCACTTGTCATAACTTTTTGTCCTTGGATGCTTTTTGAATAGATTTTTCAGACATTTAGAGTTCTTAATATTTTTTTAGACATGTGCAAACGGGCCAAAAACTATTTTAACACATTTTTGAGAAAATATTTGTTTTGCCCAGTGCCCACATTCACTCTCTCACACTCTCATTCTTGTTCATTTTCTCCCTCACACCCTCTCAATGGTTCTTCTCTGCTGACCACTTTCGCTTCCACATTTTCTTCTTCTTTTATCTTCTCTCTTCAATCTTCTTTTTTTGTCTACATCTCCACGAACATAACCTAGCAGCGCTTGTGGTGACATCCTCCCGCCGATCCTCCAAGAGTAGATAGAAGGTAGAAGATGAATAAGACAACCTCTGCCGCTGCTCGTCACATCCGCCGGAGCTTCTCTGCCGGGCTTTGCCGGCAGCAGCGGAAGTTGTCTGTGTGGATCCCGCAGACCTTCCCCAGCCGCCGGAGAGGAGGATCCATGTGCCCTGCATCGCTGCGGGGGATCTGGATCCTTACCCTGCTGTTGGCCCACAGCAGGGCTAAATGAAAAAAGGATAAACACTTGCCCGGCGCCCAGTTGCTTATAGGCCACGGACTGGTACCGGTCCACGGCCCGCTGGTTGGGGACCCCTGCTGTACCCTGCCTAATTTTGTCACCAACATTTTTAATAAGTGATTGTTTTGTGTTGACCAAAAACTAGATCTTTGTAAAGTGAAAAAATAGCCCTAAAATAAATGTAATAATAAAGGCTGGTGCAGTCCCTGTATATCAATAATGAACTAATATACAGTACACTACAGCTTCTCCAATTCACCCCACCCCAGTAATTTTTCTGCACTGCACTATTAAATTGACTTGCACTATGGTAGATGAGCAATGATTGAGCATCAATCTCTGCCTTTGCCAACTGTCACTGGCTGTCTCACACTCTAACTCTCATCTGTCTGTAACTGCTGCTACTGACAAGTTCAAATGGAGGCAGCAACATATTTAATGCTGGTCCCTTCCCATTGTAAATGCTGATTGGTCATAGTGATAAAAGGAAAACAACCTGATAGGTTGTCGGACCAACACAGCCATAACCATCAATGAGACCACCCCCTGATATTTTGGCTGCCTCTACATTTCAGTCATGTATATGTACCCACCTATACACAGTCCCTTCCAACTGTAGCTCATCAAAGAAATCCAAAATAATTTGTAATTGGTGGTTGCTAAACAGGGCAAACAAATGGACAAATCTTACCTGAAATTGAATCTCTTTTGTCATTCTTTTCTAGTTGTTTTATTGTGGACCCTAGTTGCTATTGGCGATTTGCAGGAACTTATGAAATAGGCACCTTTTGTATGAATCGGAATGCACAGGTCTTGTATACAGTACTTTCTTAACCATATAACATTTCATTTAAATTAATAGTATATACATAATTGAAACAATCGAAAAGGCTTTAGGAAAATATATGTGTGACCAGATGGAAAGTGTGAAAGTGATTCTGTCCCTCTTGTGTAACGTATTTTCCCAACCTCAAAACCCTTGGTTATTTTATCTGTTCTGCTATTGGTTATTTTGTTCTCTGTTCCCCTTAGTCAGTTTAGTTACCTTCTTGTTTACTGGATTGTTTTTATATTTGGAACCCTAATTTAAATATCAATATATCATTGTTCTAAACTTTATATACAGTATACTGTGCATTTTGGCCAATAAAGGATGTTCCTAGGTGTAATCCCTTTAGCAACGACTCAGCCAGTGGCGGAACTACCGGGGTCGCAGGGGTCGCGACTGCGACCGGGCCCTGGAGTTCTGCCAGTCAGGGGGCCCAAGGGGTGCCGAGCGGTTGCTGAAAACGACCGCTCGACAACTCTTGGGCCCCCCTGACTGACAGAAATCCAGGGTGCCTCTGCTCCCCCCCGCCGCTGCTGCTGCCGCCGTCGCCTGCCTCAGCCCTGCCCAGAGTGCAGTGTTGGGAGCGTGAGGCGTGAAGTGCCGGCACCCGAGACAAATGCCTCACGCTCCCAACACAGGAGTTGACGGTAAGTGACCTACAAAGGGGGGGTAGGGAGGGAGTGGGTAGATCGTGAGAAGGGGGGGTAGGGAGGGAGTGGGTAGATCGTGAGAAGGGAGGGGTAGGGAGGGAGAGGGTAGATCGTGAGAAGGGGTTAGGGAGGGAGAGGGGAGATTGTGAGAAGGGGGGTAGGGAGGGAGAGGGGAGACTGTGAGAAAGGGATAGATGGGGTGGGAGAGTGGGGGGGCCCTTAACAGATTCTCGCACTGGGGCCCTGAGGTTTCTAGTTACGCCCCTGGACTCAGCTAACTTTTGTATGTATTATACTGTCTGCAAAAGAGCTTTACTACTGGGAGAGTTCAGCTGCCCAAGAAAAAGAAAATAACTCAAGCTCCAGCCAGCTCCAAAGAGAGACAGCAGCTGTAATGGTCCACGAACCAACAACTCCAAAAAAGGGTCCGGTAAAATCTGGTACCATCAATAAGTATATATTGTGTTCTTGTTAATGCTTTATATTTTTACAATTGCACACAAGTTACTTATCTTGTAAAGCTCATACGGTTAATCTGACATGAGAATATAATTTAAATGACATACCCACAATTCATATACTATTCAAGATGGAATATGATATAAAGTAGCCACAATTAGTTCCATTAAGATGAGAACTATTTTTGTGATACTTCAATGGTAGTAATAATTTTGAAATACAAAGAAAATCACATAAGGTAAAAACAGTGACAGTATTAAATATATTTAGCACAGCAACTTTTATTTTTTCCCCAGAAATAAAAATCAATACAGTTTATTTTTCTTTAAAACAATTTATCATATCTTATTTATTCAGCAAATTGTGGTATTTGAGTAAAAATGTCTGCAATAAGTGAGTAGATGGTGTAATAGTAAAAATTGACATTAACTTTGATTAAATATAAGCTGTATTGCACACACTGGACACATGTTATGGTGGGGACAAGAAAGGTGATGAAAAACCCCTCCACATAAAGTTAAAAAAATATTTAACTTGGAACCACCAGGCAAGCCTAAAGACTTGTTTTTCCAAATCCTATATTGCAAGGCATTCTGGGTAGGTATATGTAAATTATATGCAATACTTTTTTTGCCTCTAAAGCCACTGCTGTGTTTGCTGCGCTACACAGCTTTTAAACAAAGAGGTGCAGAAGCCAGACCACCACTCATGGACAACTGTTCGATTCATATTATTTTATTATTAACAACTGAACATACATTGCATACAAGTAAACAAACAGAAAACGAACCAAGTACATAACACGATAGCATTTGTACATGTTACCGGTTTCAAACATGGCGGAATGAGAGGCAACTGTAGAATAATGAGAAGCAGGGACAGTTTGCAGTCAGTGCCATTCTAGCTGTTTGGCTTTTTTTATTCATCACGTTTTCATTTTAGGCGAGCATAACATTTTCCATAACATTAATGACACATTTTCTTTAGGTTCACATATCAGTGCTATCAGTGTGCATATTCACAAGTTCAGATGCTCAATCCGTACACTCAGTTCAATTTACTTCAGTCGATTAACAATTCACACTACTGTTTCTAACAGCATGTGTCCTGCTAATAACAACATACAAAATAGTTTTTTACCTTTTACATCTGGAATGTTTTTCACTGTTCCATTTCAATAAACATTTTCCAATAAGTGTCCTGTGTTTCATTTACACCATTATATACACCAATTCAACATACTACTTAAATTCTCTTACAGGATTGCAGAACAGATTTAACCCCTTCAGGTCCGTACCAGGTACGTCTCCTCCAAAAACCGCCCCCACCTCGCCACAATCGTGGTGATTGTGGGGGCGCTGATGCTGCTGTCTGCCCAGGAGTCTGGGCAGACAGCACAGCCTCGCTAAACCCGCCCCCCAAGCCCATGAACACTCCCACGGAGTGATTCTCTAGGCAGAAACCGCGATTGCAGAACAATCTGCAATCGCGTTTTCAGCTGCCACAGGCAGCTTCAGGGAAGGGGGTGGTGTGTTGAATGGGTCCCCACACAAGTGTGGGGACCTGACCCAACACCCCCCTGCTGCCTGATCGCTCCATGAGAGCGTCAGTGCAGCGTTAACCCCTTCAATGTCGCGATCATTGAAAGGGTTAATTCCCGTTTTGTAGGGGGCTCTGCTGCTGGTGGTCTGCCTGAACAAATGTATGACCTCCTCTACATCTGGACGTGCGCAGCCCCATAGTATGCATGACTGTTATTTGGTTGGCTACTGTGTTAGTGCTTTAGGCTTGGGCTGGTGGGTCACACTCAAAATATGTTATGGTGAGGACAGAAAAGGCGATGCAATCCCCCTCCATTTAAAGTTGAGAAATAAGGAAGCATTGCCAAACACTAACACAAAATGTTGTTAATATACAGTATTTGATTGAACGATTCAAGAAATGGCTTAGTTTTCACATTATACTTTACAGTAGATGGATTTAGATGACGCAAGATGGCGTGCACATGGCACGCCTGCGGAGTGAGGTGTGCGTTGGTGCGGCACGCCCACAGTGTACGCACACTGTTATGTTAGCGGCACATCCGCGGCACTCGCCCTCTAAAGTGTGTGTCGAAGTGGCACCCCTGCGATGCTCCTAGATGTTGCACGCTGACACTGCACGTCCATGAATGACGTTCGCGACGATGCTATTCGCTTGCGTCGGTCGTGATTACGTCATTCACAATCCTATTGGTCCAGTGTTGATTTTCCCGCTCTTGTTCCTATTTATTGCACACACAATTTCTTATGCTTCTACCTGTGTCTATCGTGTTTTTGACCTTGATACTGTGCTGCCTGCCCCAACCTCGGATATATACCTCGTTTTGCACCTGTGCCATCTGCCCTGACCTTGGACTTTCCCTGCTGTTTTGGATTTCTCTATAAGGATTTTGTCTGTCTTGTGAGTTTGCTACTTCGTCTCTGCATCGTAGGCTCAGCAACCTGTGCTACCCCGTACCCTGTATAACAACTATCTCTCCACACATTTTGTAGGCACTTGGCAAGTATGCGATTCCATGCTTCTGAGTTCTAGTCTAGAGGTGACTAGAGGTGTTCAGCACAAGATCCCACTTTAGAAAAGCCAAATCAGTGGCCACTGCCAACTGTGCAGCCAGAACCCATGAACAAAACGGCTGATTCTCTGTTTTTCAAGAAACTTTTCACCATTCATTTTCTTTCATTGCCTTGATGAACTGTGAGTAACTTTCAAGTTTGGGATGTAAGCAGCAAATAAAAGGCAATACTTTGAGTGTAGTTTGAGTGCAGTTTTATTATTTATGAACAAAAATACTTTATTCAATACGATAAGAAAAATGTAAATGATATATAAACACACTATATATGCCGATATTTATACATAAATGCATCTATTGCTTGCATTTTTGTAATATCAACATTTAGTGAAATCTTATCTCAGGGTAAGTTGGTGTAGTGTTGCCTATAAAAATCAAGAATATATGTAAAGACATGGGCATGTAATGTTTGCCAACACTGAACTTACAGTACATGTAGGGTTCAACAAAAGAAAAATACCCAGGGCTCCAATGAGAATTACAGTACTGACAACAGGAGTGTTAGGAATGAAGGACTAACATACTGTGGTATCAAAGTATTCTCTACTGTGTAAGTCTACCACTTATTTACTTTCATATAAAATAATCAATGCTGTTCACATGCATTTTGCATTGCCTTACTCAGTGCTTGGCGAACATCCAAACAAGGTCTATTCATCAAAGTCATTAGAAAGTGATTATGGGTCTGCATTGCACCATAGGATTGTAGCAAGAAGTAGGTTACAACGTGACTAAAATGAGCTATTTCTTGAGAAAACCAAAAAGGCAAGAAAAAAACAATAACCAGTCACATAAATCAGAATTTCTCTCTAAGCGGTACCTTAGTTCTAGTGCTGGTTGGGAAGTCTAATAATACCAACATTAGAAATACAGCTTTCCTTGTGACTTACCTGCTGGGATGCAAAATGATTGTGATTTCATTCAAGCAGTGTTGATAAACACACATTACAATATCTATTTCTTTAATAAAAAAACTACAATGAAAAATTACATGGCTCTTTCAAATGAAAGAAACAGCTGTTCTTAGGGTCCTTAATCAGGCTGTTTAATATATTTGCACCATTTGTGTTGCTGGAGAGTGGCCAAAGGCTTGTACTCCCCACACTATTAGTCAAATCTGTTCTGGGATATTGGCTTGAAAGAAATGTGTAGGCAAAATGTTAAAGGTATAATTAAATTTACTTCATGAGAAGATGAAAAAGGAGATTTCAGAATCAAGAATGCATGTTAGGAAATAATTTTATATCCTTCGCATAGCGCTGTTTCAATGAAAACATGTTCTTCCACAAAACTCATTTACTTCTTGGATCAAAGTAACAAAGGTAGATTCTGTGTATTCTATTGACTTCAAGGCTTATAGTATAGTGTAGGTGGATACAAAAGTGCGACTTGTTAAAAGGGATTTATTCATCATTTGGTTGTATAAATGCAGTGTATTGTAGTCGAAGAAAGAAAATTTAATTAACAGTCTAATAACAGTTTACATGATCTCTAGCCAATTGAAGTTAAGTAGCCTTGTTTATTCTTCTTCTTCTGATAAATAAATAGGTGAAAATTTAAGATGAATGCATACATGCCAAATTATCTTTAACATTTACGAAATCCCTTGCCTTCTGTAGTTTACAATGGAGCGCGTTTCAACCAACCCTTTGCTTAATTAAAGAGTGGTGTTATTTTTTAATAGTTAATAATGATTGTACCAGATCCCTGGCCATTTGAGTACCATGGAACTGCCAGTCACAATTTCATGGTACTCCCTGTTATCAACAAGAATAGGTTTAATAAAAAAATGGACATTTCTCAGAACTATACTACATTTTTTCCATTGATGGCAAAAAACCTGTTGGCATCTTGAATCTGAAAAAGTAGTTTGTTTATACAAAACCAATATTTTTTATGTGTTATTAGCATGGCAGTATATACTAAGCGAGCAATTTTGGTTGCTACTGTTCAACAAAAACAAACTGTATTAAGAGTTTTATCATTCATAAAATATCAATATTATGTAAAACTAAATTAATTAATGTTAACTTTGATTAACTTACTGGGGTTGGCACTTCAATTTACCAGCAATATGTATAGGGGGTGAGCTCCAGACTGTATGACCTTGGAAATCTTCCTTATCACCCGAGACCCTGAGAATGGGACAAAACCCTGAGACTCAGTGAGTTTCCAGCTATGAGTATAATGAACCAAAAAACTATTGTTATGATCAAAATACTTACAGGTATTGAAAAACATTGACTAAGCAGGACCTAGCCAGCATAAGAGCTGTGAGCGCTACCGATCTAGAATCACTAGCAAAGTCATTGTGACAGTGAGTCGGAAACACTTTTTTTACCAGCTAAAACCTGAGGTTCGACCTCAGGCATAAAATAGTAGCCCAGAATTGCCTATAACAAAAGGGAATATAAACAAAGAATGGTTGTAACAATATGTTGTTTATTGAAAATAAATATTCATTAAACAAACGGAAATATATACACCCTGGTGCTTTAAGAAACAATTCTATGGATTTCAGACTAAATTCTTCATAAGGTAACATTCAAAGAATCATTTTATTTGTACATTTCATTAAGATTAGGTACAATCTGGGTGCTAATAAATATTATTTTTTTTTTAAATAGATCTGCTCCTGAATTGCTCTTCAGAATTTACTTTAAAAATATGATTACAAGCCACTTTAATGGTCATATTAGTATATTCAGAGGTGTATTTAGCTTGGGCCTGACCACAACCCAATGTGCAACACCTTTTAATGAAGTTTGTGGGCTGGTTGATGTCAGAAATTCTCTATTGTAACAAGGCTATTCATCAGTGGCATACCATGGGTCAATCTGCCCCACAGTTTTACGGCAGGAGAAATATGTAACTGCCACTCCACTGGACCTACTGCTCTAGGCCCAGACAGCCTAGGTCAGAATATTCTGAATATTCTTCACTTGAGGTTCTATTAGCTAAAATGTTATTTAACCCTTTGAGTGCCAACTATGTATGTGGTATATGTCTAACATAAAACAGCAGGGGTGGCAACTACGCATAATGTACATAACGGCACTCTGGAGTTCCCTGTTCGTGATCAGTACACATTTCTGTAGGGAGGTGTAAGCTGTCAATCCTCATCAAACTGGAAGCCATTTTTTCTCAAACATACGGAAGTGTCACATGTTTAACAGTACTCACAAAACTTCCATTAAAGAGAGCACCTGCACATTTAAGCCATACACTAATCAGTGGTTTCTATAGGAATAATAATAATAATTTAACGTTTGATTGCTCTCCATGGTTGCAGACACTATGGGGGGGGGGGGTTGCCATCATTCATTGTGCGATCAGATGGCTGGCTTGCTAGGCATGCTAGGGTCAGAAATTGTGACATCATAAGTGTCCCCTTCTACTGAAAACCCTATTAATCCCCATTAAAAATACAAGTAAATAAAGCACGTATTAATGAATACTTGCCAACTTTTGCTCCAGGTGTCCCAGACATGAGGGGGTGGAGCCTAAAACAAGCTGAGTTATGGAGCTCTGCGTGACTCCACCTACTTTAGGCTCTAGCGTAATGCATTCTGCATAGGCAGTATTTTTATGCTGGGACCATAAATACCAATGAGTGTAATTATAGAATTTAGCCCTTTCCTATATGTGCCCACCCTGCTATGACCTTTATGTGCAGTTTACATGTAAATACAACCACATGTGGTTTTTTTTTGGTTTTTTTACTGAATAAGAATAACAATAAACAACAATATGTACCATAGCTTTCCCTAGTTAAAGTGTGAGCTGTACAGTGGGGCAAAAAAGTATTTAGTCAGCTACCAATTGTGCAAGTTCTCCCACTTACAAAGATGAGAGAGGCCTGTAATTTTAGTGTAGGTACACTTCAACTATGAGAGACAGAATGAGACAACAAAGTCCATAAATCACATAGATTTTTAAAGAATTTATTTGCAAATTATGGTGGAAAATAAGTATTTGGTCAATAACAAAAGTTCATATCAATACTTTGTTATATACCCTTTGTTGGCAAAGACAGAGGTCAAACATTTTCTGTAAGTCTTCACAAGGTTTTCACACACTGTTGCTGGTATTTTGGACCATTCCTCCATGCAGATCTCCTCTAGTGCAGTGATGTTTTGGGGCTATCGCTGGGCAACACGGACTTTCAACTCCCTCCAAAGGTTTTCTATGGGGTTGAGATCTGGAGACTGGCTAGGCCACTCCAGGACCTTGAAATGCTTCTTACGAAGCCACTCCTTCGTTGCCTGGGTGGTGTGTTTGGGATCATTGTAATGCTGAAAGACCCAGCCACGTTTCATCTTCAATGCCCTTGCTGATGGAAGGAGGTTTTCACTCAAAATCTCACGATACATGGCCCCATTCATTCTTTCCTTTACACGGATCAGTCGTCCTGGTCCCTTTGCAGAAAAATAGCCCCAAAGCATGATGTTTCCACCCCCATGCTTCACCGTAGGTATGGTGTTCTTTGGATGCAACTCAGCATTCTTTCTCCTCCAAACATGACAAGTTGAGTTTCTACCAAAAAGTTCTACCTTGGTTTAATCTGACCATATGACATTTGTCCAATCCACTTCTGGATCATCCAAATGCTCTCTAGCAAACTTCAGACGGGCCCGGACATGTACTGGCTTAAGCAGGGTGACACGTCTGGCACTGCATGATTTGAGTCCCTGGCGGCGTAGTGTGTTACTGATGGTAGCCTTTGTTACTTTGGTCCCAGCTTTCTGCAGGTCATTCACTAGTTCCCCCCGTGTGGTTCTGGGATATTTGCTCACCGTTCTAGTGATCAGTTTGACACCACGGGGTGAGATCTTGTGTGGAGACCCAGATCGAGGGAGATTATCAGTGGTCCTGTATGTCTTCCATTTTCTAATAATTGCTCCCACAGTTGATTTCTTCACACCAAGCTGCTTGCCTATTGCAGATTCAATCTTTCCAGCCTGGTGCAGGTCTACAATTTTGTTTCTGGTGTCCTTCGACAGCTCTTTGGTCTTGGCCATAGTGGGGTTTGGAGTGTGACTTTTTGAGGTTGTGGACAGGTGTCTTTTATACTGATAACAAGTTCAAACAGGTGCCATTAATACAGGTAACGAGTGGAGGACACAGCAGATTCTTAAAGAAGATGTTACAGGTATCTTGCTTGTTTGTAGGTGACCAAATACTTATTTTACCGAGGAATTTACCAATGAATTCATTAGAAATCCTACAATGTGATTTCCTGTATTCTTTCCCCCCATTCTGTCTCTCATAGTTGAAGTGTACCTATGGTGAAAATTACAGGCCTATCTCATCTTTTTAAGTGGGAGAACTTGCACAATCGGTGGATGACTAAATACCTTTTTGCCCCACTGTATATAGGACTGTCACTTAAATGTAACTATAACACAATTCTAAAAAAAATGTTTTATAGAAACATTTCTCTTTGTTATATAGTCTTTGTTGACTTTTACTACTTGGATGAATTCAATTATAACTGTCATTAAACTAAACAAGTTAAATATTTAGTAATGTTCCCTCTCCCTGGTGCTGTACCATGAATAGTCTACATGTAAAAAATACATATTAATCATGTAAGCCTTTTCTTTTTATTTCGTTCTCCACATTTTTATATTTTCCTATTTTCATAAAATAAAGGCACTGTGTGACATTTCATCCTGAAAGTAAGAAGTTGATGAAGTTGATTACCTATATGTAATAACAACAAATCCTGCAGATAGCCTTTATAAAACACAAAAGAACCAGTGTACTTGCAGCTACAGAAATAGTCACTGACTTTTACATCACACCAGAGACAGCTGATATTTCGATCTCACTAGGTCTTGCTTTTACACACACACACATATATATATATATATATATATATATATATATAATATATATATATATATATATATATATATATATATAAAATGCTAGTTTACATCAAGGTCACGCTGCAATAACATCAGAGTGCCTGCTTAAATATATATATATTAATACTATTAGGCATGAGGAATCAAGAGCCTAACAATAATGATGCTACAAGCATCATATAAACAAACATTTGAACGAGCAAGATCCTGTCTGTCTTTCTTTTTGTGAGCACAAAAAAAACAGATTTTTTTGGGGGGGTCGCCATAAAGCCACTTATTCAAAATCATCTTTCGCGACACTGCCAAGATGATATGGGTCAATTTGGAATGGTGTACAGTGAACAGAATTCCTATCTCAAGATTTGCTATAGATGGTGTGAGTATACATTTAAGATAGGTAAACTGCTGTATATACTATAAACGTAACAATGTCTCCCCAAGATTATTGTACACCGAGGCAGGACAATCAATAAAATTGTATTGCTTTTTTATTATGACATTTTGGAATTAAACATGAGATTTTTCTCTGTACCACTAGATGTCTCTAAATATCAACATTTCAGCTTGATCAAGGACGTTCACTGAGACACCACATGTCTCAGTGCCATATAATACATCGGTACATGTTATTAATAACATTTATGTCTTGTCTCAGCAATGAAATAATAGTTTATCACAGTAAATGTGAATACTCGCAGAGAATTTCTATTTCACATTCTATTAAAATGACTTCATGGTTTCATTAAAATGAGAGCTTAAAACTAAATGTAGAATTCATCCATTTAATCTGAACTGTATTACAAGAAAAGATAGAGAGAGACAAGTAGAAACAGAACAGGGGGGATTAAAACAGCTTGGCCTGTCTATGAGAAAAATATTAGTGAGATTTTGCAGTCATGTTATCCTTGGATTTATTACATGTTCGAGGTAGCCTTATATTTATCCCTGGATTTCTTAGATTCCCCATACCTTTTGCTTTTTCTAGCTTTCCTGCTATATATGGGCTTATACATGGTAGATATTCTACCAGTCATCTTGAAACATTATCATTATTATAATACTACTGCTATACTAATCATCATTATCATCATAAGCAAAACAGGCTCTATCTATCCAGGTACGCATTGGCCATTCAGGCATGAATTGGCCATGTATGCTGGCAGATAGGCTTGGCAGGATATTTCACAGCCACTCTCTTTGGGAGTACAAAAATGTAATGCGTGTATTACCTGTATCCAGCTAACCTATGCCATTTGGCAGCTGCTGCCTGTAAAGTGTCAGGGTTGCTTAGAGGGTTTCTATCCTATCTATCTATCTATCTATCTATCTATCTATCTATCTATCTATCTATCTATCTATCTATCATCATGTCATTATAAATAGTACATCTAATCATTGAACATTAAGTGATCAAGTGATTAAGTGCATTGTATCATGCACAAAAATATGAAGTTGTACTTTCCACTAAATGACTGATGCAGCACTCTTGACACTTAATACACAATCGTAGTACAAGTGATGCATTTTCTTTTTCACCAACAATTAAAAGCAAACTGTCAACTTTTAGGGCAATTAATAGCAATTACATAGCTTCTGATTCTTGTTTGTCAATTACTGAATTCATTTTGGAGTTTAGAAGCTCATGTCATGGAAGCTGAGATGTGTGGCTCAGAGCCACACAACAAGCGAGTTCTCTCATTTCATCTTGCACATCCTTGCACAAGACTGAACTAATCAACATCAGCAACTTAACAATAGTGCGTAGATAACAAATTGGGACAAATAATTATGCAGATCTTGAGGAAAATAAGTTAAGATGTATTTCCCCATATTAAATACTTAAGGTGAGATCTATGACATGCCTATTGCTTTAATCTGTAAACTCAAGCGTATGTTTTTATTTACACAGAGAACTATAAAAAGTAAGATTATTATTTATTGTTTTATATAGCGTCATCAGATTCCTCAGCGCTGTACTAAGGATAGACAGGACCTAACAAACTGTATACAACATAACAAGATGACATAGAAACAACAGATTTGAGGAAAACTTGAATACATTCTAATTACTAAGTATTTTAGGATAATCTATTATTACCTTTGTTAATAAAAGTTTACAGTATTCTATGTATTAAAACATCTAAATTAAATTATCATGTTTTACAACAAAACATTTTTCGGACAAAGCACACAAACACACATGCCATTAGCGTGGCAACCCCACTCCGTGAGTCCTCCTCAAATACCTTTTTTATACTGGAAAGCTAGGTGGCCATTGAAACAATGGGCTGGATTTAATGACCTGACTAAACCTTAAATGGCCTAAACATGGCCACATGGCCTGACTAATCTTCATAAACCTCATAGAACATTTGTACAGTACAAATGCACAGAAAGTGTGACATTGAAACCCTAGAAAACCCTGCTCTTACATGATTCAATGAAATGAATATTGGATAAATTTTTTCCTGTACATTTTGACGTTTAACCCTTTCAATGCTGACACGTTATCTACTATAAGATATCAAGAGCACAGATACTAATGCACTACTTACACATCAAAAAGCATGCTTAAACTTGATTTACAACTCATATTATGACCACAAACCATTTGCATACTGTAAAATTCACCCCTACATAACGAAATGCCCTGTCAGTCAGCAATCATACTGTTCAAATAACTGTTTAAAATGTATAACATGTTAAAAGAAAAATGTGGTGTTTGCAGGAATTTCGGTTAGCTGTAATCTGTATTTTTATGGCAATTGGCATGCTCCAGCATAATTTTTTATTTTTCCTTTGAAATGGTGGTTAAGTGGTTTGGCTGTTCTCACATTGTACACACGGCCATTTACTGTTTACGTTTGTTCATTTGCCTTTGTCATGGCATTAAATTGCACCATGCACACTGTGTACAGAATGACCGCTCTGTATTTTCTGACTACGACTAGAGAAGGCATTAAATTGCATGGTTGGATAAAAAGTGCAATGTAGTCCCAATGATTTAACTCCTTGTTATGCAATATAGCCATGATAATTTACATAGGACTCGACAAACTTGGGGTACTTTGACATAGTAGTGGGCTAAGCAATATATGGACATACAGGGCCATCTGCACTTACGCATGCCTGCCCATTTACGCACATATAGTGCCATATACACTGCCTTCATACACATATACAGTACACATACACTGACCTTATACATGCCTGCCCCCCCAAATAAGCTGCCCTTACATGACTGCTTAGCCCTAGAGACCGCTACCAGATCCAACCCCTTATACCCAAACCCAGTAATAACAACAAGAGCCGTTAATGTGGGTAAGGGCGTTGGCCACAGCTTTATTAACACATGCCAGGATAACAATATGTACCAAACCTAACCTTATAACAACCCGCCAGCTGCTAGCCATTAAGCCTAGCAGGCGGTTCAACACACACAAACCAAGAGTTCTAGCCCAGCGGGTGCCATCAGCCGCCCGCTGGACTCGCCTCCCCAAGCCCATACGGGCACAGCCTCGACTTCTCCCATTCCAATCGCTGGCCAGAGGTGGGTCTTCCGCAGCTGTGACTACAAAAGAAAGAACAAGCAGCAACACCAGAAATATGACATAAATGGGGAGGGAGGGATAGGTGAGCCTGTCCTTAGGATCCAGGCAGGAAAAGGTAGGAGTACACTTGTCATCACCTTTTAAACCCTCGCCCGCAACATTTTTGCGACCTCCTAGCCAATGGTGACCCTGCAATTTACCCTATACTGCGGCCTAGGACAGCAGTCATATTCCCCCTTTCCTAAAGTTCCAGGGGGCCCCTCACACACCTGCTAACAAAAACACATACACTACCCTTACACACACTGCAATGCACATAAACACACAAATACACTGGTATTACACACATATGGAATACACAAACACACAAATATACTGCCATTACACACACATATGCAATACACATAAACACACAAATACACTGCCTTTACATACATCTGGCTATACACATATACATACACATAGAAGCTTGCCCATACACGCAAAACATACTGGGTCACACTTGCCCTTACAACACCCCTTTCTCCTCATCCTCAAACACTATACAACGTCATATCATGTCAATCGGCATCTATTGCTGGCACATCATGATTAGGGGGCCTCGCCCCTCCCCTATGGTTACGCTACTGTTCTAGGGGCTCTGGCAGCAATGTGATTCACCAGTGTGCCCATGCCTTAAGATGGCACTGAAGACATATAGTGTGATGGAATCCCCAATATTTATGCCTTAGTGTTTTTCGAACGGTATTCGCTGAATTCTTGCATTATTTACAACTAGATTTAGTCAGGTACACTGAATCGTGGCCAGTGTTACTAAGTGAAAATCCCTGATGAGAATCAGCTTGTAAATCCCATGACCTTGTCTGGAAGCAGATGGTGTTTGGAATGTATATGAGATGTTTTTTATTGTACTTTAATCTGGGAACCCATACACATTGTGGCACTACGACTGACTAGTACTATTGTTTATATTGCCTGTTTAAAATAGGTTATTTCATTATAAACACACATAATGTCTATATTAAAAATAATTGTACTAACTGGAAGTAGTCTGCTTTTGATGTCAATGATATTACTTGGCCAAACTTTTAATCTTGCCACGCAAAAACGCAACTTTCTTTGAACCATGAACTTCTTAATTAATAATATTAACATAACTTCACTAATGGCTTATAGTCATGTATTTATGATTTTAAAATCTTAACACATTTATTTTATTTAATAAATCCAAGATCCATATCCCAAAACAATCACTTTCTATTTACAGTCATAATAAAATTTCAAAATTCCCTGACCGACTTTGTACAATACTTATTGTAATTGGCATTGTAATACAGTAATTCAACATGCTACAAGTATAATTAAATATGTGAATATTCAGTGTTAACTTTCCATAAAACATTTGGGTATTTTGTTTGTTGAACATAATAAAATAAATTATCATACAATGAAAATAATCATCCCTCTCTGAAGAATTAAAATAGGTTGGTCCCTCTGAAAAACTATTTGGATGAAATTTGGAACACAAAATTTTCACTTAAAATGTTGGCACTGTATAAAATTGTATTTGCCAGCAGAACTACGGATGTATGCTTCTACCAAAAGGTGAGACAAAGTTTTATGAAAGGAAAGTTACCACATATATCCAATATTTATGTAATGCTAAATTTAAAAAAAATTCTATTATTGACATTGAAAAGAATAGATGTACCATTAAATCTATTAAAGCAATTGGAAGAGGGAACCAGTATTACGAATTTTCAATGAATCTTAAATGCTATTTCCATCCATCATCTCTTGCAGATCTAGGCCATATAGTTATTCGTCAACGTCCTCTGTGAAAGTTAAGGATTAACAATATAATACAGTAATTTCAGTAATATTTTAGAGGTTTAAAAATAAGTCAACAAAGAAAGAATAGCAGGCAACAGAGTGAAGATAAGTACAAAAGTTTACTCCGACAAATTACGGAATAAAATAAAACACTAGCTATCCAGATTATGTTTCATCGGTATCATTGTATCACCCAAACAAACTAGACCGATGTGTCCATACTCGGTACCTGTGTGCACATACCCCAACACAAGACGTTTTGTATTGAGTTGGGGTAGTAGTCTGTTTATTAAGACATTTTAGACAATTGAGTGCTTCCAACTTTGTGCCTTCAGTGTGAGGAAGGCCTTTTCCATTTCTAACATGACTATGTCCCTGAACACACAGCTAGTCCCATAAAGAAAATGGTTTGACAGTTTTGGTGTGGAGGAGCTCAAGTTGCCTGCACAGAGCCCTGACTTTAACCTCACTGAACACATCTGAGATGATTTGGAATGCCGATTGTGAGCCAGGCCTTCTCGGCTAACATCAGTGCTTGACTTCACAAATGCTCCTTTAGCTGAATTATACAAATTCCCACAGACACACGCCTTAATGTTGTGGGAAGCCTTCCCAGTAGAATGGAGACTGTTATAGGTGGTGGGGAGCAATGCCATATTAATGCTTATGGGTTTGATATAAGTGTGATTGTCAGGTGTTCACATGCTTTGGTCATATAGTGTCTTTGTCTTAGCGATTTGGTGTTATTTTGTTTGAGCTATGTTTTGGTCAAATTTTTGTTTCATGGACTTTGCCTGTGTTTGAGCTTTAACCGGCCTTTGGACTTCTTGAATTATCCCTTTGCACCTTGGCTTGTTATTTGCTTGTGACCTTGATATTATAACAGACTATTACACTCCACCTCATCCCTCTTCCCTGTGAAGGAACAGTCAAGGGAGGCTAAAATGTTAATTATAAGTACTGCAAAAGTTGTTCCTAGGATAAAACATCTGCAGCTTGGAAGAAGCAATACATTTCCCTATGCCTCCCCTTTTCTTTTGATAGATTCCTTCCCTGAAACCCTGATTAACTGCTTATCTATGATAATTACTTTTCCGTTTGTATAAAACACTCTGTCCTATTCAAATAAAGCAGCCCTTCTCCTTCCTTATATAAGTATAGATATATTAAACATTTTCTATTTTTTTCCTTAAAGGCTTGCCTTGCAATATTTAATTGATGTGTATAACACAACACTGTCAGAGCATGCTAGAAAACATTTTTTTTAGAATTTCATGCCTTACAGCAGACAAGAAGATCAATTTTTATAATGGTTTGCCCGCAATCATTTCTTTTCAATATAAAGCCAAAAATACTATAGTTGTTTGAACAACAGGCCCATAGTCTGAATCAAAACACTACAAAACTTGGGAACAAACTGTTTAAAAAATAATAAAAATGTTCAAAATGATAAAGTGTCACCTTTCTCCATGTCTCCCTATTTGATATATGACAGTAAAGAAAATAACTAACATTTACTTGGCGTGCAGTCTGAAAAAAATGCCAGTAAATACACACATGCATCATTATGTTACAAATAACAAAAATAAAAATAACTAAATAGCCAGAACTTTAACTCCCCTGCAACAATTTGTACTATAAGTCTTGTAAATGTAATATATAAATGATGATGGGGGAAAAAAACCTTGGCAACCCTAAGCCAAATACTAGAAATGTACTTATTTGAAAGTCCCTGTGAATCTAGCCATTTATTGATGTTATTATCAATAATCACTTTGCAGTTTCTTTTTTACCTTGAAAGGGATGTTATAAAGGAGAATAATATCACAATAAATACCTACCAAAAAAAAGAGATAAAAACACTGGAAAACAAAATTGCAAACAGCAATAAGGGTACAAAGTAGTCAAAATAGCATAACTGCAGCAGGGTATTTACCTTGGTGTTGCCCTAGGCCCCCAGCTAGTCCTCCCCAGATTCCTTCTTCACTAAAGGGAGCAGGGATATCCCAGAGCTTCATGTCTTAAAGACATGTGGCACGTTTAAAGTCTAAATGGGCCAGTTGGAGAGAGGTGTCCCCTGTAACTAGCCCATTAAACGATCTGTCCTCTGGTTTTGCAGCAGAGGAAATGTTGCCTCTAGATCTGCTTTCCTCTAGACCTGCTGCTCTCGGCCTAGGAAGACTAGGCTTAGGGCCTAGGATACATCACTGCATAACTGTACATATTTTGTATAAATATCAATGTCCTTAAAGGGACATGCCAGCCATCATATATATGTTCTTTACATTTTTTGTGGTATCCCTGCTGCAAATTACCCCATATGCAATGCCCCTTTGCCTGCCCCCAGCTATTTGCTGTGCAGTAGATGTGATGTGATGACCGCTAGTCAACACCAGCTCTGGCTCATTTAGCATTCTGGGATGATTTGGAATGCTCCTCATGTGTATGCACAGAAAACACTCCACTATGATTTTTGTTTGTTTCTTTTTTACATATTTGAGAACCAACATCTGAAACATCAGGTTATTATAAATTATTCATTTCTTTTTAACACCTTTTAACACTAAGCGCACCTGGACAATCATATTTTTTATATTTACTTGGTGAAAGTTATCCACATTTCAAATCAAAGTTAGCTTGAACAATTTACCAAATTTATTTTTTTGTTAAAAAAGTTTGACCTAGTAGCAATGTTTAAAGGATTACTTTGAAGGTTGAACACAGACATGAAGCTTCAATTTGTGCCTAAAGGCTTTTCAATGTGACAAATTTTCTATGGTGCATTAATTTGCTATCCTCAACTGAATTATTCCAGCCACTGCCTTACTCTACAATGAAACTACCTTGCTGTGTACACATTCAATTTCCTTTATAGTTCTCAAAACAGCTTACACATAAATACATCACATGCATTTAGGCTTTCAGTCTGGTAGAAAATGTAACATTTAAATAAAAGAAGTCTCTAATGAAATAAAAAGAATCTTGTTTTATCATTAAATACATTTGGATTGTAAAAATGTAATTAGTAGTATAAAAAATGTATGCTGTAATAATTCCAAACAAGGCTTTATAGAGCCTTGATAAACACTGTGTTGTACTTAATAAATAAATTCATATGGAGACAACCTGCTTGTCTTAAGTAAATAAGTAAATAAGTGTTCCAGTTACATATTTGGTTGTGTTGTGTAAAAATATGATGTGGTGTAATGAAAACATTAAAGCTGAGCTGTTGGATAAAAAATAAATAATTGCAAAACAAAAATATCTGCTTAAAATGTTAACAATAAATATATAGAGAGAACCTAAACACTGATTGCAAAATTGTTGTCAACTGGAATCAGATTTCAGTTAGATTTGTGCTGAGTTTTCATTTTACAGATATTTAGTAGTGAGGAAATTAATATATACCACATCAAAGGAAATCATTGTTAAATATGTGAATTACTACTTTAACAAATTAAACATGTCCTTTGCACAAGTATCAAAATAAGCAGACCAGGGCCGAGCTGAGGATAACAAGGCAGTGTCCGTCTAATGATGTGAGTGCAGCCAACAGCTGGATATGACGGGCTGCAAATTATGTTTTTACGCTCACTTAGCTTTGGACAGCTCTCAGAGTTGGATGAAGCCCTAATACCATGCATATGCAGGGCAATTCCAGGTGCAAGGGAATTACTTAGATGACCTGATTTGTGGGAAGAATAAAAGTAATACTGATCTATTGAAGGATTTTAGGGAACAAATCAAACTTGACTTACAGTACAAGATCCTGGGACTGACATACACCAGACATTTTTGCCCATTGATCCAGTAGAGCATTTGTGAGGTCAGTCACTGATGTTGGACAAGAAGGTCTGGCTCACAATCTCCGTTCCAGTTCATCCCAAAGGTGTTCGATGGGGTTGAGGTCAGGGCTCTGTGCGGGGGAGACAAGTTCTCCCACGCCAAACTCATCGAACCAAGTCTTTATGGACCTTCCTTTGTGCACTGAACCACAGTTATGCTGGAAATTGCTGGCACAGATTTATGAAAAAAATGCAGCCACTCTGAAGCAGACGTAACTCACTGCCTATTTTTAGCCCCCCCTATTGTTCAGGTTTTGGACATAACCAGATTATTCATTAGCCAATTGCTGAATTCTTCATTACCGGTCATATCCATATACACTATATGGACAAAAGTATTTGGACACACCTATTAATTATTGATTTCAGTTTTTTCAGACCCATTGCTATAGGTATATAAAATCTAGCACCTAGCCATGCAGTCTGCATTTACAAACAGTTGTGAAAACTGCCATGCAGCCATGCTTTCACTGAGGGGTCACATAACCTGAGTCAGCCCTTATTTTAAAGAGTTTTGGAGTGGCCTAATGGGCAATATCCCCTTTGCCACCAGGCCAGTCCATCCTTGTTCACAAACCTTTGCTGTTGCATTATTGTCTAACCAAAACCATACAATGGCCACTTGTAAGTGAATTTTTAAGTCTGAAGTGTGAAATGTTAGATAATTACAATTGTCAAATCCATATGCAATAAATTAGACATTACCGCATATTAGAACATTTTTTTTTTAGAATCTAAGCAAACTCAGATCCAATCCAATAATGGCCAACTCATTGTCTAATAGTTAAAATTCCAAATAAAATTACAAATGCAGTACATGCACTGGCCATAACATTTGTCATATTTTCAATTAAATCAATTTACCACTTATGAAAAAAAGTGTAGCATGTCATATAAGGAATAATTGCATTTGTGCATCTTCATAAAAAATAAATTGCAGCTGTCAGAACAAAACTCATTTGCAAATAAATATAATCATGAAATTATTCATTGTGCATGACATCTTGCTTGATTTTTCTCTTGTACTTCATCATGTTTATATCATAATGCAACTTTTTATTGTTTCTATCAAAATAACAGCTGCAATGATAACAAAAAACAAATGACTTGTGGTTGGTGATTATATCCGAGTAGGAGGCCAGAGTGCAATTATATATAATTTATTTGGTGTAGAGATTGTGGGTATATCTTAAGTTATTTATTTATTTATTTCATGTTAATAGTGCTTGAGGTAACTAGGGTCTGTTATAAAATTTTATTTTATACATTCATTTACTGCAGTTCATAGCAAACCATATGCCGCATATCTGAGCCTCATATAATTTATGTCATTAAGCATAAAGTGTTTTTTTTTTAACTAAAGTAGCCAACAGTGGGAACATGTCATGTGGTTTAACAGACCTTTGATTTGAGCCACCTAGATGGTCATGGGTATCTGCACAAGCATACATCTGTGCAATAGATAAACATAGAATTCCCTCACAAGGTAGCACTGGAGTTGTCTAACAGGGACTATCTATACATGTGTACTAATACCCAGACAATAAACATTGGACAACACATGGAAATTGTCATCCGAGTTACTGTGTTATTTGTATAGTTATCAACATTATTGCCTAGCTTTAATTAAGCCTCGAATGTGGTCATGGCACGTGCCTTTGGTCTTGCTGTTCTTGTAATTAACTGTTGCTGTGCTGTAGAATCGGGTGCTTACACTCATAATATCCACAATACCTAGAAATCTAATTTTCTTTTTAGAAGTTTTAAAGGCTTGACTCTCCTCTTTTCTGAAAAAAAACCCATCTATTGTTTGTACATGGCATTGTTAGGTCCTGACTGTAGGGCTTTAGCCTGTGATCTTACAATTCAACGTCTGTGTATTCTGAGCCTCTACCACCAGAGGATTCAGTCTAGCATCTGGTTGCTTCTCTGTCTACAAGAAAAATACTAATTACTATAGGTAGTAGGGATGAGTCAGGCAACTACAGTAAGCCTTAAATCTGTAGTGGTGACATTAATGGAAACTATGTAAAAGTATAGGATTGTTGAACATCTGACATCACATGGGTTTCAAGATCAAAAACAACATGAGTTTACCTCAGTATGATCATGGCAAACAAATCTTATTGATTTTTTTTTTATTGAGTGACTAAAGTAATTGATCAAGGTGGTGCAGTAGACATTGCGTATCTGGATTTTAGTAAGGCTTTTGATGATGTCCCACATAGAAGACTTATCAATAAACTGCAATCTCTAAATTTAGATCCCAATATTGTTGAATGGATTAAGGAGTGGCTGAGTGACAGAAAACAGAGGGTTAAAGTCAATGGCATATTTTCAGAGCAAGGTCTTGTTACCAGTGGGGTACCTCAGGGGTCTGTACTTGGACCCATTCTCTTTAATATTTTTATTAGCGGTATTGCAGAAGAGGAATAAGCCAAATGGCAAATGATTTGGGTAAACTGGAAAAATGGTCAGAGCTGTGGCAACTGGCATTTAATGTGGATAAATGCAAAGTAATGCACCTGGGGCATAAAAACCCAAGGGCAGAGTATAGAATATTTGATACTGTCCTAACCTCAACGTGTGAGGAAAGGGATTTAGGGGTAATTATTTCAGAGGATTTAAAGGTATGCAGATGCAATAGAGGTATTAGCAGTAGAAAGAGGGAAGTGCTCACGCCATTGTACAGAGCACTGGTGAGACCTCAGTTGGAGTATAGTGTACAGTAGAGGAGACCGTATCTGGAGAAGGATATAGAGACTTTAGAGAAAGTTCGGAGAAGAGCTACTAAAATGGTTCATGGATTACAGGATAAAACTTACTAGGAAAGGTTAAAGGATCTTAACATATACAGTATATAGCCTATAGCATAGACATGGCAGGGGGATAAGATAGAAACATTTAAATACTTAAAGGGAATCAACATGATAAAGGAAGAGAGTTTATTTAACCCCTTCAGTCCCAGGAGGTTTTGGTACCTCAAAGCCCAGAGCAATTTTGCCATTTCTGCGGTATGTCGGTTCAGCGATTATTCTCCTTTCCTGCGAATAGTGTACCCATGTAAACTATATAGTGTTTTGTCAAGGAGAGATAGAGAGAAATTTAGTAAAAACTAGCAAAAATTTGAAAAAAACCCCTAATTTTAATATATTTTCCCTCTGAATCCTCACAAAATTAGGTAAAGTGATGAGAAATCCCCTCCAAGTTTATCAATTCAGGTGTCCTGATTGCAGAAATACCTAAGTTATCTTAGGGACCTATTGAACATGTTATTAATGCCAGTGATGTCACAATGACATCACTTACCTCACTTTATTATAATTTTTTAAAATTATTATTTATTGTATTATTTTAGTGATTTTTTTTTTAAATCACTAACAATTTTTTTTTCTTCGTTTCAGCATAGGAGAAGAACATGGTTTCTCACTCTCCTCCCTGCGATCCCCCTGCACCGATCACACTGTGATCTCTATGCAAGTCCCCACAGACTTGCATAGAGATCACAGTGTCTGTGATCTGTGCCTCATCGGAGTGATCGGATACCCCAGCAGGGCCCTCCAATGACCTTCAGCAGTGACATGACCCGCAAGGGAATGCCCGATCGCGCTGCAGGACGTACCGGTATGTCCGTAGGGGTTTCTTTAGATGCGTTTCTTTGATGTACCGGCACGTCCATAGAGGACTGAAGGGGTTAAAAGGAGAAATACTACCGCAATAAGAGGACATATTCTTAAGCTAGAGGGGCAAAGGTTTCGAAGTAACATCGGGAAATATTACTTTACTGAAAGGGTAGTGGATGCATGGAATAGCCTTTCAGAAAAGTAACATTGGGAAATATTACTTTACTGTAAGGGTAGTGGATGCATGGAATAGGATAAGGTAAGAGATTAAGGAAAGTATTCAGAGGTTGGGCAGACTGGGTGTGCCGAATGGTTCTTATCTGCCGTCACTTTCACTGTTTCTATGTTACTGATTATCATCCCTGGCTCCACATCTGTAGTGTGTCTACTATTTAATACAAATTATCTGGCTATATGTACCTGCTTCACGCAGCCCTTGTGGCCCTTTTTGGTCTAACCTCTGTGTCAAGTTACTACTGACAAATCTCTACAGAAAAAGTTTTAATATGTTATACCTAAATTCCTCAGTTTCAAACCTAATAATGCAGCCAAAACTGCTGTTAAATCCTGGTTTATTATTTGGACACCACAGGTATAACACGTAGCCTAGTGGTAACTATAAGTTTAAACAAACAGATGGGAATTTATTACCCATATACCTCACATAATCTTGGGGAGCACTTTACATGTGCTGAACATTTTGAATATATGTAGGTTCTGGAAAAAACATTGATTGTATGGTTACCATAGGCCACGGCGGCTGGGCAGTGCCGATCTGTTGCGGTCAGGTTGTACTCTCCAGTCCAGAAGTCATTAGGTGCTATTTTAAAGGAGACATACCGTATATAAAAAGGGAACATTCCTCATGAGACCACTTTCAAGACTGCCAATACATTTTAAAACAAACAGCTCTATACCTACAACTTGCACTAGAAACAAGAGATTATAGTAAACTATTAAATATTCATGTAACCTACATCTCCTAAAGGACAATTTAGAAACCATCGGTCCCCTTAATTAATAAACTATTGAGGTAAATTGAAAATCAAACTGACTGAAAATGCCATTTGATTTAAACTGGAACAGAATGCAATGTAACTAGTTAAATCTACAGTGCCCATCTCCCTGACCACATCTTCCTCCCAGGATATTACAGCCTTCTAGAAATACGGAAAGCAAGATATTACATACATATCAACTTCCCCTGAAAGTTTAATGACTTAAAAAAAAACATTTAGTATTCCTATAGTATTAGACTTGTTATCCAACACTCAACATTGGAATTGTAAGTGTTCTGTAATGAGATCTAGCACAGTGTATACACAGCATGCATAAGTGTGGAACATAGTAATAAAATGTAATTTTGCTATGTGTGTTTGGTTTATGCTATTCTCATAATGTTTTTTTAGCAAATGATAAATATTTACATTTTTTAACTTACTATGTAGGTTATTTTCTTTTTAATAATGTTTTTATATTTTTATGATATTGTTGGAATATAATGTAATCTGTGTTAGTGTAGTGATACATGCATTTCTGTTACTGTTATAATGTTATTTAATGATGGTGGCATTATTTGTATGTTATTAAACCTCTTTAGTCGCCTTGTTCTTTAATGCATGCATAAATATGGAATTCACCTCATATTACAACTCATATTAGCATTCACAAAACAAATCCAACAACAACTTGCATATACTCGCCTAAAGAAGAGATGAGTGAAAATGAGAGTTGAAAATGTTGACAACTTGCAGATTTATTAACCAATGCAAGTTGGAACTAAGTTTCAACTCACAAAATGCACCTTGCATTCCCAGAGGGTTAAAAGTTCATTAACTCATTTAACATATCCATACACAAGCAAATAAATTATGGGGAAAAAACAGAACAAAAGACCCCCTATTAGTGAAATGGGGAGATGTCACTTGCTGGATGATTACCCTTTGATGGGGGTATAGTGCCCATTGCCTTCTCAAAAGGAGGGTGGCTAAAATTCTTTAAACAGATGTGCCTCCTCATCACCCCTTTCTCATTCTTAGTAGGATTGGGTTAAAATAAAAGTTCTTTGGGGTCAAAAGCTGTAGAGAGCATGCCGCAGAGCAAGTATTTCTTATGCAGGGGCAGCAGAGTCAAGGACACATGGTGCATCACACCTAGCTTAGTCTTATGCCTATCCCATGTTTGCTTAAACACCTTCACTGCATTAATCTCTACCAATGTGCATTGCATGTACATATAATATACCTTAATAAAGAAACACAAACACAATATATATTGGATATAAATGGCCGTAGCTTTATTAAAGGGTTTAAGAAGCATTATCAAATAACCAATTCAAATAACAACCAATATTTTCTTTTTTCAACATATAACCAGCTACAATCCGCCCTTCCTTAACCAGATTGTATTACCACCAAGCCTCTGTCCCCCTCAAACCAGAGGCGACCTTTACTCTTCTAAAGACTACGACAAAATTGAACCTATTAAAAAAGAAGGGGGGTGGGCCGCTCGTTTTTTAAATGAGGTAAGCAGAGACTTTGCGCGCAGCTATTTATTTAAAATTAAAAACGTCTCGCACCACGAATGCTGCTGATTTCACCAATCAGCAACCCAAATTTTCCTGCCGCAAAGAAGCCAATCACCTGAGGTACCTGATATTCCCTGCCTAACAACACTAAACTGGTTTCAGCTGACCAAGCCCGCCAATATCTAAAGCCACTCACCTGACCCTTAATAACCCCTAATGTCCAGCAATGGACAATTACAGCGCCTTGCAATTCTGCGGGAATGCATCCACTACCCTTGCAATAAAGTAATATTTCCTGATATTACTTTCAAATCTTTGCCCCTCTAGATTAAGACTGTTCTGGTCCTTTATCATGTTGATTCCCTTTAAGTGTTTCTATCATATCCCCCCTGTCATGCCTTTCTTCCAGGCTATACACTTAAGGATCGTTTAACCTTTCCTGGAAAGTTTTATCTAGCAATCCATAAACCATTTTAGTAGCTCTTCTCCGAACTTTCTCTAAAGTCTCTATATCCTTCTCCAAATACGGTCTCCTGTACTGTACACAATACTCCAACTGAGGTCTCACCAGTGCTCTGTACAACGGCATGAGCACTTCTCTCTTTCGACTGCTAATATTTCTCTTTATACAACCAAGCATTCTTATAGCATTCTCTATTGCATTGTCTACCTACCTTAAATAATTACCCCTAAATACCTTTCCTCATATGTTGAGGTTACAACAGTATTTAATATTATTTACTCTGACCATTTTTCCAGTTTACCTAAATCATTTAGCATTCCATTTATCTCTCTAGTAATATAAACTTTGTTGCAAATCTTTGTGTTGTCAGCAAAAAGACATTCCTTACCATTAAAACCTTCGGCAGTCTCACTAATGAAAATATTAAAGACCTTGTTCCAAATTTACTTTATTGACTACAACCCTCTGTTGTCTGTTGCTCAGCCACTGCCTAATCCATTTAACTATTTTGGGATCTAAACTCAGAGATTGCATTTTAGTGATGTCTTTTATGTCACTAGAGCTGTGCATTTGATTTTGTACAAACTTTATTTTGCGTTCGTGTGAATGAATGAAAACGAGGGCAATCTCTGATGAAACTGACAAAAACAAACTGCAAAAAAAAATTTGTCATGAATCGGCCATCCCTTGTCACGTGTAGCTGTCGCGATTACAAGCTTGTTGACGTGGGAGGGACTGTGTATAGGAGGGTACATGCCAAATGACTTGTGGGAGTTTTTCTTTACATTTTTTCACTCTGGTCAATCAGCATTTACAAGGGGAAGGGGCAAGCATTAGATATATAAGTGTGCTGACCCCATTTTAACTTGTCAGTAGCAGCAATAAGCAATGATGAAAGTTGGAGTGTGAGACAGTGACATTTAGCTTAGCAGAAGCTAAAATTAATATTCATTGCTTACCTACCATACTGCATGTTAATTAATAGTCTATTGCAGTGCAGAAAATGTAGTGGCTAGTGGCCACTGAAGTGTATTACAGGTACTGCAGCAGACATTATTCCCCTGTTCCTGAGAGCAGTGGCGGAACTACCGGGGTCGCAGGGGTCGCGACTGCGACCGGGCCCCGGCAGCAGGGGGGCCCAAGCCAAGGGGCCGCCCGAAATCTTTTTTCACCTCGAGGTGCGGCCCGTGTAAGATCGGCAGCCAGGGCAACCGATCTTACGCGAGCCGCACCTCAAGCCCTGCTACTTACTTGTGGGAGGGTCTTCTGGACTGCACAGAGGAAGCGGAGTTCACGTGACATCCTACTTCCTCTGTGCTTTAGCAGAGAAGGCAGAGGGAGGCCGCGCCCCCTGCTGAAGTCTGTGAGCGGCATCGAGGAGCTGCAGTGCAGGTAATGGGGTGGGGAGGGTGTTTGAATGAGTGTGTGTGATTGAGGGAATGAATCTGTGAATGAATGATTATATGAATAAATGAGTGTGTGTGTGTGTGTGTGTGATAGCATGGATGTGCTGGAAGATTGCTGTTAGCAATCACACTCCTATCATGCCAAGTCAGCCAGTACATGCTGAAACCTGGCCAGCTGCCCCCCTTGTGTAGTGATGCTGCCAGCAGTATGGGGTCTGCACTTACAGCCACCGTGTACCAGCATGTACTGGCTGACTTGGCATGATAGGAGTGTGATTGCTAATAGCAATCACAGTCCCATAATGCCTAGGTTCCAGAATTTACTGGATGGATGTGTAAGTGCTGGAACCTAGGCATGATGGGACTGTGATTGCTGTTAGCAATCACACTCCTATCATGCCAAGTCAGCCAGTACATGCTGAAACCTGGCTAGCTGCCCCCCTTGTGTATTGATGCTGCCAGCAGTATGGGGTCTGCACATCACTTACAGCCACCCTGTACCAGCGTGTATTGGCTGACTTGGCATGATAGGAGTGTGATTGCTAACAGCAATCACAGTCCCATCATGCCTAGGTTCCAGCATTTACTGGATGGATGTGTAAGTGCTGGAACCTAGGCATGATGGGACTGTGACTACTGTTAGCAATCACACTCCTATCATGCCAAGTCAGCCAGTACATGCTGAAACCTAGCTAGCTGCCCCCCTTGTGTAGTGATGCGGCCAGCAGTATGGGGTCTGCACATCACTTGCAGCCACCCTGTACCAGCATGTACTGGCTGACTTGGCATGATAGGAGTGTGATTGCTAACAGCAAGCACAGCGAGCACAGTCCCATCATGCCTAGGTACCAGCATTTACTGGTTGCCTGGGTATGATAGGAGTGTGATTGCTGTTAGCAATCACACTCCTATCATGCCAAGTCATATTGCTAATTTTGTCCAATTGTGTGTTACCTACTTTTATTAAACATGTGAGTTTTTATTATTATTTTTAAAGGTGGGGGTCATTTTCAGTTTTGGCTAAGTGAACCCTGAATGTTTTGGTCCAGAATTTTCATTTTGGTTCATCCCTAGAATAAATCTAGGGAATCCTGAATTTGTAGTCGCAAAACTTTCAAGGCCCAGAAATCAGTGAGAGGAAGAGTAAAGGTTTTGTGTCATTTTACTTTATTTTAATCTGCATATTTTATTAAAGGCCATATTTTTTGTCACAGTGAAAAATGAGTGCGGCTCGCGCACGTATACAATTCTGATGAAGTGGTCCACTGCAGAAAAAACTTGGACACCCCTGGATTATGCCCTTTGTACATGCGCCCCTTTTTCTTTGATTTTTTTAGATATGATTCAATATGTAAATTGAATTTGTTGAATTAGTTGAAAAAAAATTGTTGGGTAAAAATCATGGTTTTTTTGGGGGGGTGGGGGGGCCCTTAACAGATTCTCGCACCCGGGCCCTGAGGCGTCTAGTTACGCCCCTGCCTGAGAGGAATTTAGTTGCTTAAGACTAGCCATGCCTATAATTTGTGGATAAGTTCATTATTTATTGATATTCATAACAATTTGATATGTATAATGTATAATAATGGGGAAATTTGGTCCTGTTTCTGCCTGCCCAGTGCCCTAGTACTACAGCTACTGCTGCACCTCTTTGACCATCTGGAGGATGTCAGGGACCTCTACCTTTAAGAACGAACCCTGAATTTCACCCGAGCCAAACACCTGGTAACCTAAATTAGTTACCTGAAAACGAAAAAAAAAAAAAACAGGATAAGTTTGGCATGATCTTCCTGAAGTAAACCTATGTTGTTTTTGATCTTGAAAGTTTAGATGCCATAGTTTTCATTGATTTCCCCACTACTGATGTAAGGCCCGTAGTTTCCTACAGACTATACACTTTCAATGTCATGGAAAAGACACTGATTTTCATTGACCATCCTCATAGAACCCAAAAGTTGCCTGGATGGACCTAATGTTTCCTAATCTGTACCTAAAGACAGGGAAGAGGCACTGAATGGGGTTCATGTTTTTTTTAAAGGTTTAAGATTGTTAACCCCCTGAACCCAGTAGCTAGAGCATCAAGCAAGGGATTGGGTGCCCTTGCAAACAAATTGCATTTTAATGAACATTCGAGTTGTTTTGTGAGTGTTGGTATGCAGGGGCATGTAATCTCAATCAAGTGTGGTCAGTCAAGTTAACCCTTAACTTGGCTGATCTCTCAACTATTTCTGGTGCTGCAAATTAAAAAAAATTGCGACCACTTGTTCCTGTCTCCTTGTGCTGGTTTAAAATTTTACCAGAAATTGTTTTCAAAACAATTTTGAACTTGCACTGGCAGACAGGAACTCAACGGGTTCATGTTACGTACAGGACACCGCAGCAAAACCGAGGACCAACATCTGCAGGGGTGGAAAGTGTATGTGGGCATGGATGCCCATGTATAAGTGTGTGAGAGTGGATGTGTATGTGTAAGTGTTTGTGTGTATGTGTAAGTAGTGTGAGATGGAGTGTGTGTAAGGGGGGGAGTGAATGTAAGAATAAGTATGAGTACGTGGTAGGGTGGCAAAGGTGACACTCATAAAGTGGCACTGTGGGACATGTTGCTTGGTGAAGTTGGGGGGCAGTTTTTGTACCGGGCCTTGTGTTTCTAGTTACGCCCATGTTGCTAGTGCTAGTTCGAAGCAGAAGAGTGCACTGAGGGTAGACTAGTGTGGAAGGAGGGAAAACTGTAGATGTTGTGGCTCAGCTTCAATTCATTGTGTCCTTACAACCTTCTTACACTGAGCTGGCATTAAATGTATAAACTAATTTGTGTTCCTTTGCTTACTGTGTGAAAAAAGGAAAAAAAAACATTAACTTTTCATTGTAGTGAGGCTTTTTAAACAGCTATTTAATCAAAATAATATAAAATTTTTGTTTCCATCAGCTATTTAACCTTAGCATGGCTATAGCATAAACATTTCCTTAATATATTGTAAATGCATTGCAACAATAAGAAACACAAGTGACATGTAAAATAATATATAATGAGCAATGCTATTCCGTGATTTCATTTAAATGCAATGATCTAAGCCTAAAATGTTACTAAATATCACTACATATTAATAAATTATAGATTTATATAATCTTTATATTACTAAAATATGCTCAGGGGATTTTATTACAATGAAAAAATGATGAGATTTATTATAAGTTTTTTTTCTCCTTCATGATAAAGAAAATACATTTTGGCATGAGGTATTTATAAATTACTGATGTTATGTTGAGAAGAATAGCCACAAGCATCTATAAAATTAGATTAGGAGAAATAAATTACATATATTCAATAATACCTGCTAAGAGATGAAAAAAGGCATATAAATTAAGTGAAATGATAACTGGTTGTAACTGGAAATGTACAAGAAAGATTTAGAAAGACCTGATCCCCTATGTAGATTGTGTACTAATCTTTGATATCATATCAAATATATCATGTGATCACAACAAAGATTATTACAGTAATTATGACCATGGGCGTAGGAACCGGGGGCCAACGGGGGGGACAGATCCCCCCAGTAAATCATGCATGGGGGACTGATAATGAAGAAATCCCCCAGGGGCGTAGGAACCCCCCAATCGAAACGCCATACGGCACCCAGGCGGAGGAGAGAGAGGGGCGCAAGCAGTCACTCACTAAAGCGTTTTCAGCAACCGCTTGGCACCCCTCTGTCTCCTGACTGCAGTGGTGGGAGCGTGAGGCCTCTGTACTGGTGCCTGCGCTTCACACTGCGCACTGGAATATGACGTCATATGCCGGCGCTCAGCAGTGAAGCCGCACGCACTGCGGCAGAGCAGTGAGACAGAGGCCTTGCGCTCCCACCACAGGACTTCAGCATGGTAAGTGAACTACAAAATGGGGAGAGGGAGAGGGTAGATAGCGAGAAGGGGGGTATGAAGAGGGTAGATAGTGAGAAGGGGGAGAGGGGGTAGATAGTGAGATGAGGGAATAGAAAGTAATACAGGGGGTAGTGAGAATTGAAATAAAGAGTGAGAATTAGAGAGAATGAATGAATTAATAAGTAGATGAATTGTGTGAATGAGTAAGAGAATGAATGAATCCATGTGTGGATGAATTGTGTGAATGAGTGAAAGAATGAATTACTGTGTGGATGAATTGCTTGAATCATTTGTGAGAATGCATTAATGGATATGTGTATCACGGATTAGATTTAGGGAAAGGCAAAGAAGGCTCAAGCAGGCTGTTTGAGCCTTGGGGACCAAGATGGCACAGGGCAGGCTGTTTGGGGACAAAGTTGGCTCAGCTGGGTTGTTTGGGGGCAAAATTGGCTCACTATGAACTGTAATCTGTTTGTGTAATCTGGGTGCTGGTCAGGTTCTATGTGGGGAATATGGATGCCAGGACTGTGTCATTTCACAGTGGCCAATATATTGGAACCTGCTCAGGTGAGGCACAGTGACCTATCGGAAAGGTCCATACTGTTTGAATGGGAAAACGTGTATGTGGCCAAGTAGGCACCTGGGAGACTCACAGTTACCAGAGCATGGATACAACGCCCAATGTTGGTATAAAATACATTATAACAGTGATGAAGTATACTAGAAACAATATACAGTAATAATACAGTAACATATCAATAGGAACATTACATGAAGAGGACCGGGTCATTTTACAGGCAGAAATTGACCTTTGCATTTGTAGTTGACTGAGGCAGATTTTGCATCATGAGAAAAGATATGACGTCTTAAGTAGAAAAAATCCAAATAAATACACATTTTTATGCTATGTTATCTTATAAAACTACCAAAATGCATGAGGTTGCTTCAATTAACAGTACAAAATGGATAAAAGTATGGGGACACCTGACCATTACATCAACAGGAAATTGTATGACATTGCATTCTAAATACATAGACATTGATGTGTAGTTGGTTCCCCCACACACACACTTCACAGCTATAACAACTTTCTCTCTTCTGGGAAGGCTTTCCACTTTTAGGAGTTTTAGGAGTGTTTCTGTGGGTATTTTTGCCCATTCATCTAGTAGAGCATTTGTGAGACCAGACACAGATGTTGGACAAGAAGTCCTAGCTCACAATCTCTGTTCCAGTTCATCCAAAAGGTGTTCCATGGGGTTGAGGAGGCCAGTCAAGTTTTCCCACACAAACTCATCTAACCATGTCTTTATGGACCTTGCTTTGTGTACTGGGGCACAGTCATGCTTGAACAGAAAATGGCCTGCCCCAAACTGTTCCCACAAAGTTGGAAGCATAGCATTGTCCAAAATGTCTTGGTATGCTGAAGCATTATGATTTCCCTTCACTGGAAGTAAGGGGCCTACACCAACCCAGAGCCGGCCTTAGGTGTTCTGGCGCCCTGTGCGGACTACTCCTCTGGCGCCCCCCCATCCCCAAAAAAGAAAGGAATAAAAACTTATAACAAAACTTGTAACAAAACCCCAATCACTATATACTACGCCAAACATTGATGTGGTGTAGGCCTACCACTTTATTGTCTGGCTTAGTAGTAGGGATGCACCGAAACGAATTCTGGACTGAAACCGAAAGTGCAGCATTTACCTGGCCAAAACCGAATATGACCCCCCCACCATAAAAAAATTTAACACTTTTATTTAAAGTAAGTAACACACCAAAATAGGACAAAACAATTAAATAACAATATTATATATATATATATATATATATATATATATATATATAATTAACAGCAATCACATTCCTATCATGCCCAGGCATACCCAGATTCCAGGATGTACTCGCAGACTTGGCATGATAGGAGTATGATTGCCCTATCTACCCCTTCTCACTCCCTTCTCCCTATCTACCCCCTTTCCCCTGTCTCACTCCCTTCTCCCTAACTATCTACCCTTTCCCTCTTTGAAGTTCACTTACCTTTCAGGAGTCCTGCGGTGGGGGTGCAAGGCCTCTGCCTCCCAGCTCTGCCACTGTATGGAACAGTATAGAGTGATGGGAGTTATGATGTACTTTTAGAGCATAATTAGATCATGAAAAAGACATTGGAAATGGTACAGCATAACACCCATAACTCTCACACACTTACCAATCCACACGTATACCAATCCACACGTATACCAATCCACACGCATACCAATCCACACGCATACATACCAATCCACACGCATACCCATCCACACGTATGCCAATCCACACACATAACAATCCACACACATACCAATCCACACACATACCAATCCACACGTATACCAATCCACACGTATACCAATCCACACATATACACTAATCCACACATATATACCAATCCACACACATACCAATCCACACATATACCAATCCACACATATATCAATCCACACATAAACCAATCCACACATATACCAATCCACACACATACCAATCCACACATATACCAATCCACACATATACCAATCCACACATATACTAATCCACACATACACTAATCCACACATATACCAATCCACACATACACTAATCCACACATATACACTAATCCACACATATATACAATCCACATTTACCAATCCACACATATACACTAATCCACACATATATACCAATCCACACATATACTAATCCACACATATACCAATCCACACATATACCA
Organism: Sceloporus occidentalis; assembly: GCA_023333645.1. Classification (NCBI taxonomy): domain Eukaryota; kingdom Metazoa; phylum Chordata; class Lepidosauria; order Squamata; family Phrynosomatidae; genus Sceloporus; species Sceloporus occidentalis. The sequence goes on from JALMGF010000044.1 coordinate 7,094,577, forward strand.
ATCCACACATATACCAATCCACACATATACCAATCCACTCTCACTCTCACTGAATGCTTTCCTCTTTTCTCCTTACAGCTCCTTTTCCTTCTTTTCACTCCTCTTCTTCAGTTCTTCTGTCTTCTTCCGGGTCAGAGGGCACGGACAGCGGTGGGCGCGGCTTCAGTGTTGTGCGCCGGGATCTGACAACAAACCCCGGCGCACAGCAGCTGTTGCCGCGCGGATCACAAGGGAGCGGTATCGGAGGTCTTTAACTCCCTTGAGTGATTTTAAGCCGGGTGCAAGGGAGATCCTTGAACCGTCTTAAAATCACTCAAGGGAGCTGGAGGTCTGTTAAAGACCTCCGATACCGCTCTCTTGCGAGCCTGCTCCTCCAGCGGCGGACATTACTGTCCGTCTCTGGAGGGGTGCCCCCCTGATGAGCGGCACCTGGTGCGGACCGCCCCCCCGCTTGGTACGCTACAGGCGTCGGACCGTGCGGCGGCGGCAGCGGCGGACCGCGCGGCGGAGCCCCCTGGAGGGTGGCGCCCTGTGCGGTTGCACAGGTCGCACACCCCAAAGGCCGGCCCTGCACCAACCCCTGAAAAACAGCATTATACCACCATCCCTCCTCCACCAAACTTTAAATCAGTCAGGCATCTGTCAAAGCCAGACTTGCCAATCAGAGAAGAATGATGTATCACTCCACAGAAGGTTTCCACTGCTTCAGAGTCCAGTTGGGGTGTGCTTTACACCACTCGATCTGATGCTAGTACTTAGGGATGTGAGACTTGAATGCAGGTGCTCCGCCATGTAAATTCATTCGATGGAGCTCACGCAGCACAGATTTTGTACTGACATTAATGCCAGTGGAAATTTTGAACTTTTCAGCCATGAAATCAGAAGAGTGTTGTCGACTTTTATGCACCATGCACCTCAGCACTATGACTTGCGCTTCGTGACTGAGTTGATGCTGTTCTGAAACACTTCCACTTTCCAATAATACTACTTAACGGTTACAGTGGAATATTTAAGTAGGGATGAAATTTCACAAACTGATCTATTGCAAAGGTGGCATCCAATCACAGTGCCATGCTTGAATTCACTGACCTCCTCAGAACAATACATTTTTTTCACAAATGTTTGTAAATGTAGACTGCATGGCTAGGTGCTTGACTTTATACATCTGTGGCAATGAGGCCGATTGAAACACCTAACTGTAATAATTAATAGGTGTGTCCTAATACTTATCTCCATATAGTGCATGTGAATGGGGAGGTATAATAATGTAGTCCCTGTGAGCAGGAAGCTTAGAAAGCTGTTCCCATGGTTTACACATAAGGCTGTTTTTTTAAAACATATACTGTATATTGACTGTGTTATCCAATAAACAGTGTTGTGTAAATTTATTTAATACATAGAACGCTAACATGATATTAGGTGAAAGTGACAGATCCATTTTAATACGCTCATTTTCAACTGGGGAGGTTCGAGACCTCATTTCTGGTCTAGCATTTGTATCCTTCCCCACACATCTTCCTTCTTTCAGATTTCTGATTTTTAAAAGTAGCTATTTAAATGTAAATGAAATAGAGGGGATGAATAATTTATTTAGTTCATATGAGAGATGAGGTCCTTACTTTGCATAAGAAGTTGTGGTTTGTTTGCATTCTTATGTGTATATATTTCTGTTGAATAAAACTGTTAACATGATAGGTTTTTGCATTTTTCACAAAATTGCTCAAATGGTAGAGCTATCCAAAAAGACAAAACCATTACATTTTTAGGTATTGTCATACAGAAAATGTACATATTTGTTGGTCTTGCTAAGCCATAGGTAAGCATATGCATAGTTGTTCTGACTTTCAGTCAAGTATAGCAGTAAAATGCTTGACTGAGATGGATTGGGGTTAGATCCAGTTTAATCTTTTAAGGGTAACTGTATCTTCTGTGATGAAACAATTTGAATCCAACACTGAAAGGTATCTATCACTCTTGATGTTTTTATGTTTATTATTCTGTTCTTGGGATAAAAGTTGATTAAAAAAAGTGTAGTCCCTCTATAAACCTATTATCAAAAACAGACAACTTAAAGTCTACTACCTGCACACAACAGAAAATAGTGGCAGTATTGTTTACCTCTGCCACTAGTAAAGAAATCATGGATATAGGTACATAGGTCTACACTTGGTATATGGGCGTAAGGATCAGGGGTAACCTGGAACATGAGAGTCTTTCTGATCTTTGAAAATGTGATGAACCTAATAGACAGTCCTATTTCATACTGTGATTCAGGGACACCCCTCACATTTTTGTAAATATTTTATTATACCTTTTCATGTGACAACACTGAAGAAATGACACTCTTCTACAATGTAAAGTAGTGAGTGTACAGCCTGTATAACAGTGTAAATTTGCTGTCCCCTCAAAATAACTCAACACATATTAATGCCTAAACATTGGTAACAAAAGTGAGTATACCCCTAAGTGGAAATGTACAAATTGGGCCCAGAGTGTCAATATTTTGTGCGGCCATCATTATTTTCCAGGACTGCCTTAACCCTCTTAGGCATGAAGTTCACCAGAGCTTCACAGGTTGCCAATGGAGTCCTCTTCCACTCCTCCATGACGACATCACAGAGCTGGTGGATGTTAGATACCTTGCGCTCCCCCACCTTCAATAGGGTTTAGGTCTGGAGACATGCTTGGCTAGTCCATCATCTTTACCCTCAGCTTCTTTAGCAAGGCAATGGTCGGCTTGGAGGTGTGTTTGGGGTCGTTATCATGAAGTGGATCTACGCTGCAGAGGCTGGATAAGGCACCCCAGCGGTCGACAGGAAACCCAGCAACCAAAGAGGCCGAATAAGGAATGCGGGTACACAGCGGCTAACAGAATCACTTGGCAGCGGGCAATAGAACCAGGAACAATAGCGGTCAGGAGACAAGCCAAAGTCAGGAACCATACACCAGGTCAGGCAAAAGAGTAGTCAGGGTCATATAGCACAGATCAGGGCAGGGGAAAACAGCAGTAGTCAGGACCAAGCGAAATTCAGCCAAGAGGTACAGAGATAATCAGAATGTTAGTGAAGTACAGAGACACTATCACAGGCAATGTGGACTTCAAACTGAGGGTTTAAATATCCCTCCAAGCTTGTAAATCCTCCTACCCATCTAATTAGGGGGAGGAAAATTGATAAAGGTCCCTTGCAGACGGCTCTCATGTCATCAGGACGAGCGCCCCGCTTTGATCTATCGATGCCCACGAGGCGGGCGTCTAGGAGCAGAGAGGACTGGCCAGTGGTTCCCACCATCGGGATGGGCAGGGGGCTGAACACAAGGAGCACCAGAACACCGTGGGAGGTAACACTCCCACCACCATGCTTGACTGTAGGCAAAACACACTTGTCTTTGTACTCCTTACCTGGTTGCCGCCACACATGCTTGACACCATCTGAACCATATAAGTTTATCTTGGTCTTATCGGACCACAGGACATGGTTCCAGTAATCCATGTCCTTAGTCTGCTTGTCTCCAGCAAACTTTGCGGGCTTTCTTGTGCATCATCTTTAGAAGAGCCTTCTGGGATGACAGCCATGCAGACCAATTTGATGCAGTGTGCGGCGCATGGTCTGAGCACTTGCAGCACTCATATGTCTATTTCCCAAATAGGGGTGGGGCATCCTCAAGCTCTGGATATGACGATGAGCATGTGCACTCAACTTCTTTGGTCGACCATGGCGAGGCCTGTTCTGAGTGGAACCTGTCCTGTGAAACCGCTATATGGTCTTTGCCGACTGTGCTGCAGCTCAGTTTCAGTGTGTTGGCAATCTTTTTATAGCCTAGGCCATCTTTATTTAGAGCAACAATTCTTTTTTGTTAGATCCTCAGGGAGTTATTTGCCATGTTGAACTTCCAGTGACCAGTATGAGAGAGTGTGAGAGCGATAACACCAAATTTAACACACCTTCTCCCCATTCACTCCTGAGACCTTGTAACACTAACGAGTCACATGACACCAGGTAGGGGAAATGGCTAATTAGGCCCAATTTGGATATTTCCACTTAGGGGTGTACTCACTTTTGTTTAGACATTAATGGCTGTGTGTTGAGTTATTACAGGCTGTACACTCACTACTTTACATTGTAGCACAGTGTCATTTCTTCAGTGTTGTCACATGAAAAGATATAATAAAATATTTAGAAAAACGTGAGGGGTGTACTTACTTTTGTGAGATACTGTATGTTGCATTTCCAGAGAAATCTGTTAACATGTAAAATACAGTAAAAACATATACAATACATATGTATAACTCTGATTTATATAGACTAGTTTTTAAGGCTCTAGAACCTGTGTGTGCAGTCTAATGGAAATAAAGGAGCTATCTATTTATTTAAATCATAGAAAGTTACACATTTGTATTGTATATGTTTTCATTTTCTTTTGTACAGTACGTTTGGAGAAATATTTGATTATTTTGTACTTGATTATGCAAGTTGATCATTAAGTTCAACTCAAATTAGACTGCTGTTCTGAGCGCGTCTAAACTGCTAACACCCTAGCTTAAGTAAAAGAACTTATTTCCATACCAATATATTTGCTTTTTTACATTTCCATTCACTTGATCTTAAATTTAAATTTAAGGCTGCAGGGTTTTCTATCTGGTAGTTCTATACTATTCTATATTCATTTAAAAAAAAAAAAAGTTTCCATTGTTATAATAAAATTGTTTGAGGGATATGTACAGAGTACATCATATTGAATATGTCAATATGATAAAACCCTACATGTTAAATGTATTAACTAGTATACAAAGAGAATGTCAGTACTGAGCATATATAAGACATCAAGATAACACTGAAAAATTATCCCCGGAAAGTAAGAGAGATGACTGATTGTTCATTGCTACGCCGCTAGCAGAATTTAAAAAGCAATTATCTGCACATGTCTTTTGGGACTTGTAGGTAAAGGCCAGATAGCTAACATTTATTGGATAAAATGTAATTGGTAAAGTTTTAGCAACCAGTTTGTATAAGAAAAACATATTGCAATTAATTTTGTTCCCATGAGTTTGAGGATCTGTTTTCTGTACTTGATTTTACAGAATACTATACTAAATTTACAGAAAATGTGCTTATTAGCATGTCCTTTCCTTTAGGATTTTTTTAGGAAAAAAAGCTATACAAATTAAAATAATGCGATGCTACTAAGAAAATGTTTTAAGCCATTGGTGCAAATCCTACATAATTTAGTTATCTAATTTGTCAAGGGTCTTATACGAGACTATAAAAAGGGAATTTTTGTATGCAACACAATTGATTATACCTCTATAAAATTATGTATAACCATTGTCTACTGTTTATCACCTGAGATAAACTCACAGCACTGTTCCAAGCTTGTGTTGTATAATAAATAAGCAGAGATATACAAGACTTAGCATTTAGTAGTGTAAAACACTGAAAGGATCATTAAATAATAAACACATAGTGAATAAATTTTATCCAAAATTAGAGTAATTAATCAAGATTAGATTGATAAATTCTCATTTTCCATTGCTAGTTGTAACTACATAAGGAATCTATGTAGTATTCCTAGCAACGGTTTTAGTTGCCCATATCTCTCACAAAGGATTAACATGAAAAGTTTTCTTTATGTGTTGTTCTATTCAAATGACTACTAACACATAGAACACACACATAAAACTGCTGTTAAAGGGAAGCCATAGGCTTTTCTCTTACGATTTGTTATACGACAATTGGAAAACTCCTATTCTCTACCCTTAAAAGAAACACATTTAAAAGACACACAGTTTAAAAATAGAATATTTGGCAACCGTTTGCCCCGTTTTGTTTTTAATATTAATAAGTCTGCCACAAAACTCAGAATAAAGAGAGGCAAGAGTAGCAAGTAACAAGAAGGACATGAACTGAGAGAAATGTGAGAAAGAGGAAGGAAAGAAGAGAGAAATGTTAGGTAAAACAGGTGAAAGAGGAAATATAGAGATATGATGGATATAAGGTAGGAAAGAGATAAAGGAAAGAAGAGACAGTGAAAAGGAGAAGAGAGAAGTAGACACAGTGAAAAGGAGAAGAGAGAGGAGAAGAAACAAGCTAATATTTTGGAAAATATACCTATTACAAAAACAATTTTAGTGCTCCAGACAGTATCATTCACTCTCTCTTTTTTCAATAGAATCTGTAGTGAAAGCACAGTGGGTCATCAATAAATCTCCAGCACATAGACACCTTGATACTGTAGTTCAGGGTTTCTCCTGAGCATCAGGTCAACCATGTGCAATACATTAATTCTCTTCCCTACCCACAATGAATGCCATTACTACCTCCATATGCATTCCACACATGATCTAGGCCCCTGCCAAGTGCAAAATCAGCCACTTTTACTTGTCTAATGGCCGCCCAGTCCACTCCTTGTGGAATGCAGACTTCACCAGGCTGCCGTAGGACGTAGATAGAAAAATCCGGGGCCCCGACCTCACCAAAAATCCTAAACTGGTGACAACAATATATCCAATTCTGTGTTGCACTACTTAAACAAACAGAACAGTCATGTGACAAGAGAACAGGTTTCAGAAAATTAAGTGAATTATAAGCTATTTTATATACTGCAAAAATGAAGTCCTGCTTTTTTAAATTACAAGACTTATTTGTACTGGATATCTTTAGGTACGCACAACTTGCAAGTGTCCAAACTGTCCATGAAACATTTAGCTAAGGGCATTAATTGTATCCCTATCTCAGGAATAAGGCAGCCAGATTTCTGCAAATTATGCTTACATGCAGGAAACAAACAATGCTGGTAACCACAAAAATACTGTTAAACTAAGTTCGGTGAAAAATGGTATAAAGTAGTCTCCTAAAACATAATATTTTAAATTAGTAGTATATAACAAAAATCAGGTTTTGCCATTGTATATCTGTTCTGTCAATGGGACATGTAGTCAACAGTTTTTGGACTTTTTTACTATTTTATTCTAGAAGCCATGCTGATTTTTAAGAGATAAATCTGTAATAGTAACAGTTAACATATTAATCTAATGTACAGTATAAATGAGACAACTCTGCTGAGGTTACTCTTGCCAGAAAGACATATAATTATTATACAGAACGTGACATAAACTGTCTAGAATTCAATTATTTTTTTCTCTGATGTCAAGGAACATTAAATAATTGCTATCTGCTAGTACTTTGACATGAATAATAGTTAAAATGCATTGAGATGACTCACTAGAAGTCAGAAGTCCAGGCCAATCGGGAAGCTGTAAACTCTTTTATCAGATTTAATCATAGGCAATATGAACTGTTCAGGGTTATAGCGGTAAACAGTTTATGTTTAATGCAATTGGCATTTGACCAGCAAAAATACAATAAATGAAAACAGATCTCAGTTACAAAATATGCTACATTCTTTTTTCATTGCTACTACAGTAATCAAAATACATTACTGAACCTTAGCTTCAAGGTTATGTCTTTCCAAGAAAAAATAACACATCAAATGATCTCTCCTAGAGAAAGTGTCTTAAAACTATGTATGTTTAAAATATACCAGGGTAAAGGATTTTATTTGACCTTGTATGTAGGTAGTGTGTACCATGCTCTGATAACCAACTACCACTCAGACCCATCAAATAAAGACACGGAGACTGAAATTGGATAAAACAGGCCACAGCATACTTTATTAACAAAACCACAAACAAACACCATTTACCAATTAACATAAATACACAATAAACAACCAAACAACAAAATATAAATACAAATATACATATCAACAACATAATACATAATATAAATTAAAAAGATCCAGACCAATCTTGTTCAAATGAATGCCATCACTCAAACACCCTATGCCTAACTGGCACCCCATTAACACTCGCCACAAACTTAGAAACCCATCTATTTAACTTAATATGGGACTGTTCCAGCTGATTAGTTGCTTCATGCCAGAAATTCCGAGACACCACCTCGGACCAAACAAGCCGAACCTCCGGGAACAAAACCAAAATCCTGGACAAATCCCTAAGAATCATGTCTCCAACGACCTAACCGGAACAACCACCAAATCATTCCCCCCAAGATGAATCACAAGGACAGACGGGGAACCCAGCAATCTGGACAACCGCACCAGGTCCGGGAGGAGATGCACCCACCGCATCCCCCGCTTCCCAAACCACCGCACCTCAGCCCCCAAAGGGGAGAACCCCAACTGCTCCCCGTTTGGGCGAACTGCTGCCTGCTTCCTCGCCCAGAAGATGAACGAGTGTCCAATGAGCCACACCTGAGGCAGAAACGTACCTATAAAAAACAGAAAAACATTAAGCCGCCATGTCAAATCGAACATAAGGTTGAAAACTGCCAGAACGCCACCGCCCCATACGCTGCACCGAAGAATCGGGCAAACGTAGCCGCACCAGTCTGGAAAGAATGCCCCCCAAATGACCCAGCAGGAATCCCCAGCTCCTCCAACCTCTTTCGAAAAACAACCACAAATTGAAAATGCAACAAATAGGACCCATCCTGATGCACCAGAAGTGGGCCACCAGACACCGGGCGGACCAACAAAAACTCCCTAACCGCTGACACCGGGGCAAATGGATGAGCCCGTCACATTACCAAGCTGCACCCATGGAACCCTTGCCCAGCACATCATTCTTAGACCCACGAATGCAAAAAAGCAAGCCCCTGGACACGAATTCAACATACTCAGCCAAAACACCCCCAGGCACCCGCTTACTAGGGCTAACTAATTCACCTATCCAACCCAAATGCCGCCCAAAACAAACGGACTTCAAAATCCGAAACACAAACAGACCCCAGCACCATAAACAACCGAACCAGTCTCCTAACATCCCTAGAAACCATACCCCGCCGCCATCCTTTTACGGCCTGCCGTACTAGAAAATCCTTAGTAAAATCTGCCAACCCCATCATCTTGTACAGAAAACGAAGGCCCGACAGGCGGCCGAGTCCCACTTACACAGGAGGGAAAGCAAACCGCAAACCCGAGCAGCATGAGACAGGAAACTACCACATTCCCCTTCAATAACCGCCCACTCATCCCACACCTTACCATACCTCCCCGAAGTGGCCTTGGACACCGAACCACGGATCCACTGCGTCACTCGTCCAACCCAAGGGCCCAAAGTTCCACCGGACAAGAGACCCCCTCCTTGTCTGCATACGGTGCCATAGCTCAAAACTCCGCCAACTGAAAGCGAGAGAGAGCATCAGCCGTCACATTTTTTAATCACCAGGTATATGCATCGATCTACAGGTCACATTCAAACCCAAACACCACAATACCAGACGACGCAAGAGGCGAACCACCAAAGGGGGAAGTATTAATAGCCTGAACCACCCCCAAATTGTCACAATGAAACAACACACGCCGGACCCTAAGAAGATCGCCCCATACCTCGACCGCCACCAATATGGGAAAAAGCTCCAAGAACACCAGGTTCCTCGTAAGCCCCAGGTTCCTCGGCCAACCCTCGGCACACCACCGCGTGCCCAGGAGAGCCCCAAAACCCAGTAACCCCACCGCATCCGTATAAAGATGCAGCTGGGCCTTAGAGACCTTGGGCGCCTGCCAATATGACCGACCATTGTTGGTGTCCAAAACAGACCCCCACACTGCCAAATCGTCCCACAGAAGACAAGTGAGCCGTATAAAATGGCGAGGCCGAACTACACCTGCCGTCACCGCAGCCAACCGCCGATTAAAAACCCGTCCCATCGGTAATATGCGACAAGCAAAATTCGACTTCCCCAGCAGCGACTGTAGCTGACAGAGCTGAATCTTCAGCATACCACATACCCTAGCCACAAAGCCTTTTAAATCCACCAGCTTATCAATGGGAAACCAGCACTCCATCGCCACTGAATCAATCTCGATTCCAAGGAAACTAAGGCAGGTAGTAGGCCCTTCCGTCTTATCAGCTGCAAGGGGAACCACAAAACGGCGCATCACATCCTGCACTGTGTGCAAGAGATGAAGCCAGTCCACAGAGCCCCCCGCCCCAATGCACAAAAAATCATCCAGATAATGCAGGATGGAGGCCAAACCCACCTCTTCCTGCACCACCCATTCCAAAAATGTGCTAAAGCACTCAAAACAAAAACAAGATATTGAGCAACCCATAGGGAGGCTCATATCAACATAAAATTGACCCTCAAATTGGCAACAAGTAATGGCAGTCCGGGTGCATCGGAAGCAGGTGAAAAGCCAACTCAGACCATACCAACTGCCTTATCAAAGGTCGCATACACAAGCTTACCCAGAGGGTACGACAAATGGTGAATTAAACAAAACTTCCCCTGCTACTTTTTGGGTACCACCCCTAGTGGGGACACCCTCGAATTCCCCAAAGGCAGAACAGCAAAGGGGCCCGCCATATGCCCTAACTCCACCTCCTTACGCAACTTAACCCGCACAACATCAGGAAACTCCACAACCGAACCCAAATTCCGAAAAACAACCGAAGGAGGACCTTCCACAAAACCCTCCGGAAAACCCCTCAAAAAAACCTCCGCCGCCTTCCGGTCTTTATACCGGCTTAGCCACGGGCGCATCGCAACGACATCCAGACGTCCTCATCCTTTGATCCCAAATCTGGTCGACCCCCCCCCTTTAGCCCGCTTGAAGCAGTGGGCGTGAGGGTGGGCTCCACCACAACCGGAGCATTCATGTTTAAAATGGCACGACGTCCCCCACTTACATTGCCCATCGTTGAACTGGTAGCAACACCCTGGCCACCGCTGACCGGCCGCGGAGAGCGTGGCAGCAGATCCCCCCGCTTGATGAGTAGCCGGCATAGTCATAATGGTCAGCCACAGACCAATATCCATCTGATCCCAGGCAATAGATGGCTGCATCGCCAGACGCTGGCAAAACTGTTCATCATACCACCACCTACCCAAGCCCCTATACGTCCGACATGCATTCCATATGAGATCCTGATAAGGGAAAAGGGCCGAAAACATTTCTCAGGGCACTCACGTTTGCCAAGATCGAGAAGGCGCGAATTCAAATACCAATGGTTTTTGGAATCCGTCTGTACCTATACTTCTCTTTCTCCTTATCCGCCCCATCCTTTGCCGGCGGAGGAGCCTCCTCAAGCGGCAAGAGGGAGAATATATCCAGGAATTCTCCCTTCCAGATTTCCTCCTTCGTCTCTTGCTTCAAATGCAGGCCTAGCGGGCCTGACGAGCACATATACGCTGCTCCACATCAGCCACCCCCACCTTCGGCGGAGCCACCACCTCTGCGGCCACAGAAACCCCCGGGGCTGACACCTCAAGGCCATCCGCCACCGCACTTCCCAGTAGGGAAACCAGAGCCAACGACCCCAACCCACTCGCGGACAGCTCCCACACCGACCTAACCTGACCATCTAACCCTACACTAGACGGCCCCAAACACTCGCTCCCATGCATCTAAAAACCCCACAGAAGAACCTGGGAAGCCCGCCCATCCCAAACCCGAGAACCCCAAAGATTGGGAAGGTAACTCACCGCCAAGCGCCCGGCAGACCTCCTGCGGCGCCGTTTTCCCAGCCATGTTGCTACCATCACTGGTCCAGACAGCCATGTGGAATCTACCTGCGCCAAACCAGCTCCAGCCTGTGCAGAGAAAATGCCCCAGGACACCAGAAGAACTAGGGACCGGCAGAGGGTGGGGGGGAGGAAAAAGCCTCTTGACCAGAGGAACCGTACCAAAACACAGAAGATCCGCCCATCCCATCGCCCCCAGGAGGCAAGCGGGCTGGAGGCCGCCGAGGGGGCCCCAAGTCGTCCTCAGAGGACCCACGACTGTCCTCAGGGTCCCCTTCCCCAGCAAACCCTCCATTTGCCCTCCGTGATGCCCCCCCGGGCCTACTCACCCCTCCTTCAGCTTGCCTGCTCTCCAACTGACTCATCGCCGCAATCCGTGACGTGCTCTTCAGGCGGACAGCTGACACACCACCTACCACTTTGTGGGCTCCAGCGCGGCTTGCAGCAGCCTCCTGCATCCCGCCACGGCCTCCTGGCAGGCCCCGAGGCCCGTGCAGGCTCAGGGTAGTCTCCGATGACATGGCAGGTCTCGTGAGCCGTGTAGAAGCCTCGCAAGACCTCCGCCAGGACACGTGCCCCTATCTTGGTCTTGGAGACGCCTCCCGGGTTGCGCGTGGCCCAGGATTCGGACTCCTGCTACGGTAACGAGCACCCCGCCTCGGGGCTCAACCGTGCAGGAGGACAGGTGCGCTCCGAAACCGAAGCGCGCCCGCTAGGCGAAGCCTCCGCAGCCGCCTCACCAGACCTGGCAGGCACCTCAGGCACCGCAGCCTGAGGCAAGAAGTGAGCGAACCACTCACGGAGTGCGTTCCCACTGTCCTTGTCTGCACCAGCCCTGAGAGCAGCAAGGATAGCGTCCACGTCCATACAGGCCATCATGAATCACCACAGCTCAAGCAGGTAAGTCTGTCAGCCGTTTCTGAAAAGTGGCACCCAGAGGGCACCCTTTATCCCCTAGGGAGTCCCACCCCTACATTTACATACCCAGATCAAAACACCCTTATCAAAAGCAAGCACTCACCTACACACATACATGCTCCCTGTCCATTTAGCTACGCTGATTCCCAGGGGCCTAAAAAAAATCATTAATTTCGCTAAATATCCTTTAACACTTAGTATGTTGCGTAACCAGTATAAAATGGCAGAACAACAGACCTGGCTTTTATGCTGATGGTAAATTAATTCACAGAATGGGACTTTTTAAATATAAAATAAGAAATACAAGTGCAATATTTTCTATATGATCCCCTAAGCTACATGTCTGCTTCTGTCTGGGAAGCAGGCAAATATGACATGGCTTATTACTCAAACCTATTTAACATGTGCTGTCCATAATTAAAATACATGATCAATATTTTAGTTGCACAACCAAAGGAAGAAATATCACTAACAAATTGCTGGTGCAATATACATTTATTGTAAAATAATATGACACAGAACGAACACCTCTTTTTGCCTCTAAATCCACTTTATATATGGATCCCTCATCTCTGCTATCTCACAGAAATCAGAAGCCAGACCACCATTCATGGACAGCAGACATGAGCTCAAAGGGATCAACGTATAAAGTGGATTTTAAGGCAAAAAGAGGTGTTCGTTGTTAAATTGATTTGCATATACCTACCCAGAATCCCTACTATAGGATTTATGTGTGAAAAAGTCTTTAGGCTTGCCTGGTGGATGTAAGATAGTGTTTTTACATGGGGATATTTTTCATCACCTTCCTTGTTCCTGCCATAATATATTTTAAGTGTGAAAAGATGGCATGCCTGCTTTAGAACTGTTTCACCTAACAAATTGTTGCTGCTTATTTTTTCCTCTTATTTGTATTATTTTGTATCCTAGCAGAAAGGCGTTTTTGGCAGATCCACAGAGTTGCTGTGGCATGAAAACAAATCTAATTTTCTATTTAAAAAGTGTTTAATTGACTTAAATTCTCTATACAGCAAACCAATTTTGGCAGCTTTATTTTAAGACTATTAGGATGTTGACTTCTGGTCTGCGGCCATCGTGGAAACACACATCACTTGAGAGCTGCTACACAAGGAGCAAAATCAACCCGAAAATCCACCACTAGGGCAGACATCATCCAAAATAACGAGGGCTATTGGGCTGGGGACGTCAAGCGTCATCCGTAGGAATCACCATTTCTACAGCCGGGAGCCTGAGGGTTGCTACCATCTTGTTACTGTGACTCATCCTGCAAGTGACCGACACGCTGCAACTGGCCGCTGCTCTGCATCATCCCAGGGCTAACAATTGCAACAGTAGCGGGACTTGCCATTGACCAACGTAGGTGCAGCAACGAGACCTTCCATTTCTATGCCCTTTTCACCATCCTGGGGCCTATCAGAAACTCGTGGCCAACACTGACCCACAAACTGCCGTCACAGAGCAACTGGTTGCTACCCTTCAGCCTATGATCATCCCATGTACAGCTGCCATCCTGGGGCCTGCATCATCCAGTGATGGACGAATCCCCTATAGCCTGGGAACTGTCAGGAGCAGGAATCAGGAAGGACCAGTTCAATAGGGAGCAGAGCTCAATATGCAGGCAGAGGCGTTTAGCAGATAAGGCCAACAACGCTGTCAGGAAAAGCCGAGGTACGGTACACAGGCGGGTCACGAGGTACAGAGGGAGCAGACTAGCCAACGTCAGGACACAAGCCGAGGTACGGTACACGAGCGGGCAACGAGGTACAAAAGGGTCAGGCAAAGCCGTAGTCAAAGGAGAGCCAGGAATCACGAACCGTTTAGTAGATAAGGGTAAGGCAGGAGCGAGGTCAAAGGAAAGCCAAGTAGGTACACGGAGAATCACTAGGAAGGCGCACTCAGGATGTAGCAGGGAAGCACAATAACTGAGCACTGAGCAAAGCTCAGTGCTTGGTTTTAAACTTGCTGCTCGGGGGAAGCTCCGCCCCCGAGTGGGAGGCTACAGCGGCGAGTTCCCGCGAACCTTGTTCGGGGAACAATAAAGTCAATAGAGGGCGCGCGCGCGCGCGCCTAGCAAAAGCCGGTCGAGTGGAGAGGCCGGTAGGACATCTGCTGGATCCGATGCCCGCGGGTAGCGGGCATCCAGGTAAGAGACCGCGTCGGGTCGCCGGACCCCGGCGGGTACCGCGTCGGGTCGCCGGACCCCGGCGGGTATCGCATCGGGTCGCCGGACCCCGGCGGGTACCGCGTCGGGTCGCCGGACCCCGGTGGTTACCGCAACGGGTAGCCGGACCCCGGCGGTTACCGCAACGGGTAGCCGGACCCTGACAGTTCCTCCCCCTAACGGAAGGCCTCCGGCCAGTACGAGGACCAGGGCGATCGGGATGCCGTCGGTGAAAGGAGGAAACTAGAGCGGGAGCATGGACCGAATTGGCAGGTTCCCAAGAGTCCTCGCTGGGATCATAGCCTTTCCATCGGATCAAGTATTGCAAATGGTTGCGAAATAAACGCGAATCCAGGATCTCCTTAACCTCGTATTCAGGGGAATCGTTGACGATGACTGGTGGGGGAGGACTAGCATGTCTCCCGGGAAATGGGTTCATGACCCAAGGTTTAATTAGGGACACATGAAAAACTGGGTGGATGGATAAAGATGATGGTAATTGTAATTTTACTGCCGAGGAGGAGATAAGTCGTACAATAGGGAAAGGACCAATGAACTTGGGACCCAAGTTCTGCGTAGGACAAGTCAACTTGAGATGTCTTGTGGACAGCCAGACCTTGTCTCCAAGTTGGTAGGATGGGGCTGCTCTCCGGTGACGATCTGCAAAGTCTTTATAGCGGTGTTGAGCCTCAACCAAAGTCTTGCGTAAATGTACGAAAGTTCTTGACATACGTTTGACATGTTCGGCAACCGAGGGTACTGGGCTGAGGATCGGTGCTCCAGGTAGCATGGAGGGGTGATATCCGTATGAGGCAAAGAAAGGAGATGTCTGAATTGAGCGGTGGATGTGATTATTGTAAGCAAATTCAGCGAGTGGTAGGTATTGGCTCCAATCGTCTTGTAAATACGTAGTATAGCACCTCAGATATTGTTCGAGCGTCTGATTAGTTCGCTCTGTTTGTCCATTACTCTGAGGATGGTAGGCGGAGGATAGGTTACGGCTCATGTGAAGTTGAGTGCAAAATGCCCTCCAAAAATGCGAGGTAAATTGTGATCCTCGGTCAGAGACGATACTCCCAGGTAAGCCGTGTAGTCGGAAAATCTCCTTAATGAATAAAGCGGCCGTCTCGGTGGCAGAAGGAAGGCGCCTATAGGGAATAAAATGTGACATCTTCGTGAACCGGTCAACAACCACCAGCAAGGTGGTAAAATGATCCGATTGTGGGAGATCTGTAATAAAGTCCATTGAGATGTCTGTCCAAGGATTAGAGGGCACAGGAAGAGGCTGTAAGAGACCTGTCGGACTTTTAGGAGCCTCCTTGGCACGAGCACAGGTGTTGCATGAAGCGACGTATCTTCGAACGTCCTTATGAAGAACCGGCCACCAAAACATCCGCTGGATCAAGTCTATGGTCTGATGAATGCCCCCGTGACCGGCAAATGGGGAGTCATGATGAGCTTGAAGGATCTGTAAACGAGCCTCAGGAGGAACATAGATGCGCCCCCGGTGGTAGTATAATCCTTGGCGTCTTATTAAAGTGGACGTCTCCGAGTTGTGGCCTCTCGAATGTTCACGTACGCAGTTCCAAATGGTATGTGTGAGAGAAATGAAATGAGTGGTTGGTAACACTGTATCCTGTTGCGCGGGATCTTTCACAGGTGCCTCAAACATACGAGACAAAGAATCAGCTTTTACATTACGTGAACCAGGCCGATAGGTGATGTGTAGTTGAAAACGAATAAAAAACAGAGCCCATCTAGCCAGGCGAGGTTGTAACCGTTTAGCTGATCGTAGATATTCAAGGTTTTTATGATCTGTATATACAGTCACTGGGTGTAGAGCACCCTCCAGGAGATGTCTCCACTCGTCAAGGGCCAGTTTTATAGCTAATAGTTCCCGTTCCCCAACGCAATAATTCCTCTCGGCGGGGGACAGAGTACGTGAAAAGTAGGCCACAGGGTGTAATTATTCATCTTTGGCTTGTCTTTGGGATAAAACCGCTCCTACGGCAGAGTCAGAGGCGTCAACCTCAAGAATGAAAGGAACTTGAGGGTTAGGCATTTGAAGAATTGGAGCGGAGACAAACCTTGTTTTAAGAAAGTCAAACGCTTGTTGAGCGGCCTTTGACCAGATGAATGAAGTGGTCTTGGAGGTCAAAGCTGTGATGGGTTGTATGTGTTTGGAAAAGTCTCTAATGAACTTTCGGTACTAATTAGCGAACCCAATAAATCGTTGCGCTCCTTTACGATCCGTAGGTGGTGGCCAATGGAGGATGGCTTCGACTTTCTTGGGATCCATTTGGATGCTGGTTGGAGAAAGGATGTAGCCCAAAAAGTCCACGCTTTGTACCTCGAACATACATTTGTCTAATTTAGCATATAGGCCATGAGTTCTTAATCTGGTAAGCACCTGACGAACATGCTCTCGGTGAAGTTCCAGGGTGGCAGAAAAGATGAGGATGTCGTCCAGATATATGATAACGAAGTGATCCAGGATATCACGAAAAACATCGTTAACGAAATGCTGAAATGTGGCTGGAGCATTACAAAGTCCAAAGGGCATCACTCGGTATTCGAAGTGGCCATAGCGACACCTGAACGCGGTTTTCCACTCATCTCCCTCCCGAATCCTCACTAGGTTGTAGGCACCCCGCAGGTCAATCTTGGTGAAGATTTTAGCCGAGCGAGCATGCTCAATTAATTCCGGTATAAGTGGTAGAGGTGTAATAAAATATATTCGGGCCAATTACAAACTTCAAATAATTGGAACACATATAAATGTATGTGCGTCAAAAATAGGCAGAGTCACTTAGATGCAAACAAAGGTGAAACATTTAATACAAACAAAAATAGACGAATATAAAAAGTAGGTAACAAAAATACGAAACAAGTCTTACAAAACCTTGGAGAGGAATTTAGTTCATGACATCTGTCCTATGCATTCCTGAGGATGGAGGGAGGGAGGGAGTGTTGGGACGTGAAGAGTCCGTGGATGGCAAGTACATCTTCTCTCGACCTCTCTTCCCATGCCTCCTCATGTCTTACAAAAGCCTAGCTTATATGTGCCTTGGATAGTGATGTCAGTCTATTGGTCTTCACCTAATTGGGTAAACATGCTCACTAAGATCTTTACACGTCGAAATCCTATTTTAGGTAGTCACTGTACGTATATTGTAATGCCCTTTTAGAGTTACAACTATACCATGCATTAGCAAGCTTCTATCCTATCTATAGAACGCCTGTTCAGCAAATCCTTCATTCTACATTTAAGGTCAAGGAAACCTTGAAGCCTATCATTGAAACATATTAATATATCTTAATAATCATTTATTTATGAACAATGATTACATATCTTTGACTATTGCCTATACCAATAATTATATATGGTCCATTTCATATTACTAGGGTTAAAATAGATGTTAAATGTGTTAGAATCTTTTACAAGAGGATAGCGATTTTTTACAGTGATATTGTTAAGTTCGCGGTAATCAACACACGGACGTAAACTGCCATCTTTCTTGTGTACGAAAAATATGCCAGCACCCGCCGGGGATGTGGAAGGACGGATAAATCCCCTGGCGAGGTTATCCTCGACATAGTCTTTAAGAACAGCGAGTTCAGGTTCCGACAATGGATAGATCCGACCGAAGGGAATGGCTGAACCGGGATACAATTCGATGGGGCAGTCATACGGCCTAAATGGGGGTAGAGTCTCGGCCCTTCTCTTCTCAAAAACATCCGAAAATTGACGATATGGTGCAGGTAACCCTTGAAGGTTGGTGGCCGACTGGGAGATGCAAACCGTAGTAGGAGACAGGCAGGTCTGGTTGCAGAAATGCGAGGTAAAGCGGAATACCCCCGTCTCCCAGTTGATACAAGGGTTATGGGTACGAAGCCAGGGAAGTCCCAATATAATAGGAGAAATAGGAGAAGGAGCAACGTCGAAGTGAAGAGATTCCACATGTCTGTCTCCCAACTTGACGAGCAGAGGGATGGTCTCCAAGACAATAGGACCGGTCTTTAAGGGACTGCCATCGACTAGCAAAATGGAGAGGGGGTGCTTCTTTCGTTGAGTAGGGATGGAGTGAGTCTGAACATACGTGGAGTCGATGAAGTTACCACTGGCTCCGGAGTCGATCATGGCTGAAAGGCTAACAGCTCCTTTATTCCACTGTAATGACACGGAGAGGGAAAGGTAAGCAGATGTGGCAGGTAATTGATCAGCATGAAGTTGAAGATGAGCTATAGGCCTCTTACCCTTAGCGTGGCGAGCCCTGGCTCTGCAGTCCTTGAAAATATGCCCAGGTCTGCCGCAATACAGGCACAATCCCAAAGTCCGGCGACGTTCCTTCTCCGCAGCTGACAAAGGACCTCTGATGATGCCAATCTGCATGGGTTCTTCCTGGGAGGAAGGTGCAGGAGATGGAAGTAGAGCACGCACCGGAGGCCCGGCAGAGGTGGTAGCCAACCGTTCTCTCCGTCTTTCACGAAGGCGGCGATCAATCAGGGTGACGAGGGTAATAAAGTCTTCCAAACCGGTAGGGGTAGTAGTACGGGCCAGCTCGTCCTTAACAGCCTCCGAGAGACCCCAACGAAATTGGTCGTGTAATGCAGCCTCATTCCAGGAAGAGTCGAGAGCAAGACGACGGAATTCGGTGATATACTCCTCCACTGGTCTTCTCCCTTGCTTAAGGTCTCTTAAAGTGGAAGTGGCAGTAGAGGCTCTAAAAGGGTCATCGTAGAGGGTGTCCAGAGCCTGCCTGAAAGAAGGCCAGGAATCCAGGACCGAGTTTTGGGTGTGGATCAAATTATGTGCCCACATCTGAGGTTCATCCGCCAGGAGGGCGATGACTGTGTGAACCTTAACATAGTCCGTAGCATAGGTTCTGGGCCTCAAATTAAACAGGATTTGACAGGAGGTAATGAATGTACGGTATTTGGTACGATCTCCCGCAAATCTATCAGGAAGCGGAATAGCAGGTTCGAAGGCCGGAACTCCCTCCGGGGCTGGAACAGGAGGAGAAGCGGCAGCCTCGGATGCAGCTCCCTGATGAAGCTGAAGTTGATGCACCTGTTGCTGAAGGTGATGTTGGTTGGTCTGCATGTCTTGGAATGATTGTGTCATAGCTGTCATTTGCTGAGACAGGGTAGTTAGTGCCTCTGTAAATCCTGCGGGCTCCATCAGGGCTCAGTTATTATGTCAGGAGCAGGAATCAGGAAGGACCAGTTCAATAGGGAGCAGAGCTCAATATGCAGGCAGAGGCGTTTAGCAGATAAGGCCAACAACGCTGTCAGGAAAAGCCGAGGTACGGTACACAGGCGGGTCACGAGGTACAGAGGGAGCAGACTAGCCAACGTCAGGACACAAGCCGAGGTACGGTACACGAGCGGTACAAAAGCAACGAGGTACAAAAGGGTCAGGCAAAGCCGTAGTCAAAGGAGAGCCAGGAATCACGAACCGTTTAGTAGATAAGGGTAAGGCAGGAGCGAGGTCAAAGGAAAGCCAAGTAGGTACACGGAGAATCACTAGGAAGGCGCACTCAGGATGTAGCAGGGAAGCACAATAACTGAGCACTGAGCAAAGCTCAGTGCTTGGTTTTAAACTTGCCGCTCGGGGGAAGCTCCGCCCCCGAGTGGGAGGCTACAGCGGCGAGTTCCCGCGAACCTTGTTCGGGGAACAATAAAGTTAATAGAGGGCGCGCGCGCGCGCCTAGCAAAAGCCGGTCGAGTGGAGAGGCCGGTAGGACATCTGCTGGATCCGATGCCCGCGGGTAGCGGGCATCCAGGTAAGAGACCGCGTCGGGTCGCCGGACCCCGGCGGGTACCGCGTCGGGTCGCCGGACCCCGGCGGGTACCGCATCGGGTCGCCGGACCCCGGCGGGTACCGCATCGGGTCGCCGGACCCCGGCGGTTACCGCAACGGGTAGCCGGACCCCGGCGGTTACCGCAACGGGTAGCCGGACCCTGACAGGAACACAGAGAAGCACACAACATACCCAAAGAATTCAACTACAGGGTTCCCACCAGCCGAAGCAGAATATTGGAGGTGAAGAGGGAGTTCACAGTACTTGCCTTCTTTTTACTGAAGGATAAAGTGTAATAGAAATAGAAAACCAGAACTACAGCTAAAATACAGCAGGTGACAGTGTAAACCAGGTATCGCTTGGATTTCCCATTGGGCCATCGGTACACTTCCATTGACTTCTGTTAGTGACTATCTGTCTCTTGGGATGGTATAGATTATATGTATCCATGGTGTTGAGTGACTGTGCTCCTGCTAAGGAGATGGTTAAGATCTTCATGTACTGGAGTTCTAGCATAACAATCACCTATAAAATGTGTTTGAGGCCTGGGCACATTTCTGATTGTGAGGCAGACTGGGGGTCCCTGGTACTCTCAGTATGCTCAGTCACCTCCAGAATTTTGAGGGACAAGGCAGCTGACCATCTCACGGTGCTGGGCTCGCGTTTGGGAATGGATTCCAGGATACAGAGTACTGTGATTTGGCGCAAAGATGAGGACAAGCTTATACTCCAAATTGTGGTACAAAAGGGGTAATCTAAAATACAAGGTCAATAAACAGTCCAAGAGTCAAAGGCAGGCAAGAGGAAACGTAATCCAGGTATCAGGCCGAGGTCAATAAACCAATCAATCAATCGGGATACAATAGGACCAGGGCTGCAGTATATGAGCATCAGAAACAACTAAGCAAAGAGACTTAGTTCAGGCAGGCTTATATACTGAGTAAAGAGGTGTCAATGATGTTACGACAGTCACTGGCGAAACATGGTGGTCCTTTAATGATCCAATGCTGTCTAGGGAGAATAACATAGCCAGAATCAATGTGATACACCCAGCCTTCTATAGGTCAATTTCACTGCTGGATACCAACTTTAAGCTCCTTCACAAAAGTCTAGCAAACCTACTTAAAATGATTCTGACGTTTTTGTTCTCAGGAACAAAAAGGCTAATCTGGAAGCATCATCATATGTCCACAAAACCAAATGTACCCTGGGCATGAGATCTGCCTAAGCTCCTATACAATTGATATACACATAAAAATAGACCTTTGATCAGTACAAGTGGAAGGATCGGTCTGCGACATATGAGATGTTTGTTACTCTTATGTTGTACATTTTGAAAGCATATACCTATTATAAAATAAAAACACATGCTACCACAATATGCTGCCCTCATATCAATGGTGCAGAAAGATGTCAACGATGACTCGAGACTCAAGATCAGGATCCCGATCACCAGCTAAGACCCTAGGCCTGCTCCATGGAAACATCCTCTTCGTTCAGACTCTTGAATGGACGCTCATGTCAAGCCAGCAGTAACATTGGTATTGATATACAACCAGTCATGTGCATTTTATAGCCACAATCAGATTGTGCATCTGCATTTTCAATGTAAACAGTCCTATACAAAATTTATAAATAGGAACACCCATATACAGTATATTACATTACCAAAAACGTATTTTTGTTTTTACAAAAATGCACTGTAGCTAACAATTTCTCTAACATTAATCTCTCTCTTTCTTTTCTTCTTGACACCACTGAAACACCTCAAATAGACCAAGAGGCACCAAAATAAGTATTGACAAAATATTATGCTGAGGCATGTCTCTGTACTCTGATGTATTTTACTTACTTGCCTTAATAAATAAAAAAATACACATGAATCTATAAATCAAGAAAAAATGATATGCTATTCAGAATATTTTAATAGGTGCTGAAGGTCATCGGTATTAAAGTTTTGAATATACATAAAAGAATGCTAATATTTGCATGCTATTATTTTCACAGATGAAACTGACAGACAATAAAGAGAACCAATGCTAAAATGTATGGGGAAATTAGGTGAAATAAATCTGATTAGTTTCATCAATAATTGATTAGCTTCCTGACTTCTGGAGCATAAGAATTAATTATGACTACTGTTGGACCACGCAGATTATATATATAATGTTATGGTGATTATGTTACTTTTTTAAGTAATAATATATTTAAAATAAGATGGATTGTATCAAAAGGTGCACATGGAAAGTATTTTTTTCTAAATAAACTACCTAGATACATTTGGTGTTATATTTAATTCATATTTTTTTCTAACAAATCTTGCTGGCAGCTATTTGAATCTCATTACAGAGACAAAATGTGTTTCAATTTTAATCTAAATTAATCCTGTTCAAAATAATGGGAATATGAATTTAATTTCCTAAATGTTTGTCACTTAATTTTAAATTAACAAATTGGATATTACATACAGATTATTTTATAGTAGATAACATAATTAGTAGAAAATAGATAACCATAAATACAATTTATATTTGTGATGTCTCTACTACATTTCATAGATTACTGTTATTTCTCATGTACTAAAACATATTTATGCAGTGTGGCATATAGGTGCATAACCCTTTCTATAGAAAGAATTATGGCAAATATAATTAGGTATGGAATAATCATACCTTACCTGACCATAACTTTACTTGCCCTCCCTCTTCTTCTCACAATCCCATTCCAATGCACACATCAATGATACTAATTTGATTGGATAATTGGTTTGAGTTTATATTGCTTCCCATTTGCTCCGATTCTTGGTATTATGAAACGACGTACGTTGCCTTTCCTTATACCGATACTTGATGGTTTTGTTTGATTTCTTTGCTTGTATCACATTTCCTTTGCTTTATTTTTTCCCCTTTCTTGTGATGAAAAAAGAAAACAATAAACTTTGATTTACCAAAAAAAGGAATAATCATAAGGCTACACAGAAAATAAGGTTTGAGTAATTAAGAATTCCATTAGGTATATGTACGGGACAAATAATTATTTTCTTAATTTCTACTTGTCATCCAATTTTTTTTTTTAAACAGATATTTATTATTAATGTAGCAGAATATTTAAAAAGTCCATATCAAGACATAAATAAAGACATAACAAATAAAGTAAATAAATTACTTTACTCAATAAATGTGAGATTATTCATATAATGTTGGGTAAAGATTGTAATTGCATAAATGCACAGTTTAAAAATATTAAGCATACATAAGCCGTGTACACTTCTCTGTAACCTTAATATGTTGAAAACAGAAACAATTAAAGATTAACCTTAATATATTTTTAGAACAGCCGGAGAGATAACTCTTGCTATCGGATAATATCACATCTTTAAATAGAATGTGATTATCTGATTAAACTTTTAGCAGCAATGATACAGAAGACAGCCATGACTCATTTATGACAATCCCTAGGGGTTTTTTTTTTAGCATTTTCAATCCCATATAATAAAGAGAACCATAAGATTGACAGGATATTTTTTTTAGTTTTTTTGCATTTTAAGGGTAGTTATGCTTTATCATAGAAACTAGAATTTGACTAGAGATAGGAACAATTTGGCCCATCTAATATGCCAATTTTTCCAACTCCGAAGACTCTTGAATCAGTCCTTGTTGTAGATTCAGGATATCCATATTTCACTTTTCTGTCAGCCTCTTTGCATTGCATTACATTACATATAACACTCCTCTTTTTTTATTGCTGATTATTATGCATTTATTTTGATTTGATCAATAAACTATGAGCATGATTTCATCTATTGTCATCTCTGTACCCTCAAACCTATTAACCCCTGCCTGTCCACGCAGGTGTGTGCAGTCGTGGGTTAAAAAAAGCCTTTATGTACTTACATTTTATCGCTTCCTGTCTCTTCTGTCCAAGTTTTTATTCTGCAAACAATTCAACATGGCCCTTGTAAGATTCCGTACCCATGTTTTCAGGATGAGGAACCCACATGCAGAAATGAACACTTTTGCTGCAACAAGACATACAATGGAATACCTGGAATGAACCAGGATCTCTGTGGGTAGCCGTAAGCATGGGTGGACAGAAGGGCTTCTCTAAACAGCCGGGTTCAGGATACTAGAGAGCAAAAGCATTAACCGTTACACCGCCAGGGTCAGGATACTCGAGAGCAGATACTGGATACCTTAAACACTCAGGGTCAGGACACATTCATTCATTATAATGTAAGGTGACCAGATTTTTAAAATGAAATCCGGGGACTTTTACCAAATGGTAAAAAACTATTGTATAAGAATATTTTTTTCAAACTATATATATGCATTATATTTGGTATGTGTTTATGAAGTGATTGTATGATATATATGTTATTTCTCACATTTTGTCCATGAGATAAAAAAAAAAATACTTAGAATCTTTTGGGCAGGGCCGGATTAAGAGCATCACGGGCCTGGTGCTGAGATTTGGGGCCTTTTTATGGAATAAATAAAACAGATCGAATCTTAACTCCTCGGCATCCATGTGTACTGGATAAACATCACATCAGTGCTCGGCAGATAATATCGGAAAGAATCTTATGCGATGGGATTAGGAGTACATCAGTACACAAAAAAAAAGTAATCATACACTGGATGCCTAAAGCCACAATGTAATGCCACAAATTCTTTTTAATAAATATGCAGATTGAAACACAGTAAATAACACAAAACCTTTACTTTTCCTCTCACTGATTTCTGGGCCTAGAAAGTTTTGTCCTCTAAAGTGACTACAAATTCAGGAGGGCGTTCTATGGATAAGTAAAAATTAAATAGTTCTATTTATTCCTACAGTAAGTAAAGTGCCACACCGACACCCAAACACACACACCGGGACAGGCTCTGACACACCAATGCCCAAACACACATACCAGGACAGGCTCTGCCACACTGACACCCACATCTGGACAGGCTCTGCCACACAGATACCCATGTCCACACACACCAGGACAGGCTTTGCCACACTGACATCCGGACGGGCTAAGCTACAACAATAAAAAAAAATTATTTTCCACACTGCTTTGTTGTTGACCCCCCCTTTTTTGTTTTCCCCCCTTGCGTATAGCCCCCAGCCAGCACTATGTGTATTTATGCCCCCAGCCTGCCCCTCCCGTTAGTATTGATTTATGTAATGGCACCAACTGCCCCCTTGTGAATTAATGCCCCCACACCCTTCCATATTGCTCTCTCCCTTTAGTATCATGTCAGCCATGGCACCCAGCTTGCATCCACAGGACCTGCCCAAGCACAGGACTTGCCATCTTTTCCCTTAAACAGCCTCCGTGTAGCATCCTAGCTTCAAACAGCCTCCCTGTGCCATGCTCCCCCCCACTAACATATCCATGCTATCACACACACATATCCATTAATTTACTCATTCACAAACATTCATTCACTCACTCATATACTCACTTACAGATACTCATTAATTCACTCATTCACATATACTCACTCATTCACAGATAATAATTCATTCCCTCAATCACGCATCCTCATTCATACACGTGGGGGTGTCCCAGTATGTCAATGTCATTGCCATGTTCTGCTTCGCCATATCAATGCTGCCGAGTTGAGAACGCGCACATTCACCTTATTAATATGCAGACTACTCTAGCAGGCACAGACGTAAGGCAATCCCACACTGCAAGGAGTGTGTGGTTCTCCACTAAGCAGGGTCTCCACTGAGCAGGGATCCTTCGCAGAAAGCGGACAGGGGAGGCAGATGATGGAGGATCACCCACACTCACAAAGATAAGCGCATTAAACTCTATTGTCACTGATAGCACAGTACTCCTAATGTTATTTTGCTTTTGAATGTTTATGTCCCATACTCATTCCATAGTTTTGACTTGACCCAGGGCTCATCAGACACACATTGAAAGGACCCCGGCAAACCTACTTTTCCCTACCCTGACTGATGACATGCTGTGATGCAAGGCAGAAGATCCTTATCCCCAGTGGCAGTTTGAGAACCCATGATTCGAGGGGGGGCTTCAACTCCAGTGGCAGTTCAATATCTTGAGATTTGAGGTTGAAAGCCACAAGTCAGACCTGTTCGATGGGTCACTGTGCATTGCATAGTTTGCATGTGTCTAAGGTTATTTGACTGCATTGTGTAGTTTGAATGTGTATAGAGTAGTGCAACTGTGTATTGGGTAGTGAGCATATGTATAAGGTAGGCACACTTTGTATTGTTTAGTATGCTTGTGTCATACAGTAGACTGCATTGTGTAGTGTCAATGTACATAGGTTAAAGTGCATGTGCATAGGGTAGCATAGATGTTTATTGTGTAATATGCATGCCTATAGGGTATCGTGACATCGCATCAAATGTTTTGCATGTGTATAGCATCGTGAGACCATGTGACTGTGTATTTTGTAGCATGCATAGTTTGTTTGGGATGCATGTGTATAGGGTAGGCTGACAGTATATAAGGTAGGAATCCTGTGTATATACCTATAACCTATAGGAAAGAATATTTTCAATACTTCTAAACTGTGCAAAATGGATAAGAGGGTCCATTGTAATAAGTTTCACTAGTTGACATTATGAATATGGTTTCAAAAGGAGGCACTACTTATCCTACAAAAAATATATAATTTTTGTGGGTACACTGTTGTGGTAACAATGACTCATGGCATATCAAATCATATCATTATAATGAATTCCAGCTACATCCACTAGATGGTGAAAGCTGTAAAGATTTACATTTTCTCAACTGAAAGTTTAGATTAGCAAGTTCAAGGAAAAGACATTTCCTAATTACAAAGACTTGATTTCCAAACTTAAGAGACAGAAATTGTATGTTTTTACGTTGAAATAAAATGTTCTTTAGTGAGTACCGTATGTATGATTTTAAATAATAATTATAATAATATCCATGTAAAATGTAAGTGGGGTGATGCAGTTAAATTGAACTGTACTCCTGTGTGTTCATGTGCATTTAAAGAGAAGGGTTTCGTTGTAATGTGTTATTCAGATACTTATCCAAAGCAATAAACATTTACTGTTCAAAGCATGTGTAAGCAGATTATTTCTTAATTTACCAAACATCGAGGCAGGCTGCATATTTCAGTGAAAAAAATTAAGTGATAGAACCCAGCCTGACAAAAAATGGATCAATATAACAAATAGCATATTATGGACAATGTCATAAAATCATTCATGTGATAAATATTATAAAACCTTGTTTCCAGTGAAGAAGCTGTTGAATACATTATTGAAGCCACATCAAAAATCAGACTATATATCTAATGTAGTGAATACTAATGTTGAAAAGGGCTTAAAACGCAGAATAATGATGAAATAGCTCATCCCATGGAGGATAACATTTTATTCAATAATTTTATGCTCTGAACGTGATACACTTTAAGTGGAAATGTGCCCCCCACAATATTTTTAAAGTGGCTGAAATATTTGGAACCTGCTCAAATAAAAAAAGATACTCATCCACTAGAGAATTAAGCTCCTTGCATTTTCATTTTACTATACATATTGCACTAAAAGATATATTTATTGTAACCACCAATTAATAAAAAATATATATATGAAATGTTTTTGGTTCATACATCAGTTTTTATGTGAATGGGTATGTGTGAATGACTATATATTTTCTTATGTATAAGTGATAGCATGGATGTGGATGTGTAAGTGGGGGACAAATATGGCACAGGCAGCCTGTTTTGGGCAAATATGGCACAAGTAGGATGTCTGGGGGCAAAGATGGCACAGACAAGCTGTTTGAGGACACAAATAGCACAGACATAGTGTGTTGGGACAAAGATGGCAAGTACTATGCATCAAATATGGGTGCTAGGCAGGTTCTGTGGATGCAATCTGGGTCCTGGGACAAGTCCTGTGTGTTCAATCTGGGTGCCAGGGCTGGCCTTTTGGGGTTTGTAACTTGTGATCTATGTCTTCAATGTAGGGTTTCTATGCATTTTGTATTTGATCTATACCTTCAGTCCTGAGTTTGCTTGTGATTTTTGACTTGATTGATACCTTCAAGCCTGGGTTTCTCTGCTATTTAGTTGCTATGTATCATGTGTTATTTATACATACCTGCAAATACAGGGTTTGTACGTCTTATTCAGACAATCTATAGCCAACTGCAAATAAACAACTTGAATAATGCCAGTTAAAATACAAATTCATTACAGTTTGATACATGGAAGAATCATCTATTACAGGTTACTCAAAATGTACATGTTTTAAGTCATTTCACATACAGGTGTGTTGTTTGAGCTTCTTGATATCGCTATTATCATAATTTATAAGTGACAAGCTCAACAAACAAGTAAAATTTTACTTTTTAGAACATTCCTCGCAATAGGATAGAAAAATCTAAGCTGATTTATTGGAGGAACTTGTTAGTTGTTACAATTCTGTGAATGCGTATTACCAGTTGTTGATCTTGCGATTGAGTTGTGGTCAGATGAACCACTCTGCTTTGGCAATCTCACCAACAATGATTTTAGGTCAAAACAAAGCATATTTCTCCTGCAAGACAGGCCAAGTTGGCCCTTCAAATAGTTAAATACCTGATGAAATGTCATCATATTTTAAAGAACCAACCTTTCAAAATGCTTTCTTGCGACACAGAGATAACAATTCACTGTAGAATACCTATAATTTACTAGTTCAGAGTATACATTTATGTATGTATATATATAGTAGTAGAGTAGCAGTTGTAGCCGTATTAGTCCAGTGGTGTCAATATCAAATAACAGATGGAATAAGTATCTTGTGATAATACCTTTTTTTTATTGGACTAACAGAACTTTGGAATGACAATATACAGTATACAATATACACAGCTTTGAGCATAAATATATTTAAACTGCGTATTTCTTGTGTTTTTTGTTTGTTAAAGTGTAGACATTATTTAGAGATATTTGGTTTACCTAGTGGAAAATTACAATTCTGGCTGCATGTGGCAGGACCAGCATTATCTAATTCAGTTTTGCACATTATCTTTGCTACTTGTTATCACCCCTTTCCTCATCCAAACAATAGAATAGCTTTGTGAACCAATCTATAATAATCAGCAATTTAACAGTAGGGCAAAGAAAAGTGAATGGTTGTCTTAATTATGTAGCTACTAGGAATAAGAAGATGGCTCCCCCAAAGGAATACACATGCGGTGGGTTTTAATCCATATATGTTGCTTATTTTTGCATGTGGCAAAACTTATGGAGTAAAGGGACTGGGTAAGAAATATTTACAATAAAACATTTTCATTAAAGGGGATATTTAGCACAATTAAGGAATTTACTTACAAATAATTACTATAATATCATTTTAGCAGTTTAGGGAGTTCTAATGATTATAGTGTACTAAATGAATGCAATAAATACATAGTATGCACAATACTAACTCAAAATAAACATATCAAAAGGAGATTATTTTCATAAACTGTTTTTTTCTAGTATATTTGTTAAAAGCTCTTGTCATTATGTAAATGTTATGGTTAGATATCAAACTTGAAAAAAATGAACACATGAAATTATTTTACGCAAAGATAACTGTTGTAGGCTGAAAAACGATTCAGGAGAGGAAAATAATCAAGCTCTAGAGCTGGAAGCAAGACAGCTGTCATAAAAGTCAAATGGGACAGCACAAAGTCAGCTTGCCAGAAACAAGGTCAATTAGCAAGGAATCTGATAATCAACAGTCACACTGAGGGGCAACTGGTGCTGGAGATACTAGTTAACACCACTCAAAGTCAATCACTGTACTATGGAAACATCAAGCTCAATACAGATCAAACATCCAAGAACCCTGCAGCAAGACAGCAAAATAGTACAGAAATGATTCTGATTGTTAAACAGGTCTAATCCCATGTGCCTCAAAGGCACATGGGGAATGTGGGTAATTGTTATATGAGTGCATGCTGTAGCCTATAATACTTAAACCAAATCTCAAGTAGATAGATAGATAAATAGAAAGATATATTTTAATTTAAATACCAAAGATATGTTGCACAGCAGCCAACACACACATATATACACAGTATCTGCATAGATCAGGTTACACTATGATTGCCACTACTCCTTTTCAATAAAATCTGCAGATTGAAATAGAGTAAATAACACAAAACCTTTACTTTTCCTCTCACTGATTTCTGGGCCTAGAAAGTTTTGTCCTCTGAAGTGACTACAAGTTCACGAGGGTGTTTTATCTTTGAATATGTAAAAATTAAATAGCTCAATGTATTCCTACAGAAAGTAAAGTGCCAGGAAATACACACCAGGACAGGCTTTGCCACACTGCCTCATAAAAAATTTGTTTTCTACATTGCTTTGTCATTAACTGACCCTTTTTTTACTCCTTGTGTATTGATGCCCCAGCCAGGCCCCGTTAGTATTGATTAATTTGTCCCCCCATAACCTTGTGTATTACCCCCTTTGTGCATATATGCCCCCACACCCTTGTATATTAATGTATGTGATGCCCCAGTCAACCCCCTCCCTTGTGTATTGATGCCCCCATGTTTTTTGTATTGGCTAATGTGATGCCAAACCACCCTCTTGTCTATTGATGCCCCCACTGCCATGTGTATTACCCCCAGCCACCCCCCATTGATTTTGTAATGCTACAACCTCCCTTTGGTAATATTTCATTTGACCCTTGTATATGGGTCCACTTTCCTATAACCCCTAACTATTTTTTTGGTATTACTTACATTTTTGTGGGTTTTATTTCCTGCTCTCCTCCCACATGACGATCCTCTCCCTGTCAGGGGGAACTCTTCTGTGAGCCGCCCCCTTGAACGTCACGTCTTAAGAGAGAGACGGAATGAAGAGCTGAGGCACTGCTGCCACTGTGCAGCACGGTATGTGCACGCCGGCCGCTTACACTTCATTAGGCGACCGGTGGAGGTGGTCTTACAGCCGCATGACAGCTGCTTTGAACTTTGCGGCCCACGGTTTCCCGGTGGGCCATAATGGGAAAAAGCACATATAACCATCACCAAGAAGGTTTAGACCCACCAGGGTTTGGTTGATTGTCAAGTGCTCCTACTAAATTAATTACAAAACTAGAAAGAAGGCCCAGTGACCATAAGATCAGGTTAGGAAGGTATTAACAATGATAAAAAATAGGTACAGAAGTTGGTACAGATTGAACAAAATTGCAAATCAGTAAGAAAGATCACAAACCTTGGTTACACTCATATGATATAGTCCAAACTCTTTCCACATGTGTGACAATTAATGGGGAGAAAATCTCTGATGGAGATATTGTGAATGTAGTGTTACTTAAGTCTGTGAAATTAAAAAATAATAAAAATTTTCAGGTTTTAGGGGAAGTACTGGACATGGAGATTCATGATTCTCCACTACAAAACTTATGAGAAAAAATATTTTGTATAGTATCACCACTAAAATTATCATTTTTGTGTCCCTGGAAACATAAGTTAACTCCACCAGTTTCAGAGGTGTACTTCCTTATTACTATTATTTCTAGACATGAATATGATTTTTTTTAAATCTCAAAACAGAGTAAATATATATGATAATATTTGGAATCCTTGAATCCAATTTTGGCAAAAGAAAGACTAGAACACATGTACATTCTGATTGTATTTTATTTTTATCCAGTGGTTGCCACTCTAGACTTATGGGGCTTTTTTTTGGCTAATGGTGTGTTGATGGGTGTGGTGTAAGAGGTGACTGACCCAAGCAATGCTGTTGTATGTTAACATTACAGTTGGAGCTCTGTATTTTGACTATATATCGTTGTATTATGTCATAACTGTAAACTTAAATCATACCCTGGAAAGCTGTGACAATGTGGGGACACTTTTTATTTTATATAATTCATGACATTTAGAGTGGTCTTGTATATGCCAGTGCTGCATGTACTGTATGTACTCCGCGAATGTATTACTTATGTCCTTGTTTTAGTTTTTATTTTTTCTACTCATTATGCTCAGACTTTTGCAGCTGGTGAGATGTGCTCCAGATGAATTATTTTTTGTTGTTGTTATAAAACTTAAAAATGCAATAAAGAAATATTATATTAAAAAGAAATAGTTGCACCAAACCATGGAAGTAGAAACAACAGCATTCTATTGTTGTTTCATCTACTATTACATTTGTTTTGTATAAATGAATACACCTTTAATCACATCATCTAATACGCTAATTTAGTTACATTTTTTGTTTTTATGTTATATTTTGTGACTTTTTAACAATGGAGCAGCCATTTCCATAGAGAAGGTATTAAGTATTTAACACATGAACACTGCAAATATTTGAGTTTTAAATATTTTAAATTCACCTCTACAATTGTTTTTGAAATGAACATGCACATTTTCATTGACGATATATATATATATATATATATATATATATATAATGTAAAAGGGTGAAGCCGTATTAGTCCAATGTAAAAAAATCAGAGTATTGCAGAGTATGCTATATCGTTTTCTCATGCCATGAGTTTACATCCTTAGAAAGAATGTACAGATGACACCTCTACAACCACATTTTTTTAGCAACATATCAACAGCAGCATCATCTGCCTCCAAGTGGCCATTCTCTTTTTGGAGAAGCCCCCAGTGTGGATGTTAAGCTCAATATATTGGATACAGATTTTTGGCATCAAAGTTAAAGGATCATTTCTCCCTCTGTGCACATGATGAGACAAAGATGAGACAAAGATGAGACAACATGTTATGATATACTGAAAACTAGTCTATATGTATAACTTTAAAGAAAATTATGAAATGCACATATGGCAAAACTGATGGAGTAAAGAGATTGCATAAGTACTCAAGTAGCAAAGGATATGATGGGAAGAAGAAAGAAACTAAATGGAGTGGCATGGGGAACATGCAAAAATTAAATTAAGAAGGGAAGGTAAGAGAGTTGTGCTAATTAGTTGAAATGAAAAGGTGTAAAGGGGAGATGAACCAGTCACAGATAGAATTAAACAGATCAGAAATAAACAGTTTAAGCAATCATGACATTTTATTTATACACAAATTGTTTAGCAATTGTTTTGTATTCCTGTCAGCCATGCCATCCCATTTACTGATTTGTACTTTTCTTTCATTCTCAACTCATTTATGTAGTCTCAAAGGGTAATTTCCTTAGCACTACAATATAGCAGTGTGTATCTATTATGAAGTCTCGTGAAAAATAAAACTTACTAAGAAACTTACAGACATTGTACCTATGTATCTCAAAGTTCCATGAATGGAAAAAAACCCAACTTTTTTGTTGTTTGACATTTGTGCGAAACTTTATAAAGCTGACAGCCCTCATGCCCTGAAGGTTAAAAGAAATGGCCAGCTTTTAAAAGCATTTTCTTTTCAGACAAAACCAAAACATGATAGGATTTACACATTATGATCTATTCTGTCTATTTTGAAGAAATAATTATCAAAACCAGCTGGTGAAGGTTATTATTTTTGTATAAAAGTAAATATTGCATGTAAAACTAGATTCTTATGCCCTGAGGAGAAAACCTTGAGAATAAAAGGGAAACGGCATATCCGATTGAGCTCCTAGAACAAATGCTAATATGTAACCCAGACATTGTATTTTGTTAAATACAGTAATTACATATGTTAATCATTTTACAAATAAGTATTTTTAATGTTTACTTCATCCATTTAAGTCTCACCACCTCACACTGTTCTATTGGCTGACTGCTCTAGTCTAATAAGAGTGTTTTACTGTTTCCTGTTATGATAAATGATCTTAACACACATTATGCATAGATGATTTATGTTGATGATATAGCGCTGCACAACATTCATTAAACATAATAGGAAACAACTTGAAAACATGTTAGACTGGCTCGGCAATCGGTCAAAATGCAATGAAAAATCACCCTAAACAAAATCAGTAGAATGATAGAGCAGAATGCTGATATAGATAAACATGCCTTGCTAAGATTACGACACTTACACCATTTTCACTAGTGCAGTTTTTTTATTTTTTTATGTTTTCATTTGATTTATCTATTAGCTTTACATCACAGACTACTGAATGTTTGGATACTTATATACAAAAAATATTAAATAATTAGGACTCACACTAGTTTTAGCATTTGTCATTACTAGTACTCCAAAGTTGGATACCCTTGATTGACATTTAACCTACTCATTCACCTTCCATTCTATTATTAAAGAGACACTCCATCATTAAAGTGCATTTGATCCTTGCCACATATCTTTACATTTTTGCAATGCCCCTTTTTGAATGCATTTGGGGATTCTGCAGAATCCCACTATATACATTTGCCCCTTCCCTTGCCCCACAGCTATTTTCAATGCACGAGATGTGTTCAGTAGAACACACAGTGATATACACAGCTCCAGCAATGGTCTGTATGCCTGCAGGGGGGATTAAAAGGTTACTGCCTTGTATCAGGACAGATCTTGCTCATGAGTATTGTCATCGACTACATTAACATACAGGCTACAGCTCTTGATTTAAACATACAAAATTTCTCTTTGTGCATTAGCATGCTTTTTAATGTACAGAACTGTTCATGCATATAATCTAAAAAAGAGTTTTAAAATGTGCCTTGACAGATACATTATATTGTTCTCCACCTTAACATCCCCTATATCCGTTGCACCACGCTAAACTGTTACATAAATGAAAATATACCGTGAAAATATAGTTAGCTAATATTTGCATAAATGCGTGGTGAACAAAGTGATTTCTTTAACTTTTGATTATTCTTATATGGTCATATGCATTGAGTCACTTGTTTCCTCTAGATAATGAGCTTAACTATGCAGAAAATCACTTTTTCATGGTAAGTCACTGGGGTGTTATTATGTACAATAAAATAAATTAAAGAGGCTAATCATGCACGATCAGCACCAAATAACTTATCAAAATACAAAATTACTCAATTTACCATCCAATGTAGGAGTGAGTGGTATGAGATTATGCAAAGAATAACACATGCAGAGGAAACAATGTTTTGTAATGGTGCCAAAAAAGCAATCACTCTGTGAATGTCTAAGCAAATGTTCTACTGTGACTATACCATAAGTCTCGAGTTTAGGAGTAGTTATGGAAATACTTTCACCATTGTTGCTTGTGACTTATTATAATCGACCATTATGCTCATTTTATAATGAAACATTGATGAATTTTGTCTAGACATTACCTAATCCAAAGATCAACACGCACTCATGCTAATACCATACACTGACATGCACTCACACACCATACAGACACACATGCTAACACCATATGCTCACAATGTTTTTGATAACCCCTTTCCTTGGCAAAAAATAAGGATGAATGGATTTTTGGATCACCATTGGATGGGCCCTGAAAAGATAATTTTACCCATAGGTTTTAATCCACCCTTACTTGCGGTGGGGGTAGGTAGGGCTTTTTAATTTTAATTCATTGTTATATGGATTTTTATTTTAATTGCTACCCATCCACAGGACACGGATGGAGGGAGGGAGAGGGAGGGGGAGAGACACAGTATGCCTCTCTAAAGTTTTTCTGAACAGCATTTGAAACCCCTTCATCCCAGTGTGCCGGCACTGAGGTCTACAGTGACTTAGGCATCCCCAAGAGTTTTAGTTTTTAAACCTACCTCCTGCTTCTGAGAACGTGATTTGTGGGTGATGGGAATGCATTGGATGGTGTCTATGCCTCTATTAGGCTATATATATATATATATATATATATATATATATATATATATATATTAACCCCTATACCCATGAGCAGAGGATAGTGGTGAGGGCTTTTTAATAGAACTGAAGCATCAATTTTCTTTTAGAACCCCTTTGTCCTACTGCACAGAGCTGGGGTGATTGTTGGCCCCATTTGGTTAATATGAGGTTCCAGGGACACCCATTTCATTTATTTATGTTTAATTACATTTTTGTGTTCTTTTTAATCAGAAGCCACCTCATAAACAACTGTGGATGCTTTTGTAACTCGCAAGCAATTTGCAGGTTTATTAACCTGCTTACTTTTTTAAACTCACATTAACTTGTGGATTCAGTGAACTTGCTATCTGGACCTTTGGACTTGTTAGCCAAACCACAAGCCCTCACGTAGTTCATAAACCCCATTATGATATAAAACATAATAAGTTATAAAAAGTGTTAAGGATCCCTTCAAACTTCCATTTTTCCCTTTCTGTAGAGTTATGTTTCTCCTTATTTATGTAATTTTGTTGAATAGTAATTAAATTATCATTTGAAATATCTTGACTTTCTATAATACATATTGATCCCTGATGGTGAATCTAAAAAAACATTGTTTTTTACTTAAATATTATTTAGAAAATAACACGCATATGTTTATATGTCATAAATATTAGATGGCTGTTATCTCATGTTAAATATTAGTTAATGTTTTTTAACATGTGGTTTTATTCAAAAGTTTCTTAATTTATTTCTCATTTTATACACCTTAAACTTCTACATTAAGAAATAAAATTATATACAGTAGGGAAGTAAATTGGTTTGTTACCTAGAAATATTGTTGTTTACATAAACCATTTTATAGCAGTAAAAAGACTAACTTAAAAAGATGTAATGCAGTCATTTTTGTACATTATTTCAACAAAAATTACTATCACTGTAATTTCAAAGCATTTGTGTGTCACTAAAGATTATTTTTTATGTCAACCTCAAAGATATATTGCTTCCCTACAACATGTTTTCATTAAGATTTAATATTGATATTTTATTGAGTAAGTCATTTTATTCCCTTGTTTCATCTGACATTAATTTCCTTGGGTTATTATTTAGCTTTCCCGCATTTTAAATTATTTCAACTTCTGCTTAATTTCTTAATTGGCACTTTTATCAATGTAGAGATACATGATCATTTTTCATAAGGGATTATATAATTATGGAGCACAGTAAGGTGAAATTTGCACTTTAATTATATTTTAAACATTCTCTAACATATATACTTTTGAATTTATTCAAGAAGATATCATGGCTCCTAAAACAGCCATAATTATAATATTTTCAACAAATGTGTTTTCTGGCAAGAGACTTCCGTGATACGTGCATCTGATGGAGTTTTTTAGAGTCTTGGTGGCCACTTTTCAGTTAAGGAACCAAAACTATAATGAACCCTGGGGTTATATAACACAAATACCAAATGTCTTGTTAGTTTGAGGAAACCTCTTTTATAGATCCAGTGTTAAAATTAATTTCCAAGTACACCCTTTCTACGTGGAGCTCTACTTTTTTTGAACTGTTTATGTTTATGATTTAAAAGCATGCTATTCAAAATGAAGCTATAGAAGTATATTCATACTTAGGAACTTCTCAGGGTAAGCTACCTGGAGCTCTCCCTCTTGTGGGGCAGTGCCTTCAAGACACAACATAGATACCCCAAAGCACCTTTGGTATGTGGGGAGTAGGAGGGAAGTAGATATGAGTAAGCAAGAAGTGGGCCCCGCAAGACTCCCTGCACAGAGAAAAAAAGAAACTGAACAGGAGAAGCAGAACTACACTGGAGACTTAAGGGTCAAACCCAGAAGTATACTTTCCCTAACTTTAGACGGGAGTATAACATTTGTCATTAATGCATAAAATAACAGTTGAGGTTAATAGAAGTACAGCATGCTAAAAGTTGAAAAACTGATAATAAAATACATTAATCATTACAAAATAAAATCTAACAATAGGAAGTGGTACATATAGAAGAAACCCTCAAATGTGGGCTGTTCACATTTCTAGAAAGCTTAGCCATAGGGCAGTGAGGTCTAACAAAAATGTGCTTTAATAAAGTTTGTAGTTCCTTCACTTTACATTAGGATAGAACATGCTTTACTGAAATATCCTCCTAGTATGTACACTATGACCAAAACTATGTGGATACCTAACCATCACATCTAACTGAGCTTGTTGGACAGTTTCCAAAATCATCAGAATTAATATGGAGTTTACCCCAGTCATTTGTGAGATCAGCATTCCTATTCATCCCAAAAGTGTTCAGTGGGGTTAAGGTCAGGGCCCTGTACAGGAAGTGCTCTAGGAGACCAGAATAACAAAGATCAATCAGGGGAGAAGGAGAAGCGTTTCTGCTCTTTTCTTTCTCTGTGGATCCGTCTGCAGGAGGGTGCTATAAGTGAGGTGTCAGGCTCCTACCTTGCCTCCTTGTCATCCACGAAGGTCTTCACTCGGGGACAACACCGGACGCCTGCTCCTCCATCTGCGGACCACGTGTCGCGTACTAGTATAAGATATCTACCAAAGATATATTAAAACTACTCATTTTCCAAAGGTGATTATTTTCCATAGTGTAATACTGGTTCAAAGAGAAAGCTTAATATAATTTGAGACAGAACACACCAACGTGATGCAGAGCAATACTTACATATCAGCTAAAAGTGATAGGAGTAAATCCTACTTTATTTCAGAATCCTTAGATGAGGAAACACTCAAATTATTTTAAGCTGTTTGATGTTATATGGTATACATGGGAGAGAATATATATTTGTTATGTATTATACATAGCTCATCTTTGTTTGTAATGCCCAACATTTTGTCTCTTTATAAAATGAACACATGCTACAGTTTGTCTTTGTGTGTCAAAGCTTTTTCACTACATAATATCTTATTCTAGTCTACTGCTTTTCTGAATTAATGGGTGCATTACTTACAATGCAGGTGGTACTCATGATTCACTGGATCATTTTCAATTACCTCTTCATTGTCCTTCAAAAAGTCCATCAAATCTGCTTTCCATACTAAATATCATACCTGGGTTTTTGCCAAAGTTTCATCTGTTCCAAAGCAAAATTCCTGCATATTCATAGTCACACAGATTTTGACAGCAGGTAAGAACCTATTGATTTATACTGCCCGTGTTTTAGCAAAAAGAATCGACTCAATATTTGCTCAGAAAACCTTATGATTATTAGAAATATTTGTGATATTACTGAACTCCCCAAAATTTAAGAATAAACTCAAGATATGTGTTTTATGCAATTCCTATGTAGCTTTTGCTGTTTTATCCAATGAGAAAAATATACCGTATTTGCTCCATTATAAGACAATGTTTTTCAAAGCAAATGCTGTGCTGCTGCCGGCACTTCTACCAGGGCTTCTTTTACCAAGCGGCAAAAGCGCGGGCAGCAGTGGAGATTGTCTACGCACATCGCGCAGACCTCCACCAGCTGCGGGGAATTCTCTTCTCTGGCAGCCAGCAAACGTCTGCTCGATGGATGCAGACAACCCCCGCTACTGCTGGCACTTCCGCCGGGGCTTCTACGACGGAGCACCGGCTTCACATGACCTTCCGGTGCTCAGTCATAGAAACCCTCAGCAGAACTAAGGCCACCCGCTGCCCCCAAAAGACACCAGGGAGTCAGAAGCACTCCAGAAATGCCTTTTAACCCCCT
The DNA here is from genome assembly GCA_023333645.1 of Sceloporus occidentalis. Taxonomy (NCBI): domain Eukaryota; kingdom Metazoa; phylum Chordata; class Lepidosauria; order Squamata; family Phrynosomatidae; genus Sceloporus; species Sceloporus occidentalis. Next base: position 7,134,431 of record JALMGF010000044.1, read on the forward strand.
ATATGCCACTCAGTCGCATGATATGCCTTTTAACCCCCTGCTGTGCTGGCGCTTCACGCTGATATGATATCATATTCCGGAGCTCAGCAGTAAAGCCGCACACACCACGGCAGAGCAGCGAGACAGAGGCCTTGTGCTCCCTTCGCAGCACTTCAGCAAGGTGAGTGAACTACAAAGAGGGGGTAGATAGTGAGATGGGGTAGATAGTGAAAAGAGGGCGAGGGGAAGATAGTGAGAAACGGGGGATAGATAGTAAGAAAGGGGATAGTAAGAATATTGAAAAAAATGAGAGAATGAATTAATATGTGGATGAACTGTGTGAATGAGTGAGAGAATGAATTAATGTGTGGATGAATTGTGTGAATGAGTGAAAGAATGAATTAATGTGTGGATGAATTGTGTAAATGAGCGAGAGGATGAATTAATGTGTGGATGAATTGCTGGAATATTAATATGGAAAATTAATGCATTCATGGATATGTGTATCATGGATGTGATTTAGGGAAAGGCAAAGATGGCACACGCAGGGTGAGTCTTGGGGACCAAGATGGCACAGACAGGGTGTTTATGGGACAAAGATGGCACCCAAATGGGACAAAGATGGCACGGGCTGCTTGGGAACAAAGTTGGCTCACTCTGGACTGTAATCTGTTTGTGTAATCTGGGTGCTGGTCAGGTTCAATGTGGGCAATGTGGATGCCAGGGCTCACCTTTGGGGTGTGCAACCTGTTATCTATGCCTGTAATTTAGGGGGGTTTATCTATAACTTTAATGCTGAGTTTACATGTGATTTTCAGTTGATCTATACCTGCAAAGTTGGGTTTGTGTGTTATTTTGTTGATCTATACCTACTATGCTAAGTTTTCTTACATTATTTATGTATACATGCAAATATAGGGTTTGTATGTCTTATTCAGTTGATCTATACATGCAAGTGCTATTTACATGTGTTGTTTATTTGTGCATTAGTGAATGAAAGGACATCTCTGGAATCTACTCCCAACAAACCTTCAGCATTCACCCTCCCTCCCAACAGTCAAGAAACGTCTCAAAACCCACTTCTTCAGAGAAGCATACCATCTTAGCTGCTAGAACTTCCTTGTCATTGATACAACCACCACACTACCTCTCACTCTTTCTCTGTGCCTTATACCCCCCCACACTATCTCTTACCCTTTCTCTGTGCCTTATGTTTGTCACCCCATTCCCTCAAGAATGTAAGCTTGCAAGCAGGGCTCTCTACACCTAATGTATCAGTTTGTCTTAGTCTGCCAATTCTTGTCTTGTCATACCCCTTGAATATATGTATTGTATTAAGCGCTGTGTAAACTGTTGGCGCTATATAAATAAAAGATAATAATAATAATAAATGGACTCTTTGGATGATTATGGGGGAGAGAACTCTCAATGTCACGATAGGGTCAGAAGCAGGGAAGACTGCACTGACTATCACAGTCAACCCCTAATCTGCAGTCAATGTGGCCAATATTTTTTTTTTGGTGTGGGAGCAGGGAGAGTGATTGCAGACTAGAAATCCTTGCCTAGGGTCCATTTTTTTTATATTTAGAAAACAATTATTAGCTGTATTTACCTATATTTAATGTATTAAACGTGCATTATTTTTACCAGTGTTTCATGGTATATATTATTGTACTTGTTTGCAAAAAAAGAGATGGGGAAAGTGGGGTAGGTGATATTGAGAAAAGAGGTATCTGATGGGGAGAAAGAAGGGGGTATCTGATGGGGAAAAATGTTATCCCCCAGATTTTAGGGGTTCCTACGCCCATGTTTTGAGGTGCCCTGTGCAGATCACCCCCGTGGTGCCCCCTCCTTGTGATCACCCCACATAGTCACTTTGTCCCCTCCTTCACTGTACCACATCTCTCTTTTCACCTATCATGTAGTTCAGGTATAGATGAAATAAACAACACATAGAAACACAGAATTGCATGTATAGATCAAGTGAATAAGACATACAAACTCTGTATTTGCAGGTATAGAATAAAAAAAAGCACATGGAAACACAGTATTGCAGATATCACAAGCAAGCTCAGTATTGAAGGTATTGATCAAATTAATAATGCTTGCAAAACCCTAAATTGCAAACATAGATCACAAGTTGCACACCTCAAAAGCCAGCCCTGGCACCCAGATTGCATCCACGGGACCTGCCCAGCACTCAGATTGGAAACATTGTCTTTTTAACTAAATCCGCTCCTAGGATAGGTTGCAGATATTTTTGTATATTACATAAGCATGGGTATGAATTACTTAAAGTATTTTGTTCAACATTCTATATTGTATTTACCAGACCACAATAGTTATGAAAGAAGACCTTCAGAATTTTTTTCTTTATGCAGCACATAATGCTAAGGAACAAAATTGAATGCATATTTCTTAGAGAGTTGTTAAAAAGGGTAGTTTGTGTGTATATATGGAATATAGATGTGGTTTCTTTCAACTGTTGATTGTTTCCGTTGTTTCACAAATAAATAATTCACAATAGGGTATAGTACAAGGACACATCTCCTCTTTTTTCATTACTATATCCGTTTTGTCAAGCTTTACTTTTTCTAAAAAAACAAACAAACTGCATTTCATACATACATACATATTATTACTGAAGTCTAACTTGGTCAGTGATAGTTTTTAGATAACAGGAATGCAGTAACCATATAGACAGCGTGGCAGAGACAGATGGAAGAGCAATGTCTGAGATGCAGCCAGAGACAGTAACCAAATATATGGTAATGACAGTAATATTCACCGGGTGTCTATGCTTAGGAGATGTACTTACTACTTCCCAATACTCCCCTGAATTATGCATTCCTTAATATTTATAGTATGTACAGTAGACAGAAAAAAACAGCAGAAGAGAAATACACCCTCTCTGGAGGAATTTATTCCCAATTTATGAATTTCTTCTGTAGAATGACAGCAGATGAGAAATACTTAGTATAATCATCTTGGTATAGAGAATGTCCCTGAGGCAATTTCTTATCTGTATATGGCACCAGAATGTTCTCTCCAGATTGTAATATAATTTATCTTCAAAACTACATTTTTTCCGGTGTCCGCTTGTGATAATAAACTCCAGATATTGACATTACACAGCTCCTCGCTTAAGACTTAATAGGTATATATTTTTTTTAGTAGCCATTTTTTATGACAATTTTCTTTTGTTGTAAATGTTTGTCAACACATTTTATATACATGCTAGTCTTTGCTATACTGATCAATTAATGTGTTTTTTGCCCTGATTTGAGCCTGCTAATTAATCTCATGCCTGTTACGTCTCTACCGTGTTTTTTGGGGCAGCTAAGATTATCCTCTTAGGTTAATACAGTATAAATTGAAGCTAAACTTTATATATATATATATATATATATATATATATATATATATATGTTAATATAAAGGACACCTTTTTTGTATTACCAAGTGAAATGCAAACTTCATGTCAAATATAAAAAATATATATATAAGCACTTTTCTTATGCATGTGTGGGTTTCTAAAACAAATGTACCATGCCACGTGGTTTTTCATCATTCATCATGGATTTACAGTGCACGCTAGGCCAACTAATGAAGACAGTCTGATGCTAACTAATGAACACATGTAAACTGTAGCCATGAAACAGGCAATACCTTTAAAACCACAAACCCTGATTGATGGCCTCTAAAATGAACTGGGTTACCACTGAAAAACACCACTTTCCCTACATATTCTACATTTTGCAAATAAACAATTGTCATTTTCATTCTCAGTTTTACGATGAATTTAAAATAAATTATTTTATATTATTAAGTGTAACTGGGTAAGTGAGAAGGATAAGAGGAGGGTGTTGGACATGCAGCCAAGTTAGTAATGATTGTTTCTCAAGCAAAGCAGAATGTGAGGGCTAATTTAAGAAAGCCTCAGATGACGCATGCCTGTAACAATTAGGTTTCATTATGAAAAGGGGATTTTGAGCATTTTGAAGTTGTAAACTGATGCTTAATGTGACATAATTTTTTTGCCCATAACCATATCATGTTTCTTGTTTCCTGCCCCCACTTGCTGTAAATATATCAATATTTGTTTAGCATCTAAATAATAACTTAACAAATATTTTGCTCCTGAAATTTAGTCTGAGGAGTTAAATATTCTAATAAATATTCAAAGCCTACCCTTGTTGAATGTTTGAGAGCTGTAATTATCCTCTCTAGGAGATACTTCCAAAATCTACTGATATTCCCACTCTTTTCACATGACTAGAAAACTAATAAGAGAATGCTATCAAAATGACTTTATGTCGCTTTACAATCTCTAAACATGAGAACTGAAGTGTTTCGAAGATATAATGGTACCAGTCCAATTTCAATGGAAGATGCATTTCTCATTTTAAGAGGTTTATTACAAAGGTCACCACTGAATAAATAGCATGTGGAAATAAGATACTTAATGGAAGTGCAGAAAACTGCAACAGTGCATAGAAATATTACAAATGAGAACTATCCAGTGAAGTTGTAGCATTCATTGAGAGAGTCATGATTATTTTTTTAACCATCTAAACATTTTCTATCATTGTTCCTTAGAATGTCCCAGATGAATTAAAATGTGTATTTTTGTTCACATTTTTTATAATCCCAATAAAAACACAGTTTATATGGGGAGGGCAATTCATCTGGAAAATAAGAATGTTAGATCAACACAGTTTTACACATCAAATACGAAGTTAAATCTTAAAATTAGATGTTACCTTTGCATGTTGAAGTAACAAAATTAACATAAAGCAAACATAAATTGGTGAAGAAATACTAAATAAAGAAACTGAAAAATAACAAAGATTTCAATAGCATGTTTTGTACCTTTTTTCCCTTAGTTATTTTTTCTGTTCCCCGCTAAATCTCTTTATTAACTACACTAGTACAGTCAGCAAAGGTTCTAGTGTCTTGAAATTGGAAAAACCTTGAGTTATTTGTAAGTCAACTCTAACAGGCAGCCAGGTCACAGAAGGGACTAAATGTAATAACACATATTATACAACAGCATTTCATACATATTTTTATACAAGGGATTCTACAAAACTAAATCCAAGTTAAACATAAACAAAGGAATTTTCTTCAGAAGCGATAAAACAGTATTGAAAAGAAGGGTGTTTGTATATGCTCGTAATGATCTCTCCTTTGGGAGATTGTCACAGTGTTCCATGATTCAAGCAAACCCACTCAATCGGCACATTTCCCACAATTGAACGTTTTTGTGTTTATTTTTTTCAATTTTAATACATATTGCTTGATCTTTTATAGCAAGTTTATTGATAGTTCATGCGACAATCTAGTTTCATCTCATATAACAGGTTTATTATTAAGATCTAACTTTTTTGTAATGTTGCTCAAGATTCATTTTGAATTTTCTGTGTTTCTCAGTTGTGATCATAAAGTGCCTAAGCATACTGTGTGTTGAAGCCACTTAGTGGCAGACATTTACCTATTTATAGTGATTATCATTCTGTAATTATTCTCTGAAATATGAAATATACAACCCTTCCCTTAATGGGAGGTATCCATGAATAATTAAACATTTCAAGAGATATACTGAAACAATATATACAGATTTAACAATAAGAATTATACTACATATAATTGTTTTTTTACTACGGTATATATTTATAAATGTGGTTTTGTAGTAGCACATACGTAACACCTTCATTCACCCCCAGGGTTTTCTATTTTCTTCTGTAGGTTAATAGAGGCAAGCAAACTAATCAGTTGCAGTTTATGAGCTACTTCGATACTTACTTAACATATTGTTAAGGGTATGCACATAAACTATGTAGGTTACCAGTCTCAAGCATAGGGGAAACTTGGGTCCGATACAAGAAATCTCCAACTAAAGTAACAGGAGACAGAACACAGTTAGGGTTCGATTTTTTATTGTCAATTTCTTATACTTAACTCTGTCCAATTTCAGCAATGTTTATTACATAACCAAATAACCATATCCTGTGGCGACATAGGTAATATTTGGGATATATTTTACTAGCCTTATTACAGCAAGCCTCACTATACACTTATTTATATCACATTTCCAGCCATCTTAGAATAGCTGTATAGTCATACACATAACAACAACTGAGAAAAACCTCATATTGTGCTTGTAAGTGTTAAAAATATAAACCAAATTTGCAAGGGTACTTATAGACAACAGTGTTATATGTGATTAATCCACTATGTTATCGTTTCAAGAACCAGAGTAAGTAAATACTCTTTATAAACAAAAATGCACCATTAACACATATCCACTCAATTGTATTATACATAACCGTTCATAATCTATTCACCTATTTAAACCCGCCTAAAATAACAAGAGACAGCACACAGTCAGGGTGCCATTTTACATTTCCAATTTCTTATACTAAACTCTGGCCAAACCTGTACATTACCCTACTGAAAGTACCTGCATCATCTACTGTTCTGGGAGTAGAATAGCATCTAAGCTGGTCTTAATATATAGGTAGATAACAGCCAACACTAAATAAGATAATTCCCACAAACAAAATAAAGGTGTTTATTGTCATAATAGTTTTACATGGTTTCTGTACATGTACAACTCTTGTTTTTCTACCAAAATGTTTTATGTATACCAGAGCAATTCAGTGTGGTCTTCATTTCAACATCTGGTTGGCTCAAACCCCAGCTTCAATGCAGTATTTTGGTTTTCTATGATCATCTCAACAGAAGCTTGCAACAATTTGTCTGATGGTGTCGGTTAGTCTAGCTTACTCGTTTGCTGCTCAATTAACCAATTGTTCAAACAAGCCTCAGCACAATGCTTTTAACACAGAAGGCTATGATTTGTATATATAAGATCACAGAGTTACACAAGATTGGCAACATGGTCCTCACTCTCTTGACTGCATGAATTATTGCGTTAAAATTGCTTGTGAAATTATGGCGTCTGTACTATGATTGCTACCTGAGATGTGACCATAATATTTGAAAGTTTTGGTCGGTCCTACTTTGGTTTACATTGGCTGCTCTTTGCAGATTAGGATTAAAATTTCTACTACAGCGGAGGTATCCATTTGTACTGGTCATCTGAATTGTACCTTTTAAGAGACTTCTGTGCTTATGTTTGCATATTTTTATTTGTGTGGCACATTTTTAAATTTGGTACATAATTATACTTCAAACGTGCATAATTTACTTATGTTCTACTTAAATATAAGTTGTTTATGTGTTAATATACAGTGAAATCCATTTTTACTTAATCTACTTTTGTAATTTAAAAAGGAGTGTAGCAGAATTCAGTGTTACTGAACACTACGGAACACTACTATTAAAAGTTATGGTGAATGAACGTTATTATAGCAGGTTAAATGTTTTTGCCACACATATGAGATGTACTTCCTATGGTTAGAAACATAAAACTTGATGACAGAACCATTTCCTGATGTAAGGGATTGAAACATCCTATCAATCCTTGGTCTGATCCATTATCAGTCCTTGGTCTGGTCCCATAGTGATGTCTATCTCATGATACTTTAAATTCCCTAACTGTATTAACCTCCACCACTTCTTATGGGAGACTGTTCCATTCATCTACTCTCCTCTGATTAAAATATAACTTCCTTACACTACCTCTTAGCCTCTGACCGTCTAGTTTTAGACCACAACTTCTTGTTCTTCTTGTTCATTGCTCCTCCTTTCAAATGAGCTTGCCTCCTGTACTTTGTAAGATCCCTTTAAGTATTTTATATTGCATCTCTTCTCTCTTTCTTTCCTCCAAGCCATTCATATTGAGATGTCTTAGTTTTTCCTGATTATTTCTAGCTTGCACACCACATACTATTTTTGTAGCCCTCCTCGTAACTCAGTTAACTACAACCTTCTGCCTCTTGTCCCTCAACCATTGCCTTATCCATTCAACTATTTTGACACCCAAACCCAAAGACTGCATTTTATTTAAGTTTTCTGTGGTGGGCAGTGTTGAAACTTACTGAAATCTAGATAGGCTATATCAACAGTTCCTTCCTCTATTACCTCAGTTATCCAGTCAAATAAATAAATCATTAGTTAGTTTGACAGGATCTCCCTGTAGTAAACCTGTGCTGTTTCTGATCATTCAAACAATTTACTTCCAGATATTTAACAATCCTATGTTTGCATGGTTTCAATTAATTTGCTAACAACTAATGTAATGACCTACTGGGCTTTAGTTTGCCCAATCTTCACTGTTACCTTTTATTTTGCTAAGTGGAACTACAATTGCCAACTTCCAGTCTTCTATAACTACTCCTGCCAATAGTGACTGGTTAAATTAGTCTGTCAACCATTTTGCCAGGACACTTCAAAGTTCCTTTAAAAACTTTGGGTTACCCCATAAGGTCCCATAAATTTCTCCGCTCACATATATATTTAGCATATTTTGTTAACCTCATCAGTGAACACCTCATCAGTGTATGTTTTGGTGCATCTAATAATGTGCTTTACCTCCTTAAACTTCACTTCACATATTTTCTTCCACCTTCTTCATTTTGAGTGTGTTTATAGTTCCTAAAAGTTAGCTTTTTCTCTTTCAGTATATTTGCCACATATACTCACCTGAAACAAATTATTGGCATCAGCTGTTTGATTTCTTCAGCGGCCTTACACCAATTAGGACAGACCGGCTGCTTTATAAACCAGTAGGCAGAGTGTCAAGAGCATGCATCAGATGAAGCGATAAGTGAAACATGTAGTGCGTGTTGACGACAATGGGAGGAGGAGTAGCATTACGGAAGTGGATTAGAGGACCAAGACGGCGTCTCTTTGTAGTAGCGCTGCTACGAAGTTTGAAGCCTGGACTCTGTAAAATCCGAAACGGAGGACAACAAGTTTGCCTTTCTTTTATACATTACAATTATCGTTTTTCCCTACTCCCCTCTGCTGCCTACCTTCTTTATCTACAACTACCAGTGTGGGATAAAGAAACTCCTAAGGAGACCATTACACTCTATGTATGGGCATATTTATGCCCTTTAAATTGTAAGGGTCCGATCTGCTTAATAGCATTTTTTAAGACCTACTTTGATATACTACACCATAATTTTTTTTCTTTCTTTTTTCTCCTCCCTTTAAATATGAACCTTTTGGATACTGTGTGTGGGAACTCTCGCTGGAAGGGTATCGTTGTACATATTATTTTTGTGTATTTATAATTTACTCACTTATTATTTGGGTGTGCAGACACTTGTGTGGTTTTGATTTAATTTTATCATCAGCTTTTGTCAAAGTTTGCTGTAGTATAATTAGAGTTTTTTCACACACATTCTACTATCGCCTCCTAAACTTCAATGGTGTCTCTAAAATGCCTTGATAGCGAGGCATTCAGCGACACCAAACACCCTCTGGAGAGCAGTCACAATCGCCGCTGCGAGAGATTTTGCAACTCGCAAGATGGCGGCAAGATGAGAACTCAGGCTCCCCTTGCAGGTTGAAAACAGGAACTGCATTTAACCATGCAAGTCAATGGTTTTGAAATAGCAAATTGATATTTGTACTTATTGCCCCATAACATGCAGAAACAAAAGCAAAAAAAGGGTATTTCTAAACTCAGGACAAAAAAAAATATCTATTTAGTTTGTATAGCTGAATAAAATATTTTTCAAGTAATTTTTTTCCTCAAATGTTCATATTTTATACTCTTTTTTTATAGTAAATGATATGATACAATCAAAAAAATGAAATCTAAAGAAAGTCCTTCTTGTCCTGAAAAAAACAATATATAACTTGTGTGGGTTCAGTAAAAGGGAAAACATTTTTACAGCGAAACACGAGCACCGCAGAAATGTTAAAATAACTAAGGGTACCAAAAAATAAAATCAGTCATTATCACAAAGGAGTTAAGGACTTGCTCATAAAAGTAAACTTTATTTTTTCATTATGTTGGAACTGGATGGTTCCCCTGATGGAACTGATGAAATTTTTTTCACATTGTGAGTAGAAGGCGTTATTAGGAGAGACCCTCTTGGAAACGTTTAAAAAAATTTTTAAGGGATGCCGCTATCTTGCTAGAGGAAAATCTCTCGCAGTAGCGCTTGTGACTGCTCTCCAGAGTGGTCACAGTGCGTCCTGGGGTGAGTTTCCGGTGTTGCTGTATGCCTCGCTTTCGTGGCATTTCAGCGACACCATTTAAGCGTAGGAGGCGATCAGACATCTGTGGCTATATTATATATGACGATGTCTGGGGAGGGGCCGCATGGGGCCCATGCTCCCGATCTCAGTGTTGCTGAATGCATTGACAACCATTTTAAAGTCATGAGATGCCAGGATGAGTAAAATATTTTTCAAATAAAAGTGAGAAAAAGTGTTTTGGTTTTTTTTCAATTTTTCAACATATTTTATTGTTTTATAGGAAATTAGAAAGCCCTTTTTGTCCTGAAAAAAAAACAATATAAAACTTGTGTGGGTACACTAAATGGGTGAGGAGAAAATGACAGCTAAACACGGGCACCACAAAAGTGTTAAAACAGCCTTGGTCACAAATGGTACAAAAAAAGCCTGGTCCTTAAGGGGTTAAGGACAGAGCTGTTTTTATTTTTTGGACCATTTGTGACAATGGTACAATGGTTTTAACACTTTTGCGGTGCTCATGTTTAACTGTAATTTAACCCACACACATATATATTTTTTTCAGGACAAGATTGGCTTTCTTCAGATACCATTAGTTTGAACATATCTAATTTACTGTAAAAAAAATATAAACTATGGTGAAAATTGAAAAAAACCTGCTAGAGAGATTCTACTATTTGTCCTGAGTTTGTAAACACCCAATGCTTTTATGTTTTTTGCAAGTTATAGGGCAATAAGTACAAGTAGCATATTGTTATTTCAAAACCATATTTTTTTAAATTGGTCATTCTGACCCCATAAGCTATTTGGGACATCTTTGAGGACGGTCAGTTCAACTTACCTCCATCAAACCATATTTTTGAAAACTAAACATCCCAGGATATTTCAAATGATAGTATGTTAACTCTTTCTATGTACTAATTATACTACCATTCTACTACCAGCGCCCAGTGAGCCTGTGCCCATGCCTAATTTGGCACACCTTTAAACCCAGCCAATTCCATTTACTTAGTGAAACCATGTATTATAATATGTAAGCTTGCGAGCAGGGCTCTCTCCACCAAATGTATCGGTTTGTCTTAGTCTGTCAATTCTTGTCTTGTCATATCCCTTGAATTTATGTATTGTATTAAGCGCTGCGTAAACTGTTGGCGCTATATAAATAAAGGATAATAATAATAATGTATAATATATAATATTGGGGAAATCAACTGCCCCTAAATTAACCCCCACCTTCCCTAACTTTCAGCAGCCCAAATATAAATTTTATACTTACCGTTAGATGAGTTGCTGAACAGAGTGGATGCTATAAGGAAAGGGGCGGGGCCAATCATCAGTGTGACTGCAGGGAGGAACTGGGAAGTGGTAACTGCCGTGGGGGCGTTCGATGGGAATATGGGGCGGCTTTTTTTGCTGCCCCCCTGAAATGTGCCGCCCAAGGCAGTTGCCTTGTCTGCCTCGTGAAGGATTCAGCAGGCTTGATGATCATGTAACATATACAGGTCATATACAGTAAAATAAATGTGCCGGGCGGATGAATAAACACATTGGTATTTACAACTTATTTTAATCTGCGTATGGTTGTAGTTGAGTTATTACTTGTCCGTTCTCCTATAACCATAAGCTGCTTCCCAATATTTGGACCTAAAGATGTGCTGTGACCTTAAACAAATACTAAATGTTTTTAAAGATTTTGTTTGAAAAAAATATAGTTATGAAAAACACGGATTTGCCCAGTTGCTACAGCTCATGAGCTGGGATCGTATTTCTCTTTCAGCCATCCACAAAGACATTACCTTAAGCTTTAATCTAATGCAAAACAATCAAACTCATGATCAAGACCACTGTTTTGGAGACTAAACAATTTAGACAATTATACCCGGTGTTTTCATACCCCAACGTATTTAAAAATGAATTGCCCAGTCTTGTGCACTGTTAATAGTTTGATTGCATATTAGCAGAAAGGGATACCTGGGCATATAGAAAAAGTATGTAGCGTCACATAAGCACCTCAAGGTCTCTTCATCAGATGGAATATACCTGTGGAACTGTCACCAACACAGCTTAACTACCATTAACTGTTCCCTCACGTTCCCCCTGCTGAAGTCTTGCATGTTTAATTGCACACACAAGACTTCAGAGGAAAGATTAGAATTTACACGTAAATGTGGAGTCTTCTTACAAAGCAAAGAAAATGCTGTTGAACAGTCTGTAACTGACCGGCTACTTCCCTAATAAAAGAGAGACTAGTGAGGTTCTATAGACTACAGCGCCCATCATCCTCACCCAGAATAATGATGATGATGAGGGTGATCAGAGTTGTAGCTCTCAAAAGCTGGAGATCTGGGGCAAAAATATCTATTCTCTACCTATATTTTTAATTTAGGTTTACTTTGGAACTAAACCACCTTCTTATGTGTAACTTTGTTATATTTTGTGATGTCACCCAAATTTAACGGTTGAAAACATGCATATAAGAGCACACCTATTGAATAAGAGCGCAAAGGGGTTTAAAAATATTTAGTCAATTATTAGTTAGAGGTCTATGTTACATAGCCTCTTTTCCGCCACGCTTCTATGAAAGACGGACAGTAACTTAACAGATGGAGAGGAATCACTGAAGGATACACCAACTTTGTGCTGGTCCTAGACCAAATGACACCCTAGACACCCTTCTCTTGTGTCATCTTTGTACCCAGTTTGTCCGTGCCGTCTGTTACAACAGCTTGTCTGTGCCATCCTAGTGCCTAAACAGCATGTCAGTGGCCCCAAAGAGCCACTTACCTTCAGGAGTGGTTTGTGTCTCTTTCTCCATGCTGTTTGCAGACTGATCCAGCATGCAAGAAGTAGATGTGTTGTCACTTCTCTCACACTATATCCCTGAACGCTATGTCTAACTGATCCAGCATGCAAGGAGAAAGTGTGAGCGATAATCCGATTGGGTAATCTTTACACTCTTTATGATGCTAGCTGCACCTAGTGGCTTTAAAGGGATGGGTGAGTAGTCAGAATAGTTGACAGGCTCCCTAGAGTGGGGGCGGGGTTAAAGTTATGACCTCTACGTCTTTGATTGTTATGCCCCCATGGAGGGGTAGGCACACAGAGAGTCCCCATAAAAAATATTAAAATAAAAACACACACAAGCAGAACTAAGAGACTAAATAAACTTTATTATTCAATTAACTGAAGCGGATCTAAAAAATATTTGCTACCTCAGGACTCATTACCCTTTTGGGGAAAGCCTCTGGGGAACCATGTCTGAAGAGTCGCCCTTCCCTCTGGGCATTAAGAGGATGACTGATAACATATAGAATGTTTTAGAATGCAATTGTACTTTTCAATTTTTTACATTATTATTTCATTCCCTCTGTATGCTCCAAACTTCTACAGTTGCTGTTATTTTTGCATTCCTTCATTTTGACTAGGACTTAGCAGTAAGAGATGGTGGCAGTAATAGGCTGTCCCTCACCTTGAGTGATCCGTGTTGATTTCCTGCAGATGATAGAGAACTTGGGGAGAATACAATGTGTAAGCTCAAAGACAATTTTGGCCAGTTTCACATACACCCTCACGATCGTCAACTTCATTCAGTAGCACAAAGAAACACATAGCTAGGCCGACTGCAAAGGCAGACACCACCGTCACCTCCGATCTGTGTCACATACACCCTGAATTGCGCAGACACACCTCTCGCTTTAGGCCGGTTGCACAGAAAAAAATCAGCCATCTTAGTTTGTTTGCACAGACAGACGCTTTGTTGCCTTTGGCCAGACTCAGATAAACCTACACCTTAGGCCGGTTTTGCCGACAGACACAACAATCACCTTACCCCAGTTGTGCCAACAGACACCACAATCGCCTTAGGCCGGTTGTGCCAACAGACACAACAATCGCCTTAGCCCAGTTGTGCCAACAGACACCACAATCACCTTTGGCCGGTTGGCCGGATATGCCAACAGACACCACTGTCGCCTTCGGCTGGTTGTGCCAACAGACACCATTGTCACTTTCGGCCAGCCTATACCCCTACCACATTTGCCTTAGGCCGGATGTGCCAACAGACACCACCATCGCCTTTGGGCAGTCTCACATACACCCACACCACAGTAGCCTTAGGACGCATGTGGCAACAGACACCGCTGTCATCATCGACCAGGCTCCATACACTTCTACCACTGTTGCGTTATGCTGGTCTGGCCAGAGGACACCACCGTCACCTTCAGCCAGTGTCACATACACGCAAACCACGTTCGCATTAGGCCTGATGTGCCAAATCACACACCACCGGCTACTTTGGTCAATCGTTCATGCATCCAAATGACATTTTCCTTAGGCCGGTTGTGTTAACAGACACCATTGTCGTCTTCGGCCAGACTCAAATACACCTCTACCACTGTCTCCTTAGACCGGATGTGCCAACAGACACCACTGTCGTCTTTGGCCAATCTCACATACACCCAAACCACGTTCGCCTTAGGACAGATGTGTTAATAGACACAATTGTCATCTTTGACCAGTCTCACATAGAAACATAGAAAGTGACGGCAGATAAGAACCAGTAGGCCCATCCAGTCTGCCAAACCTCTGAGTACTTTCCTTTAGTACTTGCCCTTATCCTATATCTAGCTTGGCCTTATGCCTATCCCATGCTTGCTTAAATGACTTTACTGTATTAACATCTACCACTTCTGATGGGAGGCTATTCCATGCATCCACTACCCTTTCCATAAAGTAATATTTTCTGATGTTACCATTAAACCTTTGCCCCTCTAGTTTATGCTTGTGTCCTCTTGTTGTGGTAGTATTTCTCCTTTTAAATAAACTCTCTTCCTTTACCTTGTTGATTCCCTTTAAGTATTTAAATGTTTCTATCATATCCCCCCTGTCCCGTCTTTTTTCCAGGCTATATAGGTTAAGATCCTTTAACCTGTCCTGGTAAGGTTTATCTTGTAATCCATAAACCATTTAGTAGCCCTTCTCTGCACTTTCTCCAACATTTCTATATCCTTCTGGAGATATGGTCTCCAGTACTGTACACAATACTCCAAGTGAGGTCTCACCAGTGATCTGTACAACGGCATGAGCACTTCCCTCTTTCTACTGCTAATACCTCTCGCTATACAACCAAGCATTCTGCTAGCATTACCTGCTGCTCTACTGCATTGTCTGCCTACCTTTAAATCCTCAGAAATAATTACCCCTAAATCCCTTTTCCTCCTTGAGGTTAGGACAGTACCAAATATTCTATACTCTGCCCTTGGGTTTTTATGCCCCAGGTGCATTACTTTGCATTTATCTACATTAAATGCCAATTGCCACAGCTCTGACCATTTTTCCAGTTTTCCTAGATCGTTTGCCATTTTGCTTCTTCCTTCAGGAACATCAACCCTGTTGCAAATTTTTGTGTCGTCAGCAAATAAACATACCTTTCCATCAAGTCCATCTGCAATATCACTAATAAAAATATTAAAGAGAATGGGTCCAAGTACAGATCCCTGAGGTATCCCACTGGTAACAAGACCTTGTTCTGAATATACGCCATTCACTACAACCCTCTGTTGTCTGTCACTCAGCCACTCCCTAATCCATTCAACAACATTGGGGTCTAAACCCAGAGATTGCAGTTTATTTATAAGTCTTCTATGTGGGACAGTGTCAAAGGCCTTACTGAAATCCAGATACGCAATGTCTACTGCACCACCTTGATCAATTACTTTAGTCACCCAATCAAAAGAATCAATAAGATTTGTTTGGCATGATCTTCCTGAGGAAAACCCATGTTGTTTTTGATCTTGAAACCCATGTGACTTCAGATGTTCAACAATCCTTTCCTTTAACATTGTTTCCATTAATTTCCCCACTACAGATGTAAGACTAACTGGCCTGTAGTTGCCCGACTCCTCCCTACTGCCTTTTTTGTGAATGGGCACAACATTCGCTACTTTCCAATCCCCAGGGACAACTCCCGTTACCAATGATTCGTTAAATATATCAGTTAACGGTTTTGCTAGTACACCCCCAAGCTCTTTTAATAACTTGGGGTGTATCCCATCAGGCCCCATCGACTTATTTGTCTTTACCTTAGACAACTGAAGTAGAACCTCCACCTCGATAAACTCACATATTTCAAATGATTCAGTCTTTTTTCCCAGCTGAGGTCCCATTCCATCATTTTCATCTGTAAAAACTGAACAGAAATATTCATTGAGGCAGTCAGCTAAACCTTTATCCTCTTCTACATATATTCCTTTTGTTTTTAGTCTAACTAATCCTTGTTTAACTTTCCTTTTCTCATTTATATATCTAAAAAATGTTTTATCTCCATTTTTTACTGAGAGGGCAATTCGTTCTTCTGCATGTGATTTGGCAGATCTTATAACTTTCTTTGCCTCTTTCTGCCTAATTTTATAAATCTGTCTATCTTCCTCACTTTGGGTATTTTTGTATCTACTAAAGGCTAACTTCTTGTCTTTCACGATTTTGGCCACTTCTGCCACAGCGGTTTCCTTAATTTTTTACTCTTACTGACCAGCCTAATACAATTTTCTGTTATCTTCAATAAAACAGCTTTTACAAAATCCCATTTCTCCTGAACGCCATTTAAATTGTGCCAGTCTGATAATGACTCCTCTATACATTCTCTCATTTTAGAAAAGTCAGCTTTTCTAAAATCTAAAACTTTTGTTTTTGTGTGGTGTGACTCAGTCAGTGTTCGTATATTAAACCACACAGACTGATGATCACTAGATCCCAAACTTTCACCTATAGAAATATCTGTTAACAAATCTCCATTTGTGAACACTAAATCCAATATGGCCTCCTTACGAGTTGGTTCCTCAACTACCTGTTTTAAAGATAATCCCAGTAAGGAGTTTAGAATATCCGCACTCTGGTACAACCAGCTACTTTCGTTTTCCAGTTTACATCAGGGAGATTAAAGTCACCCATGATTATAACATCCCCTTTCACTGTCATTCTAGCTATTTCCTCCACTAGTAGATTATCTAGTTCTTCTACTTGTCCTGGGGGTCTATAAATCACACCTATGCGAGTTACTTTACTTTTGCCAAATTGTACTGTAACCCAAACCGACTCTAAGTTCTCCTCACCAACTTATATTAAGTTAGATTTTATGTTATTTTTCACATATAGGGCCACCCCTCCCCCTTTCTTGCCCTTTCTGTCTTTTCTATATAAAGAGTACCCCGGTATTGATATGTCCCAGTCATTTTTCTCATTATACCATGTCTCAGTAACAGCCACTATATCAACATTCTAAGTTGCCACAACTGTTACAAGTTCATGGATCTTATTCCCTAAACTGCGAGCATTTGTAGACATGACCTTTAGCTTGTCATTTAACACCGATGCTGCAATCGCTTTCTGTCCTTGCTTTGGGGGGCAAAATATATACTTCTCCCTATTATCTGTATAGACCAAGCCCCCAGATCCACCCACCTGGTTACTAAGTAAATCGCCTTCCCTTTCTATACTGTCTAGCCTGGTATTTATCCCCCCCCCCATTCCTAGTTTAAAATCTCCTCCAACCGTCTAGCCAGTCTCTCCCCAAGCACATTGGACCCTCTTGAATTTAGGTGCGATCCATCACGACTATAGAGGTTGTACCCCAAAGCAAAATCAGCCCAGTGCTCTAAAAACCCAAAGCCCTCCTTCTTACACCAAGACTTCAGCTATGCATTTAGCTGCCTAATCTCCCGCTGCCTTTCTGGTGTAGCGCATGGCACAGGTAGTATCTCTGAGAATACTACCTTGGAGGTCCTTTTCTTAATCTTACTACTCAATTACCTTTTAGGACACTACATCTTCCTCTTACTATGTCATTGGTGCCAATGTGCACCAAGACAGCTGGATCCTCACCAGCCCCTCCCAATAATCTATCCACTCTGTTCGCAACATGCCGAACCTGGGCACCCGGGAGACAGCAAACCATTCGGTTGCTGCGATCAGAGCTACAGATTACCCTGTCTGTTTTCCTGATTATTGAATCCCCTACCACCACAACCTGCCTGGGCTTTCCTTCCTTTCGGATCCCCTGCACATTGGATGAGCTGCTCTCCCGGCTTTTTCCGGCTTTTTCCGGAAAGCCTACCTCTGAGTCTGCCTCCCCAACGTGCTCACTTAAAAGGGCAAATTTGTTGGGAGGGAGAGACTCTGGGCTGGCTTGCCTCTTCCTCTTCCCTTCCCCACTGCAACCACGTCTTACTGTTACCCAGCTATGTGCCTGACTCCCTTCTGACTGATCTCCTCCCTCATTGCTAGGGGCCCCATCTAAACTTTGCTCAGTGAGCAACAGACTCCTCTCAAGGTTGTCAATCTCTCTCAGTGTTTCAATGTGCCTCTTCAGAGCACCAACCTCAGCTTCCAGAGAGACCAATTGATCACACTTACCACAGCGATATGGACCCAGGAACTGCTGTTCCAAGCATGCATACATATGGCATGATGTGCACTGAGTGAAATCTCCAAGCTTGCTCATACTTTATAAAGGGACGTGAGCACTTACAGAATTTAAACAATTGCTTTATGTCACTTACCCTCCTTTCTGTTGCACGAACTGCTGTTGTGCACAAACTGGTCACTTACAGAAAGCAAGTCACTTAGAGAATGCAAGCCCCTTACAATGAGCAAGCTCTGTGACTTTAACCACATACACTACTACCTCTGTTGTCTTAGGCTTAGAGTGCAAACAGACACCACCGTCTCCTTCGACCAGTCTCACATATACCCCTACCACTGATGCCTTACGCTGGTTGTGCCAACACACACCACCGTCGCCTTCGGACAATCTCACATTCACCCAAACCAGGTTTTCCTTATGCCGGTTGTGCTAACAGACACCACCGTCACCTTCGGACAATCTCACATTCACCCAAACCAGGTTTTCCTTATGCCGGTTATGCCAGACACCACCGTCGCCTTCGGCCAATCATACACCCCCAAACCAATGTCACCTTAAGCCGGATGTGCCAACAGACACCACCGTCGCCTTCGGCCAGTCTCACATACACACCTACCACTGTGTGACTTTCTGCCCTGGTTTCCTGGCTCCTGTATTGTGCATTCAGATTTTTGACTGTCCCTAGTTCAGCCTCTAGTGGCCGCTCTGCCTATGTTTCTGCTCTCCTCCTATTGTTGTCACCTGGCCTCGTTACCTGCTGCCCTGCAGTATAAAGGGCTGTAGCTTCCTGCAAACTGGGCCTTGGCATTGTAGTAATAGGACCGGTTTGCCCTGGTCCTGTTCCTGAATTGTACCTGGCTTCCTTTTGTACCTGCTCCTGTATTGCTCCTGCCTTCAGCCCTGCGAGTGGGCTTCCTGTCGTGTGCCCTGCGAGTGGGCTTTCTGCCGTGTGCCCTGCGAGTGGGCTGCCTGCCGTGTGCCCAGCCTGAGGGCTTCCAGCAGCATGTCCAGTCCTGTGCTCTGCCAGTGAGCTTCCAGTCGTGTGTCCTGCCGGTGGGCTTCTATTTCAGCATCAGGCTTGCCAGTTCCAGTCCGGCACTTCTGTCTGCTGTGTGCCTGTCTATCTTGCACCATGAATCGCAGTGTAAAAACAGACAACGCTATCCCTGCACCGAGGCCCCTCGCTAACCTGTTTACCCAGTGTGTGACAAACTGTTGCCTTAGGCCTATAGTGCCAACAGACATCACTGTCGCCCTCAGCCAATCACACACACCCAAACCACGTTTTCCTTAGGCCGGATGTGCCAATAGACACCACCGTTGCCCTTGGCCAATCTCACATACAACCAAACCACATTTGCCTTAAAGCTGGATGTGCCAAAAGACACCACCGTAGCCTTTGGACGGTCCCACATACACCTCTACCACTATCACCTTAGGCTGCATGTGCTAACAGACACCACTGTTGCCTTCAGACAGTCTTGCATACACCTCTACCATGTTCTCCTTATGCCTGATGTGCCAACAGACACCACATCACCTTATGCCAAACTCACATATACCGCTTCCACTGTTGACTTAGGCCGGATGTGCCAACACACACCACTGTCACCTTAGGCCAGTCTCGCATACACAACTAGCACTGTTGTTTTACGCCGGTTGTGCCAAAAGACACTGCCTTCGGACAATGTCACATGCACCCAAATCACGTTAACCTTCGGCCGGATGTGGCAATAGACACCACCGTCGCCTTCGGCCAATGTCACATACACCTCTACCACTGTCAACATAGGTCAGTTATGCCAGCAGACACCACCGTCACTTTGGGCAAGTCTCACAAACACCCCTACCACGGTTACCTTACGCCGGTTGTGCCACCAGACACCACCGTCGCCTTTGCCCACACTCGCATACACAAGTACCACTGTCACCTTAGGTAGGTGATTCCAAAAGACACCACCATCGCCTTCGGCCAGTCTCACATACACACCTACCACTGTTGCCTTAGGACTATAGTGCCAACAGACATCACCGTCGCCCTCAGCCAATCACACACACCCAAACCACGTTTTCCTTAGGCCGGATGTGCCAAAAGACACCACCGTAGCCTTCGGACCGTCCCACATACACCTCTACCACTATCACCTTAGGCTGCATGTGCTAACAGACACCACCGTCGCCTTCGGACAGTCTCACATACACCTCAACCACGTTCTCCTTATGCCTGATGGGCCAACAGACACCACCGTCACCTTATGCCAAACTCACATACACCGCTTCCACTGTTGACTTGCAGACACTGCAGACACCACCTTCGCCTTCGGACAATCTCATGTGCACCCAAATCACATTAACCTTAGGCCGGATGTGCCAACAGACACCACCGTCGCCTTCGGACAATCTCACATTCACCCACACCAGGTTTTGTTTATGCCGGTTATGCCAACAGACACCAACGTCGCCTTCGGCCAATCACACACACCCAAACCACGTTTTCCTTAGGCCGGATGTGTTAAAAAGACACAATTGCTGTCTTCGGCCAGTCTCACATACATTCCTACCTCTGTTGTCTTAGGCTTACAGTGCGAACAGACACCACCATCTCCTTCGAACAGTCTCACATATACGCCTACCACTGATGCCTTACGCTGGTTGTGCCAACACACACCACCGTCGCCTTCGGACAATCTCACATTCACCCAAACCAGGTTTTCCTTATGCCGGTTATGCCAACAGACACCACCGTCGCCTTCGGCCAATCACACACACCCAAACCACTGTCGCCTTAAGCCAGATGTGCCAACAGACACCACCGTCGCCTTCAGCCAGTCTCACATACACACCTACCACTGTTGCCTTAGGCCTATAGTGCCAACAGACATCACCGTCACCCTCGGACAATCTCATGTGCATCCAAATCACATTAACCTTAGGCCAGATGTGCCAACAGACACCACCGTTGCCTTCGACCAATCTCACATACACCCAAACTATATTTGCCTTAAAGCTGGATATGCCAAAAGACACCCCTGTAGCCTTCGGACAGTCCCACATAAACCTCTACCACTATCATCTTAGCCTGCGTGTGCTAACAGACACCACCGTCGCCTTCGGACAGTCTCACATACACCTCTACCACTGTTGACTTAGGCCGGATGTGCCAACACACACCACTGTCCCCTTAGGCCAGTCTCGCATTCACAACTAGCACCGTTGTTTTACGCCGGTTGTGCCAAAAGACATTGCCTTCGGAAAATGTCACATGCACCCAAACCACGTTAACATTAGGCCGGATGTGCCAATAGACACCACCGTTGCCTTCGACCAATCTCACATACACCCAAACTACATTTGCCTTAAAGCTGGATGTGCCAAAAGACATCACCGTAGCCTTCGGACAGTCCCACATAAACCTCTACCACTATCATCTTAGCCTGCGTGTGCTAACAGACACCACCTTCGCCTTCGGACAATCTCATGTGCACTCAAATCACATTAACCTTAGGCCGGTTATGCCAACAGACACCAGCGTCGCCTTCGGCCAATCACACACACCCAAACCACTGTCGCCTTAAGCCGGATGTGCCAACAGACACCACCGTAGCCTTCGGACAGTCCCACATACACCTCTACCACTATCACCTTAAGCTGCATGTGCTAACAGACACCACCATCGCCTTCAGACAGTCTCACACCTCTACCACGTTCTCCTTATGCCTGATGTGCCAACAGACACCACCGTCACCTTATGCCAAACTCACATACACCGCTTCCACTGTTGACTCAGGCCGGATGTGCCAAGAGACATCACCGTCGCCCTTGGCCAAACACACACACCCAAACCACGTTTTCCTTAGGCCGGATGTGCCAATAGACACCACTGTTGCCTTCGACCAATCTCACATACACCCAAACCACATTCGCCTTAAAGCTGGATGTGCCAAAAGACACCACCGTAGCCTTCGGACGGTCCCACATACACCTCTACCACTATCACCTTAGGCTGCATGTGCTAACAGACACCACCGTCGCCTTCGGACAGTCTCACATACACCTCTACCACGTTCTCCTTATGCCTGATGTGCCAACAGACACCACCATCACCTTATGCCAAACTCACATACACCGCTTCCACTGTTGACTTAGGCCGGATGTGCCAACACACACCACTGTCCCCTTAGGCCAGTCTCGCATACACAACTAGCACTGTTGTTTTACGCCGGTTGTGCCAAAAGACACTGCCTTCGGAAAATGTCACATGCACCCAAACCACATTAACATTAGGCCGGATGTGCCAATAGACACCACCGTCGCCTTCGGCCAATGTCACATACACCTCTACCACTGTCAACATAGATCGGTTATGCCAACAGACACCACCATCGCTTTGGGCAAGTCTCACATACACCCCTACCACCGTTACCTTAGGCCGGTTGTGCCACCAGACACCACCGTCACCTTTGGCCACACTCGCATACACAAGTATCACTGTCACCTTAGGCAGGTGATTCCAAAAGACACCACCATCGCCTTCGGCCAATCTCACACAAACCACGTTCTCCCTAGGCCAGTTGTGCCAGCAGACACCACCTTCGCCTTCGGACAATCTCATGTGCACCCAAACCACATTAACCTTAGGCCTGTTGTGCAAACAGACACCACCATCGCCTTTGGACAATCTCACATTCACCCACACCATGTTTTCCTTATGCCGGTTATGCCAATAGACACCACCGTCGCCTTCGGCAAATCACACACACCCAAACCACTGTCGCCTTAAGCCGGATGTGCCAAGAGACACCACTGTCGCGTACGGCCAATGTCACATACACCTCTACCACTGTCAACATAGGTTGGTTATGCCAGCAGACACCACCGTCACTTTGGGCAAGTCTCACATACACCCCTACCACCGTTACCTTAGGCCGGTTGTGCCACCAGACACCACCGTCACCTTCGGCCACACTCGCATACACAAGTACCACTGTCACCTTAGGCAGGTGATTCCAAAAGACACCACCGTCACCTTCGGATAATCTCACAAACACCTCTACCACTGTCGCCTTAGGCCCGATGTGCCAATAGACACCACTGTCGCCTTAGGCCAGTCTCGCATACACAACTAGCACTGTTGTTTTACGCCGGTTGTGCAAAAAGACACTGCCTTCGGACAATGTCACATGCACCCAAATCACGTTAACCTTAGGCCGGATGTGCCAATAGACACCACCATCGCCTTCGGCCAATGTCACATACACCTCTACCACTGTCAACAAAGGTCGGTTATGCCAACAGACACCACCGTCGCTTTGGGCAAGTCTCACATACACCCCTACCACCGTTATCTTACGCCAGTTGTGCCACCAGACACCACCATCGCCTTCGGCCAATCACACACACCCAAACCACTGTCGCCTTAAGCCGGATGTACCAACAGACACCACTGTTGCCTTCGGCCAATTTCACATACACACCTACCACTGTTGCCTTAGGCCTATAGTGCCAACAGACATCACCGTCGCCCTCGGCCAATCACACACACCCACACCACGTTTTCCTTAGGCCGGATGTGCCAATAGACACCACTGTTGCCTTCGGCCAATCTCACATACATCCAAACCACATTTGCCTTAAAGCTGGATGTGCCAAAAGACACCACCGTAGCCTTCGGACAGTCCCACATACACCTCTACCACTATCACCTTAGGCTGCATGTGCTAACAGACACCACCGTCGCCTTCGGACAGTCTCACATACACCTCTACCACATTCTCCTTATGCCTGATGTGCCAACAGACACCAACGTCACCTTATGCCAAAGTCACATACACCGCTTCCACTGTTGACTTAGGCCGGATGTGCCAACACACACCACCTTCACCTTAGGTAAATCTCACATGCACCCAAATCACGTTAACCTTAGGCCGGATGTGCCAACAGACACCACTGTCGCCTTCGGCCAGTCTCACATACACCCACACCAAGTTCGCCTTGGGGCAGATGTGCCAAGAGACACCACCGTCGCCTTTGGCCAATGTCACATACACCTCTACCACTGTCAACATAGGTTGGTTATGCCAGCAGACACCACCGTCGCACATACACCGACATCACGTGCGCCGTAGGCCGGATGTGCCAACAGACACCACCGTCGCCTTAGGCCAGTTTCACATACACTTATACCACTGTCGCCTTAGGCCGGATGTGGCAATAGACACCACCGTCAACTTCAGCCAGTCTCAAATACACCTACACCACTGTCGCATTAGGCCGGATGTACCAACACACACTACCTTCACCTTAGGTAAATCTCACATGCACCCAAATCAAGTTAACCTTAGGCCGGATGTGCCAATAGACACCACTGTTGCCTTCGACCAATCTCACATACACCCAAACCACATTTTGTCACGCGCGCCGCCGCCACGGCTCGCACTCCGGCTGCTCACGCCGGCTTGCCGGGCGCCGGCAACCCCACCTCCGTCCCACACGCGAGTTGCCGACGGGTTACGCGCGCCGCTGCGGCACTTACCTCGGCCGCACACGCTGGATCCCCCGACGTCGGCGTCTCCACCTCCGGTCCTGCCGCGGTCACTCGGGAGGCTTGCAGTCCTGCTTCTTTGGGCGCGCGCACCCGCTCACGCTCCAGGCGCATGGCCGCGCTCACACGACGGAAGTGCGCCATCTAGTGGTGGGGCCAGCAAACGCACCTGATATCAATTTAGGGCGCGACACGCTCTACGGCGCGGCTGATGACGTGAGTGTTTCCTTTTTCTAGATAAACCTCATTTGTTTGCCTTGTCTTTGCCCGTTCTAAGCGTTATCTAGCGTTGGGTGTGCTATTTTCTCGTTCTACTTGATCTCTGCCTTGTGTACCGACCTCTTGCCTGTTTAAACGACCACGATTCTTCTCTGCCTGCCTACGAACCCGGACCTGTTTACCGTTTTTGCACCTGATCTACCTGCCCTGACCTCGGATTGTTTTTTGACCTTGCTGCCTGCTGTTGCCCTCGACCTCGGACTGTGTTCTGGACTTTCTTTAGCTGTGCTTACCTGCATTGTTGGATCCCTCGTCTACCAGACCGTAACACATTTGCCTTAAAGCTGGATGTGCCAAAAGACACCACTGTAGCCTTCGGGCAGTCCCACATACACCTCTACCACTATCATCTTAGGCTGTGTGTGCTAATAGACACCACCGTCGCCTTCGGACAGTCTCACATACACCTCTACCACGTTCTCCGTATGCCTGATGTGCCAACAGACACCACCGTCACCTTATGCCAAACTCACATACACCGCTTCCAGTGTTGACTTAGGCCGGATGTGCCACCAGACACCACCGTCACCTTCGGCCAAACACTCGCATACACAAGTACCACTGTCACCTTAGGCAGGTGATTCCAAAAGACACCACCGTCACCTTTGGCTAATCGCACAAACACCTCTACGACTGTCGCCTTTGGCCTGATGTGCCAACAGACACCACCGCCACCTTCGGCTAACCTCACAAACTCCTCTATCACTGTCGCCTTAGACCTGACGTGCCTTGAGCAAGTCTCACATACACCTCTACCACTGTCATCTTATTCCGGGTTGTGCCAACAAAACAATCTCACATGCACGCAAACCATGTTCGTCTTAGACCGGATGTGCCAACAGACACCACCGTCGCCTTCGGCCAGTCCTACATACACCGACATCACGTGCGCCGTAGGCCGGATGTGCCAACAGACACCACCGTCGCCTTAGGCCAGTTTCACATACACTTATACCACTGTCGCCTTAGGCCGGATGTGGCAATAGACACCACCGTCAACTTCAGCCAGTCTCAAATACACCTACACCACTGTCGCTTTAGGCCGGATGTACCAAAAGACGTCACCGCAGCCTTCGGCCAGTCTCACATACACCTCTACCACTGTTGCCTTAGGGCAGTTGTGCCAGCATACATCACCATCACCAGTGGCCAATCTCACATACGCCCTAAACCACATTCACCTTAAGCCGGATGTGCCAACAGACACCATCGTTACATAGGGTGAAAAAAAGACATGCATCCATCAGGTTTATTCTTTCCCATATCTGTTAATTGCTGTTGATCCAAAAGAAGGCAAACAAAATCCAGTTTGTGGCTCTTTCCAATTTCGCAACAAACTTGGAAAAAAAATCCTTCTTGACCCCAGAATGGAAGCCAGATCTCTCCTTGGATCAAGAAGCTGTTTCTTTACAATTTAAAAAGTATATCCCTGAATAGTATTTTTTCCAAGTATTCATCCAGTTGCTGTTTAAACATCTGTACAGACTCTGATAAAACTACCTCTGCAGGCAGAGAATTCGACAGTCTTAATTTCCGTACTGTAAAAAACCCTTTCCTTTGCCTTAGACTACATCTCTTCTTTTATAATGCTATCATGTCCCAGCTGAGGCGCCGTTTTTCTGAACTGAACAGATTTAAATTAGTTAACCTTTGTTCATTACTAAAGTTTTCCATTTCTTTTATTAATTTTGTAGCCCACCTCTGCATCTTTTCCTTCTTTAGAATAGGTGCCTAAAATTGCACAGCATATTCAAGGTGTGGTTTTACCATTGATTTATAAAGAAGCAAAATTATATTTTTATCCTGCAAATTGATGCCCTTTTTCATACATGACAATACCTTACTGGCCTTAGTAACTGCTGACTGACATGGCCATTGTTACCTAATTTGTTGTCTAGAACAATTCTCAAATCCTTCTCATTTGTTGTTAGCCCTAATTCACTACCATTTACGGTGTAAATTGCTTGTGCATGCCTTATCTGAAGTGCAAATTTAATCTGCCATTTGTGTACCCAGTCCCCCAGTCTAAATTCCTCTGCAGCAAAGTAATATCCTGCTCACATTGTATTACATTACAGAGTTTAGTGTCATCTGCAAACACGGAAACATGACTTTCAACACCTATTGCAAGATCATTTATAAATATGTTAAATAAAATTGGTCCCAGAACAGAACCCTGAGGAATACCATTTACCACTTTTGTACAGCTTGAAAAAGTACCGTTCATGACAACTCTCTGTACTATATCACTAAGCCAATGTTCTACCCAAGAACGAGAATTTCCAACTAGACCAATTTCTTTAAGTTGGAAGACTAACCTATTGTGTGGAACCATGTCAAATGCCTCGACAAAATCTAAGTAGATTACATGCACTGCAGTCTCACATGCACCCAAACCATGTTCATGTTACGCCAGATGTGCCAACAGACACCACCACCACCTTCAGCCAGTCTTGTATATACCCCTACCACTGTTGCCTTAGGCCGGATGTACCAACAGACACCACTGTCGCCTTCTGCCAGTCTCACATACACTTGTATCGCTGCCGTCTTAGGCCGGATGTGCCAAAAGACACCACCGTCGCCTTTGGCCAATCTCACATACACCCAAACTACGTTCTCCTTAACCCGGATGTGCTAACAGACACTGCCGTCACCCATTCTCACATACACCTATACCATTGTCTCCTTAGGCAGGATGTGCCAACAGACACCACTGTCACCTTCGGCCAGTCTCGCATAGACCCAAACCACGTTCTCCTAAGGCCGGATGTGCCAACAGACACCACCGTCTCCTTCAGCAAGTCTTACATACATACAGTCTCTACCACTGTTGACTTAGGCCAGATTCGCCAACTGTCATGCCCCACCCATGCTCCGGAGCTGCTTATGTCTAGTTTTTCCTGTCTCACTACAGTTCCCCCTTTGCTATAATCCATTCTTGGATTTCCTTATGCGCTGCCATTAACTTCTAATTCTTGAATTTCGGTCCTGCTCTTAGCTTCAGCTCCTGTTTCCTTAATAAGTTGTTCCCCACTTGTTTGTTATGTTTGTCTCAGTCTGCAGTACCTAGGTATGTCTTTATCTCTGTTATGTGTTTATATTTAAGGTTTAGTTTTAGCCTATTAGAAATTCTGGAGGCATGGTTTAGCGCTAGGACCTACAGAATATTGGAGTACATTGGCATAGTAGTGGGCTAAGCATACTATGGCCATATGATGTGACTAAATCTCCAATTGTTATCTTATAGTCCTAGGCTAGTCCTCTATTTACGTGTGCCAGTATTTTATGTACCTTTGCCCTCTTTTCCCTTAATCATCTGAGGATCTCGGTTCCTCTCTTCCCATGTCCCAGTTAAGAATCCTATCCTTGCTGTGATCCTGGGGCTATATATCATACAAAACCCTGCAAAATCGAGGGGGAATGTATACGCCATCCACAACACCACCCTGCACCTTGCTACATTGCTTAAAGGAGAAGCATCTGAGGATCTTGGCTCCTCATTCCATCCCCTGTGTTCCTTGCCTTGCTCCCTGTCCTTTGTTGTGTCTTATACCATGTATGTCTTGTCTGGTTATGTCTTGTCTGTATATTTTTATTTATGTTCAGCTTTGCTGGTTATGCTTTATTCAGTTTCTTATGTATTTCTCTCTATGTTTCTTGTTCGGTCTCCCTGTTCCTTGCTAAGTCCCTCTTGCTCACTCTGTACCCCTTGCTTGTTATGTTTCTCTATACCCTCTAGCTTTTACTTTGCTTAGCTTCCCTAATCCCAGCCTGCAGCATCATGCACATTTGTCCTGCAGCTATATCTTATGCCTGTTCCAGGGTGCCTGCAGGATATCACCAAGTTTTGTTTTGTTCTGGACAACATCAGCTGCTATGTCAGGGCCCTGGTTGTGGCTGCACAACCTTAGGTGAGGGCGAGGGAGAGGGCGGTTGTCCTGCACCAGGCCCTGTCTGACTCTGCTACTACGCAATAACTCCTGAATACCATTATTGGGTGCTACGGATCATTACAGTCATCTACATGGACCCCGTCCCTGATACCAACAGACACCACTGTCGCCTTTGGGCAGTTTCACATACACCAAAACCACATTCTCCTTAGGCCGGATGTAAAAACAGACACCACCGCCGCCTTCAGCAAGTCTCACATACATCTCTACCACTGTCGCCTTAGACCGGACACCAAAAGACACCACCGTCACCTTAGGCTAATCCCCACGGTTGCCTTTGGCCAGTCTCACATACACCACTACCACGGTTGCTTTAGGCCGGATGTGCCAAAAGACACCACCGTCACCTTAGGCTAATCCCACATGAACCCAAACCACGTTCACTTTAGGCCAGATGTGCCAACAGACACCACCATTGCCTTAAGCCAATCTCACGTGCACCCGAACTACGTTCTCCTTAGGCCGGATGTTCTAACAGACACCAATGCCGCCTTTGGCCTACCATTGTAACCTTAGGTCAGTTGTACCAACAGACACCACCGTCGCCTTCGGACAATCTCACATGCAACCAAACCACATTCTCCTTAGGCCAGATGTGCCTACAGACACCACCGTCGCCTTCGGCCAGTCTCACGTACACCCACACCAGTCGCCTAACACCAGATGTCCCAACAGATACAACCGTCACCTTCGCCGAGTCTCACATACACCCCAACCACTGTTACCTTTGGCCAATCTCATATACACCCAAACCACGTTCGCCTTAGGACAGTTGTGCCAACAGACACCACAGTCGCCTTCAGCTAGTCTCAGGTAACCCCCTACCACTGTTGCCTTAGGCTGGTTGTGCCAACAGACACCACCGGCACCTTCGGATAATCTTACATGCAACCCAACCACATTCTCTTTAGGCCAGATGTGCCAACAGACACCACCGTCACCTTCGGAAAATCTCACATGCACCCAAACCACATTTTTCTTAGGCCAGATGTGCCAACACCACCACTGGTTTTGGCCAGTCTCACATACACCCACACCATGTTCGCCGTAGGCTTGATGTGCCAAGAGACACCACAGTCGCCTTTGGACAATTTCACATACATCTCTACCACTGTTGACCCTAGGCCGGATGTGCTAACTGACACCAGCGTCGCCTTAGGCTAATCTCACATAACCCAAACCACGTTCACTTTAGGACAGATGTGTCAACAGACACCACCATCGCCTTGGGCCAATCTCACGTGCACCCAAACTGTGTTCTCCTTAGGCCGGATGTTCCAACAGACACCACCGTCGCCTTCGGCCAGTCTCACGTACAGCCCTACCACTGTTGCCTTAAGCCGGTGGTGCAAACAGACACCACTGTCGCCTTAGCCTAATCTCACATGCACCCCTACCACTGTTGCCTTAGGACGGTTGTGCCAACATACACCACCGTCACCTTCGGACAATCTCACATGCAACCAAACCACGTTCTCCTTAGGCCGGATGTGCCTACAGACACCACCGTCGCCTCCGGCCAGTCTCACATACATCTAAACCATGTTTGTCTCTGGCCCGTTGTGCCAACAGACACCACCGTCACCTTCAGCCAGTCTCACATACACCCACAGCAAGTTCACCTTGGGCTGAATGTGCCAAGAGACACCACTGTCGCCTTTGGCCAATCTCACATACGTCCAAACCATAACATATTGTCGGTTCAGCGATTATTCTCTTTTCCTGTGAATAGTGTACCCATGTAAACCATATATTGTTTTTTCAAGGAGAGATAGAGCTTTCTTTTGATACCGTAGTTGGATGATTAGCTGAAAATTTTGAATGAGAAATTTAGTAAAAACTAGCGAAAATTACAAAAAAAACCCCTAATTTTTTTTAAATTTCCCTCTGAATCCTCACAAAATGAGGTAAAGTGATGGAAAATTCCCACCAAGTTTATCAATTCAGGTGTCCTGATTTCAGAAATACCTAATTTATATAGATTTTCCATACTTTCCCAGCACCAGGGAGCATACTATAAGGTGTACATTGTTTGTATAATTTTTATGCCTATGGCTTAACGGGTTTGGGGGATGTGAACTGGGGCAGACGGATTATAATGGCTAGATGTTATGCTAGGGCAATGGGATGTAAGGTTTTTAAAAAAAAAAATATTTTATTTTTTATATATTTTTTTTACACAAAAAAAAAGTCCTCTCAGGGACCTCCTGAACATGCCAGTGATGTCACAATGACATCACAGCTCACATTATAATTTTTTTTATTATTTATATTATTATTTTAATAATTTTTTTATTATTATTTTTAAATGAATAAACTTTTTTTTTCTCCTTTTCTGTTTCAGGACGGGAGGGGGAGTGAGAGAGGTTTCTCACTCCCCTCCCTGCGATCCCCCTGCACCGATCACACTGTGATCTCTATGCAGGTCCTCGCAGACGTGCATAGAGATCGCAGCGTCTATGCCTCATCAGAGGACAGGATATGCCCTCCTCCGATGAACTTCCGGGTTACGTCAGCAGCAATGCAACCCGGAAGGGAATGCTGATCGCGCGATTGGGCAGTTTGAAATGTAACAGCTTTCCGGCTTTCATGCCAGGAGCTGTTACATCAGATCGGACAGCAGAAAGCCGGCAGGGGAGTCC
Organism: Sceloporus occidentalis; assembly: GCA_023333645.1. NCBI lineage: Eukaryota > Metazoa > Chordata > Lepidosauria > Squamata > Phrynosomatidae > Sceloporus > Sceloporus occidentalis. Next base: position 7,166,366 of record JALMGF010000044.1, read on the forward strand.
AGGCTGATCTCCCGTGCAGTGGCAGGGATGTGTCCCTGACGCTGCACGAAGGGCTGGACGTACCGGTACGTCCATAGAGGTTCCTTAATAGGCGTTTTCTGGACGTCCCGGTACGTCCATAGGGGATTGAAGGAGTTAAGGAGGTCGCGCACAAGGACACCACTGTCGTCTTCAGCCAGTCTTGCATACACCCAGACCACGTCCGCCTTAGGCTGATTGTGCCAACACACACCACTGTTGCCTTCAGCCGGTTTCACATACACCCAAACCACTTTCGTCTCAGGCCGGTTGTGCCAACAGACACCACCGTCGCCTTTGGCCTGTCTCACATATACCCACACCAAGTTTGCCTTATGCAGTTTAAGCCGGTTGCACAGAAAAAGACCTTTGTCACACTGTCACCAGATTCACATACACTCACACCACGGTCACCTTACACCGGTTGCGCAGGGAGACACCACCGTCACCTTTAGCCAATCTCACATACACTCACACCACGGTCACGTTAGGTGGGTTGCACAGAAAGACACCACAGTCGCCTTCAGGGAGTCTCACATACACCACTATTAAGGTCGTCTTGGGCTGGTTGAGCCAATAGACACCACTGTTGCCTTTGGCCAGTTTTACATACCCCCAAACCATGGTTGCCTCAGGCCGGCTGTGTCAACAGACACCACCATCGCCTTCGGTCAGTCTCACATACTGTACTACAGTCGCCTTAGGCCAGTTGCTCCAACAGACCCCACTTTCGCCTTCGGCCTGATTCACATACACCCATATTATAGTTATCTTAGGCAGTCGCACAGAAAGACATCACCTTCACCTTCAGTCAGTGTCACATACACCCACACCAGAGTCTTCTTAGGCCTGTTGCACAGACAGACAACCCACACCACCGTCGCTGTTGGCAGGTTGCACAGACAGACACTTCCAAAGTCTAAGGCTACATACCAACTCTTACAATAAGTAAGCTGTAAAACAGCATGTTCCAAGTCACAGCCTTTTGAATAAAAAAGAGGATACATATGCTGGGAAGGACTTCATAACAGAGCTAAAGGCGCCAGAATTTTGTGTTACACTACTGCTCTGCTTACCAGACCATACTAATATGGCCGCATAACGATGCATCAAGTAAGCTACCTAACTCTCGGAAATTACAGTGTGTGTGATAATTGGCACTTATTGGTACAAAAGAAATAGTATAGATAACAGTGCAGCAAATTCCCTCTGGTGCAATGAAAACCCTTTAAATCACCAATAAAGATCATAAACCTTAACCATCAAGTGAGAGTATGCATCACAAAATGATGAATAGACAAGCATTTTATCTTAGTTTTTTCCATTGACCTCAAGAAAAGAGAACCATTAACCATTTGCTTCTACGCTGCTTATAGTGCACTGCTCAAGTCCATTGGCATGAACAGCACTAGTTGTCATATGAGCTCTGGTTCTTGCTAATCCTGTCCAACAAACATTAAAGATACATAAGCAATGTTCAGAAACATTATTTGCAGCCAGATATGGCTATCGCTATGGTCTTAAGTTCAATGTTTGTGTACATCTTAACCATATTGATGTTGATACATGAATTAGTGTTCTGTTAAAACCACTGACAAACAAAACTGTTGGCAATAGTTAACTTTTTGTTAACTTCCCCGGTACAAGAGAAGAGACGCTCTGTGTGAGCAACGCGAAGGCAGCCTCGCGGGAGTGCGTGGGAGATCTGAAGTTCAGGTAAGGGGGTGAGGGAGTTTGTATAAACGAGTATCTGTGAATGAGGGAATGAATGTTTGTGAATTATATTTGCGGGAGCAGGCGGGATGGGACACATATGTTGTGGGAGCAGAAGGGAGTGGAACACACACGTTGCGGGAGCGGGCGGTAATGGTAATTAAGCGGGAGCAGGCTTAAGAAAACAGTCCCGCGCAGGGCTCTAGGCAGAGCATCTCTCACTGACACCCCATAAACACAGGCTGCCATGAACTGAATAACATCCTCATGGCTTCAGAAAGCAGGTCTAGCAATAACTATCTTGAAGCCATTTCTAGAAACATCAAATGCTAAAATATTTTCTGTTAAGTGTAAGTATTTTTGCACTGACACCACCACTGGCTAATCAGATGGTACAGAAGATAAAGTCCAAAGTTACAGCAGCCAGAGGTCTGCAACTCAACAGAGCCTCCAGCAGAGTGCTAAACCCAATCCTGCTCCTCCACAGGGAGTCCAAACTGAGCCAGCACCTGTGTGGCTGACAGTCTCCATTGCTGTTATCACTTTGACACAGAAAGTTCCCATAAATGAAATGTCAGACCTGAATTTGTTTGAGATCACCAATTCTTCATCCTGCAGAAGAAGTGGCCTTCAGATATACCAACCGGAACCGACACACTGCCAGGTAGCTAGCAATATCAATATCTCCATCCATGTGCATCTGAAGGAGCTGAGTGTGCAGGTTGGATTTCCATAAGGCAAGTGTGAATTGTCAAAGCACAATGTCATCAGCAGTGTCTATGACATCATTCTCTGCTCTCACCACCTGAAATTCATGGATAATACTGACACTGTTAGAGATTCTGCTTGAATAATCTGAGAAGATGGGGACTCCATGCAGTTTATCAGTTTATTTTGTAAATGACCAGTTGGAGGGATCAGAGAACTCCTAGTAACCATCCCATTAAACATCATGTTTCTCATTCAATGAGACAATAAAATGATTAAATATTTTATTCCAGAGCACTGGAAAAATAGTCATTTATATGTCAAATAAAGTACAATATTATATTGTTACATAATTAGGTGAGAACATTTTTAAGATACCAGCTCGTCTTAATATAAAAATCCCACACAATTAAAGACATGATTATTCCCTCCATAATTATTTTTGATGACTTTGTGGCGTCTGGAATGGATACATCAGTTGCACACAGGTCCGGCGTTACCTACAGGCAAGGTAGGTTCCAGCCTACAGCGTACTCAGCCGGGGAGGCGCCTCCTCCGCGGCGGGCTAGCCCACCCACTGCAGAAGAGCCGTTTGGAGAAATCGTTCATCTCCCTCTAACGGGCGGCGCTTAAGAAGCAAGACCAGCTCGTCCATGGGACCTAGGCGGCACTATGACGCCCCAAAATCTTTGGCGGATCCGGAAGAGATAAAGACGTACATCTTTAAGTTTCTGGAGGAGGCGGGGTTACGATCGTCATTACGTGACCCCAAGGAGGCGGCAGTAAGCGGCTAAGCGCTTGGTGAGGCAACGCGGTGAGTGAAGTGTGAGTTGCTTGAGTGTGTTTCTTGGTTTGTTAGTGTGTCTGAGTGGGTATTTGTTCCGTATTTTTATATAAAGTATTAACATCGAGTCGGGTTTTGTAATTTCAATGCTTAAAGCGCAAGGGCCCATGAAAGAAACTCAGGATGTGATTTCAGCAAGATGCATAAGCTCTTTATAAAACAGCATGCAAACGGTGATTGACTACAATTCTCACAATCCTGACCCAGGGGTTGTTCCATTTATCTACAACCCTTTACATAAAGTAAAACATTTTAAATTAACTTCCTAATAAATCACATTTGCTCCTAATGCTTCTTGTGTCTGTATGTCTCCTATTAACAACCTTATTGTAAGCCCTACTGGACAGGGGCCTCCCATAATGTATATGTTAAGTTTGCAACTCCATTGAAAATGTCTGTCTGTTGTCTCTCTATAAATACATTTATATTTATACATAACCCATGTAAAAAAGCGTCATCTCACTGTAATTCTGTGTGTCAGGACCAATCCCCCCCCCACAACAAATAGATTATTTTACTATACAAAGTTTTCCTTATTTGTTGAGGCAATGAAAGGGTTATTTAAAATGCTATCTAACCCCATGTGAGTTGAGATGTCTGGCCAACAGGACAATTTGCTGTTAAACATTATTTTAGCAGACCTTGGGCCAGTGTCCAGACATGACCTGTGGACACTTGCTAGTCCTTATGTTGCAGGTGTCTATTTTCTCCCTGATTTTGGTCAATTTAGTTAAAAAAACAAATGCTGTTTTTGCATTCAGTTCCACCCTCTAATTTTTTGTAACCACCACAAATGCTGCAGTTCATAGTGAATGGGTTAACTCTCTCACTTGGAATAAATGCATTTATTTTTTGGGTGGATATGTATATATTTGATCTATACCTGAACTACATGTAGAGGCACTGGCCTAACTGCAGCTGCGACGGGCCCATGCCGGTGTGACCCCTTGTTCCTGTCTCCTCGTACCGATTGGAAGGGCCCTTTCTAAACTATTCTTAACCGGCACGGGGTGACAGGAACGTATTGAGGTCACATTACATCACGCGGTGATATAAGTGGCGAGAGGTAAGTGGGGGCGGGAGGCGATTGTATGTATGATTGTTAGCATTGTTCTTTAATTCTACTTTGTGAGTGAGTGAGCAAGGATGTGTAAGTCTGTGTGTGTGCGCGAGCATGGATGTGTACGTCTCTGTGTGTGTGTGAGCGAGCATGGATGTGTAAGTCTGTGTGTGTGAGAGAGAGAGAGAGCATGGATGTCTAATTGAGTGTGTGGAGTTATGGTTGTGTAATTTTGTAGGGGGTGTAGCTGTTTGTGTGTGTGAGTATGAGTCGGTGTGTTTACATATGTGTGCCGGAGTTTATATTGGAAGGAGGGCAAGGATGGCATAGACCAGTTGATAGGGGGCACTGGGTGATTTTCGCACCAGGGCCCTGTGGTTTTGAATTACGACCCTCTGTAGGTGGAAGTGAGGTCTAGCACAGTGCGGAAAAGGACAAAGAGCAAGTCTTCTCACGGGTGGGCAAGTCATGTGTGTGTTCATAACTACACATTTTAATATGTGTTTTTAAACTTGATTGCAACCCGGGGACACTCAAAGTGAAGCCCTGCTTCCTAGATCTCCAGGTCAGCTTATTTTTCTGAATGCAGGGTGTCAGCATTAGGCCATGTCCGCTACTTTGCTCTCTTCCTACTCCCACCAATTAGCCCTGCTCCTGTTAGTGACAAGCCCTGTTGCTTCACAAAGCCATTCACCCAAAAGGGAGAGCCCTGGGATGCCTACCATGGGAAGTTTCTAGGTATGTTCATCATTAATACCTACTTTGCTGTATGTTTTTAACTAAAGAATTTAAGTGTTTGCAGGCCAATTCTTGTTAGTAAAAATGTGAATTTGATGTTGGTATGTCTATAGCTGTGTGTAGTAAATAATCTCTAAAAATGAATAATGTATAACATAAGTATATTTCAAGGCTGTCTTTGCAATATACGCTTCATTAACTGTTTCAGTCTTTGAGTGGTTAGCAATGTTTTCTAAAAATAGCGACATTTAAGGCAGTAAGATGCATGACACCCACATAATGTAGCATAACTTATCTCATGTTTCCACCTCATTATATTGTATCTCTTGCATTTTACATGATTACAAAGAATGCACGGTTTGTTTACACCCAGAAAGCATAGCATACTTTTAATGGTGGCTGGACAGCAAAAGGTTTTCCATAAAAAGAATGAATGATGCCCTTATTATAGTAAGGTTGGGAATCTACATCATTGCAGAATATTACTATGTTATTAACAAAAGCCCTTATGAATAAATACTAAGCTGCTTGAGTTTGTTAGTGCGACACACTGTTAATGTTATGGTTTGACATTTGTATACTAGATCAATGTTTTCTAGCTATAGCCCATGGGATGGATTCAAGAATGCCCCCCCCCCCCGTATCATTATAGCAGTATCATCCAACCCTAACCCATTGCCTCCAGGTTTCATCCACCATAGTAATGCACTGTACAGTACTGTTTTGTTTCTTCTACTTGGTGCATGCATTCCATCTCCTAAAGCAGGCACATTTGCTGTATATATATGATCTCAACCCCTGTGTAAAATATAGTTCACACAAGTACATTTTAACACATGTAAAATGCTGAGTATTCAGACTATAGTAGACAGTTTAGTAATTAAATGGGATGGAGTGTACACAGGTCTGAGATGTCTAAAGCCTTCTTTTAGTATGCCCAACATGTTTCTCATCAAGGCTCTTAATCCTCTAATAAGTATTCTATATAGCACTTGTACCCCCTTGATATATCAATGTATATCCATAAGTAGTAAACACACCATATTTTTTATAGACTGCAATATTCATATAAGACGTTATTTTTCGGAATAATGTACAAATGCAAGCAACACGCTTGTCAATTTGAGCATATTTGTATTTAAAACATAATTTTCTTTATTAAACATTTGCTTCAAAATATATTCTTATATACTCTGTGTTGTTTATGGAAAATATAAATGTAGATTGATTAAGAATTTGTAGTAAGAATGTACTAGTTTCGCACCAAAGTCTAACTTCATAAGATAAGTAGATGCTTTATAATTCTAATTACACAATACATGTGCATAGCCAGAAAAGCAAATATTTAAACACTGTAAAAATCAGTGGTTCAATATTAAAATCAACATTGATAGAAATCATATTTTTAATAAAACAAAATACATTCTATTAATATCGTGTAAATTAATGCACATCCATCAATTGTATATCCAAAAAGTGTCTTAAGTCCAAATAGAAATATACTACAGTTTAAGGTTTGTGGTCACTTACTAATTGTCTAAAGAAAAGTACACTTTGTCCATTTAAATAACATCGAATGGATCAGAAATACAGTATGGATGTTATTAATATTGTATATAACTCTTGTAGCTTGTAACTGCTGATTTTTAATGGAATATGTGCGTAGGCATACATAGACCCTTCATCAGCAATTATGACTTCTGTTTTTTAATGGCAGGTTTTGTTCGCTAATCCAGGTTTATGAGCAGGGCTCGATTGGGAATGAAAAGCAGCCCTGGAAACATTTGGAGACCAGCCCCATATAGTTTATCTTGCGGCTGAGCTCTTATACCCACACGCTACCCTTGTACATACCCGAGTCATACTATTTGCCATACAAATAACTATAAAACATTCTTTTTATCACATTATTTGTATTAAAATGCCAGAAAGCAAAAGTGTTAAAAGGCCCTAATAAATGAAATACATCAGACATAATGGAATCAAAACATTTGCTACTGCAAAAATGGTTAGATGAAAGTCCCATTTTATTCAGTGGAACAAAACCGTGATCACGTTATTCTTCACAATATTCTTGTAAGAAACTTTTATTTCTTTATTAATTAATGTAAACTATTTTTTCATATTTAATAAAAGCTATGATTGAAAAAAAAATATATTTTTTGTTTTTATTTCCTTTTATTTGCCAACCTGCCCCCAGACTTGCCTTATACCCCCTATATGCCACGGTGCCTCCCTGATTTGCCTTATACCCTCCTATATGCCACTCTGCCTCCAGAAATGTCCAGAGACATAGTGGCATACAGGGGGTTATGAGGCACTTCTGGAGGCAGAGTGGCATAAGGGGGTTAAAAGGCATTTCTAGAGCCAGGGTGGCATAAAGGGTGTTAAAAGGCATATCATGGGGCACTGCCTCCAGAAAAGCCTTAAGCCCCCATATAACACCCCTCCACACGACTTACCTTTGCTTCTGGTGTCTGTTGAGGGCACTGGGTGGAGGCCGGCATTAATCAAGTTAAAGGGGCCAGTGTGCATGCAGCATGCCTACCTATGCCCGTGCCTTAGCTCTTCGCCCCACCCCTTTTAAGACGTGGGGCAGAGTGCTGAGGCACGGTCATTGGGCGGCACGGTGTGTGCACGCCGGCTGCTTGAACATCATTAGTGGGCCAGTCCGGCCCTGTTTATGAGGCTAATTGATCACTAGAAAACCCTTTTGTTTTCCATGAAAACAGCTATGTGACCCCAGCCATGTGCTGAGTTTGTATGCTAATTCCAATTTATCTATATCTGCAAAGCTGGGTTTTTGTGTTATTCTGTAGATCCATATCTGATATGCTATGTTTCCATACATTACTTATGTATACCTACAAACCCTGTATTTGCATGTCTTATTCAGTTGATCAATATCTGCAGTGCTGTTTCCATGTGTTTATTTGTTCTATACCCTCAGTGTTGAGTTTATGTTTAAAGTTATAAATATGGCTGCTTACCGCCATGTTAATGCTTTGTGGTAATAAAAAAAAAAATGAAGCTATTAACACAGTCCTGCATTAAGAAGTACTCACATGCACTCATAACTAAATTGCATTTTAGTGAATATTACCTAATCATTCTGTGAGTTATAATGCAAGGACATAACCACCTCAACATCTAAGCATTTAAAAAAAAAAAAAAAGAATATATATATATATATATATATATATATATATATATATATAATTTTTTTTTTAAATGTTTTATCCAATGTATGCAATTATGGAATTTAATATTTAGAACATGTGCTGTGTTGACGTTTATCATACTTCTGCTTTGTTTTGAATAATACTGATTGTTCATAAATATTTACTGAACAGTTGGACATACACAAGAGACTGACAGTTTTCAATAAACATTCATTGTGATGCTTCCAGCTCCTTGGAGGTGTATAAAACAGCTTCCAAACTGCACATTACGTGCATTTTTCTATTACACGTAGCAAAAGTGTCCTTGACATTCAAGAATTTGCCATACATATTTTACAATGCATCACTCCAGGGTGTATTTGAAAATACCCTCCATTTGCCTTTAATAATAATGAGTTGTCATATGGAATCCAGATCTTGGTTAATCTAACATAATGTACAGTTGATGAGTTTTATTAACTGTCAAATGGAGTCCAATAGCCATCACAACTATTTTCCCTTCTGTCACGCAGTGTTTCTGGTATATTTAATTTAAGTCCATTCAAATTAAAGGTCACAATTTTTTTTTTTTCCCCCCAGTAATGTCTTTGTGTACAAGGAACATTTGTCATTTTAGACTTCTACAGCATGATGTTCCTAAATGTTTAAATGAGTTACTCTACTGGTATGCTAAATTCCAGTGATACATTTTGTACTTACGTATTTCAGCTGAAATTATGAATACATTTTAGTTGTGTCCTTCTTCAAACACTGATTCCTTTTTGAAGTTGAAGGACTGTTGGTATGTGTCTGTCATGGAATAAAATCATACTGTCTTTATTATATACTTTTTATTAATGTTTAACCTTTAACGATTTTATACGAACTAGAATAACATATTTCCTCATTTTCTGGACATCATCTGCAATCTACATATGGTATAAATCACACATAGACTAAGTTAACAGAGCAGTGAGACATACATATGCTTTACATGGATTCTCTATACTAGTATAACTTTGTTTCAATATAAAATGATTGTTCATAACTAGTGTTAGAGATGACATGCACATAAATCTCTTTAATAGGGACTCAGTTTGTGTTGCCCCTTTATGAATAGAATGTGCATTTGTATCAGACATGCGCAAAATGACCAAAAAACATTTCAGACAAATTTTTCAGTTACTTTTTGTCTTCTTTCCCTGAAAAATCAGTGGCATTTTTGATTCAGGAACTAAATGTGTTACCTGGTGCCACTCACTCTCACACTCTCTCGTTCTCAGCGCTGTAATGACATTCTCTCCAATCTTCATATTGAGGGAGAGGATGTCACTGCAAGTGCCGTTATTTTGCCTTCAGGTGAACTAAAGGCCATATGACTGGGCTTTCGGTGAAGTCCTCCTCCCTGATTGGAGGATCGGGGAGGACGTCACTGTAGCACTGCCATTTTGGGGGAAGTTGCTAGCGGGTTATGTCCGTGCAGAAGAAAGAGTATGGAGAAGGTAGAAGATGATGAAGCACCTATAGAAGTGGTTGGTAGAGAAGGTATGGAATCTTCTAGAGAGTGAACGAGAATCAGAGTGTGAGCGGGGGGGGTCTGGCCTCATTTTTGGGCCTTCATACAAATTGCTGAATTTACCGAAACTCTGTAAATTTGCAATGTACAAATGTGTATGTATATCTGTAAAGTAACTGAAATAATATTAATAAAACACATTTGATAACTAATTTTTCCAACTGATAACTAAGATGCAGAAGGAGATTCTGGGTGCAAGATCCTATCACTGATGGGAGCTCATCAACCCTCCCAACAAGCAATTTAGCATGAGGGTTTTAAATGCTATTAATCATGTGTAGGGCTGCAACTAACGATTATTTTAATAATCGATTAGTTGGCCGATTCTTTTTTCGATTAATCGGATAAAAAAAATTAAAACATTTTTCAATTTAAAATAATGTAATAAAAAACGTACAATTTACACTTTCATCTCTTTAACACAATGGCCTCTCTATTTACCTTCTTATTTTACTGACATAATAATAAAAGCTACAAGAACCCAAACAGTGTTTCTCAAACTAGGTTTTAATACAAAGTTATTAGTAAATATTAATTCATATGTTAACTATTTTTCATATTTAATAAAAACTATGAGAAAAAAGCCTTGTTTACATTTTTTTTTATTTACCAAACTGCCCCCCGGTTATGCACATCTGACCCCCAGCTTGCCACTCTGCCCCCATATATGCCTTATACCTCTTATATGCCAGTGATATGCAACTGAGCCCCCTGATATACCTTTTACCCCAGATATGTTTTATGCCCCCCTGATATTCCTTATACCCCCTATATGCCCTGAAATTCATAATACCCCCATACACCACTATAACTCACCCATACACCACTCTGGCTCCTCCCCCTCCCATACACCACTCTGGCTCCTCCCCCTCCCATACACCACTCTGGCTCCTCCCCCCTCCCATACACCACTCTGCCTCCTCCCCCTCCCATACTTCACTCTGCCTCCTCCCCCCTCCCATACTCCACTCTGCCTCCTGTCAGCCAAGGAGGTTCACAAGACACCAGGGAGCCGGGTAAAGAGGCAGAGTACAGTATGGGAGGGGGAGGAGCCAGAGTGGAGTATGGGAGGGTGGCTCCCATACACCCCTCTGACTCCTCCCCCCTCCCATACACCGCTCTGCCTCTCTACTCGGCTCCGTTACTGACAGGAACTTTCACTGAAGCTTCATAGAAGCCTCAGCGTAAGTGAAGGTGAGTAACGGAGGCTGTCTGTGCAATGCAGACCCCCCACCGGCTGACAGAGAGGATGATTCTCTGTCAGCCGGTGGGCGTCTGTACGATGCGCACAGACAGCCTCCGTTACTGCCCTTCACTTACGCTGAGGCTTCTATGAAGTCAGTAACGGAGCCGGGTAGAGAGGCAGAGTGATGTATGGAAGGGGGGAGGAGTCAGAGGGGTGAATGGGAGGGGGAGAGAGACGGAAGCGAGAGACCGGCCGACAGTGAGGGGAATCCAGGTCCCCTGCAGCGTTGCGGGGGATCTGGATTCTAGTGTTATAATCAGATCTCTGTTTGAAGTCGGATTATAATTTTTCTAATCGATAAAAATCGATTCGATTAATCGATAATGAAAATCGTTGACAACGATTTTCTTTATCGATTAGTTGTTTCAGCCCTAATCGTGTGTAAAATTTAGATTGCATTGAGTTGTTGTGGTTTTTTTTAAGGAAAGCTTTCACCGACAATTTCTGTTTTGTTTTAACAGCTTTCTGTGGTATTGGAATAAACACCTTTTCAGGAAATAACAGTGAATTCAAGATGTATCCTGGTCCATAAACAAAATCCTTCATTTTGTACTTTATACAACCACTATGGACACATTATGTATGGAAAACTCCTGAAACAAGAATATATACTTGTGTACATGGAACAAAAATATTTTTTCATTTCAAATTTCTCATTTCATTTTTGGTCAACTCGTTTTCGGACAATTTTGTTCCTTGTACTTTTAGTTCAGACAGAATTTGGATGGCTTTTTCTTAAACACGTTCTGTCACGTTGATCTCAATATCTCTCTTATACCCTTTTTTCCCAATAGCTTCCCTACCTCCTCCATGCCTCCACAGATGTCTTCTTGTAGCACATCAGGGCGGACCCGCTACATTCCTGCAATCTGCAAAAGTTCTCCAGGAGGCCAAGGTAACATAGCGGATCACCAGGAAGAGCGAATCACTTCAGAAGAAAAAAGAATGAAGATGCCAAGAACACAGAGGAGACGAAGCGGAGAACAAGAAGCGGAGCTGTGCAAAAGGAGACAGTAGGGAGACATTGAGTGTCTGGGGGAGAGTATGAGCGGTAGAGTGCTTGTGGCAGAGAGTGAGTGCAGTAAACAAAATTCTTTAAGTATATTTTGTTGGGGTTCCCTCCTCATTTTCAGACACTTGTATGGATTTAACAAAATAGGCAAATGTCTTTTAAAATTAATACGAATCCAAATGCATAAGTCTAATAAATGTCTTACCTATAATATTACCATCATTTACAACGTTTCAGATACCTGCCTGCCCACCTTGCAGCATTCATCAGCAGTGTTTAAATAGGGGAGACCTCAATCAATATCACATCTTGCTCCCAAGTGTCATGCTTTCGGTATTTGGTGGGACAGAGGGACAACACTCAGTGCTCAGTAAAAAGTGGTTCAGTCAGTATGTATATATTACCTGTGTGGTTTATTAAAATTACAAAATTGCGTCATTGCACAAAACATATTTGCTATCACAGGAATATGAGTTAATGTAAAATCTGGTTAGTGTGAATTAATACAAATTAATACTTTTGATAAAACTAAATTATTTTTCTTACATTTATATACAATAACAATATAATAGCAATAATAATGTCTGTATCTTTAACATTATTAAAATATAACAAATTTTTTTTATGATTAAAATGATCTTGTTCATTTTTACAAACTAAGGGAAAACACACAACATTTTGACTATTTTTAAAGAGGCATTCTTGCGATCCTCACTGCTCCACCTGCAAAATAAAAAGATGCTTCTGTTCTATATATTTCTAAATTAGGAAAGTAATTTTAATTCCCCTTTACAGCACTTATGGTAATTGTACTAGTTAATTACTTTCTGGTGAAGTATTTTAAGCACTGGTTTAGTGAGAGGGCTTAAAAGGGCAGTAATTAATTAAATTAAATATCTACAGTACTATCAAGGTCAGTTGTGCATCAATTGCCACTTTGTGTCCCAAGCTGTGCCAGCGACCCTGAACCTACAATGAGAAAAACACAATCCAAAAAGAAATGCATTTGCAGCAAAATAAGAAATTAAATTAAGGTAATAAGTACCCAGTTATTTTAAGAAACTCGTATAATAAAAATCTTTCTTTTTTATAATCTCTATTATTTATATCAATACCTACTGTACATAAGGTCTAGCTGTCTATCCATCTATCAATTTGAGAAACTATAAGAGATTAGCAATTTACATTTCCCATATTACCGGGGTCTATTAACTCAGAGTGCTTGCAAATTGGCAAAAATTAAGTGTGTACTGTATTTCATTTTTATTCTTTTTCTTAAATATGTTTTCACTTTCTAAGTTACAGGCAAGGGCATGCATGTTCACATTGAGCTTACATACATACAAGCAGTTCACAGTAAGTTTGTAAGTTGTTTTATGAGTGTTGGCATTTGAGCATGTGCAGTTGAAGTCAAGTTGGGTTAAAGCTCAGATTGACTAACTGCTAAACTTCTTAGAAAAAAAAAAAAACCTCAAGTTTGTAATGCTGATGCAGGAAGACATAGGTACCCAACTTCAACCAGCAGGAAGCAGGCTGGGTCCATATGTAACAGAAAGAATTTAAACAGATTTATGTAACTAATATATATATATTATACCAGTGTGTGTGTGTGTGTGTATATGTATATATATATATATTGTGAAACTTGCATCTTTTCTCTTGGACAACACTGATATGTTTAGCTGGCAGCTGATTTAACCCCTTCGCGACCTTTGCCGGTTCAGGACCGTCATGACATGAAGGTCACTAAATGACCTTTGACGGCCCTGAACCGTCAAAAAGTAAAATAAGCTTAGAAAGTGATCAACGATCACTTTCTTCGCTTAAACGGCGTTACTGTAATGCCTCGATGTCGAGGCATTCAGCAAGGCCGAGATCGGCATCGGGGGCCATGTCTGGCCCCTCCCCGAGGCGTCAACAGCCGCCATACATTGTATGGCGGCGGACGCCCGTTTTAAAAGCGTTTAGGAGGCGATCAACGATCGCCTCCTAAACTTAAATGGTGTCGCTGGAATGCCTCGATCAGGAGGCATCCAGCGACACCAAACACTTACCTCTGGGTGGGCTGTGACCGCTCTGCCGGTGTTCTTCGCCATCAGCAAGATGGCGGCCGCCCTGTAAAAGAAACAAACAAGTTTTTAAAGTTCGCTAGATGGTCTAGAGAACTCTGGCTCCACTTGCAGGTTGAATACAGGTACTGCATTCAATCATGCAAGTCAATGGAGCCCAGCTTTCTAATCACAATGTGATTAGTAAAATATAAAAAAAAAAATAAAAAAAAAATATGGAAAAACAAAATATGGAAAAAATTAAAAGTGCTAACATTTAAAGATAATTATGCAGTGATGTCACTAGATGAACCATCCAGTACCAGCAAAATGTGTAAAAAAAAAAAAGTATTAAAAAAATAAAATAAAAAAATAAAGTTTATTATTTTGAGCAAGTGCTAAAATTTCTCAAAAATCTCAACAAAGAGTTAAAATAAAAGCACTTCAAATACCCAAGGGGTGTCTAATATAAAAAAAAAATGGCTGATGGGGTAAATTGGAGTGGCTGAGCTCAAAGATAGGGCATAGGTACAGACTTTCCAAAATGGACAAAAAAAGCGCACTTCCCAAATGTGGCATTTTAAATCTCAAACAACACGACAAATCCATGCATGTCGGGTATCACTGCACTCAGGAGATGTTCCTGAACACACATTGGGGTGTTGTTTGACAGTGGCATATACCAGGACCTGTATATCTATAACTAAAGTACAATTTGTGTGAAAAAAAAAAAAAAAAATTACTATTACAAAGTGTAGTTGTATAATTGGTGCATGGAAAGGGTTAAAATAACAGCATTTGGAATACCCTGGGGTGTCTAGTTTTCAAAAATATATGGTTTGAATGGGTTAAATTGAGTTAACCGGCTTCAAAGATGTTCCAAAGAGGAGATGGAGGCAGACTGACCAGATTTGTTAAAAAAGATTTGGAAATCATAAAACGCTGCTTGTACTTATTGCCCTATAACTTACAAAAAACAGCAAAAAAACCTAAAAACATTGGGTATTTCTAAACTCAGGACAAGTAGTAGAATCTATTTAGCTAGTTTTTTTACTTGCTTTTTTAGGTGAGTAAAAGATTTTTCAAATAAAAGTCATAAAATTTATTTTTTCAATTTTTCACCATGTTTTTTTTTATTTTATTTTTTTATAGTAAATAAGATGATACGGTCAAAATAATGGTATCTGAAGAAAGCCCATCTTGTCCTGAAAAAAACAATATATAACTTATGTGGGTACACTAAATGGGTGAGGAGAAAATTACAGCTGAACACAAGCACCACAAAAGTATTAAAACAGCCTCGGTCCCACAGGGTACAAAACGAAAAATGAGCCCGGTCCTTAAGGGGTTAAAATTTGTTTTGTTGACCAAAAGTTAACATGCCACAGGTGTTTAGTCTTGTTTAGTAAACTGAGCTCAAATTGTTTTATTGTACTTTTTTTTTTTTATTATTATGAATTATACAGTATGATCAATGCCTGTTTTCTATCTTTTAACCCCTTCAGGACCGGGACGTACCTGGTACTTCCTGGTTAACAGTCACCGGTAGACCGGGACGTACCAGGTACGTCTCCTCCAAAAAACGCCCCCACATCACCACAATCGCGGTGATCGTGGGGGCGCTGCTGTCTGCCCAGGACTCCTGGGCAGACAGCACAGCCTGTCTAAGCCCGCCCCCAAGCCCACGATCACTCCCACGGAGTGATTTTGTAGGCAGAAACAGCGATTGCAGAAAAATCTGCAATCGCTGTTTCAGCTGCCACAGGCAGCTTCAGGGAAGGGGGGGGTATTGAATGGGTCCCCACACAAGTGTGGGGACCTGATCCAACACCCCCCTGCTGCCTGATCGCTCCATGAGAGCGTCAGTGCAGCGTTAACCCCTTCAATGCCGCGATCGCGGCATTGAAGGGGTTAATTCCCGTTTTTTAGGGGGTTCTGCTGCTGGTGGTCTGCCTGGAAGCCCAGGCAGACCAGCAACAGCAAAAACGAGCCCCCAGAAGTCCTCTGATCAGTCCTGTAGGACTGATCAGAGAGACTCCTCCCCTACAATCTCCAGTCTATTGGAGATTGTGTCCCAGCTGCCAGAGGCAGCTTCAGGGACAGGGAGACAGGGTTCTTTGGTCTCCACATGAGTGTGGAGACCAGACCCCCCCACCCCCACCCTTCCTCAGTTAACCCCTACCCCCCTCTTCCTCAATTAACCTCTTCAATTCTGCGATTGTGTATGACCCCCATCGCAGCATTGCAGGGGTTAATATTAGTCCCCACAAGCTTGTGGGGACTAAATATCAATCAATGCTGTGCTTCAATGGAGCATCAGCATTGAAAGAGTTAAAAAAAATAATGTAAAAAATAATAATAATTAAAAAAAATAATAATAAAAAAAAAAATTTAAAAAAATTAATAAAATAATAATAATAATAAAAAAAAAAATAACAGCACTGACCTGAAAGTCCAGGGTGCTTCCAGGTCAAATGCTGGGCTGATCAGATCGCCCCTGGCCAATAGGAGTGATCGGATCATTATGGCAGCCCACGGATGACCATGCTCTACAAAGAGAGAGGGGTCATCTAGGGTAATAATGAAAAAACACAAATTATTAATAAATGAAATAATCATAATTATTACCTGATCACTTGTCGGTGACATTTTAAGTCGCTGATTATTGATCGGTCTCCCTGATTGATGTCAGCGGCCTAAACCTGTCACTTACAAGTAATCTGATGAAAAAAAATATTTAAAAAAATGTAAATGCACATGTTCCAGTTTTGCCCTCATAGCTTCCTCAAAAAATACATGAACCATGCATGTGAGGCCTTGTTGGAACCGGGGGGTGTTGGTGAACAAAATGTGGTGCTTTCTTCCACTGTTGCACATATGCTGTGCAAGAAATAAATTTTAACATTGAAATGTATTTGTTAAAAACGCAATAAAATACATTTTCCGTGAACTTTGGCAGACATCAGTGAAGAAAAGGCTAGCTGAAAACTGTCAAAACTACCCTAGTTGAACACCTTGACTTGTCTACTGTTCATAAATATATACTTTTATGGGGTAATTTACAGCAGGGGGCTTCCAAAATGTCCCAAATGGGATATGGGCCCAGGAAACCAATTTCTGAAAATTCCAAATGTGAAAACGAAAATGCGCATGTTCCAGTTTTGCCCTCATAGCTTCCTCAAAAAATGCATGAACCATGCATGTGAGGCCTTGTTGGAACCGGGGGATGTTGGTGAACACAATTTGGTGTTTTGTTCTGCAGTTGCACATATTCTATACAAAATATAATATAAAAACTAAAGCAACATTGCAACATATGCAAAAAAAAAATATAAAAATACCTCAAAATTTGGCAGCAATTGGCGATAAAATCCCTGTTTGAAAAGTGTCAAAATGACCCTAGTTGTACACCTTGACTTATCTACTGTTCATAAACATATAATTTTGGGGGGGTAATCAGTATCTGTGACAACTATTGCAGTTATTAGACTACCATGCCAAATTTGAAAAAATTACATTTCAAAAACGTGATGCATGCCTTGCAATATTTGCCCTATACTGGTCAAAATAGATAAAAATCCTGGCCATGTTGGGTGGTTTCCAGATCAGGACAAGTTAATGAATATATTTGGGATAATTTTTTCCCATTGGTTTAATGTGTGTACAATTTGTATGTATACAAAACTGTAAAAAAAATGCGTTTTTTCATTTTTTTCCCCACTTTTTCCAGTTTTTTTCAAACAAAACAATGTACTACCCAGCTTACTATGGTTTCAAATGAAAGCCCTACTTGTGCTGAACAAAACAATATATGATTTGTGTGGGTGCACCAATTGATAAGAGAGAAATTACAGTTGAAGAAAGACATGGCAAAAACACAAAAACGGCTCCGGTCCTTTAGCGACACCTTAGTATCAAAATCCCGGTCCTGAAGGGGTTAAAGGAATAATACTATTTCAAAACGTACCATTTATTAGTTACATTTATTACACATTAACATACAGTATAGTTACTCTGTTCCAGTTTTTATTTGCCAGACAAGTAAAATATATATTTAATTGTATGTGTAATATTCCCTATAAACATATACACAAAATATTATGATGCTGAATCCGCTGTAGAATAGTACTAAATTATATGGGCGTCAAGTGAAATTTTCAAGTTTTATATCTCAGAATTTTAAGCACCTGTTCATAATTTCCTCTGCATATTATTACACATAACCTACAAAATAGTAAATGAGCATGATATATTGCTTGTCGCAATATTAAAAATAATTGAGAGAATCTTCTTACAGACACCTAATAAGGCTATGTATTTCTTAATTAACAGACTCACTTTTAAAACGACTCCATGAAGATACTAGTTATTATGACAGATAGGTCCACAGTAAAAGTGAATGCAAATGACATTACAATGTATTCTCGTAAGACAATTAGTGTAGTTTTAATTACTTGGTTTACAATGGGAAAAAAAACTTAGTTAGTAACATAGCATGCCTGTTGTTAATTCATTAAGTTTTCTGCAAATACTAATGAAGAATTTTCACTTCTATCATTCCATCTGATTAATCTATAATGAGAATTATGACAATAATAATTATGACAACTGTTAACAATAAATACTTTTCACTTTAATTGAATATTTTTGTTCATACTGTACACATTTACTGCAAACGCTGCTGTTCAAAGTTATAGCACTCACAATTACAGAAATACTACCTTTATTATATTCCTCTATTGCTTGAAATAAAACATTCTGTATTAAGAGCATTCAACATGCAAAAAATAAAAAAGCTAAAATGAATACTTTTAAAGTATTTGTAATATAAATTTACATGTTCATAGTGTCTAATTTGATATCTGTTTCTATTTTTAACCCTCAAAGTACATGACATACTGTGCAATGTGCACAAAAGAACTCTGTTTAATAGGAAAATTTGCCGTATTTCCGTTTATTCCATGTTGACAAAGCTGTCTTTCAAAAGATTTCAATAGTTTCATTTAGAAGGAAGTTCTTATTGTTAGACTTCCTCTTGAACAGATTTACTAGATAATTCAAATTACATTTACCAAACATGTATTTTTCAAAAATTGCCACTGGGAAATATTAAAGACTGAGTAAATACTAATTTTGATACTCATACATATACTGTATATTTTGTGAAATCCAAAAAACAAATATCTAAATCTTACCAATTCATAGAAATATTTTCAAAAGCTAGTTACATAATTGTTGATTTGAACGAACAAACAGTAGAGATACTGAGATAAATGTATGTGTACTAATTGCTCCATTTATAAAGAGGAGGAAACCTATGAAGGGGGAAATGAAGTATGTGGGGATGCAGTAAGTGCCGGTGAAATGAAAAAGACAATGAAATAACAAATTATGTAACAAAGCTCAATTACCCAGTTATTTTGTATTCAAACATACTGCTTATGTCTTGCATTCTGTGGATTGCTGCCCCTTTTGATAGCTTAGATATGAACCGACACCCATATTTACACATACACACCAATGCACACTTACACAACCTTACACATTCATGCCAATAAACACACACTGTAATACACATGTACACACATACTTCCACTTACACATACTCACACACACACTTTTATGCTGCCATATTAACACACATTCACCTCTAACACACATTTACACAATGCTAACACATACACATATACTCTCCCTCTCTAACTCCCTTACCCTCTAACCCTCTTACTCTTTGCAATTAAATAGGATGATGCAGTGACAATGCAAGGCCCTATATTGTTTAGTGTAGCCCATGGCACTGCTCGGTCACAGGCTGCAGGGAAGAAGTGGCAAAAGTCTCTTACCTTGTGATTAATTTTCTGAGAGGTTGGCTGCCTCCCGCCTCACCCCATCATGGTTATGGTTGGACACTGGGGGAGAGACTTTTGTTCCCTCTTTCTATTTCCTTCTGCCTACCTTTCTTTTAGCCCCCCATATACTTTATAAATTTATTCTTATAAGCCCCAGCAGATAGTGACCACAATAATCAAAGTTTAATGAGGGTAAAGCTTTATTTATGTTTTTTTGGAGGCCAACTATGCTGTATATTCATGACTGGTTTCATGACTGCTTATTGAACATTTCTTATTGAATTTCTTTGCCTCCTTTCCCCCCACCTTTTTTCCCCCTCTTCTTCTTTGTGAAATTAAACATTTCTGAGATTTTGTTCACCTTGGATCAAAATCTCAATGAGGATATGCAGGATCAACAGTCAATGAGGATATGCAGTGTTATATAATTTTGACTCGATATATATATATATATATATATATATATATATATATATATATATATTTAGTTGTACTTTATTGATAGGGAAAACAATTAAACACATAACCACAAAATCAGATCTTACAAATATATTGCTGCGTACAATACTTCTGAATGTAAAGTAACAATATTCCATACATTGGTATTACCCAACATAGCCTTCCTTTCTTATATTGCTGCCTACAAGTCCATCTTCTATACTACTTGGAGAATCAAAAGCTATGAAAAACTTCAAATACATAAGCAGAAATATACAGTATTCTTATTATATAATAGTATTGTGTAATTATGTACTGATCACTAAATAAAAGATTCAATATGGATTTTTTTAATAAGTGTGTTTTTCTATCTTATCAGCTAAACTTACAAAGATTTTAAGAGATAATTATTTGCAGAATAATTTAATGAGGCTCATTAGCACTAGCAGATGTTGACAGTGACTTCTCAGCAATATTCTCACTGGCATTTGAAACTCTTTTGAATGGTACTTTAATTTCTTCCAGCGTTATGGATTTCAGATGCATACAATTACAAATTATATTCCAGGACGTTCCTTTTCCATATCCTTTGCAGGCTTATCCTTGTCCGGATGAAGAAAACATAAATAAATTCATGAAAATGTGCCGATTAACAAAGGATTGAAAGTTCAGAGACAGCAAAATAGCATGACCTTTGCATTTGCATATGACAAGGAAAAGGCAGTAATTAAGGGTTTCCTGTCCATTTGTCTTGTATAAATGTTAAAACGTTAATGGGATATTTGGATAGAATGGCACATTGGTGTGAAATATTGCAAACTATTAGTGACAAAAAAATGAACATATACTTTTTTTATTTATATATATATATATATATATATATATATATATATATATAAATATGCCGTATCAAATGCATATTGCATGGTAATTGGTGATATAGGTATATGGTATGTGCATAGTCGAATTGTGCCCCAGGATGACCGTACCCATAACCAAAGAAGAAGCTCACACTTTATTAGGTGCAAATATAACTTTTAACAGCTTTATTAACATTAACAATATTTAAATGTTATTGTCAAAACAGACCAACACGGTTAATATATATAACAGAATTCCTCTTTATTAACAATGACCCCCCATAATAAACATATTAAATGTATAACATTAGCATCAACACATACCAGGTGCCTCCACATTAACACATTGACCACAGAAGGGGCATACCAAGACACCCCTACCAGACCGTTTAACCAAATAATAAACCATGTAGGGGCATACTGAGACACTCCTACACACCAGATTAACCAAATAACCAAGTGAGCCTTTACAAAATGCTTTATATACCTTTTAATGTTAGCCACACCCATAACAAGATTGGACCAATTAATTTAAATCACTCCTTTCTGCACACCAACTAGCTCTGTCAAGGCCCACTCCACCTAAGCTGCGCTGCTCCATGGGCTTCATTATTCTGGTTTTGTTTTTTTATTCAAAAGTTTTATTTTTAGCTGGTTTCGGTATATGAATGAAAGAACAAAAGCAATAATAAATGGAGGCAGAAGATGGAGAAAACTAGAGAAAATGTTAAAAAAAGAGATGAAGGTACAATGTGCAATGATTTGCAAGTAAGAAGTAGACATGAGGAGGGTAATGGGAATTTAAGGAAAATCATGGTATATCATTCAGGAATAGTGGGATGTTTCAAGTCAGGGAGTGGGCCTGCAAAAGGAACTCTTCATCAAGAACAATAACCTTTCCCAATAGACAGTGTGCATGTCTATTGGGAAAGGTTTGGCAGTGAGGCTAATGTTAGAAGGACTTTTAATCTCTGTCGCAAAGAGCTACACTATATTTTATAATCTTTTGAGAGGTTTTTATTCTGCAATGAAGTAACATTACATTTATTTATATTGCGCCAGCAAATTCCGTAGCACTGTTAAAACAGAGTCAGTAAAATAATTTAAAATCACACACAATAACAAACCAGTATAAAAAAGAGAATAGGACCCTGCTCTTGTGAGCTTACGATCTAGTGGATGGTTGAGAGGCAAGTGAAACAGTAGGAGAGGACTGCTTGTATGGTTGCTGGTCGTTCAGATGGTTTGATTAGGATGCTTAGCACTGTTGAATTGACATGTATATTCTACCATGTTACATTTTTGATCCAACTACAGGATCTTTTTTTATTGTTTTTTTTCAATGTTATTTTGGATCGGGTGGAGTTGGAAGTTAAGGGCTGCATAACACGAGGATAGTCTCAGTTGAATAGGATCATGGCTAAGTGTTAAGAATAAAGGTCGTACGCTATTAGGAAAAAGGTGAGTTCTCAGAGAGGTTTTGCAATTTGTGTACAAGGGATAAAGTCTGACAAAACGGGTTGAGGAATTCCAGAGACGTGTGAAATCCTGAATATGGGAGTAGGAGGAGATAATGATGGCAGAAGAGAGATATGTAGGGGGTGCAGAGCTGTTAAGGGCTTTGTAGGTCAGGGTGTGAATCTTTGATTCTGAAGGGTTGGGGAGCCAATGAAGCTACAGTGAAGCAGCAGATGAGAAACGGTGACAGAGAAAGTTTAGTCTAGCTGCAGTGTTGAGGACAGATTGGAGTGGTAAAGAGCGGGAGGGAGGAAGACCAGTTAGTAGAGAGTTGTAATAATAGTTACAGTTTGGCATAGACATGATTTTTAGTGCATGGTATGGTCATATATCGTGTTTAAGAGGTTTTGCCTCAGTGTCTCTCCTCTCTCCTTATTTCTATTTCTTCTTTCATAAGCTGAACATTGCCTCTTGTCTTAGCACCAGTATACACAATATGTCTAGTAGTAATAATTACCTAAATAAACTATAATTTACCTGTTTGTTTTATAATTGATGTCTTGTGGATCTACAAACTAACATTTACAATTACTAACATTTTTTAATGAATATTGAAAAGTGGATTTATTCATGTATCAATAAAACAAAATGGATCTATATTTATAAACAAATATTAAGATATTACTAAAACTGTATAATGACCAAAATTGGGGTTTTAAATAATATGAAATGCATTAGCTTATGTATGTGTGCTTGTACTAAAGTGATATAAATCAAACACAATATAGAAAAAAAGACTGATATATAGAGTTGCATGCAATGAAGCTAAACAACCTAATTTCATTTTCTGCTATATAGTGTGTCCAGTTGTTTACTATGTTTAGCTAAGCTAAGAAAGACAGTAAGAGACATTCTGAATTTGGCATGAAGGTCATCTGAAACACATAGCAAATAATGACCAGAGAAATTGTAAACATAGTTAGTCTGTCACTATAAATTATAGGAATTATGGCAAATGTTAGATTCAAAATTAAAAATCAAAATGCTTGTCACACAAATAACTTCTAAAATTACTCGCTATGGATGTTTACCTCTGTGCATTCAGACACATGCCATGACTATCCATCTTTGGTAACATTTACAATAATAGGTAATGAAATTGAAAGCCCATGTCAAGGGATTATAAGAATTTACTCTAATACCTACCGATTATAAATCAACAAGGTCACGTAAGAAACTAATTTTGCTTCTCAACTGTCAAAGTGAACATTTCCAAATAAGGGACTCTTTGCTGAAACAATTACAATCTTCTCCACTGCAAACATTACTTTTTCAATAAATGTTTTACTTGTTTTGTTTTACTTGTGTGCTGCTATGGTGGCATTAATATCAGAGGAATTGTGGATTTTTGGTTCATGTCAGTTCAAGGACAGCTTAAGAATTTCTTCCATTTCCTTGGCATTGATAATTCTACAATGCATTTATTTAATATTTTTACATTAAGCACAAAGTAAGTATTGTCAAACTATAAAATGAAGAAAGTCACCAGAAAAATAACATGAATTAAAATAAAACGCATAAAAATGTAGATATTTGCTGTGTCACCATTGCTGTATAATGAATATATACCGTAATTCATTTCAATTAAAGCAAACAAGGTTACTATTCATGTAAAGTGGGTAATGATCATACTTAAAGGCTGTTTCAAGGATAGTGTCTTTCAGGAAGATGGAATCTGATTTTTTGTTTTTGTTTTGTTTTTTTACCCTAAACGTCTTCATTTAAATTCCTACCAACAAAATCTTTATATATCAATCTAACTTCCCATAAACTATTTCTTTTAGATTAGCCTTTTTCTAGCCAATTAGATACGGAAACAGATGTGACTTGTTTGCAAATGGTGTTCAATTTTCTCATAGATAGGCTGTACAATGTGCCTCATAACCCTACTATTTTGTGAACCTTCTATGTAAGCTACTATGTTTGTAGGATTTTATGTAAAATACCTTTTCTATATTTTTCCTAGATCCCCACTGTAGGGGGGTAAACTAGGATAAGCTCTTTTCCTTAAAACTTGACTATGTTATGATCTTACATTAATATTGGCAAAGTCAACATCAACGTGAAGGAGTCCAACTGGATCCCAAAGTTATCCATGAGCTCATTAACACCAATAACATGGTTGAACGGTATCAGGGCGCAATACTGCTATAATAGATGTTATGTAGAGACATGTGGCATCAAACTGACCGATAGACGATAAATTTAAGTATATGAAGGACCTGGACGCCAATAGGCATTGCACATTATGTACAGACAGACAAGAAATCCCTTACCTTCTGGGACTGTCAACTTTTAAAAAAAAATAAAATAAAATCCTGGAGGTAGCTGAAGCTCTCTGTATAAATTAAGTATCTACTTCAGTTCTCAGTGCTTTATGTAAAATTAACCCTCCCAGTTATACAATACTACATTCCATATACCTCCCTCACCTATAATATTGCTACCCCTTTTAACACAAATATGTGCACTTCGTGTGAAATTGGCCAGCATTGTCACAGTAGCCAAAAATGTGTGGTATATCAGTGCATATTAGATGAAAATTGATTATGTAGATTATTAAACCATTTACATAGATTGAACATAAAAGGACAGATGTATCATTTTGACATGTCTTCTGCAATTTTTTGTGTGTTTTGTGTGGGGTGGCCATATGAGAATACATCTAGTTTTTCATGCAGTGGCATGTATAAGTTCACAGAAATAAATCAAATACCGAATTTGCTCGATTATAAGACAAGGTTTTTTCCAGAGCAAATGCTCTGAAAAATACCCCTCGTCTTATAATCAGACCTCAGATAGGTCTGACTATGAGACTGAGATCCAGATCCCCTGCAGCAATGCAGGGGACCTGGATCCTCCTGTGTTATGCCCCCCCCCAACTTACCGGTGCATCTGAGTCCCCGGTGCTTAGGCCGGGCAGCGTGTAGAGCTCTACGCAATTCGCGTAGACAATTTCCGCTCAAGCGGGGACATTGTGGGAGAGAAATTGTGTGAAAGTGATAATGTTTCGGTGAATGTAAGATTAAAAGATTATATGGGAAATTGATGTATAGTGGTGGGGGGCTGGGGGACAAATTGTGGCAGCCCTCATCTGACTAAACATGTAATTCATAAACACGACTCATATGTAAATGAGATGAATATACATTTTACCAAATTGTCATTCCTTCTCAGATTTGCAATAAATGTTTAGTTTGTGAATAATCCGGGCTATTTAGCAGTTTTATTATGACATTTATAGGTAATTAACTGAGTTAATTTGCTTCTACTTAGACAAGTGTTTGGTGTAATATATCATAATGTGAGAATTCTTTCTAATTGTGTGTTTTAAGGAAATCTAAAAATACAATAGTATGCTTGTATCTAAATAGTCTCCTCTGATGTTCAATTGACTTCACTGAATAACCTCTAATTCATTTATTGGCTATATCTTCCAATTTATTGCATGGAATTCTGCCAATATCCTTTCCTGTATTAAAATAAATTGTATATGCCTGCTATTTGTGGGTTTAAGACTGTAACACCCTACTAACAGAAGTAAAAACATGTTTACACGAATATTTTGGTTGTAAATGCTATTTTATTTTAATTAATAACAAAGGGGAATTAAAAAAAAAAACATTCACTGGAGAAAGCTGTCTTGCATAGTAATTCACATCTTGTTAAACAAAACGATCAATGGCAAGCAAAATCTGTAAGTGTTATGTGAAGGCATATCTGCATAAAAATTATGCCTGATAGACCAGTTAAAATTTGCAGTGCCTATGTCATTAAATAAGTTAAAGAGGCACACATATAATATAAAAATAGTCTTTTTTAACCCCTTAATGACAATTGCCGGTCCTGGCACGGCACGGAAAAGCATGTGCTTTACGACAATTGACATGCCAGGACCGGCACGTCTTTAAACGGGTGCAGAAAGCGATCTACTATCGCTTTCTGCACCCAAAAAGCGTTGCTGAATGCCTCGACCTCGAGGCATTCAGCAACGCCGCGATCAGCACGAAGGGGCCATCTCTGGCCCCTCCACGGGGCGTCAACATCCGCCATACTTTGTATGGCGGCGGACGCCCGTTTTAAAAGCGTTTAGGAGGCGATCGACGATCGCCTCCTAAACTTAAATGGTGTCGCTGGAATGCCTCGATCAGGAGGCATCCAGCGACACCAAACACTAACCTTTTGATGGGCTGTGACCGCTCCGGAGAGCGGTCACAGCCGCAGCTGCCGGCAATCTTCGCCATCAAGGAAGATGGCCGCCGTCCTGTAACAGGAACCACAAATTTTAAAAGTTCGCTAGATAGTCCAGACCATCTAGAGAACTTTGGCTCCACTTGCAGGTTGAATACAGGTACTGCATTCACCATGCAAGTCAATGGAGCCCAGCTTTCTAATCACAGTGTGATTAGTAAAAATAAATTAAAAAATAAAATAAAATTAATAATAATTAGAAAAAAATAGTAAAAAAACAGTAAAATGTAAAAATCATTTCCCACTGATGTCACTATCAGGGGAACCTCCAAGTTGAAAAAAAATGTTAAATTTTTTTTTAAAAAAAATAAAAAAAAAATATATATATATATATATAAAAAATATATTTTTGTGAGCAAGTCCTAAAATTAGCATATTAGCTTAAAACAATTCTCGCATGGAAAGAGTTAAAATACTGGCATATTAAATGCCCGTGGGGTGTCTACTTTTAAAAAATGTATGATTTGATGGGGTAAATTGAATGGGCCAGGTTCAACAACGTCCCAATTAACACGGGGGGAAGGATGGCCACACATCTAATTTCCAATTAGAAAAATGCACACGTACCAAATGTGGCCTTTTAGTTCCCCCAAAAAATGACACACCCATGCATGTGGGGTATCACTGCACTCAGGAGATGTTGCTGAACACATTATGGGGTGTCGTGTGACAGCGGCATATACCAGGAGCTGTAAATTCATACATAAAGTAGGTGTGTGTGGGAAAAATACACACACAAAAATATTGCTGCAAACTTTGAAAAAATGCTGGTGGTAAAATATGTGCATGCAAAGAGTTAAAATACCAGCATTTAAAATACCCTGTGGTGTCTAGTTTTGAAAAATATATGGTTTTGTTGGGCACACTGAAATGGCCTGGCTCAAAGATGTACCAAATAGGGCATGGGCAGTGGATCCCAAATGCCAAAGTTCAACATTGAAAAAAGCGCATGCCCCAAATGTGGCCCTTTTGCCCCAAAACAGCCAGGCAAAATCATTCATGTGAGGTATCGCTGTACTCAGGAGATGTTGCTGAACACATATTGGGGTGTTTTGTGATAGTGACATATACGAGAACATTTTAATTCATACCTGAATTAAAATGTGTGTGGAAAACCAAATGCAAAAAAATGACTACCACAAAGTTTGACAAAGACTGGTGGTAGATATGGTGCATGGAAAGAGTTAAAATACTAGCATTTGAAATACCCTGGGGTGTCTAGTTTTCAAAAATATATGGGTTTATTGGGCACACTGAAATGGCCCGGCTCAAAGATGTACCAAATAGGGCATGGGCAGTGGATCCCCAAATGCCAAAGTTCAACATTGAAAAATGCGCATGCCCCAAATGTGGCCCTTTTGCCCCCAAACAGCCAGGCAAAATCATTCATGTGGGGTATCGCTGCGCTCAGGAGATGTTGCTGATCACATATTGGGGTGTTTTGTGATAGTGACATAAACTAGAACATTTTAATTCATACCTGAAGTAAAATGTGTATGACAAAACAAATGCAAAAAAATGACTACCATAAAGTTTGACAAAGACTGGTGGTAGATATGGTGCATGGAAAGAGTTAAAATACTAGCATTTGGAATACCCTGGGCTGTCTAGTTTTCAAAAATATATGACTTGATGGGGTAAATTGCATTGGCCGGGTTCAAAGATACCCGAAATGGCACATGGGGGGAAGAATTACCAGATTTGGAAAAAATGGCTTTGAAATAGCAAAACGCTACCTGTACTTATTGCCCCATAATGGGTAGAAAAAAGCAAAAAAACATAAAAACATTGGGTATTTCTAAACTCAGGACAAATAGTAGAATCTATTTAGCAGGTTTTTTCATTACCTTTTATAGATGAGTAAAAGATTTTTCAACTAAAAGTTAGAAACAGTCATTTTTTTCTAAATTTTTCACCATATTTTATAATTTTTTTAATAGTAAATAATATGATACAATCAAAACAATGTCATCTAAAGAAAGCCCTTCTTGTCCTGAAAAAAACAATATCTAATGTGTGTGGGTTCAGTAAACGGGAAAGAAGAAAATTACAGCTAAACACAAGCAGCGCAGAAATGTTAAAAAGGCCATTGTCACAAAGGGTACAAAAAGTAAAATCAGCCTTTGTCTCGAAGGGGTTAATGATATCCATAGTCCATAGGCTATAATCATTGTGCTTTATCCTATGAAAACATCAAATTCATGCATATCATGCCAGCATTTAACTTGTTCGTTGAGTTAGGATATACTATTACATTCAAAGTGAAGTGACATAAAAAACATTAGGATGTCATAGTATGCCATGATGGGAATATTCCCCCCATCAGTGCACAGGAATGAGGGTGCCATAAACCTGATCTTGCTATCAGATCAAGAGCATCAACAATAAAGAATGCATCAGAAGACGTAGTATATAGAAGTAACAGTGACTATGACAAAAACAGAAAGAAATCATGCATGCTATGATTGAAGGGTATAGGTTTGCAAAATCAATTTGCTTGGATTTTTTGGTTTGTTTTTGGCTCATTCCTTTTCAGACAATTTTTGTTTCCTGACCTTTGAGTTCAGATTAAATTCAGAGGGTTTCTTTGTTTCAAATCTAAATGTGGTACAATGGGATCATCTTGACTCACATTTCAACAGGATTTACTTGAAGCAGTATTTTAGGCTGAAGAAAGAGATTCAGACTAGATTTTGCATTGCAGAGCCCCCACCACCAGCAACTCTAAACCAACGGATAGACACACCCAGCAGCATGCAATGGGATTGCATTTCTATAAAAACGACACCAATTTTTTACATTGATGCCTCAAAGTATGGAAGGTAATAGCATGGCAACAGTTTGGCAATGAACATTCACAGGCAGAAAGACACACCAAGCCACATAGTAGGGGACTGAATTTAACCAAATATTGGACCATTTTTATAAAGTTGTCAGATTAGGGAAGGTAATGCAGCAAGGCAGTAGGCGGGCACTGGCAGACAGACATATCTAGCCACATGATAAATGAACAGCAAAGAAGCGGGATAGAAGGTAGAAGAGGATCTAAAGTTGAGTGTAAGGGCCACTAAGGCTGGTTTGTCAAGGTCTGCCAAAGAAGCGAATATAGATAATTAAGCTGCACTCTACTAGCATATTTTGGGAATATTTTACATGTTTGCCATACTCATGCCATGAGGGTCTTGAGTAAATCTGATTGTAGGTGGCCTGCCCAGGGCATCCAGCACATCTCATGATGTGTGCCTCTACTTCTAGCTGTATGTCCCAGCTCTTCCATAGTATGAATATATATTTTAAAATAATATTTTAACCCATTCCTTGTATGTAGGTAAGGGAGTTGATTTCTATAGGAGTGCAGCTATTCTGTGGCCTGGAATGCTGTAGAATGTTTTATTCTCCTGCCCTTCAGTCTTCTTTTTCCATAAATACCAGATAATGCTAACAGATAAATAATATGTTGTTGATTTCTAGGTTTCCTACAAAAATGTGTGAATCATTTTTGGATGAAAAATTTATATTCTCTCCACATCATTTTAAAGCCACTATAAAATAAGAGAGGGGGACTCATAATGGAATAACACTGAACTTGATTTTCATGTAGATTATTTTCTAATAAGGTTCCTCGCTAGTCCACAAGACATCAATGTTAATCTAACATACTTTTACTAACTGAACTGATCTCAACATAAAATTAAATGAAAGGGTAGAAATGCATACAGCTCCCCAAGGTATCCTAGAAATTGCCACATATGCCATGGAGAAGCATGAAATTTAATTGCAAGA
The DNA here is from genome assembly GCA_023333645.1 of Sceloporus occidentalis. Lineage (NCBI taxonomy): Eukaryota > Metazoa > Chordata > Lepidosauria > Squamata > Phrynosomatidae > Sceloporus > Sceloporus occidentalis. Next base: position 7,197,189 of record JALMGF010000044.1, read on the forward strand.
TGCTGTGCCAGGCAGTTTGTTTAAGGTTGTTAATCAAACAAAATGCAGTTCCTTCTCTAGAGACTCACATTCTGTAATGGTTTCTGCTGTGATGTCTAATACAGAAAGCAGTTGCAACTAAAAAAGTAATAGCTAAATTAAGACACACAATGCATTCTTTATCACAAGAGAACCCAGAACTCCAACTAACATGGATCTCAAATAGTAATCTAACCCTACTGATGAATCTGTTCACTAAGGAGTCAGATGTATAAAATCAAGCACATAAGCAGCCAGCTCTATAGACAAGCACAGTAGAATGGGTAGTACAGAAGAGCTTAGTGACTTTAAATTTAAAATATTTAAACAGCTGAGCTACAAAGTGGTAGACCTCACACTCACAAAGAGGGGCTGTTTAATGCTGAAGCTTGTAGCATGTAAAAAAATGACCTGTCCTAGAGTTCCAAACTGACTCTGGAAGTAACATTAGCATAAGCACTGTGTGTGTGAAGCTGTACCCAAGTCAAAGATTACTATGTACTATTCAAAATGGTGGCGGGAGTGGTGTAAAGCACACCGCTACTGAACTTTGGAGCAGTGGAAATGTTCTCTGGAGCAATGTATCATGTTTCACTATGTGGAATTCTGATGGACAATCTAGGTTTGGGGATCATAATGTAACTTATCAGGAAAAAATAGTTAAAACTTCACAAGTTTATAAGTAATTCTTAAAATAAAATGTACACAATCCTGTACACTATCAATTTACCACAGTGGCTAGGCCCGCGGTGTAGTAAGTCTTCCCAATAAAAATCCAGGAAGCAAGGGTACTGTTTGGACTCTTACTGTTTGGACTTTTTTACTTAAAAAAAGACTTATATTTCCAAGGCCTGTGTGTAAAAAAAAAAAAAAAAAAGGGGAGAGCTCATAACTGTTACTAGTCCGCAGACTTGCTTACAGTGGAATAACCTGGAACAGGAAGTTGACAGAAACATGACCAAAGTTCACCACTAGGTGGTAGTGTAAGGCATCAACTTCAAATATACTAAGCACAAACATATATACAGATATCAGAATAATAGGAATGTACCTTTTTTACATTTAACATAGCTAAAATAGTTTTATTTGTGTTTATTATGCATGCACTTGCTTTATAATTGTCAGCACTGCTATTAATTATATCTTTGTGATTACTGAGGGTACTTCTATCACTATAACATTCTCACTCATGTTGCCTAATTATTCAGTATTTTGATGTACAACGAAGCACTTGAGTAATTAATCATGACCTGTAGCAGTCATACATACTGTATTTTACATACAATATGACTATATATATCTCATTTAATCTCATTATAGTGCCTTTTTTGGGATGTCAAAGTCTTACTTTGTGTGCTTTTTAATTTTCATGTAAATTATTTATATTTTGTTTATATATATCATAAACAAACAACATTCACATAAACCAAACAAGAATATAATCAAGAATATTATTATTTGTAGGGATACCTAAGTTCATTGTTCATGCTCAAATTTCTTATTTAACATCTATATTCTTATCTCCCATTACATATAAAAGAAAAAAATCCTGATACCGGTAGAAAGCTATATTCAACCACTGAGTGGTTGATATTCTTACATTCAAGGTTCATCCCTCCTGTCTTAATTACTAAATGTTTTTATTTTCTTAATCCATTTGTAAGTGGCCATACTTTTTTCAGCCTACATTGGAAAATTAATTTGGGGTTTTTTAGGTGGCTCCAGGTAACAGGTGTATTTTTTCAAATCTGGTGCAATTATTCATTTTGTAGCAACCATAAAGTAGACTGCAGAGCCTATTCACACCTCGTGATCACAGGTTCAAATCCCATCAGGGTGAACTCAGCCCTTCATCCTTCCAAGGTTAATAAAAACTATAATTCAGCTGCTGATTTGAACATTCGCTAAAAAAGCAAGTTAAGTCCTAATTAAGTCCTACTGAGAGAAAGGTGCTTTATATACTAGGTGTTATGTTATAAGCACTGTTATCCCTAGATATTTTTCAATCTTCATACATGCCTCTGGACCTGAAGACTCCACTTGCATCATGTAGATGTGGAACACTCTATTAGCCCCAGAAAATGGGTTTATTAAGGGTAAACCTATTCTCCGTTTTTTCTCTTGCAACAGGAGTTTATTTCCTAAACAAGGTTTCTTCCCCTTCCAGATATACCGTATTTGCTTGAATGCACAGAAAAATACCCCATGTCTTTTATTCTAGGCAGTCTGTTGTATGTAAATTACCCCCTTGTACTGTTTAAATACCCCTTGTCCTGTTTTCACCTCAACATGAGTGCTGTCTGATGCTTGTGGTGGGCTGCTATGATCCTTCATTGTCCTTTTCAGGACAATAGCTACACTGTGTAGCACAGCTCCGGAGCAGCGGCATCAGCCCTTCTCTCTACAATGCTTGTTCTGTCTAGTGCTGAAGGGGTTAACCGCTGGTATCCCGGCAGGAGGAAGCAACATTTGGCGGGAGTATGCACAGTAATAAGGGCAGGTTTATCTAGGGGCAAAGGACAGCCTCCAGAGCTTAAATCATCTCATCCACAACTACGTTTCCATAGCCACATCAGGAAGGGCGTATTGTGTGCATGGCCACCAGGTGGCGACGTGCCACGTGAAGCAGTCCACAGGATGCTGGATCGGACCGTGGATGAGGGCATCTCCAGCAACAGGGCTACAGCTTCTAAGTCAGGTAAGTTTATTTATTTATTTTTTAAGAAAGCATATTCAAGTGCTCACAAAATTCTTTACTGGATTCACATAATAGGAACATTAAATTGTTCCATTAAATAATAATTCACTGGTCTTTAGTTAAAGAGTGTGAGAAGTTATAAATGCCATGCAACATACAGTTTTAAATCATTAAAGAAAAGACTAGGCATTCTAAATTGTATGAATTACAAATTTACCAGATTTTGATAGACCCCCCATGAATCTGAAGACATTTAGGCCATAATGTGTGGGTCCACATTAATTTACTTCCTCTCACAATTCCATTCTCATTCACTCTCTCTTACGCTTTCTAAATGTTTCCCTACCTTCTCTGCCGACCCCTTCACTTCTGGTGACCACTTCTGGCTCTGGCGACCGCCTCCTCATATTCTTTTCCATCTTCTATCTTCTCCCTTCTCTTCTCTCTTCTTCATTTTATCTTCATTCTTCAATATGCTATCTTCTTCTTTGTTTGCATTTCCACAGACACAACATGGTAGGAATTGCTGCCAAAATGTTCTTCAAATTGTGGGAGAGAACGTCTTCTCCCTAATTGTAGGATCGGGGAGAGCACGTCAAAGCAAGCACCGCTATATTGCCCTCAGTTGGTACTTTCAGTGACATCCGCTTCCCTGATTGGAAGTCATTTTGGCGGAAGCTTCCGCTCAGTTATGGCTGCGGAGATGCGGGCAAAGAATGAAGAGAGAAGAGAAAGGATAGAGGATGAAGAAAAAGATATGGAAGGTAAGGAAGGTAAGGAAACATTTTGAGTGCCTGAGAGAGAGAATGAACGAGAATGATGAGTAAAAGTGTGACCGTGTTTTGTTTTTTTTTCCCCTCAAAGATTTCAGTTTGTTTTGCAATTGAATTGTTCACATTACAGGTCACGCTAAAGGTGGAAAAAGTTCTGATATGATTTGTCTTTGTCTCATTCTTTAACATTACAAGAACCTGGCCTTTTAACAGGGGTATGTAGACTTTTTATATCCACTGTAGTTATGGTCAACCTTACTGGCACCCTTGAATATTGTATACATCATGTACCATAACTGCAGAAAAAGAGTGTAGTGAAACCGTTTGGTGAATATACACACAAATATTTGATACATATCAGGACAGGATAAAAAGTACAATTGAAACATTGCCATGGCATGATTATTGGCAACCTCTTGTCTTGAATAATTCAAATCTGTTTGAAAAGAAGAACTAGAATGTCATTGCTGTGAAATTAGACTCACCTGTGATAAATTGTCAGTGTTCACAAGGCTTAAATGAATAACTTTAATGCTTAAAGGCCATTTATTCCCTGTTCCTTTTTCACAATGTTGAAGACAAGAAAACACTCTTGTCATGAAATATAAGAATTCTAAAGGACATAAGTCTAATTTCCATAGACCTTAGCACCCCTATTTCAACAGTTTGCAATGTTATTAAGACATTTGTAAAGGGGAAGTTGACCAAGTCTTCAAAAGTTGGTGCCAACTGTGGAAAAAACAAATGAAAAACATCCGCACAGCTGAAGACTGACCTAGCGCAATCTAGAGTGATGGTTTCAACATGTACCATATTCTGCACACTAAACCAAGAAGAGCTCTATGGGTGAAGGCCAAGAAGGACCCCACTGCTGTAAAATATAAAGAGGCAAATCCTACATAGCCAAACAATCATTCTGTGAAAATCTACTATTCAGAGTTTTTTGCAGACTGGCGATATGTTTATAGGTGTAGAAATGAAAAGAAAACCCTACCTACAGTTAAATATGGTAATGTTATATTGCTGCTTTGCTGCCTCTGGTACTGGAGGTGTTAAAGAGTAAATATCTTAAACAGAAGGCACAAGTGATCGTTTCCAGTCTAAAGTTCGTAGGCAGAAGCCAAGGAATCCAACCTCTACTACTCATAGCCAACGAACCTAACCGCGTGAGAAAACAAGTGGTCAGCTATCTCATCAAAGCATTCCCTGATTGTGCCTTTTGTTAACTTTCTTCCATTGGATGTCTGATTTACCTGGGTCTGTAATATCCTTGTGCCCATTGGATTACAAGGTGACATAAAGTCTTTATATTATTATTTCCCTCAAATTATATATGTCTAATCTTGTATAACTCTACTGTCCAGTAGTGCAGCACAGTGGCACCTGGGTACTGGTAGGCTCAACCAAAAGTGAACAGGTAAAGTCACAGGTAAAAACCCTACCAATGACTATGGAAGTCATTACTCATTAACCCCTTAATGACAATTGCCGGTTCTGGCACGGCACGGAAAAACAAGTCGATTATGACAAATGACGTGCCAGAACCGGCACGTCTTTAAACAGGTGCAGAAAGCGATCTACGTTCGTTTTCTGCACCCAAACGGCGTTGCTATAACGCCTCGACCTCGAGGCATTCAGCAACGCCACGATCGGCACCAGGGGCCATGTCTGGCCCCTCCCCAGGGCGGACGCCCGTTTTAAAAGCGTTTAGGAGGCGATCAACGATCACCTCCTAAACTTAAATGGTGTCGCTGGAATGCCTCGATCAGGAGGCATCCAGCGACACCAAACACTTACCTTTGGATGGACTGTGACCGCTCCGGAGAGCGGTCACAGCCGCAGCTGCCGGTGATCTTCGCCATCCGCAAGATGGCGGCGGCCCGGGAAAAAAAATAATAAAGGTGAAAAAGTTCGCTAGACGGTCTCCAGACCCTCTAGAGAACTCTGGCTCCACTTGCAGGTTGAATACAGGTACTGCATTCAACCATGCAAGTCAATGGAGCCCAGCTTTCTAATCACAGTGTGATTAGTAAAAATAAATTAAAAAATAAAATTAATAATAATTAGAAAAAAATAGTAAAAAAACCAGTAAAATGTAAAAATAATTTCCCACTGATGTCACTATCAGGGGAACCTTCAAGTTGAAAATTTTTTTTAAAAAAAGGCAAAAAAAATAAAATCTATATATAAAAAATATATTTTTGTGAGCAAGTCCTAAAATTAGCACATTAGCTTAAAACAATTCTCGCATGGAAAGAGTTAAAATACTGGCATATTAAATGCCCATGGGGTGTCTACTTTTAAAAAATGTATGATTTGATGGGGTAAATTGAATTGGCCGGGTTCAACAATGTCCCAATTAACACGGGGGGAAGGATGGCCACACATCTAATTTCCAATTAGAAAAATGCACACGTACCAAATGTGGCCTTTTAGTTCCCCCCAAAAATGACAATATGGGGTATCACTGTACTCAGGAGATGTTGCTGAACACATATTGGGGTGTTGTGTGACAGCGGCATATACCAGGAGCTGTAAATTCATACATAACATAGGTGTGTGGGGGAAAAATACACACAAAAGAATACTACTGCAAACTTTGAAAAAATTCTGGTGGTAAAATGTGTGCATGCAAAGAGTTAAAATACCAGCATTTAAAATACCCTGGTGTGTCTAGTTTTCAAAAATATATGGTTTTGTTGGGCACACTGAAATGGCCCGGCTCAAAGATGTACCAAATAGGGCATGGGCAGTGGATCCCCAAATGCCAAAGTTCAACATTGAAAAATGCGCATGTCCCAAATGTGGCCCTTTTGCCCCCAAACAGCCAGGCAAAATCATTCGTGTGAGGTATCGCTGTACTCAGGAGATGTTGCTAAACACATATTGGGGTGTTTTATGATAGTGACATATACGAAAACCTTTTAATTCATACCTGAAGTAAAATGTGTGTGACAAAACAAATGCAAAAAAATGACTATCACAAAATTTGACAAAGACTGGTGGTAGATATGGTGCATGGAAAGAGTTAAAATACTAGCATTTGAAATACCCTGGGGTGTCTAGTTTTCAAAAATATATGGCTTTATTGGGCATACTGAAATGGCCCGGCTCAAAGATGTACCAAATAGGGCATGGGCATTGATCGCCAAACGCCAAAGTTCAACATTGAAAATGCGCATGCCCCAAATGTGGCCCTTTTGCCCCCAAACAGCCAGGCAAAATCATTCATGTGAGGTATCGCTGTACTCAGGAGATGTTGCTAAACACATATTGGGGTGTTTTATGATAGTGACATATACCAGAACCTATTTATTTATACCTGAAGTAAAATGTGTGTGAAAAAACAAATGCAAAAAAAATTACTACCATAAAGTTTGACAAAGGCTGATGGTAGAATTAGTGCTTGGAAAGGGTTAAAATACTAGCATTTGGAACACCCTGGGCTGTCTAGTTTTCAAAAATATATGACTTGATGGGGTAAATTGTATTGGCCGGCTTCAAAGATACCCGAAATGGCACATGGGGGGAAGAATTACCAGATTTGGAAAAAATGGCTTTGAAATAGCAAAACGCTACCTGTACATATTGCCCCATAATGTGTAGAAAAAAGCAAAAAAACATAAAAACATTGGGTATTTCTAAACTCAGGACAAATAGTAGAATCTATTTAGCAGGTTTTTTCATTACCTTTTATAGATGAGTAAAAGATTTTTCCACTAAAAGTTAGAAACAGTCATTTTTTTCTAAATTTTTCACCATATTTTATACTTTTTTTAATAGTAAATAATATGATACAATCAAAACAATGTCATCTAAAGAAAGCCCTTCTTGTCCTGAAAAAACCCAATATATAATGTGTGTGGGTTCAGTAAACGGGAAAGAAGAAAATTACAGCTAAACACGAGCAGCGCAGAAATGTTAAAACGGCCATTGTCACGAAGGGTAAATAAAAAAAATGCAAAAATATATGGAACTATAGCACATTATGAAATAAAATGCAAATATTAACATAATGTAATATGATTAATAAATGTAATATCATATTTAAAATATGTATTAATATAATATGTCATAATTCATGCAGCACTTTGGTACGGTATGACATATTATAGCTCTGCCTTCTCAACTCCTGTTATGAATTAGTTGAGTTAAACCTTTATGTCTCATACTGAATATGTTTAGTAGGAATATATGTATATATATTACCACTTTATAAATGTAATATGTGCAAGTAGAGTCAAATAATAAGTTATTAAATGATGACTAAACAGTGTAATATTTGCATTAATATGTTTTTGTTTAGTCTAAGTTTTTGTTAAGGTTATCATTTATTTAAGGGAATGGATATTCTTGTCCAAACTCATCTACCGGTTATGTTAATATCCATCACAATGCCACTGAAAAAGATGCTGAAGGCAACCGGTGGAACTTTACAATCACACATCAAATGCATACTATGGAAAGTTACTGGGAGCTATTATGCTATATTAAGTATAGGTCATGCTCCTATAGGTATGATGAACACATACAATCATTGCAATGTGTGCAAATTACAATCTCATAAAGAAATAATTGAATGGTTGAAAAATGTTTGCTCTATTTTCTCCCAAACATTTTTCTTCCAACCTGTCATTGTACTTCTTTTTCAAATTCTCTATGCACCATTTAATGTTAAATTTAATTTTCAAACTCTCCCAGGGGCTGGAAAAACATCACAGTATTCAACAGCTGTTATCCAATTGTAGCAGTTCAATGACTTTTCCAATGCAAGACACTAAATTTGAAACTGTAATTTCTGTAGAATTTCCCTGAAAAAGACAGAAATCTACATTGAACCATTAAAAATGTCATATAATGGAAACCCTTATGGCAATAAACGTATATGCATATTGTACCGTATTTGCTCGATTATAAGACGACCCCCCAAAATCTGAATATTAATTTAGGAAAAAAAGAAAGCCTGAATGTAAGACGACCCTATAAACTATGATTGAGAAACATTTTTTTTTTGTATTTATTTCGTTTTATTTTCCAACCTGCCCCCCAGTTATGCTCATCTCCTATATGGCACTGTGGCCCATGATATGCCTTTGAACCCTCTAAATGCCACTGTGCCAAATGATATGCCTTTTAACCCCCTATGGGCCACTCTGCCTCCAGAAATGCCTTATACCCCTATATGCCACTCTGGCATTTAGGGGGTTAAAAGGCATATTATGGGGCAGAGTGGCATATAGGGAGGTATAAGGTATTTCAGGAGGCAGAGTGGTGTATAGAGGGTTAAAAGGCATTTCTGGAGGCAGAGTGGCATTAAGGGGGTTAAAAGGCATTTCATAGAGCACTCTGCCTACAGAAATGTCATATCTAAATAATAATGTTTGAAAGGTAACATGATTTATTAATATGATATATTGTATCTTGTTGAACACATACATTAAGTGTAAATTTGTTTGATTCTAAGATGTGCTCATTAGCTAGTTTGACATTTATAAAGTAAAATAAGATCCATAAAGAAACAAAATATATTTGCTTCAGGTATATACTGTGTGTTACATATGGGAATTCATGGAGGAATACTTCACGTGAAAATGAAGTGATACATTCATTATTCAGAGTGGAGGAGATTCTGTGTGTATTATTTTATATTTAGCTTAGCCTTATGCCTAGCAAGCAAGGGGTCAGGCGTTCAGTCAAGTTGAAGTCAACACTGAAATAAAATGCACCCAACGATCCCCAAGAAACTTGCTCATGTCATGGGCTATTAGGGAGAAGAACCTGGCAAACCTCATGTACAGTGTATCCCACTTCTCTTTCCTATGGTATCCTCCATCTCACTTATACTCCCAGCCCTGATGACAAAAAGGGTGGTGGTGTAGGCTTCCTACTCTCCCCGACTTTCACTCTGACCTATTCTCTCTGCTCCATCACATTTTTGTAAATATTTTATTATATCTTTTCATGTGACAACACTGAAGAAATGACACTCTGCTACAATGTAAAGTAGTGAGTGTACAGCTTGTATAAACAATGTGAATTTGCTGTCCCCTCAACATAAGTCAACACACAGCCATTAATGTCTAAACCTTGGCAACAAAAGTGAGTACACCCCTAAGTGTAAATGTCCAAATTGGGCCCACATTGTCAATATTTTGTGTGGCCACCATTATTTTCCAGCACTGACTTAACCCTCTTGGGCATGGAGTTCACCGGAGCGTCGCAGGTTGCCCCTGGAGTCCTCTTCCACTCTTCCATGACAACATGACGAAGCTGTTGGATGTTACAGACCTTGCACCCACCTTCCGTTTGAGGATGCCCTACAGATGCTCAATAGGGTTTAGGTCTGTAAACATGCTTGGCCAGTCCATCACCTTTACCCTAAGCTTCTTAAGTAAGGCAAAGGTCATCTTGGAGGTGTGTTTGGGGTCGTTTTTAATATTGGAATACTGGCCTGCGGCACACATGTATGTCACAGTACATGTTGGCATTTATGGTTCCCTCAATGAACTGTAGCTCCCAAGTGCCAGCAGCACTCATGCAAGCCCAGACCATGACCACCAAGCTTGACTGTAGGCAAGACACACTTGTCTTTGTACTCCTCACCTTGACACCATCTGAACCAAATAAGTTTATCTTGGTCTCATCGGACTACAGGACATGGTTTCAGTAATCCATGTCCTTAGTTTGCTTGTCTTCAGCACACTGTTTGCCAGAGTGGCATATAGGGGTATAAGGCAATTCTGGAGGCAGAGTGGCACATAGGGGGTCAAAAGGCATATCATGGGGCACAGTGGAATTTAGAGGGTTAAAAGGCATATCATGGGGCACAGTGGCATATAGGGGGTATAAGGCATTTCTGGGGCAGAGTGGCAAGCCAGGGGGCAGATGTTCTTAACTGGGGGGGGGGGCAGGTTAAAAAAAAGGAAATAAAACCAAAATATTTTTCTTAATCATAGCTTTTATTAAAAAAAAATTGTTCACATAGTTTACATGAATTAACATTTACTGGTAAAACTTTTTTCCTATAGGGCAGTCTTATATTCAGGCTTTTTCTTCTTTTCATAAATTAATATTCAGATTTTGGGGGGTCATCTTATAATCAGGTGATATAATTTTCAATCAAACCCTCATTATGTAAATTCTCTAACATAGAGAACACTGATTTATCGTGAAACTTCAATGGTTTGCACAAATTACTTTGTGCTACGTTTGCTGACCAGTTCTCAGCAGGTGTAATAATGTGAATTGATTCAATATTAAGTTGCAAAGTTATGTCTTCTTTTTGTCCAAATGTTAGTAAATCCTTGTTATCTTACATTGATCCTGAACATTCCAACAAATCCACATTTGCACACTTTCTGTCAATATCCAAAAAAGGTTTTTTCAGTGTATCTTGACAAACATGTTTACATGTAACAATGTATAAAATAAATCAAAGTGAACAGTGAACTCAGAATCTGAGCAGTAATGAAACTCAATTGTGTTGATTCCTCCAAGAGGGTTTTGAGATTTGTTGGACATCTCCTTCTTCCCTGCCCCCTCCGCATTCTTTTTTTTTGTGTGTGTATTCAGAACGCCAATGCAAATCCTGTGGTCTCCTTTCAGTGTATTCAACTGTGTTCTCGTTGATGGTGTATTGCGTGGTGTAGATTTCACTGAAATTGTCAAACTCTCTACTGGATCTGTCTCTTCCTCCTTCAAACACGCTATCATACCATGGGGCATGTAGTAAATTAATACACCTTATCTTCAACACATATATCAAGAGATATATCATTAATTTTAAAAGCTAACAAGAACCACTTAGATAAAATACAGTATAATCAGTAATGCAGTATAATCAGTAAAGTTAAAAAAAAAAAAAATCAAAACATTTTTAAAATGTCTCTAAACTGGATGTGAGTTGTATTAAAAACTAAAAATAAATATAAGCTCATTGCTGATATTCATATTAATTTGATTTATTTACAGCAAATAAAACAGATAATGATAAGATCCAAAAATGTAGGACAAAAATTTGTAACAAATAAACAGAGCACAGATTGCAAATAAAACCCATATACATATACTGTAAATCACTGAAATACAGAGCATCACAAATTGTAACCTAAACTATATTCTGGCAGTATGGATACAATCACACAATGACTTTGTCACTTGCACATGTCTTACTATTAAAAAGCTTTCTTTTAACATATTGTCAAAAAATATCCATTATAAATAGAAATAAATAAATGTCCTAAGGGAAATTCAAAATCCCCTTATTTTTTCAGTAGTGTACAGAATAAGATAACTTTTCAGAGGAGTACACAAATACATGCACAACATAACATTGTCAGGGTCATCTTGATACAGTCCAATGTCCAAATTAGTCCCAATTAGCAATTTCCCCTCCCGGGTGTCATGTGACTCATTAGTGTTACAAGGTCTCAGGTGTGAATGGGGAGCAGGTCTGTTATTGCTCTCACACTCTCTTATACTGGTCACTGAAGGTTTATAGCAGCCTTGGCAATGCAATAGACTTTCACAGGTGAGAAATAAACACTCAGCATGCATCTAGCTGGATTAACCTTTTCAATCGCAAACCCTTACGATAACATAACTGCTGTGCACATTGGTTAGCAGTCTATCCACTGTACTTTATCTATCTACCTATCTATCTATCTATCTATCTATCTTAGTTTAAACCTTTAGGCTTGTTCAATAAAAGGTTTGTGATTGTGAGTTGGCTGTTGAGGCAAATTTGTAATAGCAAGTTGGACAAAATTCACATATTCACTACTGCCAGCTCACAGTTACACTTGGCTGGCAGTAAACCCAGCTCCCATTAACTTGACTGCATTAGCCAACTTAACTGTTAAATTAAATAACACCTCAACTTCTAGAAAATGTATTGAGTATATACACTCACTGGCCACTTTATTAGGTACACATTGCTAGTACCGGGTTGGACCCTTTTGCCTTCAGAACTGCCTTCATTCTTTGTGGCATACTTTCTACAAGGTGCTGAAAACATTCCTCAGAGATTTTGGTCCATATGGACATGATGGCAACAAGCAACCGCATTTAAACGATTCTCAATTGGTACTATGGGGCCCAAAGTGTGCCAAGAAAATGTTCCCCACACGATTACATGACCGCCACCAGCCTAAACCATTGTTACAAGGCGGGATGGTTTAATGCTTTCATGTTGTTCACACCAAATTCTGACCCTGCCATCTGAATGTCGCAGCTGGAATCGTGTTTCCAGTCTTCCATTGTCCAATTTTGGTGAGCCTGTGCGAATTGTAGCATTAGTTTCCTGTTCTTAGCTGACAGGAGTGCTTTCAGAGATGGTATTCAGCATACCTTCGTTGTAATGAGTGGTTATTTGATTTACTATTGCCTTTCTGTCATCTCGAACCAGTCTGCCCATTCTGCTCTGAGATAACAAGGCATTTTTCGTCCACACAACTGCCTCTCACTGGATATTTTCTTATTTTCTCCAATCTCTGTAAACCCTAGAGATGGTTGTGCGTGAGAATCCCAGTAGATCAGCAATTTCTGAAATACTCAGACCAGCTCGTCTGGCACCAACAACCATGCCACGTTCTAAGTCACTTAAATCCCCTTTCTTCCGCATTCTGATGCTCGGTTGGAACTTCAGCAAGTTGTCTTGATTTTGTCTACATGCCTAAATGCATTGAGTTGCTGCCATGTGATTGGCTGATTAGCTATTTGTGTTAACAAGCAATTAAACAGGTGTACCTAATAAAGTGGCCAGTGAGTGTATATTCCAGAGAGGATACATACAGTGCTGTAAAAAGTGTTTGCCCTCTTAAGGAATTCTTCTATTTTTGCATATTTGATGCACTTAAACTTTTCAGATCACCCAACTAATTTTATCATTACACCTAGATAACCCAAGTTAACACAAAATGCAGTTTTTAGGAGATTGTTTAATTCATGGAAGGTAAAGAGTTAATCAAAACCTATATTGCCCATGGGAAAAAGTAATTGCCCCCAAAAACCTAATAATGGCTGTGCCACCCTTGGTGGCAACAACTACAATTAAACAGCTGTGATAACTGTGATAGTCTTTTACATCGCTGTAGAGGAATTTTGGCCAACTCTTCTTCGCATAATTGTTTTAATTTAGCCACATTGGAGGCATACCAGAGCACCTCATTTGGATAAGCAAAAATTTAAGAAATTGGGAAGGGGGAAATACTTTTTCAAAGCATTATAGATAAGATTCCTATGTGCTAATGTGAACCTAAATAGAGAGGCTTATTTCCCATACTTAAATACAAAAATTCTGAAACGCATATGAAAATATCTAAACAAAAATTAAAACAAAGAATAGTATACAATCTTGTATTTAGTCAAGACTTATCTGTAGATAGACTTCAGCTCACTACAATTCCAGGTTTGTGAGTCAACAGAGGACATAATTACATTTACAAGTTACTCATACCAGAGATGCATAACTTTTCAGTGAATTCATTTTCTGAAGCTTGAACTTTGCTTGCTTGAGCTTTCTGCATTTTAATCTAATGAGACGAGTGAACATCAGAGAGGCCTTATTATGTTATACACAAAAGTTCTTGTGTTCAGTGTTTACCACTGGGCAAACCCAAAATAGCATGCAGTAAAAGACTGGGTTTTGTCCAACTGAAATCAGAAGAGAGTTTTTTTCTGGATAGAAACAGCATGATTTGAATTGTGCAACAATATACATTACTGGATACAAAAACATACATTTGTTCTAGAGAATATCTCAATTCCTGTAAGTATTTAACTTTTTTTTATAAATACAAATGTATGTTTAGTAACTCTCCCAATGAAAATCAATACTTTTGGCTTTTTCATTTGTAAAAAAAAAAAAGCGTGGTAATGAAAATGTTTTGTTTTGTTTGCAGGGCAATGCTTTATATATGTTATAAAGGATCAGAGAATTTTTTTTTTTTTAAAAAACATCAGAATGCACAGGAATCTAACATTATAAGCATAGAAAGTAAAATACATTTAATAAATAAATAAGTAGAGTGCTTGTTGTAGTTCACCAAAATGTGTGTGAAATAACTAATATTACCGCTTAGGGTGTATGTATGTATATAATTATACTATTTTGTGTTTGTGTATTGTGAATGTGTTTAGGCTTCTCGGTTTTCAATAAACATTATAATATTTTCTACCATTAATATATTAATCAATTGATTAAAAAGGCATTAAATATACATTCAACAAAAAGGAATATTACACAATATAATAACTTTTAGAAAGTAAGCAAATAAATCCAATATAATGTACTAAATATGTTTATAATATGATTAAACGATAGATCAATGCAATTGCAGTATTAACATTAATTTTTCATTCATAATATTCAATATTTTATGCTATATATCAGTGTATAAAGCATAAAATAATATGCCTGCATATACTACACTAATTTTATCTTCATTTTAAATTAGTTTATTTTGAATTTAAATTAGATGGTAATTGCTTTGTCAGCATTATTCAGAAATGGAATAAACTAAAAACATGTATTACTATCATATGAAATGCAAATGTTTACACATGTTTTAAAAGCAATGCTAATTAACGTACATTGAAGGTAATCCACAGGGAGAAAATCATTTTAATGAAAATAAATAATTTTGCTAATCATTTTTGCACATATCTGGTGCCTACTTTGTTACCTTGAAGGCCTAATGTTCAAAGTCTTTGTACTGTAAATGTGTGGTACTTTAATATAGCAGATTTATTAAGGAGAATAGTTCTTTTGGGACCAATTAACAAGTCTACAAGATGTGTTCTTTTCATATTTAAAAGTTAGATACTGTAAAATATCTGAAAATATCGCAGAAAAAGTTTTTGTTCACAGAACAAACCTTAAAGTGGTGTTTATATGCAGACTTATGGTGCAGTCGTACCAAGTCAATGTTAAAATGTTTGTGTCAAGTGTTAATTTAGTCCACCTTAGTATTAAGGTGATAAAAGTGACATGTGATATCCAGTATACTTTTTATATGTGGAACTTTGAAGGACCAGGAGACAGTGTGAGGGCTGACACAGAACTCCCTCATTGCCCCCTCTTAATACAAGAAGTACTATATACCACACAAAGCATTACAGGACAGCAATGGGTAATATGTATTGCAAAAGCAGTTCTGTTAGGGAAACATTGAACTTAAAATGCGGATCCTTAAATATCTTTCTTCACCACAAAGGAACAGAGTTCAACACAGGAGGACCGTCATCTTCTTGCCTGAAGGGCATGTTTTCAACCCAGGTGCAAACAACATTGCCTAACCTCATCTATTTCACTTTATATAGCAATCCTGCAAAAATAAACTATATAAAATCCTTTCACAAAATTCAAATGAATCGCATCCACCCTGATCTATATTTTTGCTCATATTTTGGCTCACCTTTTCAAACAATGTAATTAAGTTGGTAGGACAAGCTTTGACCTTCATAAAACCACATTGACTCTCACTAATGATATTATTGGACAAAATGTATTCCTGGATATTATACAAGCTTTGAAATGATTTCCCCATTACAGATGTCAAGCTCACATAATTATTGTAATTACCTTACTGAGATTTTAGTCCCATTTTGAATGCTGATATCACTTCTGCTTTACCCCACTCTTTTGATACTATGCCAGACAAGAGAGCATACTTTAAGATCAAAAGCAATGAACTGGAAAATTCTTGGCTAAGTACGTGGCTTAATACTCAGGGATACATATACTATCTGCTCCCTTGCTTTATCTAGTACTAGCATTTTGTACTATTAATTTGCAAAGCTGCTGCCATCAATCCTTCATTGGTATACACAAAGGCAATAAAAAATGATTAAAACATCTACTTTTGCTTACCAACTTAGTAATTTCAGAGTTTAATGAGGCAACAGTTTTCTTCCTTACATTTGTGTCAGTAACATATTTAAAAATGTTTCCCCATTTTCTTCTTTTGCCATTCTAATTACCCTTTTGCAATTGTTGTTAGAATCTTTGTATTTTGTAAATTATGCTGTTGATCCCTTTGATATATATGTTTTAAGTGACAATCTTGTTTTTCATATTTCCTTTCTGACTGTTTGTTGGCTTCTTTTATAAAGATTCATACATCTTCCTCAGTAATCACTATATCTATGACACACAAAACAGGAATTGCTAGTATAACTAGCTAGCATAAGAAATGACATCCAGCAGTGAGTACAGATTAGTTTTATGCAGCCAGTATATGTTTTACTCATGGTTGTTTCTTAACTGTTTCTCTGTTACACTTTTCCCATTAGTAGGAACATCGTTCCATGCTTAGAAGGGATATAAGAGTATAACACCTCAAAGCCAAAATAAAATCAAAACTAGTTGGAAGATATAATGAAAAAAAGGTGAAAGCAGGGTAATATTTCTATTCTTAATCTCTGTGGAAATCCAAAAAAAGATTGTTTTTTTTGTAAGACAAAAATCATACTTTTTGATGTTTTAACATTTTATTATTAGCTGCTAGACAGAAAAACTATATCTCCATCATCTAGGTTCATGGCACACCGAAGAAAATAGTGCTGCTACCAATACAAGATTTGTGCGAAGGACATAGGCATGAAATGCATATGACTGGAAATTTAGTGAAAGTGGGGGAAGATTGGTAAATTATTCAGGGCACTTATTGGTGCTGGCTTTACTTCTTTTGTGTAAAACAGCCAGGGCCGGCCCGACAATGGAGCCGAGTGGGGCAACCCCAAGCCCCCTTTTTTTTTTATAAAGCCGAGAAGAGAGAGAGAGAGGGGCTCCGAGTGGTTTTATCTTACCATGTTGTCAGTACCCACTCGGCGCCCCTCACTCTCTCCTCTGCTAGCCCTCTAGCTCGGTCTCGGTGCCGGCTTGTAATGTTGAGCGCCGGAAGGTGACGTAATTTCCGGCGCTCAGCATTACAAGCCGGCACCGAGACCGAGCAGGGAGACTCACCGCAGGACTGCTGAAAGGTAAGTACGGGGGGGGAAGGGTAGATAATGGGGGGGCATCAGGGAGAGGAAGGGTAGATAAGGGGGGGGCAGCATTTGAAACTTCGCCCCAGGCGACAGTTTGTCTTGGGCCGCCCCTGAAAACAGCACCACTAAAACATAGCTCTATAGGCATCTGGCTTATTTGAAAACTGCATCAAGTTTTGGTTAATTTATACTTGATTCAATTCATATATAAATACTTTTACTAACCGGCAGAAATATTATCATGAATTAGAAAAAATGTAGTAAGAGCAATACAATTTATCTAATTAGAATTTAGATGTAAAAAGTGTTTTAATCCTGCTACCTTAATGATGCCCTATGCAGGGACCACTCGTTACACTTTTTGCTGGAGAAGCTCAACAAGAATTCATCTCACTGCAACTCAATGATAACTAACTGTTTAGTACTGTACAGCAAGCTGAAAACTCTTGCAGAAACCTAGTTTTATGCACCATAATCTTTATTGTTAGCACGATCTGTAGTCCTCAAAAGAAATCTAATCTAAAATTGATTTTTTTTATTTTTAATTTCAAACTTTCCAGCAATCTACCTTGAATGAATCCATATGTGGTTCACAAAATGAATGAAAAATGGGGAAAAGCTTTTCTACAAATGGTATCATCACTCTCACCCCACCCAATCCATATTGATGGATTCTGGCTTTCCATACCATTAGGCAGGATGTTTTCTATTTTTATCTTTTGCAATAGCTAATTCTGCTTCTTTGCATTTCATTACTGCTATGGCGGTCAAACAAAGATGTTCATGTTTCGAATAATACAACTTAAAAGGTTTATTCATGTAAGTTCAGTTACATATGCTATTTCCATTACTGAATAAAATTATGAGGATTTGAGTTCCACCTATAGCATATCAAATAAGATTATTTCTATCGATTTATATATTTTCTTGAGTGTCACTGGCAATAATGTGTTTTGCTAAATTGTCTTTGTATTGCAGGCTATGGTTCAGTGATCCTGGTGACCCTTGCCACTTTTTTTTATTAGATTTCTCTTTATGTGAATTGCATACATGTATAGCTTAGAAGAAAGCTAGGATATTTTATGCATGGGTATTCAACAGTAAAATATTTTTGAATCAGAAAAGAGAGTCCCATAAGTTGACTCTGTTATCGCTGGAAGAGGAAAAAATATATTTGGAGCGCACAAAAGGCTAAGTAGTCTGTTTATAGAAGGATGTTAAGGTTAGGACATTAGAAATAATGGTGGCATAATTTACTGTATTTATCTAATAGTACTGTTTATCAGAATATGTACTAGCAAATATAGATAGATCTTAGAATGAGATCTTTATGCCAAGAGAATAAAGCAATAAAAATGATAAAGCAGGTGCATCAGGGAAATAGAAATTTAAAATCATTGTTTAAGCCTAATAAAGATATGCAGCTGTTTAAACAGATAATGGCGTGTGTAAATGTTTGCTGCTGAAACAAATATATTGATGATTAATAACTACAGGCATATTTTTTCCTAGTGCTGCATGTTTACCACTTGCAGTTAAGTTGTAATACTTCTGCTTGTGTTTGCAAGTTATAGTACATAGCATTTCTATGGCATTTTGGGCTGTTAGAGGATGAACAGAATGAACTGGTTATTGTTTATTTATATCCCATTATAATTGATTATTGTTTATATGATAATGCATGCATTTACTCTGTGTTGTAAGCAGACAAAGATCATGCAGGAATTTGGAATAATGGTAACACTTTCCTCTACACCTAGTCTATGCAGTTCCACATTTCCTTCTTGGCTCTTATGTAATGGCTTTCAAGATTATGTGTAGGAAACATTCCTGGTGTGGGCCTATTACAGATTAGAAATTAGTCAGATGGACATTTATTTTATGATTTTACTCAGGATATTCCAGAATTATTATAAGAGAATTCTCACACTAACTATATTTTGAAATTGATTAATGCTGGGGAAGGGGAGTAAAATAAAATCTAACATATTACCAGGGATAGAATCCCTTATTGGGGAGCTGGGCTTCTCAAAGTGCTGGTTGGGGCAATTAAATATCTTCATTGTCGCTAGACAACAAAGCCCCCATAGCACTCCCCTCGGTACATCGGAGCAATGAACCATGAGCATACCTGGGAACTTCCCAGGTCAGACTACTCAGTGCCTTTCCTGTTTGGGGAAGTGGCTTGATAAGGGGTAGGTCTAGTTGCATACATGGGTAGGGTGAGCCATATGATGGGTGGGGATAGTTGTCAATAAGGGTGGGGCTAGCCTCTGATAACTTAAAACAGTATGCGAGTGGGAGGGGAATTGTATTATTATTATTTATTGTTTTATATAGAGCCATCAAATTCTGTAGTGCTGTACAATGGGTGTACAGGACATAAGTAGTATGTAACATAACATTTTGACTTACAGAGACAACAGGTGAGGAGGGCCCTGCTCAAACGAGTTTACAATCTAGAGGGATTTAGAGTGTATTACATAATAGGTAAAAGTGTCGTTGTTAGGGATGGACCAGCCACACTGGTAAAAGTATTGCAGGAGAGGGACTAGAAAAGGTGAGCTAAAGGAATATTGGAGGGCGTTAATGTGCTATGTTGTAAGCGTTCTTAAAGAAGTAGGTCTTGAGGGATTTTTTGAAGGAATAAAGGCACAGAGAAAGACGGATAGGCCGGGGGAGATCATTCCTGAGCATAGGGGCAGCCCTTGACAAATCTTGTAACCATGCATGAGAGCTAGAAATCAGAGGAGAGGATAGAAGGAGATCATTGGATGAGCGGAGAGACTGGTTAGGAGAGAACTGAACCTTGGGGTACCCAGACGGAGGGGGGGCAGAGACGCTGAAGGTACGATCAGAGGCGTAGGAGAGAGAGCAGTGTCAAGAGCATGAACCAGACCAAGGGCATGAAGAGTTTAAAGGAGAAGAGGGTGGTCCACAGTGTCAAAAGCAGCAGAAAGGTCCAGTAGGATTAGCATGGAGTAGGGACCCTTGGATTTAGCAGTTAGTAGGTCATTTGTATTAGTAAGGGCGGTCTCAGTAGAGTATCGAGGGCGAAAACCAGATTGAATTTGGTAAAGTTGGAATCAAGAAACATAGTTAATTGGGTATAAACAATTCTTTCAAGAAGCTTAGAGGTGAGAGGAAGTAGAGAGATGGGAGTGTAATTGGACAGATCAGTCGGGTCAAGGGATAGCTTTTTCAAGATTGAAGTAATGATAGTATGCTTGAAGGAGGATGGAACAGATCCAGTAGTGAAGGAGAGGTTGAAGATGTGAGCCAGAGTAAGGACAAGAGTGGATGAAAGAGACTAGGTGAGATGGGAAGGGAACGGGTCAAGGGGGTATGTGGTTGGACAAGAGGAAAGAAGAAGAGAACATACCTCCTCTTCAGTGATAGCAGAGAATTGATGTAATGTATTGAATAGACTTGGGCACCAGGGGGCTCTTTGTGTTCGTCTTCGTGCTCGTCTTCGGGGGGGAAAAAACCTTCGTATTCCGCGAATATTCGCCCGTTCCTGTCTTCTCTTCGGGCGAATATTCGCGGACATTCTTCGTGCTCGTTTAATCTTCGTTTCCTTCCCGGTTGCCTTGCAGGGGTTAATACGGGGTTAACAACACATCGGAGCAGCAGCAGCTGCCGTGAAGGAACGTGTGTGCAACTCTATTGGTCGTTTCGGCAGGGGGCTGGTCTGGCATCAACTAGTGAATTGCAGAACGCACTTCATTCGTTGATGGCAGGCCAGCCCCCTGCCGAAACGACCAATAGAGTTGCACACACGTACTGAGGTGTACTGTACACAAAATGACCTAGAGACAAATGCTCCAAGGAACTTGGCCTCCGTTTATCATACACAATCACACATCCATAGATGTTTAATAAAAGAATAGGGATTATTTTACATTTTTAAATTGATTTTGGACCACTTGTAATACATGCCTAACATTTGCTACCTATTTACAATGGCATACTTTGCAACAACCCAACTTTTACTGGACAGGACTGGAAAAAAGCAGGACTGTCCACCAAAATCTTGGGTGTGTTGGCAGGTATGCGGATGGAAAAATGTTGGACAAGAACTAAAAAATAGCTTAGGGTTAATGTACGGTTATGTTTAAGATTAGTAGCAGTGCACTGCTTTGGTTAAAGATGTATTATGTCTAAATAATAATTTAATTTTAATGGGTTTTAAAAAAAAATTAGGGGTTTATTTAAATGTATTTTAAAGTTAGATTTATTATTTAGTACTTTATTATATTTATTTAATGTTTATACTAGTGCTACCTACCGAGCTATAACTACCAACGTGTATTTGCATACCTAGTTTAGCTAAATTAGATGGGACAGGACTGGAAAAAAGCAGGACTGTCCCTGAAAAAGTTGGGTCTGTTGGCAGGTATGTGGATGGAAAAATGTTATAGTATGAAGTGTGAGTTATAGCGTTAATGCTAGTGAGTGTAGAAATGAAGGCCAGGACAAATAACAAGAGGAAAGGTCCTTGTGATTTTTGCATTGTACGTGTATGTTATGTGTGTTATGTGTGTTGTCACTTGTCACTGTGTTATATGTGCTATTGTGTGTGTTATGTTTGGTTGGTTGTGTATCAGAAGGAAAATAATGAAATGGAAATGGAAAAACACTGTCAGTCCTAGACGTTTGGCAGCGGACTTCCAGAGCTCAGACACAAGGCCCTAGCGTAAGCTGGCCACTCCGGCGGAGGTAGCAGGCGTTGCCACACCGCAGACAGAGGCAGCCAGGGGGGAGAAACTGCCCTTACCATTAGGGACATTTGAGGCATGACACTAGCCAGGAAGCGAACTGGCATCGAAGAGACGCTGGCACCACCACCAGCAGCAGCAGCAGCAGCAGAATTGGGAAAGGCGAATGAGTGGGCAATTGGCGACCCACTCACCTGTTTCACCCCAGGGCAAAGCACCCAAACACTGTCAGTCCTAGACGTTTGGCAGCAGACTTCCAGAGCTCAGACACTAGGCCCTAGCGTAAGCTGGCCACTCCGGCGGAGGTAGCAGGCGTTGCCACACCGCAAACAGACGCAGCCAGGGGGGAGAAACTGCCCTTACCATTAGGGACATTTAAGGCATGACACTAGCCAGGAAGCGAACTGGCAGAGAAGAGACGCTGGCACCACCACCAGCAGCAGCAGCAGAATTGGGTAAGGCGAATGAGTGGGCAATTGGCGACCCGCTCACCTGTTCCACCCCAGAGCAAAGCATCCAAACACTGTCAGTCCTAGACGTTTGGCAGCAGACTTCCAGAGCTCAGACACTAGGCCCTAGCGTAAGCTGGCTACATTGGCGGAGGTAGCAGGCGTTGCCACACCGCAGCAAGTGCAACCAGGGGGGGAGAAACTACCCTCTCCATTAGGGACATTTAAGGCATGACACTAGCCAGGAAGCGAACTGGCAGAGAAGAGACGCTGGCACCACCACCAGCAGCAGCAGCAGCATTGGAAAAGGCGAATGAGTGGGCAATTGACGACCCGCTCACCTGTTTCACCCCAGGGCAAAGCATCCAAAAACTGTCAGTCCTTGGCGTTTGGGAGCGGACTTCCAGAACTCAGACACAACGCCCTAGCGTAAGCTGGCTACATTGGCGGAGGTAGCAGGCGTTGCCACACCGCAGCAAGTGCAACCAGGGGGGGAGAAACTACCCTTTCCATTAGGGACATTTAAGGCATGACACTAGCCAGAAAGCGAACTGGCAGAGAAGAGACGCTGGCACCACCAGCAGCAGCAGCAGCAGCAGCAGCATTGGAAAAGGCGAATGAGTGGGCAATTGACGACCCGCTCACCTGTTTCACCCCAGGGCAAAGCATCCAAAGACTGTCAGTCCTTGGCGTTTGGGAGCAGACTTCCAGAACTCAGACACTAGGCCCTAGCGTAAATTGGCTACACCGGCGGAGGTAGCAGGCATTGCCACACCGCAGCAAGTGCAACCAGGGGGAGAAACTACCCTCTCCATTAGGGACATTTGAGGCATGATTTCAGCCAGGAAGCGAACTGGCAAAAGATGCTGGCACCACCACCAGCAGCACCGTTGGAAAAGGAAAAAGGTGAATGAGTGGGCAATTGACGACCCGCTCACCTGTTTCACCCCAGGGCAAAGCATGAAAGTCTGTCAGTCCATGGCGTTTGGGAGCGGACTTCCAGAACTCAGACACTAGGCCCTAGCGTAAATTGGCTACACCGGCGGAGGTAGCAGACGTTGCCACACCGCAAACACGTGCAACCAGGGGGAGAAACTACCTTAAACATTACAGATAAAAAAAATTAACTTTCCAAGCTAAGAGCTGGGTAACCCAACTTGGGCAGATTGAATTTAAGGAAGGCAATCTGCTCCATCAGATGAGGTGCCATGCGTGAGCGCTGTGGACTCAGTATGTTTCCAGTCATAGAAAACACGCGCTCACTTTGAACAGTGGTTGGCGGACATGATAGTAGCTGCTGCGCAACCCATGAGAGTGCAGGCCACACACTCTTCTTTTCATCCCAGTAGCTAAGAGGATCAACATTAGGCGCAGAAGGAACTTCACAGAGGTAAAGTTTGACCATTTCAGCAGCACTACTCTCCTTTCTGCTGCTAGCTCTGTCAGATGGTCCAACTATACTCCCAAGTGCCTCTTCCCAAAACGCAGCTGCTCCACTCAGCTGTGTTGTGCTGCTTGTGGCACTGCTGCTGATGCTGCTGCTAGGAGTAGCAGACCACATCATCTCTTCCTCCTCCTGCACCTCCCCCTCCTCGGACAGCATTCCCATTTTACGCTGCCAGTCACGCACCTTGTTGACCAATTGCTCCCGGTAGCTACTGAGAACATTAAATTTCAAAGCTAGCTTTCCCTTAATTCTTGGATCGCAAAGGCACGCTAGCATCATTTCGGGACTCTCTTCCATTCGTTTGCGAAGGTGTACTTTTAGCAGATCCTTCAGCTTCCTGACTATGGCTGCTATGTCAGGATGTAGAGTGCCACCTTGAACAGCCTCACGGTTTCCAAGGAACACATCCATCTTGCTGCCTAGATGGGAGAACACTGGGATTACCTGGGCCAGACTGGCAGTGTTTGAGCTTAAATTTTCTGTGGCATCCCTGAATGGTTTAAGGACTGCCACTAGCTGGGCGATCACTGTCCAATCCTCCCTATTCAATGGAGAGGTAATCCCAATATTGTGCTCTGAGGCAAGATTATGGATTGCCCTCTGCTGCTCCAAAATCCTCTCGAGCATGTCTAACGTGGAGTTCCACCGTGTACTGACATCCTGACGTAGGCAGTGTACGGGAAGACCTGACCTCTCTTGCTCTTCCCTCAAAAGTTGGCTAGCCTTAACACTATGGTGAAAGTGCCCAGCGATCTTTCTGCAGCGGGACAGAACTACTGCTGCCACATTAGTTCCTTCTGACATTGCTGCCTTCACTACAAGATGGATGATGTGGGCTGCACAGCGCACACCAACAATATGACCATCTCGCAGCGCTTTCACCATATTGGCACCTCCGTCAGTTACCACAAAACCAACTTCAACATTGGTGCCCGCCTCTGCTCCCACCCAAAGGCTAAACATTTTCCTCATCGCATGCAGAATGTTTTGGGAAGTGTGCTTTTCATCCATCACTTCTGCATGGAGAAGGAAAGATCGGTAGCCTGCTGCAGCAGCTTCCTTAGACACACCGGGCTGCCACCAGTGTGCTGTCAAAGAAAGAAAGGCATGCTGGCCGCTAGGTGCACTCCACAAATCTGTAGTGAAATGAACAGACTGACCAGCAGCCTTGGAAAGCTCCTCTTTCACTGCTGCAACACAGGACCGATACAATGAGGGGACAATGTTCCTGCTGAAAGTGGAACGTGACGGAACTGTATATTGTGGAGCCACAGCCGCCATCAATTGTTTGAAAGGCTCCCCTTCGATCATAGAGAAGGATGCCCCTCCAACAGCAATGAACTGACCAATCAGTCGCGTTACTTTATTGGCCTGCTGTTTGGGCATTGACCTTTTGGATTGGAATGCCACAAATTGTTCCAGGGTGGGCTGGACATGCAGTGCTCCAACCTGCCTTGGTCTCTGGCTGCCAGCACTAGTTGCTGCTGCTGCTGCTGCTGCTGCTATTGGCTCAGAAGAAGAAGCTGTTGGGGTTTTTCCACGGCCACCAGCTATGCTGCCTGCACTAAGTTTTCCCTCTGCATCTTTCCCCAATAGCACAGCGTTGTGTTGAGTGCTGAGGTGATGCTTCATGCTAGCACTGGTAAAATGGCCAGACACTTTCCCTCTGCTTATTAGCTTCCCACAATGTTTGCACTTTCCATAGCGCCCTTCTTCAACATTTTCAAAGTGCTCCCAAATTGGGGCGCGCATAGCCTTGGAGTGTGCCTTGGGTGCTGCTCCTACTGCTCGGGGTGGATGAACAGAGGCAGAACTAGTGGTGGTGGGACTGGTGGTAACAGTACTGGCCATAGTGGGACTGCTAATTGCTTTAGATTTGCTAGGTTTTGCTGCTGCTGCTGGTGGTGGTGGTGGTGGTGATGATCGTAGCGGAGAAGGTGGAGGCTCAGGGGAAAATTGTGCACTAGTCATTTGGACACTGCTCCCTGAGGAATCTGATTCCTGACCACTCATCTCCTCTACTTCCTCTGGCTCATAGTCTAGCTCTTCATTAGCCAGATCGAATGGAATTCCTGCTAGGCTGGAGCTAAGACTGATATCGTCGTGAGACTCGTGACTAGTAGTAGTGCGAGCAGGAAGAATAGACTCTGCACTTGGCCTCTCAGTCTCAGGCTCCTCTGCTACCTCGCTAGGTGGAGTTCCACTATGTGTAGCCCTCTCTCTAACTGTCTTTACAAAAATTTTGTAAGGACTTGGTGGCTTGCTAGAGGTACTAGGAGGACATGGCGTGGCGGTACCAGTGGGAACAGTAGGCGCAGCACTAGTGGTGGTAGAGGCGGTAGAGGTGGGGGTGGTGGTGGTGGTGGTTTTCCCTACAAAGGAATGAGATCGCTTTGGTTTGGGACCCCTCTGAGTCTTGCTGCTAATTTGGCTCTGCTTGGTACCTTGCATGCTGCTGGTGGATGGGGAAGATGCTGCTTGGGGCAAAAGGCACTTCTTTTTAGTCACTGGGCTGGTACTACTTGTGCTACCCTTTAACTTTGAACGTGCTTCTGGTGCTTTAGGCTTTCCGTAAAAAACCATAGAGCTTGTGGGCCTAGCCGCACTACTACTGCCTGCTTTTGGTGCCTTTCCTTTACTTGATGATCCTTCAAGCAATGCTTCCCCAAATGATAAGCGAGAGCTTGGCCTACTTGGCCGACTAGACTGACGCAAAGGCTGCATCTTAGAACTGGTGTTGGTGCTGGTGCTGGTGGTGGCGGTGGTAGATGGAGCTTGTCCCTCCTTAGTCCCAAAAGGAGGATCCATTTCAAATGTTGTGTTGTGTGTGTAGTGTAGTGTAGTGTTTAAAAAACTATAAAAAAAATAAAAATAAAAAAAAAGGAAAAACGAATTAAAGACAAAAAATTAGAGGAAGTTCTCTTCAGTGCTACTGCTTAAAAAGTAAAACTATGCACTACTGCACTGTGCTGTGTGCAATCTGCCAAAGTGCTAAAGTTATTTAAATTATTAACTCAAGATTAACTATTTAATAACTAGCAGTATTTTATTTTTAATTTGAATTTACACGGGCCTAAGAGCTTAGCCTACTACTATGCTAGCCTAAAGCTATATTTCCTTACTATAAGTCTACCTCTAGGCAGACGCTCTCAAACCCACTAAGCTAAAGTGAGGTTAAATCAGATTCAGTATATGATTTATTAATTAATATTAAGTTATATAATATTAATAGATTAGAAATAATTTACTTATATATTATGTATTATAAATAGAAGAATATAGATTATGAATTAGAATTTAGAATTAGAATTACTTATATTATAGATTATGAATTAGAATTTATATTGTTATATATTATTTATAATATATTATAGATTAAGATTAAAGAAGATCAGAATTATTTTAGTACTACAGCTAGTAGCTTGAAGCTTTGCTTAGTACAGCTCGTCACAGTCAATTTTTCTTGAAAAGAATTAGAAATAAAATGTCACAGCAAAACAGTTAGCTTCACTGCTGGCTGCACTCACTAGCCCAACAAGTTCACTTCACTGATGGACTGAGGTGAGCAAAACACTAAGGGTACTTTTAATAAAATTGAAATAAAATGTAAAATAAATGAGAAAATCTTTGCAAAACAGTTAACGTCACTGCTTGCTGATCAAAAAAAAACACAGCACTTATGCGGCTGCACTCACTAGCCCAACAAGTTCACTTCACTGATGGACTGAGGTGAGCAAAACAAATGAAATAAAATGAAAGATTAATTAAGAAAAATTGACTTGGTCTCTTGCTGTTGCTAAAACAAAGCACAAACTATAGAGCTGCAGCACCAGTACTAATAAGATTAGCTGAACTATACGCTAGTAGTAATTATTTAATATTATTACTTTTATTTATAGCTAATTTAATTAACTATTAAGACAAGAAAGAATTATAGAATTATTGATATTACTGATTTTAGATTAGACACTAGTAGATGTCTTGAATGTCTACAGTACACTCTACACTAGTATACTATTACTAACTATAACTGACAAATATATATATAATTTTATAATGAATTCAATTATTAATTATATTATTTAATATTACTGATTTTAAATTAGACACTAGTAGATGAATGTCTACAGTACACTCTACACTAGTATACTATAGAATATATATATATATATGACTGACAAATATATATATATATATAATAATGAACTATTAAATTATAGATTCTATTAAATTATTATTTATAAATTCTATTTAATTTATTTAAGCAGGACAGGCAATAGGCACTAGTGCCAGCCCAGGGCAAGGGCACCCCAGTGCCACTGAGGCACTGGGTGCACTGTCAACTCAACAGCACTTACACTACAGTTGATGACAAATTAAATAAAAAAATTTAATTAATCAAATTATTATTATTAATTATATTAAGTAGCACTGAAGTGAGGATGAAGTACACTGTGAGAAATGGCAGGCTAAGGCTTACCAGTCTCACACAGAACAGAACAATCTCTCTCTGTAACGCTCGGATGCAGCACAGCAGTGTTGCCAAAGCAGTCACAGCGAAAAATGAATGGATCTCTCAGGCAAGCTCTGGTCTTATAAAGGCGCCTTCAGAATTCAAAAAACAGCAGCACAGGCATTGGACGAGACCCTTAGCGTGACGTCACAAGAGTGAGCTGATTGGACAGACGAGATCAGCTCACTCCTGTTTGAAATTTTGGCGGCTGCGCGGCAAAAACGAAGACGATCACGAAGAATCTTCGATTCTTCGTGGTTGTGAGTCTTCGTCTTCTCCTACGTTTTGCCGGCACTGTATTCTCTTCGGCGTGTCTTCGGAACGAACAAAAAAACGGCCTCTTCGTGCTCGTTTTCATGTTCGCCCGAAGACGAATGCGCAAGTCTAGTATTGAATGGAAAAGAGGTCAGTGGGAAGGAGGGTGCATAGTCAGAGGGAGGGTGAGGGCAGGGTGGTGACTGTACAGATGTCATATCTGATAGTTACGATTTTATTATTGAAATATGTGGCAATAAGGTTAGTGGAAGGGGTAGTAGGGATAGGTCGAAGAAAGGAATTGAAAGTGCTGAAGAGTCGTTTAGGGTTATGAGACAGGGAGGAGATGAGGGAGGTGAAGTAGGTTTCTTAAGCAAGGTTGAGAGCGGAGTAGTAAGAACGTAGCATAAATTTGTAGTGCAGAAAGTCAGCCATTGAATGAGTATCTCGCCAACTAAGCTCAGCAGTGCAGGAACAACGTCGTAGGTGTCAGGTTACAGTCATGTGCCAGGGTTGGAAACGTGAGCATCATGAAGAGCGAGTAGTAACTGGGGCTACATCCTCAAGAGCAGATGTGAGAGTGAAGTTATAGAGAAAGGTAGCGTTGTTAGGGCACAACATGTTAGAGATAGAAGGAGTAAATTGGTTGAGAACTTCTGAAGGTTAATAGAGCTAAGGTCTCTGGTTGGACAAGGTTGGGTGCAGGGGAGTGAGTAGGAGGCAAGATTAGAGAGCAGGAAAGCAAGTGGTGGTCAGAGAGGGGGAAAGGGGAATTAGAGAAGTTAGTGAGAAAGCACATGCTAGAAAAAATAAGGTCCAGGGTGTGACCATCATCATGAGTGGGGGAGTTAATATGTTGTGTGAGATCAAAAGAGGAGGTAATAGAAAGAAATGTTGAAGCCGTGGGACTTAATGGGGTATCAAATGGGATGTTGAAGTACCCAAGGATAACAGAAGGAATATCAGAAGAGAGAAAGAGAGGCAGCCATGAGGAGAAGTGGTCAAGAAAGATGTTAGCCGGGCAAGGGGGACGCTATATAACAGCTACGCGTAAGGAGAGAGTGCTGCCCCTATGACCCAAAGACAACCCATGGTTAATTGGAGAACTGAAGAAGCACCTCTTCACCAAGAACGTTTCCATTTATGGCCATGAGGTTTTATCCAAGCTTTCGTAAAAGATGATAAGTGGGTTTAGGTGAGATCTGGGGGTTGTTGGGGTTGCTGCTCCAGGCCAAGCATAGGATAATAACGTAAAATACATAATTGATTTAAACTATTGTTCAAACACAGAAAAAAGGCTAAGCTACAGCTTTAGTTGTATTTAGATATGTTTTAGTTATTTAGAAATTAACACCATTAAAAACCAATATGACATTAACGAGACAGGAAAGCCGGATTTGGCTATACATTTATGGATATTACTGTTCAGGGTTACACAACATATTCGTAAATGGTCTCAGTTTCAAATACTGATGTCGCTTATTCCTTTTGCTTCTTTGTTAAGTCGATTATTGTAATGAGGTGTACCTGCTGGAATTGTTTGGTGCAAAATAAAAGGGAAAAAAATGCTGTTTGTTGTGAACATCAGATACTGGATAGATATTAACATAAGAGACAATACAAAGCCAGATATATATCAAGCACATTAAAGTCTCTTTACAACCTGTCAAACAAAACCAATTGCTAGCACTTTAGATAGAAAGGACCAATATAGAAAAGAAAGATGGAATCCCTTCTGCTCGGTTTTGCGTAACGTTCCCAGTATGATTCTGACACACAGGGGTTTCCTATGTCAGTGAGAAAAGTGGCAGCTGTGTATGAACCCCCGAGGATGTGATAAAAGTCAGTCCCTAGGATCTCCAAACACAGGTTTGACACAGATTCTCAAGTAATGGATTTTGGAAACTATTCACTAAAGGGAGAGTTTACATAATAGTTTTCAGAAAAGCTGTAGTTTCAACTCTTCTACTTTACTACTCATTAGGAAGAGCAACACAACAATGCTTCTTCAGCAAGAATGGCTGAGCTGGCCCTGCTTAATGCATAATGTGTAAGCATATGTTGAAGAAATTTTACTGATTTTACTATATATTATACAGGATTAGCCAAGCTCTTCCTACAGCAGAGGCTCACTGGGGTTGGACCTTCATAATGTAAAGTCAAGGGGCAGAAGAGAACTCCCCGTCATCTCACCCATCAGTGAAGAGTCCCACATGTGTTGAGCTGTAATAGGGCAGGAAATTAACTTTTGTTGTTAAGAGGTCTGGGCTTACTGAGTTGGGGCAGATGTGACACCAACACTTTTGTGGGACACTTTGCTACAAACACAAATGAACAAGCAAACTTTATCCACCTCAGGATGGTCTATAGATAAATTGGCAGAGATTCCAACAATTAAGCACCAGGAAAGCTGCATTTAAATGTGTCAGAAGGTCATATAAAATGGTATTGCAACATGCATTGCAACACTTACATGACCACGTTACTTGCATGACATTGATGAGTCATCCGCTCAGAACCTTTTAATGCAACTGTTTTGCATGAGGTAAAATGTCTCTCTAGTTTTTGGAAATATCCATTGGCTTATAGAATATGTACAAATAACAAACCATTTATACTGTAAAGGGTAATATATTTTTGTCTGATTTCTTGCACACACACTGCATCGATACGTGCAAAATGTTTTAACATATAATATGAATGAGTTCCCAGATTAAAAACTACATGTTTTGTAAAGATATGAAATCACCTTTTTTTTTTAAATCAAGCATATGTTGCACAATATGTTGCAGCAGCTGCATATTGTCTTCACAAACCCAGAATTAATTCTTATAATATTTATGTGCATTCATGATGTAGATCTTTGTGGTGCACTTTTACCTAATCATCAGTGAACTTTACAATGTGGAGTACAGAATACATATAATATGCCTATTTGTTGTACATTATGCTTTCCAATATCAATAAATGTGCGCAGGATGCACAAAATCATAATCTATAGCATTCCAAGTCCAAGTTTCCAACTATGGAAAATAAAAAAGGTCTCTTTTGTAACAATACATTGTGTATCATTCATGTATATATATGTGTGTATATATATATATATATATATATATATATATATATATATATATATATATATATATATAAAAATATTATAAAATAGACTTGTGCACAAGGTTGAAAAAAATTATTTAGGCTCAACAAGAGCCTAATTTCATGCCCTTTCGCTCAGATGAAAACTTTGAGAACTTTTTTTAATTCACTTGTTGCCCAAAAATAAGTCTCTCTCTGCCCCTGCACTCTCGCCCTAGGTCTCTCTGTAACTCCTGTGCTTATCGGCCTAGTCCTCTCTACTCATTCCCCACAGCCTTTTTTGACCTCCTTGCCCTGCCCCTACAATCTACCCCTGCCTTGTAACTGCCCCCACTTGCCTACTCACCTTCGCCAGCATTATATGGATTTCTCTGATCTCTTTATGCTGCTGCAGAGACAATACTAACAGGAGAGATAGGAGGGGGAGCTAGTCAGTGTATGAGATGAGAGTGTGCAGTTCCAGAAAAGATACTGCCAGGAAAGAGGAAAAAAAAGAGGGGAGGGAGTCTGTGTGTGAGAAAGGGCGCTGCTGCAGAGAAGATACCAACAGGAGAGAGGGAAGTGGGTGGGAGTGTGTAATGCACACAGCACTTGCAATAGAAGCTCCCTAAATTATAATATAATCTTTGCTTGACTGTAGAGGTAAATGTCATTTGCATATTAATTATGCTCTGTAGAGATGTTATTATAAGATCTATTAGTTTGATAGCATTTAGTCCCCTGCCCACAAAAAAGTAAGTTTAGCTCCAATACTCAATACTATGGAAAGATGTATCTTCCTGGTGGCAAAGTTCCATTTTTTGTAGAGAATTTCACAGCAAATCAGACCCTTTGGCCCATCTAGTCTGCCATTTTTTAGTGGGGCAAAAAAGAAATAAAACTAATGTTGCCTCACTCAGATTCCCTAACGTATAGCAGCATGATCACTTGAGCACAACTTAAAGTTTGTAGAATTCAATATTATTAAGATAATAAAAGGTTTAAGGCGACGCGTTTGTCAATTTCTGTTTCTTTATATTTGTTTCCCTTTTTGTTCTAGAAGTGTGAAGACGATGTAAAACTACAGTCTACTGATGTTGAAACAACAGGGTATGGAGTATTACAGCATGTAAGAAGACTCAAAATGTGTAAAATACATGTTTTAACATCTTGCAACAGGAAAACCATTTTTGCTTGGCTTCTTTTCTTAATGGAGCTTTTTTTAGTATTGCCTTGCATCTTCAGTACTGAGATTTTCAAGCCTGCCACTCTGCAAGATCAACATTTGAACCATGTAAGAATTAAAAGAGGTTGGATGTGGAAACAGATATTTGTTCTGGAGGAACAGGAAATAACAGAACCTTTATACGTTGGACAGGTAATTTAGCCTCTACAATGCATATTTAAATACCATGAAGATCCAACAGCATCAAAAGAACTATTATATTTTTAGTCTTTAAGTATAAAGTCATTCAGAATGATTCTTAAGCTAAAACCTAAAAATATATTAATAAATATTTGGAACATGTTCCAAGAAATGGGGTAGGGGGTTGTCAAGTTGTCTAGAAAATAAAGCTTTCTAGGAAATACAAAAATATTATTAGTAATCATGCAACAGGATCATTTACAATAAAATTAATATATTCTGCACAATACTTTTATATTAATATTGATTACATTACTTAAATGTAATTTGATGTGGAACACAGATTCACTAATGTCATTGAAAATATCATACAGCTTCTTGAAAGAAAATCTAATTTATAGTGTTACAGATATAAATTATTACTTCATTACTGCATTTCAAAAAGACTTTCTCTTTCAGAAACAAAGATAGAATTTCTAACCTCTGCAGATATCCAGCATTTATTGTTTAACTATTCATAGAAATTGAATGAGCAAAGCTAGATAAATATTCCACTATACAAAATCGAGTCATACATTTCTGATACTTTTAGTGTGCCAGAATATATATAGAATAAGATGTAGAGTAATTTCTTCTGGCAAATCGACCTCTAAGGATGTTAATGCTTATGTGGTTCTATGTTTCACTCTGGGTTGACCCAATAAAAGGTGGAATTACAAAATTCTGTGGAAGAAATATGGCAATGTACATCTCTGTTTTATGTGTAAAATGTAAAAATAATGTCTGCTTCTTAATCATAACCTAAATTTGGGATTGTTATTAAGATGATTGAATTAGATTCAACTCTTTTTTGGTCTAGGAACAGACATACTTTGTTCAATTATAAGAATTTACATCTGCATAGAGTAGTGCTTTGTGTAACTAATTACCTAATTTGGTAAGTAGAATTGGCAGTGCTGTAGGCAACAATAAAAAAAGAACACAGACAAGAAATAGCACATTTCAGTTACAGTCAGACTCTACAGTTGGTGGACAACTGTTCTTAACAGAGCATACCACTGTTTTGTAAATAGTTTGCAATTTATTTATCAAACTGGATGAAAAATAGAGGACCTTAATTTTAGACACCATGGCATGCATTAAATGAATGCCTCTTTTGGAATAGATTGTAAACCAACAAAAAATCACTTTTGTAGATTGTAACATGTTAAAATAGGCAGTTATTCACCTTAAAGTACAAGTCCTGGTGATGAAAGTGCCCAGGATAAGGAGGATGTAGTTGTAACGTACACTGAGATGCCAGTTATTTTCTTTGTTAGCGAGCATCAAACAAATACTTTGATGATCAATAAAAATAATCTTTTGATTATTTCTAATTAGCAGATTTTTTTTTCTAATTTTTTGCACTTCTGGCCAAGTATACTTGCTATTACTGTATTCTATAGCACATGTCATTTCACATTTAATATCGAAGGTTGATAATTTATTCTATTACCTGTATAAATGGATAGCAAATTAACATTGTTAATGAAACATTAGGATATGTTGTATATGTCATGCTTTGGTATCTTCTGGCTTATTTTTTAACATATTCTGGGGTTTATGTTACTCAATTATGGGGTGTGTTATAATGTACTGGTGACTATCATTTCATGTGTGGTGGTATGCAACTCGTATCTATTACATTTGGTTTATTGGATTATGTGAGAAGTAGCCAGGAGTAAGGCCTTCATAATTCTTCTATTACAGCATATTACAGTATGCACAGCAAAAATCATAATGCAAAGGATATATTTTCCATATATTAGCTAGTCTTTACAATGGCTTATTAGAAAGAATACCAGGTACTTAAATAGCTAAATAACATTACAAATTAGCTTTTGAAATTTAGAATACTTTTAGAGAGATTGCAGGGGCTATTTTTAGCATAGCATCATCGACAGAGTTGTGATTAGTTTTAATCATTTCAAAAGCTTTCTTGATCTATAGCTTTTTTTATCACTTTAAGCGGAGAGACAAAATTATTTTGACATTTATTGGAAGGATATTCTTGTATGTGACTATCCATTTAACACATTAAAACATATGACAGGTTAGAGATAGAAGACAAGGTTATACAGCTGAACAGGTAGTAGTAGTTATAATGCCATTAAAGATAAGTGTATATGGCCATGGTGCCTAGTCATACAGCTAAAAGAAAATATAGAAAATGTGGTAAATATAGTTGCAAGATCATAATATGTGTAGTTGACATACTAGCAACACCATGACTGACAAATAGATGAGGTGAATACATGGCTGCCAGAAATATAATAGCAACATCTAAAAATATAAATAGCAATAGAATGTGCAAAGGTGGTAAAAAAAATAAATGAAAAACAAACTGTTCCCGTTTCCATCTGGGACTTTACCTACTAACCCTGGTCTTCAGTAGTAGTTATAATGCCATTAAAGATAAGTGTATATGGCTATGGTGCCTAGTCATACAGCTAAAAGAAAATACCATTTCATCCACTCCATTAGAGAACGCCATATCTGTAGGTATATAGCTTTCATGGGAAGGTTGATTTAAGAAACAGCTTACTTACAGTCATAAGACTCCATCAGTTTAGTTAAACTTAAGAAAAAGTTACACAGGAGGCTAAGATCCTATTTTGCTCATCATTTACAGGCAGATCTTAAATATCATTTAATAATCCTTGCCAGGTCAAAAGAATATTTTTTTTAGAGCTCTAGCACGGGATCGTAGTACAGATGATTAGAGATGAGATAACCAAGAGGCAAAGTTTTGGTATTCACACAAGAGCAACAAGTGTGGGAGAAGTGTGTCTAATGATCAATCAGTTAATGCTATATAAATGTTACTGAAGCTGTAAGCTATAACAGTAGTATGGTAAATATAGTTGCAAGATCATAGTATGTGTACGTGATATACTAGCAACACCATAACTGACAAATGGATGAGATGAATATATGGCTGCCAGAAATATAATAAATAAATATAATCTAAAAATATAAATAGCAATAAGAATGTGCAAAGGTGTTAAAAAGTAACATCATAATTTGTAAAGGGAGTGTATTTTAAACATTGCATTGTAAAATTATTTTCACTTAACACGTTTAGACTACAGCAATAGGGTGTAGATTTTTTCATTAATGTAAAAATCATCTATTTTATGAGACATTCCTTCCTGTATGTCCATCTTACTCCATATACTCCTTTTGCTGTATTGCTATGTTTACAAGACTGAAATTAACTAGACTTGTGCTTTAAGTAAGTGTAATGTGTAATTGGGCCCAATGGGTATAGTTCCAACAGTTAATTAATTGCTACTTTTAGGTCTGTGTTAAAAAAGCTACTGGCTATGTAATTCAAACTCAATTATACTGTAAACAATGCTTGCAGCTAACCTGCAACCGTAAATTGTCCAGATTATATTTAGAAAGGTTGGTTTAAAGAAAAGTTATATCATTTGTTAAGTATAAATTCAAACAGTAGAAAATGAAATGCAACCTAGTTTTTGGTAGGGTTTGAGAAGGAAATAGGAAGATTACCTATATCAGTTGGGTCAAATATTTCCACTTTCAGGTTGTAATGTAATCCCTTATTTTCAATATCTCAAAAATAATGACACTAATTTCAAAACAAAAGTGCATGTTATCATACCACCTAAGTGTCGTGTTTTGCAAGGAGCAGCCCTGATTTTGAGCAGTGTTCTACTGTCCCACCAAGCTGCCCCACTGTCTTATGGATTCCCCTGACTGGCCTCGCAGGTTGTGAGATTGATTGAGGTCTATGCCGTTGCTGCACAGACCTCAATCATAGCTCCCGTGTGGCCTCCTAATGTAGTTAAAAAGGGAACTGGAACAAGACATGATATCCTGAAGTTTGTCTTTATTACCGCTTAAGGAGTAAAGTTGGTACCACTGGTCCTGTCTGCAACCCTACCCCCACCCATGTATAGCATCCTGTCTATAGTCACCCCATCCAACTAAGGTATCTGGATACCTAAAACATTGCATGTGCTACAAATGTAGTTAAAATAAGTTGTGCTATCAGCTGTGATGATAAGGGTTACCATTTAACTAGACTTGGGCACCAGGGGGCTCTTCGTGTTCGTCTTCGTGCTCGTCTTCAGGGGGGAAAAAAATCTTCGTATTCCGCGAATATTCGCCTGTTCCTGTCTTCTCTTCGGGCGAATATTCGTGGACATTCTTCGTGTTCGGTTTTTCTTCGTTTTTTCCGGTTAAGGGGTTAATACGGGGTTAACGCGTACCGCAGCAGCTCTGGCGCCAGGAGTTTAAATGTCCGTATGAGCAACTCTATTGGTCGTCAGCAGGACCAATAAAGTCGCTTGTACGGACAGTTAACTGATAGAACAGGGAGACCAGTGGGATCTGCAGGGTAAATTGCAGCATTGGGGTTTTAAAAGTCGCTCGTACAGACTTTTAGGCTCCTGGTGCACCTTAAGGGGTTAAGGGGCCGTGCGAGTGAGCCTATTGGTCGCTTGCACGGCCCTTTAACCTACAGATTTCCGCTCCCGTTATCTAACGCAGCATCGAAGGGGTTAACGGGAGCGGAAATCCGTAGGTTTGCTGTCAGGGGTTACAAAGGCCGTGCGAGTGAGCCAATTGGTTGATGCCAGAGGAGGTCCCTGTAGGCGACCAATAGGCTCATTCGCACTGCCCTGTAACCCCTGATGGCGAACCTGCGGATTTCCACTTCCGTGAACTGCGGCGATGCCAAGGTAAGTTAGAAGGGGGGGAGACTGGTAGACGAAGACGATCACGAAGATCTTCGTGGTGTGTGTCTTCGTCTTCGCCTACGTTTTACCGCCGCTGTCTTCTCTTCAGCGTGTCTTCGGAACGAACACGAAAACGCACTCTTCGTGTTCGTTTTCATGTTCGCCCGAAGACGAATGCACAAGTCTACATTTAACTATCCTGTCTGAGAATTGCAGCCTTAAAAAAAATAACACTGAAAATTGAGAACATGTTAAATTGGATATACCATGTGATATATGGTACACATACACTAATTTAAAAGCAACATTCATATAACTTGATGCATATTTCAGATATGTAGATGTTTTAAAAGAAGTGTTCCATGTGTGCCATTTGAGGGATTTCTCAGAACATTACTGGGCCTGTAGTGAGGTATAATTCTTAAACCACATTCCTTATATCATTTTTTAGCCCTAGCAATATTTCGTTAAATTTAAGCAATGAGATGTTTGAAACTCCCTGGAAACTTGTCCTGGACTCACTTCTTTGTATTTTGTTCATCAACTATTTATTCCCGGGCCTAACCTAAAAAACTCAATTTCTGACAAGAGACATTACAAATCACTCACTTTAGCTCACATACTTTGAATTGATTGAGAAGTCTAGAAAAAAGTTATATTTGTCCAGTTTTTACAAGTTTTTCTATTATCTACAAAAATGTGCTAAAAACTAGAGTATCATTATATGAGGGTTTTAATATTATTATGTGAGAGTTATAAATTATATATATATTATGCTTAAGATTCAAAACTGATGATATATATATATATATATTTTTTTTTTGCTATATGTGTGATTATTTGGTTAGTTTAATCGGTGATTGAAATAATTGAAATAAAAAGAATAGTTTTGTACAATTGTTAAGCTCCAACCTAGCCTATGTCATAGTCAACCATGGCTACATTACGTCCGTCTTAGGGAAATCCATTACTTTGGTGCATTTTCATAGAAATGTAAAAAGATGATAATATGCATGGCTATATTTGTAAATGCATGTTTTCAAGTACATTCACAAGATAAACAATTTAATTATAGAGATGAGCACATTTTCATCTTTAAGTTGTCTCCTCTAAGGCATATTGATTGTTTAATTCTGTGGTTGACTATTTATGTTATCCGCTTGCCAAAATCTTTACTATTACCTCAGACTTACAACCATCGTTGAAATGTTACATGCCAATCTGAGATCTTGGGCCTAAGTCAGGGTTAGATCCTTCACTTCGTTTCCTCTGCTTTGCTTTTGGTAATACATTCTGTTTGTATTCCACCAAAACTCTTAAGTGTCAAACCATAATTGCTTATGCTTAATATTCCATTGTATATGAGTGCATAGGTATCATTGTAGACTTTTGATAAAAGTTTATATGAAACCATTTTTCACTTCTGAGTACAGAAAAGTAAAAGTTTAACTTTAGGATATTTCATTTTATTACTGTCATAGGTTTAGAATATATGGCTATAAGTGCTGTATTTGTGTGTGTGCGATGCCCACAGATCATTTATGGTGTAATTGGATCTGTTGACAGGCCTGTAGACAGCAGCCATGTACAGTTAGGGATGCAATTTGTAGACACTGCCAAGCTAGAAATATTTCCTATATTTTTCATTATAATGGTCCATAACTAGCACACCATTTGCTGCAGTATATCGTATGAGTACTGATATGAATTCAGGGTATTAGTCTTTATGATGAGGATAGTAGACTGGGCTGTCTCCTTAAACAAAGGAAGCATTTGAATCATACGTATCTTCTGGTCATCTGGTAATTATTATTTGAAAATATGTTTTAATTGGCAAAAATAAATTAGCATTGTTTTTTTTTATGAACACCATGTCCAATACTGTCTCAAAATTATATTACCACATGAAATGTAACAAGGATTTAATTTTATATGACATGATCTTAAAGGAACACTCCAGTGTCAGCCTTCTGAACAAACAATTAAAATGCAATTATTTGTAACTTTTTCATTATTCATTCATTAGTCCTGTAAAAAAAAAGTGCTTAACTTTAAGAGAACACGTAGCTCCATGGTCCAATGTTTTATGCTGCTGATTGGCAGAAACACTATCAGGAGATCTCAGTAGACTCCCTTCCGGAATGTTCACTGAGCTAGTGCTGGAGATGACTGGTGGTAAGTATATCACGTGAGAGAAAATGTGCTCAGCTTTTCCTGCAAGCCAAATAACTGGGGGATGGGGAAAGGTGTAAGTGCATATGGGGGATTCACACAAAGATTTAAATAGGACCACTCTGCTATCAAATGCATTAGAGTGGCAATGGCAAAATGTAAAAGGAAGGGTAAACTTTGGATGGCATGGCAGTCTTGGCACTTTAAGGTCCGCCACCAGCTGTATACGCTTGATTTTTTATAGTCATGCAGCGTGCGGCTAGGCACGCAGATTGCAGCATAACTATATTTGAGTTTAGATAATTATCTGATCAAAAAATTAAGTAGAATATGCCATATGTATTAGAGTATTTGTCACAGTCCAACAGTTTTCAGATTTTATATGATTAGCTAGGCCTAGATTCATAAGCATATATCCCAACAGTCCCAATTTTCCTGATTCCCACTTCCCACCAAAGCACGACAGTGGGGTACCACCATGGCATCTGTTTAATTTCTGGCTAGGTCTGATTCTCTTTTTGCCAGCTTGCCCACATTTTATTCAAAATACATATTTTCATTTAGGAATATGTGTGATTCATTTGGTAATTAATTCTAGTTACCAGTCCAATTAGAACATTTTAGTGATAGTGGATTTATGAGTAATGCATGCAAAAGTGGATTTTGTATCTCATATTGTCAAGAACCTAGTGAGCAATATTGTTGCCTTATTTTTTTCTAAATAAAACATTGAATTTCCTGTCAGGACAGCTATTGTATGTAGGTCTCAGGCCTCTATGAACTATTTTATATCGGTAGCCCTCACAACCCCTGTTCCCTGCACCATGCTCACTCTGTAAAACAGCATTTGTTATCTATCCACTGCATATCCAACTTTATATTTGCACAACATGCTTTTTGTGCTAGTCTAACTACCGTAATTTCGGAGTTAAAGTCATTGCACTTAGCAATGCCCTTGCTTTATGGTTGGAATTCCTTCTCTTTTGCAAGTGATAAACATTGCATATATTTTGTCTGCTTGGTTGTTTTCAGCATTGTATCATCAGTTACTCTAATATATAAGTATTGGAATATACAGATAAGTAA
The DNA here is from genome assembly GCA_023333645.1 of Sceloporus occidentalis. NCBI lineage: Eukaryota > Metazoa > Chordata > Lepidosauria > Squamata > Phrynosomatidae > Sceloporus > Sceloporus occidentalis. Next base: position 7,238,493 of record JALMGF010000044.1, read on the forward strand.
ATAATCACATGGAAAATGTTATTGACAAAGGATTATCACAGTAACTCTCATTACTATAATTAAGACTTCCAATTTTGTGGGCATTAGTTTTCTATTTAAACATTTCTAAACATAGATCCAATGGGTTTCATTTTACATGTGATCTGTACTTTATTTCTTTGATTTTTTGCTGTTTTGTCAATGTATTGTGGTTTTGTGAATAAGTTCTTTGCAGATCCATTTACAATTGTCCTATAACTTAATTTTTTATTGCTTTTTGTAAGGGAAGAATTAGACATTATCTAACTTATTAAGGTCAGACATATTTTTGCACCTTTGCACTTTTCTTTTTAGCTGTATTTCTTTAGAGTTTTATAATAGAATAACAAAATACAATATTATAATTCCACACCCTAGGTACAGCATACAATATTAGTATATATATATAGTTATATGTTACTCTGTAACCTGATTTCAATGTGCAAGACTTTTGATCACATCATGTAGTCAACAAAATGCAAGCATGATTCTACAAAATATTTAAACATTTTGCAATCATAGAGGTCCTATATTTAAGAAACTATAGAGATGGTTTATAAAGGCAAATGCATTTTACACAAAAAAGGTCTACCAAGAGATACTGTCAATATAATAAAGTTATTTTGTTTGCTTTTGTAAATAGGTTAATGCAAGCTTAAAAGATGAAATGAAGTCTAAGGGAGATGTGCTACTAGACATTAGTATGCAAAGCATTACTAAAGTTTCATTTAAAATTGCCTTTTGATGGTCATATACTAAATGATAATCTAAAATGATAATTCCACTAGTTTGAGTAAAACTAAATAGTAATCAATTGTAAAATATAATGTTACTTAAAGTTTTACATTAATTTGTAAAAATAACATAAAAAATACACAAACCATTGTAAAACTAGCTGTTCTGTTTTTTCTATATAATTGAAATATTTTCAGGCATAAAATATATTTTTTATGTTTTTTTTTCTCTAATAGCTGAGATCAGACCTGGACAACCATGATGGCTCATTTAAGTACATTTTATCAGGAGATGGAGCAAAAACAGTTTTTACCATAGATGAAAATACAGGCGCAATCTATGTTCTAAAAAAACTTGATCGAGAAGAAAAGCCTTCTTATACCCTAAGGGCACAGGTCATAAACAGTTTGACTGGTGTTCCTGTTGAAGCAGAATCTGAATTTATTATTAAAATCCAGGATATAAATGACAATGAACCAAAATTCATCAATGAACCTTATGTTGCCGTTGTGCCTGAGATGTCTCCTGAAGGTATGTAAATTGTAGTAATGTAACGTTGGGGCATTGGAGGAGGAGTTCTAGTTAATAGTATGTTTGTAAATTAAATCAAATGCTTTCAAAAATAAAAAAATAATCTTTTTCCAGTGTTTTAACAGATTTGATAATAAATAAGGCACAGTTAGATATGGCTAAGAAGCTTAAAAACTACCCTCAGAAAAACATCCATTTAAAAGTTATTTCCCAAAGAGAAATCCCTGCGTCTAACATTTCGATCTACAGGATATTGAGGAAATTCCTTGCCTTATTTGTGGAAATACAGTACCAAAGTGGCCTAATATGTACAATAAACTACAGTACAATTCACTATTTTTATAGAAAAAAATGGCTTTGGTGTGATATTATCCAATTGCGATAAATAGATAGATAGATAGATAGATAGATAGATAGATATAGAAAATACTTATATTACTGGTGCATTTGTATGAAAAATATTTTTTGCCTATTCCTTCCTCTAGAGAAGAGGAACATTATTAATTACCACCAACTATCACCTGAAGCCACATAATATATTAACTCATGTTTTATTAAGCTTTGATGAATTGATTGCATATTGTTTTGTTTTGTTGCTCTTTGTTCATGATATATTTCCTTTTGTTTTATTAAGTAACATTAGTATAACTGATATGTTCTCTTATAATCTTCGCGGGTTTAATGTTGTATGCTAAATAATTTACTGCAAAAAAAAAAAAAAAAAAAGGATGTCAATAACATGAGCATAAACGAAATTAGATTTTAAACATTTTTAATTACATCAATACATTTTTGTTTTGCTATTACCTTTATAAAATTTACGGTTTAACTAAATACTTTAAGAATTTGAGCTAGACATTTTCTTAACTAAAACCTCTCAACATGATTGGCTGTTTATTTTTTTTTTTAAATGGTACAGAGAACAGGAAGCAAGATCCTAATAAAACAAGCCTCTTATGAAACAATTACATTTTTGTATTAGACATGTTTTAAAACTGTGATATTTAAAAAATATTTTAAAACCACAATGCACTGAAGGTTTTTTTTTATTCTGTATTGATATGTTTGCCAAGTACCTCTAGTATAACACAAATACGTACCTAAAATATTATTTTCTAGAAAGTTGCAGTAAATGACCTAACCCCCCCGATCATCTCAGGAAAAAAAAACTCTGGTGTACACATACCACAGAATGAGCATCATTCCACGTTGATGCAGTTCAGGAAGGTCTGCCTATTTTAATGTATGTTACAGTAAAATGAAAGCATGTGTGCATGTACACAAGATACTTTGTGCATGCATCAGCATACGCACACTTCACCATATGTACTCATCTTGTGCAGCTCTGTGCATGTTCAATTTATTTATAATAGGCTGACACACATTTGCATTATGCACACATAGCACTATAGAATCTGCTGGCGCTCGATAAATAAAAAGTAATATAATAAAAATATATTGAGCATATGTCATGTGGCAAGAAAGAAACCAAAGCATTACTCATTGCTGGAGTTGTTTAGAGTGACAGTTTTTCTACCTTTGGTGCTGAAAAATGGAAAATTTTACCTGCTTATTCATTTAATTCCTTTTTTTTAAGGAATTTGTGGTTCTAAGGATTTTCTGTTGAGATTTTATTTGAGATTTCTCTTAAGTTTACAGTTACAAGGACTTTATTTTTACTATATCATCACAAACAACATCTACTACATACATTCTGTATCTGCTTAGCAGATTTTCCTTCCATGACTAATGTAAATTTATAGTAATGTTATTAAGTGAACGTGTTAACAATGAACAATATTCTGTTCATTTTAGGTTTCAGATTTCTGTGTTAATATTAAGTTATTGTAAATGTACACAGAAATTGATCTAGAATAGGATATATTATTCTTTTGGACCATTAAAATAAATTCAGTTGTGATTCCCTATAGATTAATAATTAAGCTCAATCTTGAAGCCAATTTACCGAATCAGGCAACTTCTGACTTCATTAAGAAAAAGGAATGACATGTTCACTTTCATTAATGAAACTGATGGTTAAAAAGACAACACGAAAATGGTGTGTGAATTAAGGAAAATCAATGTTAGTGTTAGGAATATAAATACATGGACATTAGACATTTTACGGATGCTTTAAAATACAAAAACAATTTTTAAAACATGCATTTTAAAGGGGTCTGATGTTCTTTGTTGGGATGTCTATTGCATTGTACGTGCTGTGCATTTAGGTTCACATAACAGAAAAAAATAATTTAAAATAATTTACAAGCCAATATCAGAGTACAGCAGGTAGAAGATTGCAAGCCAGACAGTGGTGTAACATGAGCCTAGCTGGCTCTAGCTGTCAAGATTGAGCCATGAGAGATCCCAGGTGAACAAAAATATCTAAATTATTATTTCCAACTTAAGTTATCTGTTATTTTAAAATAAATATTAAATAGTAATATTAGCTCTTGACCCCAGTCATCAAAATAATGTAATTCATTACTACAGCATACAAATGCATATGATACAGTAGTTGTTTTTTTTGGGGGGGGGGTTATATTTGCAAATTTGATTTGATACAGGCCTATCTGATAAATTAACAGAAAATTGTCTGCAATTCATCTCTAGTATCGCATATATAGAACCTCAATATATATATATATATAAATATATATTATTGTTTTGGAATTTATATCTTAAAGATATTTTTGTTTTTTTGTGTATAAAAATATACTACTACGATACAATATGCCACCAACCACTGATTCTAGTCACGAGGATTAACTAGTCATTGAAAACATATTGTGATCATACTTTAAATCAGCAATGAGGCTGTAAAATGGCATATCTAAATTAAAGACAAACTTCAAATTGTTTCACATGCATTCCATTTCCACTGCAAAGGCATATTCTACCCAATCACAACTCACAGACAAAATATTATAAATGAAAACTAAACCTGCACAACCATTACGTTATGTCTGTGATTTTAACTTTTTAGAGACATACAAGGCTCTAGAGCAGTGGTTCTCAACCTTCCTAATGCCGCGACTTTATTTTCGTTGCTACTTCATAACTGTAATTTTGCTACTGTTAAGAATCGTAATGTAAATATCTGATATGCAGGATGTATTTTCATTGTTACAAATTGAACATAATTAAAGCATAGTGATTAATCACAAAAACAATATGTAATTATATATTGTGAATTTTTTTTTTCCGATGGTCTTAGGCGACCCCTGTGAAAGGGTCGTTCGACCCCCAAAGGGGTCGCGACCCACAGGTTGAGAACCGCTGCTCTAGAGCATAATACATTGCTAGAGCGAGAGGGAGACTAAGACAGGAAAATACAGCAGAATAAAGGTAATTTATGCAAGTTGGACGATATACTACTTATGTGTTTACACACATAGCATGTACACATATCTCCCATATAACATCTACACCCCATTTTATATAAACACAATACATTTTTATTCATTTTTTCCAAAAATATTGTGATTGTCTGTGGTTGATCGCAAGAGTAAGTGTCATTGTCTTAAAGTGGAAGTTTGAGGGTGTAGCAGATGGTATGAACACAGCACTACATTTGGGTGGTAGAAAGAAAAAGTGAATTAGAGGACAAAGAGCAAGAAGGTGTAAGTGCCACTCTAAGTCAGGTCCCATTCAGGCTGCGGAGCTGCTCATCTCTCGTTTCTTTGCCTTGCCTCAGTTCCCATGTTTTGCTTTCCCATCCAGGTACTAACCAGGCCCCAACACCTGGTATTCCCAGGCGGTCTCCCATCCAGGTACTAAGCAGGCCCAACCCTGCTTAGCTTCCAAGATGGTGGGGCACACCATATAAAGCGAACAGAGTTGAAGCAAAGAGCAGAACTGGAATCCAGGAATCAGAAGCACAGAACAGAGCATATGGAAATCCAGGAATGGATTAAAGCCAAACATGGGAACTGAGGCAAGGCAAAGAAACTAGAGATGAGCAGCTCCGCAGCCTGAATGGGACCTGACTTAGAGCGGACCTTACACACATGCACCGCTGGAACCACTTATGGCAAAGACTACCTCTGTGTTACAGGACCTTTCCTGCCCTCACACCCTCAGTTGCCTCACTTACACACACTCATTGACCCTTGGCACCACCTGCTGCAGCATATGACCATGTGGAGACCATGGCCTGATCCCCACTCAGCTCAGCTCACCTGCCATCGGCTAGCTCTCTTGAGATATCCTACATTCAGAGGACTCATTCCACTACCATTGTTCATGGTTCATTTGTTATTGTTATAGTGTCTGACATTATTCACACAGTAATAGCATTCTGACTCCCAGCACACTGCTCAACGGTAGTGTGAACATAGTTGTACAGGCATGTTAGAGTTACAGAGCGTAACAGTCATGCTGATTCAAGTTTACAATCAATTATGGTTTTACTTAAAAGTGTGGAACATCTTAGTAGGTTGACGGTCTTTTGGGTATTATGCTTTATTATGCTACATAACAAGTGTTAGCTATTAGGTATATAGTTATGATGAAATTCTATTTATTTAAAAGAAAAAAGCATTTTTAGATATAGCATTTGTCATTTTTTTTATTAGTTAATGTCATGTATGTTGCAGGATGTTAAGTGGTGTCTGGTGGGTGATCAGTTTGTGTCTGAGTGTCTTCCTGTAAAGGTAATGTGTATTATTTGGTAATGAGAGCGATATCTAGAGTGTGCATAGGGCACTAGTAGTTAGTGTAGTGTATGCTAATGTAGCTATTTGTGTCTGGTTTAGTGCATTTGTGCATATTTTTTTACATTTTGTTCATGATGTTGATGACTTGGTGTTGGTTGGAAAATTACCTCAGAGAATGTATATTTTTAATGTTGATAAAATGCATTAAAGCCCTCTATGTTGTTCTTAGACTTTTTTACTGACCAAGGTGCAAGGTCTGGTTTTAGCAGCAGAAAATTGCTTTATTTTCCATATCAATATTTATGGATGGATATCTAAGTCTCTTTAAATTTTGTTTTGTTATTAGTGGAGTCCAAGGAATTTAACTAAAACCTTTTCACACTTTTAGTTTACTTTAAAAATGTTTTTAAATGTATAATTTATTTTAATTGTATTAATATCTGATGAAGTTTCCAAGGCCAAATTAGGAAATACATCACCTGTTATTTAGTAATGATTAATATTCAGTTTTTTCCTAACGAATACATTAATGTTTCTGATACATTTTAGTGGCCCAAAATATAATGTATCTTGCTTTGATATATTTTTAAGGACATAGAATCTTTAATAATTGTGACAAATAATTCAATGAATGTTAGTTAAGGTGCAACTTTCTAATTAACTTGGTGTTGTTTAAAGAATATTTGTTGTTCTGAAATAGTGAATTGCTACAATATGCATTGCAGATATATAAAATCTAACTGCTATTTCCCCATGTTTTGTATGAGTCCCTGTGTGCTTTGCACAAAGATGCTTGAAAAGGTTTTATTCATGAACAAAGGTGGCTTAAACTGTTAATTTTTCTCAATGCCACACTTTTATTTTCCTAAAGTGATATTACGCACTCAGCAAAGGATCACATATACAATGCCCTGCTCGCAAATCCTTAATTCATAATTAACAGAGAACCATGCCCCTTGAGTTGCTTTGAAGGAATACAACAGCTGCCTAGCTGCCTAGATGCTACTAAGAAGCACATAGTTAACCCCCACTGTTCTTGGAAATTACTTGATTATGTAGCGGATCTAGGCATAAATGTCTCAGCACATGCCATAGCTATGAATCCTTGTATTGTTTATCTAAACAAAGCAGCATTCAGATGGCAAGAAGACAAAAAAGTATCTTGCATGCCTCTATTTGATTGTGTGGCTTCTTATTCATCTTAGTCTGAATATTTTGGTCTACTAAATCTTATCACTAAGTTCTGCAGACTCTATCCTCTCTGTAACCAATACACAAATAAGTATTCAATGAAATTATTTCAATGTGATATATTTAACATTTTTCACACCCTTGTGTCTTTAAAACTAAAATTTTTCATATTTATTCGATTTTTTTTACATATTTGAAACCACACAATATAAATGTATGTAGTAATTTTGTTTTCGTATCAATGAAGTTTCAAATGTTCTAGATATAATATATGCAGTATCCATTGGCCTATAAAATGATTCAGTCTTATACACTTTATTTTAGTTATTGGGCTTTTTGTTGTGTTTTTTATAGATTTCAAACAATCAACAAATTAACCATTACATTTTTCTTGTTAATAGTATAGTATATTTGGCTGTTATATGCTATATGCACCAAGAAAATATTAAAATAAAGCTTCCAGTACCTTTTTGTCAAGAAAGGTCATAAAGGACTTATTGTATTTTAAGCCATGAGATTTTTATACTGAACCCAAATCTTCAAATATTAGATTTTACACCCAGGGTTCAAGATCAGACACTGTTTGTACGAGAGAGTAATATAAAAATCCAACCATCATAGTGTAGTCACGTAAGCAATTTCTTTTGTGTGTTGTTGCGTCCCTGCATTCATTAAGAGCAATCCTAGAAAACAGCAGATTTTAAGACTTCTACATTTCTATTTTGCTTTGTGTCAGCAATGTCATCAGTCATACATAATTGGATTGTGATTACTCCCAGAGGCAGATACCATTTATCCAGTAGTTGATGAATGTTCTATTCTGTATTTGCAAACCTTTTTAACATTATTTTTTTATTCTATGTGCGTACTTTAAATGGACCATGTTATGTCACATCCAAGTTGTTCATTCTTTGGTTAGCTCCCAGTTTGCAATGTTTTTTATGTAGTAATGCCTTTGAAAAATATTTACTGGGCTACTTATGAGCGATTGTAATTACCTATTATGTATTTAACAAACCATTAACACATACTTATAGTTTTATACATTTATCTTGAGATAATGTCATCCTTGCCAAATTTGCATTTTTTACATTACTATAATTAAAATAGTGCATCTCAAATACCGATCATTACTGGGGGATAAAGGGTACTGGGGGATAAAGGGGGATATGTAACTCTAATTCCGGTCCTGTTTGCCAACCACGTATCTCATTGCACTGAAAAGGTTTTGTCCATGCATACTTGGATAACTTGTTCAAATATAAAGTACCTTATTCTTGTACCTTTTATGAGCTGTGCACTCCCTGTCTATAGAGTTGGAAGATTTGTTTTAAGTTTCTTTGTTTTTACAATGTATCTTTCTTACTGCACTCCTTGTGTGTGCTTAAAAGAGAGGTACTGGTACCAAGTATCAGGGAGACTCTAAAACGAGAGACCTGTTTAAGACTATGACCATGTCAACCAATGTCTGATATGCAGTAAAAAGGGAGGTATGTAGTGTAGAAAAGGCAAAGACTGGCAGAGACTGACATCAGGCACTAGTATAAAGCAACTAAAGGGAACCAGTGGAAGTTGAAACATAATGGCAATCGGTTATCTGGAAGGTAAATTGCAACAAGCAAAAAAAAAAGTGCATGATATTTATGCATTTGAACACTGATTTCTAGTTCCATTATATACATTATTATTGTGATCACCTAAGCAAAATAATTTGCCTTGAAAATCTCATTTTCTATAGGAACATTTGTCATGCAAGTGACTGCTACAGATATGGATGACCCAAGTTATGGAAATAGCGCTAGACTGATATACAGCATTCTACAGGGACAACCACACTTTTCTATTGAACCAAAGTCAGGTAACATTATTGTTTGAGCTGAATGTAATGAACTTATACTTTGTTGTTGAGAGATATATACTGTATGTGCCTATAACAGCATGGCATTATTTTTGTTAACCTCACAAGCTAAAAGAAATAATTAACTAAATTATGTTTACAGAGTTTTATCCAAAACATATTAAATGTGATTTTTCATTATATACTGTATAATAAAGCCAATTATTTAATTAGTCATTCTCACAAACACAAGTCAATTATTCTGGGTTGGTTAAAAGTAATTTTGTAGCTTTTATGGCATTAAACGTCCTATCTTTTATGTGTAGCAATGGCTCTAGATTATGGCATCTCTAGTATAATATAATAGTCTTGTGCATTCAGAATCGTAAGAATTGCAAATTTAACAACATTTTCTAATTTCGTTAATGCATATGAATCTCCGATAATGAGGCCAGACCATCCACAAACCTGATGAAAATTAAGCAAACATCTTAGAATTTTCTTTAATAAAAATTGTGGGGTCCTTTACTCCCATTCTCTCTCATTCTCATCCACATTCTCTCACACTCTCATCCACATTCATTATCTCATACCTTCAAAATGTCCCCCTTACCGTCTCTGCCTTCTGCTTGCGTGTCTCCTATCTCCACTTCTGTCTCGCATCTTCATGTTCTTCATCTTCTTGTTCTTCTCTCTGCTCTTTTCACCCTTCTCTTTTTTCTCTTCTTCCTTCTCATTTCCTTCTTCGTCCGCATCTCCGCAGACACGACCTCCCGACAAAACTTTCGCCCAAATTGGAGGGTTGAGGTAAAGGACATCACTGGAAGCTCTGCCGTTTTGCCTTAAGTTAACCCTGTGGTAACTTCCATCAAATTGGCAGAGCTTCTGGTGACGTCCTCTACGCTGTATGGAAGTTTGCCGGTAGAAAGAAAGAAGAGAGAACATAGGAGAACAAGTAAGTTCCTCACAAACCCTGAATACATTAAACCTACTAATAATCTGTAACACTCTTTACATAGAGTTGTGTGGTTTTACATATCAGGACATAATACCTACCATCTGTTTCTTAACAGGTCTACAAATTAGGTAACTATAACCTCAGATGAACAACAAAACATGACATACACAGTGTGTATCCATGGAAGAACTGTTGTTAGTTTCCCTTAAAAACTGTGTATTTAGAGGAATTTCTGCTATTTTGTAGGCAAAGTGTGGTCACACCAGATATGCTGATTTAGATTTTCCTTCTGTTCACTCAATTTTGTTAAATTATAAAAATAAACTATTAACATTTAATGTCTAGCTTTGAAGGCATTCTTACTTTTCACAAAACATTTGCACAGGACTACATATATAAGTACTCTTTATTTGATAAGTCATTGCTTACAGGGGAGATAGGTCTTGTTTTGTAACTTAAATAAAAGGTTGGGCTTTGTTAGCCCTTCTGGAACTGTAATTACAAGAAGAAATTCAACAGAATATAAAACCTATACCTGTTTTGAAAATTATATAATATTCTCTAATGTCTTAGAACCAATTTGGAAACAGGTGGACACAAATAATTTTGGTACCAAAAGGAATCTTCATTATCAACAATATATTATATAAGTTTCACTGAAAATTAGAGCCTTATAATCACAGAGAAATCTAATGATAGGTGGTTCTTGGAAGGCAATTATATCGAAAGTTTGATAAAGAGGGAATTATCATTTCAAAGGTAGAGGTAAAGATATCTTTGTAGCACCAAATTACATGCATAGGCTGTAGAAAATACTATTCCATACAACTTGTTCAGCAAGCTCTTCAGACTATTTATGAACACATGAACTGTCCATTTATTTGCTTAACGTACAGAAATAATGCATGCACTTTTTAACGTCATTTGCCTTGCATTCTCTGACTTATTTTTAGGTATAATTCGTGTTGCTTCCAAAATGGACAGAGAAGCTAAAGATAAATATTTTGTCATTGTTCAAGCCAAAGATATGGTTGGTAATGTAGGTGGATTATCAACCACAACAACAGTGACAATCACCTTGTCAGATGTCAATGACAATGGGCCAAAATTTAAGGAAAGTAAGTAATGCATACTAAATTTAATGAATTTACTAATGAAAACTCTCAATAGGTGGCATCTTGGATTTTTACCAAGTGGAAATATCTTGCATTATACAAGAGATAAGAAGTAAGAATCAGTCTTTCTAGAGAAATACAAAAATTAGAGAATAATAATAACAGGGGTGGATTCACTAAACAGAGAGTTGATTTGTGAGTGAGTAACGCTTCCATTCCTATCTAAAAAAACATAAAAAGAATCAAAAGTAGCACCCAACACCCTGTCTAAACATCTATAGAAAAAATAGTTTCTATTTGTGCCAGCGCATAAACTTCGTCAGGTGGGCCCACCGAAGGGGCAATTCCGCGAGCTTTCTTTGCTCTAGTGTTAATTATCATGTACTATACATTATGAAGAGACAGCCCAGATGAGTTTCTCCTGTAAGAAGGATGGTGAAGTTATTTCATTACAAGGAAGGCAAAGCAGTTTATAGGAGAATAGCATATAATTCTCACTTACATGTTTACTCCCAAAATACAATACTTAAAAATGCTCATCCTCAATTCCCTCCAAGATATGGCAGAATGCTTATAAGATGCTTGCTTTTTAGTACAGATCAGCACAATTAATAAAGCATAATTGATCTCTTAACAGTTGGAATATTATATGATATTATATAACCTAAAATGTATGTATATATTTCATATTTTTTATACATTTTTATGTGCAGAAATATATGACATGTCAATATTAGAATCAGCTTTGGTTGGAGAGATTGTAGGAACAGTTATAGCTGATGACCGTGATATTGGAGAGAATGCAGAAATTATTTATATTATTGAAGAAAAAGGGGACTTCAATATGTTTGATATAAACACAGACCCAATAACACAAGAAGGCATTATTACATTAAACAAGGTAAGAATATTTAATGAAATAATGTAATATTTTTAGCCTCAGGAAGCAATTGAAATAGGGCCTCGATATTGATTGATTGTGCTTGGTATTTCTTTTTGTACATCATATTCTGCATATGGAAGCTGTTGTTTCTGATTATATTCTTTCCAAATTAGAGTTATTTTTTAGTTCAGAAGAGATTAATGGAGCAAAATATTTGCTTAATGTTTAATCTTTATAGCTTAAAGGTACACTAGCGGATGTTTGTGTAGGTGTCTCTGTACACAACCTTCCTTCTTTGCATGAGTAGTTTAAATATTCTTTACTACAGTTAAACAGGAATGAAAACACTAGAGGTTAAATGAGCCAGTTTGGCAAATCAGTGAGTGTCTGAATAACACAGATGCTTGGCGCTCAAAGTCATTACAAACAGCTAACTGGTGTTTTAAAAAATATTAATATGAAAAGATATTGGTTTCATCTGGAGATTCTTAAGCACAATCTAAAGGATATCTTTATAGCAGATGTAAAAAATGGATCTAATGTAAAATGTATAGTGTCGTGGAAGCTTATTTTTCATGCAGTTATGTATTGACATATTGGTCCATTAAGTATAATCTAATAAAAGTGAACGTTATTCTAAATGCTAGCAATAACTAATACTTGATTATCAGCCAATGAAAATATAATTTACTATTTCTATAATATTTTCATGCAGTGTTATTTTTTTGTTTAATAATGTTAGTTTTGCTAGATTAAAGAGCTATACACAATACTTAACTCCAGAAATGAGTGAATTCTGAACAATGTTTGTACTTTGGTTAGTTATTGTATAAAAAGCTTAAGGCAATGCTTGGGTAAATGAATCAAATGAAAGTAAAAAAAAAATTAAAGCATACAGGTACAACAAAATCAACGTAAAATAAAACATTTAAGTTTTGTTTGCATTTTTATTTGTAATAGGAGTAATATTTTAATCTGGTTTCACATACCATCACTTACAGCAGTAGGTTGCGGTCTAGGAGTTTACCACGCCACACTCAAGATGGATTCCGAGTGATGTGATTGTTTAAACCTTTGGAGCTAAACCTATAACTGCCTCCAATTGCACAGACACTCCATAAATACCATCAGTAGCTACCTGGACTTTGCCTTCTGATGATTGTGCCTATCTTTCATAGTGCTTCCTCCTTAGTGCGCCTGTTGATTGATTATCTATGTTTTGACCTTGGCTTGTTCCAGTTTATCCTGCTCGCAGGCTTTCCAAACTTGGCTTGAACTTCGTTGCTCCTAAACTCTGGCTCCCTGACTTGTATCAGAGCCTTAATCTGATGCTGTGCGTGACAGTAATAGTCACATATTTTAGGGTAGAGTGCATACGTTTTAAGCATTTTGTAATAGATATTCAGTTTCTGATCCTCACATTGTGCAATTTCTGATTCACATTATGTAGAATAGAAGAGCAAAATGTTTTAAAGAAACACATTCACATATATACACTGATTATTTTCCGATGCTTAGCTTGTAGATTATGAAAGTAAAAGAAGGTACAACATCCGAGTCAAAGCAATAAACAGATATTTCGATGAGAGATTTATAAAGCAAGACTTATTTGAAGACACTACAGCAATAAGGATTCATATTCAAGATGTTGATGAGCCTCCAGTTTTTGTCCAGAATGCATATTATATGGAAATCTATGAAAATGCATCTATTGGTTCACATGTTAATTCAGTTACTGCAAAAGATCCTGATATAACCAACAGCCCAATCAGGTATAGAATCAATTTTGTGAAAAAAATAACTAACCCATATAATATATATTCATTGCTAATTTTATTTACATGGTTAGTTTTATAAAAGTAAATAAAAGTATAGAAACCCTTGCTTTACAGCAGTGTTGATGTTAACCCCTTAAGGAAAAAGACTCTTAATATATAGATATAGATATATATAGATTTATATATGTATACATGATCCATTATGATGAAAAGTATATTTACATTTTTATAAACTATATACAGACAAAGAGAAAAAAAAGAAAAAAACCTCAAGATATGGTGTTTGGAAAAACTGTAAGATTTGTGTAATTTGATTAGCATTTGCAACCAGATATTAAAAGCTGTGCAGAACTTTATGTAAGCTGACATTCCCCCACCCCCCAATTCAGCACATAGGCCTAATAGTGCTAATTCTGTCCAAATCTACCCAAGAAAAAATATTCCTGACATGCAGACATCATAAGCTATTTCTCAAAGTTTATTCAACCATATTTTTATATGAAGCCATTTCCCACCAACTTTCCACAAGGCATTATGTCAAAACTAACAGGAAACACATTAACAAGGGTAGCTCAAGCTCCTGTAAGTTAATGCGAAATCATAGTGCTAGTAGTCACAGGCGCTGTAGCGTACCAAGACCCACTTCAAGATTCCATCAAATTAAATGAAAACACACAAAGAAATGCCAGCTAAAACTCCAAAATGAAGAGGTAAAATCAATGTCCGTATAAAAACAAATAGTCTTTAAAAAAGCCTATTTGTTTTTATATGGATATAGAGATTCAGCTGGCTTTTTTGTGTCTAAACTAAAACTGGGCATGTTTTGCACATTTTGCAATTTGGCTTTTTCATTTCTTCCACAGAATTGGTACCCATGCTAAAATTATCACATGACCAAATAGTTAAATAATCTTTTACATGATTAAATATTCTGGAAATTCAGCAGTTGTAGAAAAGTCTTTAATACTATATTTTGTCACATAAGGGCTAAATTAAGCAGGTGGAACAACACCTTTAACATAAACAGCAGCTGTATTATCTAAACCTTAAAATATATATATATTAATTTTTATTAATAATCTGTCTATTGATACATTTATAGGTATAGCATTATACACAATCAGTTTTCCAAATTATTCGGCATTGATGCACACAATGGATCTATCATCACTCTTAAACCTCTAGACAGAGAGGTTGCTCCTTGGCATAATATAACAGTAACTGCCACAGAGTCACGTAAGTAAATAAGACTATATATATATATATATATTTGGATAATATTACCTTACATGTTAAAAACACCAAGAAAACCAATTTTGCAATTGTGCTCAGTAAACAATACAGCATTTTTTTGTGTGTTTTATGAGTGACCATTTTAAAAATGTTAGGTGTTTTTGTGCTAACCTCACTCCTTATCTGTCACTCTCTCTCTCTTTTGGTAAATCAACTCTCCCAACTTTACCTGATTCAGAGGGATAGTCCAAGTTTGGGACCAAGTTTGGCCTTTTTATTCAAATTGCATTATTACTTTTTAAACCTTTTTTTTATAATTTACTTATTTCACATTTTATTTGTATTTATTTTTTCTATTTTTAGAGACTCTATCCTTTTTCCCCCTTTTCTTTGATCTCTGTTGTAGACATCCTTTTACTATCTCAGTACCAGAGGTAATCAGAGTTCTGGATAGACCCTCTAGAAACTCTTTTACTTTGTTGCACTGACCCCACCAGCAAAAAATGTCTGAACGCTTGGAACTCAGCTTCATTTAGGTGTAACGGGTACTTCCACTGACCGCTGCCACATTTATCCTGTCAGCATGGAGACAGCAATTCTGTTTCCTGATGACAGAAGAGAGTCCAGGAGTCCTGGCAGGGAAATATCCTCATTAGTGCAAAGACCTGAAAACACACTATTACATCCATGTCGATATAATATATATAAATATCCTAGTCATTAAGTGGTCACAATGTATGCACTGGTACAGCTCTATATGGTAGCTAGATAGATACTTTTTATGATGGATAGCAACTTCTCGTAGTTATTTCTTTTTCTTTGCAGAAAATCCTATTCATGTATCCAAAGTGCCAGTATACATTCAAGTCATGGATGTTAATGATCATGCTCCCCAATTTTCAAAGAAATATGACACATTTGTATGTGAACTTTCACGACCAGGACAGGTAAGAATAATTGGTTTATAAAATCATAAATATTTTTACATTAAAATTGATATTGCATCAACAAATCTATTTTAGTTATTATGTTTGATTATATTTACTTTCTACAGCTTATTTATTACAGTTTAGGGGAACCAAAATGGTAAAAAAAAATGTAAAAAGCAAGTTCTAAAATTAGTGCTCAATCTTCCTAGAAATCCAGGCATTGAAAGAGTTAAAATACTAGCATTTGAAATACCCATTGGGTGTCTTGTTTTCAAAAATGTGTTGTTTGATGGGGTAAATGAATTGGCCATATTCAAAGATGTCCCAAATTGGGCGAGGACTGACCGGCTGTAAAATTGTGCATGTCCCAAATGTGACCTTTCAGCCTCCAAATAAACCAACAAACCTATGCATGGGTGGTATCACTGTACTCAAGAAATCTTGCTGAACATATATTGGGCTGTTGTATGGCAATGACGTATACCAAGAGCTGAAAATGTATACCAAAAGTACAAGGTGTGTAAAAAAACACAAACAAATTATTACTACAAACTTTGACAAAGGCTGGTAGTATAATTAGTTAATGGAAAAGTTAAAATACCCTGGGATGACTAGTTTTGACAAATATGTGGTTTAAGGGGGATAAATTGAATTGCCGGGATTCAATGATGTCCCAAATAGGGCATGAGCACATGATGATCAGATTTGAATAAATAAAAATAATATTATGCTACTTGTACTTATTGCATATAACATAAAGCCAAAAAACATAAAAACTTTGGGTATTTTTAAACTCAGGACAAGTATTACAATATATTTAGCAGGTTATTCTATTAGCTTTTGTAGACAGGTAAAATATTTTTCAAATAAAAGTCAGGTACTTTTTTTTAAAATGTTCACCATATTTTATAATTTCTTTTATAATAAATTAAATGTGATCAAAATAATGGCAGCCCTTCTTGTCCTGAAAAAAACAATATGTAATGTGTGGGTATACTAAATTAGAGAGAGAGGAAAATTACAACTAAACAGCTATATACTGTTACTTACCCGTCCTCGGTTCCCACGTTGCCGCAACAGCCGGCGCGAAGGAGAGGGAGACCCCCCTCTAACGCACGGCCACCTCCACAGCAGCCACCACGAGGAAGAGGGAGACCTCCCTCCACCGCACAGCCGCTACCGCTGCCGTCCTCGGAAGTGCCACGCAGGAGAGGGAGACCCCCCTCCAACGCACGGCCACCTCTGCAGCAGCCGCCACGAGGAAGAGGGAGACCTCCGTCCACCGCACAGCCGCTGCCGTCCTCGGAAGTGCCGCGCAGGAGAGGCAGACCTCCAGGTACACGGCGTCCTGTGCCAGCGCTCCCGCGCACTCTTGTGGCGAACCCCAGAACTGCAGGGCTATATGAAGGGAGGTTACGCCACACTCATGATGGCCGCGAGTCCCGGATACCGGAAGTGACATCATGACGTTTTGGCGGGAGATTCGTACTTCCCCTGCGGTTCACTATTTAAACCTACTCAGTTCTATGTTGCCTTGCCTTCTGATGGTTGTCTATGCCTAGTGCTAGCTCCCAGATAGTGTTTTGATTACTGTTTCCCGTGTTTGATCCTGGCTCGTCTGACTTCGTTGTTTTCCTGAATCCTGACCTCGGCTACTTTATATGACTATCCTGCTCTCCGGAATCCTGACCTCGGCTACATTATATGACTATCCTGCTCTCCGGAATCCTGACCTCGGCTTATATGAATTGTTCTGTCCTGGAGTCCTACCTGACCACGGTGTCTCCTATTACTTGTACGTGACATATACAGTACATATCCATGAGTTAGAACTCTCTAGAGGGTTCCTACCATTTTGTCATCTGTTATCAATGTTTCAATCTTAATCTATTATTTTTTAGACAAGAAATCCAGAGTACTAAAACAGCATGATTATTTAAACATTCAAATACTAAAATAAATTAGCTTGTGTTTTTATTATGGTATCAGATTAACTTCGAAAATATCAGCTATATCATAATATTATATTATTATTATGACAAAAAATTGAATTTACTTAAATTTAAAATTAAATCACGTATTCTTAATCTGTACAAGTGCCAAAAAGGCCTTTACATTTAAATATATAAAAAGAAAGTTTAACAATACAGATATTATTAAGTATAAAGAGTATTAAAGTGCTAAATATTTCAATATACCGAATAGATGGGAAACTGTGTACTAATTTCTTAATCCGGTCCTAGGCCAAAATAACTTTTTTTTTTTACTCCAAAAAATAAATTTATTGGTACAAATACTCCAATGTGCAAACGCACTGAAATATATCTATATGTAAATTTAACATTTCATGTAAGCCCTCAACTGTATATAGATAACAAAATACTTAAAATGCCGGGCACAGACAGTGGTACAGCATAACTTCCACCACTATATACTGAGCCAGACATTGATGGCAGTACAGCATAACTTTTATATATATTGAGCCAGACATTGACAGTGGTACAGCATAACTACCATCCCTATATACTAAGGCAGGCACCGACAGTGGTACAGCATGACTCCTATCATTACATAGCAAGCTGTTCAGACAGTGGTACAGCATAAATCCCATCACAATATACTGAGCCTGACAGGCACCGTCTTGCACCTGTGGTGTTAAGGGGGGAGGAGCCCAATATGCAGGGGTGACTATAAATCAAAAATCAAAGTCTGAGGTCAAAGTTCAGGCAGCAATCAACAAACGAGGTCAGTAGGTAATCCAAGGTTGAAGTTCAGGCAGCAATCAACAAGCAAGGTCAGTTGGCAATCCGAGGTCAAAGTACAGGCAGCAATCAGCAAGCAAGGTCAGTTGGCAATCCCAGGTCAAAGTTCAGGCAGCAATCGGCAAGCAAGGTCTGTAGGGAATCCGAGGTCAAAGTTCAGGCAGCAATCAGCAAGCGAGGTCAGTAGGTAATCCGAGTTCAAGTTCAGGAAGGTCAAGTTCAGGAAACAATCAAATAGGCATGGTAACTGGGTCACAATAGGGACAGGAGCACAGAACTGAAGACACTCTGTAATGCACAGAACATCTCAGAATATCTGAGCATTGACATGATGGTGTTCAGGTGTTTTATAGGGATCACGCGTCACGCCTACAGACCCGCCAATAGTACAACCCCTCATAATATTAGATGAAGGAGCCGGTGCTGGAGCACCGCCCCTCCTGTATAAAAAGCCTCTGTCCCGCCCCCTCTGTCTCTTTCCCCACGGACTGCAGAGGGGAGTGGTTCCCGCAACCGCGGCACCCGCGAACCTCGCTCCCTGCGAGGACAGAAGGAGGGGAGCTCCGGAGGACACATCCTGCAAAGGACGCCGGCGATAAACGGACGGACACCCCGCCAGTTGTCGGCGCCTTCCCCGTCGGAGGCGGGCAGCGGGAGCAGGCTGCTGCCGGTAGGTATGCCCTCCGGGGGCACCCAAGGCGAGGACGATCAGGATGGTGACGATGGAAGGAACCGAGTCTGGCAGGGGCGTGTATGTTATCCACTGGTTCCCAGGAACGATCTGCCACCCCGTACCCTTTCCAGTGGATGAGGTATTCAAGACAGCTGCGTCGGATCCGGGAGTCAAGAATGTGTTGGACCTCATATTCCGTTTCGCCAGCCACTTCAATGGGTTGAGGAAGTACAGGATCCGTAGAGGGATGAGTAGGAGGAACCCATGGTTTGACTAATGACACGTGAAACACAGGGTGAATACAAAAGGTCTGAGGCAGTTGGAGACGAACTGCCGCAGAACCAACCATAGAAATGACAGAAAAAGGTCCTAGGAACCGGGGACCGAGTTTCTTGGTGGGACAGGATAGGCGTAGGTGAGAGGTAGAAAGCCAGACTTTGTCTCCTGGTTGATAGCAGGGAGCTGGTGAGCGTAGTCGGTCAGCATAGGTTTTATACCCTTTTTGTGCCCTGATGAGATTGTGTTCAATGTAAGGAAACGATTGAAGGAGCCGCCGGAGCCTTGTGGCGGCCTTAGGCACAGAGTCCAATACAGGGGAATCAGGTAACGAGGAAGGATGGAAACCGCAGTTGGCAAAAAATGGGGAATACCCAGTAGACCTCTGTGTTTGGTTGTTGTATGCATACTCAGCGGTAGGCAACAACTGGTACCAGTCATCCTGTAGGTTTGTTACGAAGCAGCGCAAGTACTGTTCAAGTATTTGATTAACCCTCTCGGTCTGACCGTTGCTCTGCGGATGGAACGAGGAGGAGAGCTTGGGCTGTATATTAAGTCCTTGACAGAAGGCACGCCAGAAACGGGAGGTGAACTGTGTGCCTCGATCGGACGTGATGGTGTTGGGAAGCCCGTGAAAACGGAAGACTTCTCTCAGGAACAAGTTGGCAGTCTCCGTAGAGGTGGGTAAGCCCTTGGCAGGTATGAAGTGGGCCATCTTGGAAAAACGGTCCACTATCACCAGGATAGTGGTCTAGCCTTGTGAAGCAGGCAACTCAACGATGAAATCCATCTCCACGTCAGTCCACGGTTGTTTGGGGACTGGAAGAGGGTGTAGGAGCCCGGCTGGGTGTTGTCGAGAAGGCTTGGTGCTAGCACACACTTGACATGCAGACACGTATGCTGTAACACCCTTACGCAGAGCTGGCCACCAGAACAAGCGTTTGATGAGATCTTCTGTCTTCTTGGTTCCACCATGACCAGTCGTTAATGTCGCGTGATGGAGCCGAAGAATCTCAGGACGAATAGGCGGCGGTACGAAGACCCTCCCATGAAAAAAGAGTAGACCGTCATGGCGTGTGAGCCTTGGAGTGGTAGGGGTTCTTTCAGGAGTGCTAAAATACCGGAGCTTCTCCCATACTGATTGTGAGGTTGCTAGGAAATGGCCACTCTGAAGGATAGTCTCCTCCGTGCCTCTTGCATTCTGGTTATTGTCCATTATGCGTGAAAGAGCGTCTGCTTTGCCATTCCTCGGACCAGGACGGTAAGTTATAGTTAGAAGGAAACGGCTGAAGAACAATGCCAAACGAGCCTGTCTGGGCTTCAATCGCTTGGCGGTGCGTAGGTATTCCAAATTCCGGTGATCTGTGTAGACCAGGATTGGATGAGCAGCACCCTCCAAGTGGTGCCGCCACTCTTCAAGAGCTGATTTCAGGGCAAGTAACTCTCGGTCACCAACATTTCAGAGGGAGTTAACTTCTTGGAGAAAAAGGCAACCGGGTGTAGGATGTCCGGAGCGCCTTGTCTTTGAGACAGTATGGCCCCGATGGCGGATTCAGAGGCATCTACTTCTAAGACGTATGGTTTCGCTGGGTCAGGAAACGCAAGAATGGGAGCAGTGGTGAAGAGGCGTTTCAAAAGGTCAAAGGTGTTTTGTTACATGGCAACGAGTCCAGAGAAAACAACCGACCCAATGGTGGCTCTTGTGGTAGAAGGCAGGCGTCCAGACAGAAGTGAGAAGAGAATGTGAGGGTCCCAGTCTCCCAGTTGATGTGTGGGTTGTGTTGTCTCAACCATGGCAGTCCTAGGATGACTGAAAACAATGGTGACTGTACCAGATCAAAACTAATCTGCTCGTGGTGTCTGGTACCGAGGTGCATCGTAAGAGGTACAGTCTCTTGGGTCACGGGTCCGGAGGCCAATGGATTGCCGTCAACCTGGTGTATGAGGAGCGCAGTTGTTTTGGTGTGACGGGGTATGTGATGTCTTGAGGCAAAAACAGTGTCCATGAAGTTACCACTGGCTCCTGAATCCACCATGGTGGTTATGGAAGAATCAGTCCACTGCAGGAGAAGAGAGATGGATAAATGAGGGGCTGAACGGGAAACGGTAGGTGGTACAGCAGTGTGAATGGACAACAGCTCACGTCTTGACTTGTTAGGTCTCTCCGGGCATTCACGGAGTACATGGCCAGCTTTGCCGCAGTAGAGACACAAGTGCAATGTTCTTCTTCTGGAGCGTTCCGCCACTGAGAGAGGTCCCCTGAAGAGTCCTATCTGCATGGGTTCCTCGGTTGTCTGTGCGGTGGTTGATGATGGAACAGAAGGTTGGTACACATGGCGCCTAGGAGGACTAACCCCCATGGAACGTTCCTGTCTGCGTTCATGTAGCCGGCGATCGATCTGGATGGATAAGTCAACTAGGGCCTCTAGTGATGATGGAACACCCGTGCGTGCCAATTCGTCCTTCAGAGCCTCAGACAGACCCAAACGGAACTAATCCAGTAGAGCAGCCTCATTCCAGGTGGTCTCTACTGCTGCTTGACGAAACTCTGTGACGTACTCTTCCACTGGTCTTCTTCCTTGTCAGAGATGACGTAAGGTATTCTGGGCAGTAGCGGCTTTGAGGGGGTCATTGGGACATACGGTATTGGGACCTGTCGCCAGAGTATTTATCTGGTAGTGCAACGTAGGGTTCAAGTGCTGTAGCCCCTTCCAATACCTCAGAAGAGGGCGTCTCTACTGGCAACGGACTGGCAGGCCTTCGCCCTGAGCGTAGCTCCTGTAGTTGGAGCTGTACGTCCGCTTGCCCGGCCTGGAGTTCCCCCACGGTCCTATTCAGGGCTGTGACCTGGTGGACCAAGGAGGTGATAGCATCAGCCAACCCTGCGGACTCCATGGTTAGGCTCACATATTATGACAGGCACCGTCTTGCACCTGTGGTGTTAAGGGGGGAGGAGCCCAATATGCAGGGGTGACTATAAATCAAAAAGTCAGAGGTCAAAGTTCAGGCAGCAATCAACAAACGAGGTCAGATGGCAATCCGAGGTCGAAGTTCAGGCAGCAATCAGCAAGCAAGGTCAGTTGGCAATCCGAGGTCAAAGTTCAGGCAGCAATCAGCAAGCAAGGTCAGTTGGTAATCCGAGGTCAAAGTTCAGGCAGCAATCAGCAAGCAAGGTCTGTAGGGAATCCGAGGTCAAAGTTCAGGCAGCAATCAGCAAGCGAGGTCAGTAGGTAATCCGAGGTCAAGTTCAGGAAGGTCAAGTTCCGGAAACAATCAAATAGGCAAGGTAACTGGGTCACAATAGGGACAGGAGCACAGAACTGAAGACACTCTGTAATGCACAGAACATCTCAGAATATCTGAGCACTGACATGATGGTGTTCAGGTGTTTTATAGGGATCTCAGGCGTGACGTCACGCGTCACACCTACAGACCCGCCCATAGTACAACCTCTCATAATGTTAGATGAGGGAGCCGGTGCTGGGAGCACCGCCCCTCCTGTATAAAAAGCCTCTGTCCCGCCCCCTCTGTCTCTTTTCCCACGGACTGCAGAGGGGGGTGGTTTTGGAGCAGCATGCTGCAGCACCGCCCCCCACCTCGGCGTTCCTGCAACCGCGGCACCCGCGAACCTCGCTCCCTGCGAGGACACGAGGAGGGGAGCTCCGGAGGACACAGCCTGCGAAGGACGCCGGCGATAAACGGACGGACACCCCTCCGGTCGTCGGCGCCTTCCCCGTCGGAGGCGGGCAGCGGGAGCAGGCTGCTGCCGGCAGGTATGCGCCTGACAGAGCCAGACTTTGACAGTGGTACAACATAACTTCCTAGGCAGGAAGAGTGGGAACACATTAGGGCACAGGGTGTTCTGCTTTGAAAATATTTGGTTTAAACATGGAGATCAGTGTCTCAGATCTTTATACAGTACTCATGTAATTGCTTTGGAAATATTTAGTTTAAATGTTGAGGTCTGCTCTCTCCACCCTAAACAAAATTTTCCTGAACAAATGAATAACAACTGGCATATAATACCTTATTGCGGAGGAATAATCATGCAGATCACAGTAACAGGAAGTTAATAACAGGAGGCAGATGTTATGATATGAGCATAATGTGGGTTTTTAAAACACACACAAATATCTATGTGTATATACATACAGTATGTAGTACCGTTTTTACAGGTTTTTAGGCAGGTGTGAAACAATGCTGTAGAGTAAATATACTTTAAAAAATAAACATGTTATTTTTTTTTTTATAATTTAACAAAATGCAAACCAATAGTTGGTGCGACCACCCCTTGCTTGTTCCAAACACTTTGGAGCACTAACAACATCTTCATGTAATCCCAGACAAACTCAATGATGTTAAGATCATGGCTCTGTGGGGGTCATATGATCACTTTGAGGACTCCTCTTTCTTCTTTACACTGAAGATAATTCTTAATGACTTTAGCTGTATGTTCCGATGCCTCCCAAATGGTATTACATGATAAATATCTTCCTGTACTTCTCAGAAATGAGGAGACCACAAATTCTGACCATATCCCCAACTCCATTTACAGAAATGCAGCCCCAAACTTGCAAGGAAGTATGCTTTACTGTTGTCTGCAAACACTCATTCTGATACTGCTTTTCAGCCCTTCAGCGAACAAACTGCCTCTGCTACAGCCAAATATTTTAAATTTTGACTCATCAGTTCAGAGAGCCTCCTGCCATTTGTCTACACTTATAGTTCCTGTGTATTCATCAATAGTTGAGTCATTTGGCCTTGTTTCTACATCAGAGGTATTGTGTTATGGCCAAAAGTCTTACATGATGAGCACTTCTGACAAGACATCTCCACACAGTAGATGGGTGTACCAGGGTTCCACTCTTTTCTTCCAATGCTGAGCTGATGGCACAGCTAGATATCTTCTGATTGCAAAGGGCAGGGAGCTTGATATTTAGTAATTATTTACTCATACACCTAACTATATACCTACAAAAACCCTGACTTTGATCAAGTGTACCTAGAAGAATTGATGCTGTTTTGAAGGCAAAGGATGGTTGCTCCAAATGATTGATTTAGATTTTCTAACATATAACATCTAACATATCTATTTTAGAAAGCATTGTTACTTTACAGCATTTATTCACATGTGCCTAATATTTTTGGACAGTACTGTATATTAGACTTGTGCACTTCATCCGCTGCTCCAAAAAGTATTAATTTTTTCATCCGCTTCTCCATGGCCTCCTGGTAAACTATTGCAAAAGGTGGGGGCTCCAGGCAAACCCTCTCCCTTGATTGTTGGAATGGGGAGAGGCTGTCTCCATGTCTTATCCCTTTTGCAGAAGTCCACAGAGAGACCAGAATAATACAGATAGATTTGGAGAGAAAACTGCAGAAATTCTTCTCTTTCTCAGAAAATCTGTCTTCATTATTCTGGCCTCTCAGTGAACTTCAGCAAAAAGGGCAGAACCTCCTTATACACCTTCGTACCAGTTCCTCCAATCAGAGGAGAGAGAGAGCGTTCAGAGGCTCCCCTCTTTCGTTCTGTCTGCTGTATTGTGTGAGCTTTATTTATCATTACTATAATGCTCTCATTTTTTTCATCAAAATTTAAACTAATGCAGTACTATTTACTATACTGTAAATACTAATTAAACACTTAGATTCACTGCATGTAAAAGTCACTAGGGACATTATAGTATTTCCAACAGCATCAATCAGCAGTTGTTAAGATGTTTGGGCAGAAGATGGCACAGTTAAGCTGTTTGGCCCCAAGATAGCCCTCTTAAGCTGTTTAGGCACAAATATGGCACTGTTAAGCTGTTTGGGGACAAATATAGCACTTTTAAAATGTTTAGACACAAATGCGGCACTGTTAACCTGTTTGGGGACAAATATGGCACTATTAAACTGTTTGGGGACAAACATGGCACTGGTAAGCTAGTTGGGGAATAAAATGGCAGTGATAATGTATTTTGGGACAAATATGCCACTGGAAAGCTGTTTGGACAGAAATATAGCACTGTTAAGTTGTTTGGGAACAAATATTGTGCAATGTATGGTGCAAATGGTGTGTGCATGTACAGTAACAGCAGTTGCTGTTAGAAACATCATGCTCATATCATTGACTGAACAATCTGTGGTCTGTGTACTATAGTTGACAT
Organism: Sceloporus occidentalis; assembly: GCA_023333645.1. Lineage (NCBI taxonomy): Eukaryota > Metazoa > Chordata > Lepidosauria > Squamata > Phrynosomatidae > Sceloporus > Sceloporus occidentalis. The sequence goes on from JALMGF010000044.1 coordinate 7,264,219, forward strand.
GGATAAAAATGGTTGAATTTAAACTGTCATTTTATTTAAAGATTATATCTTAAAATAATAGATAAAACATTTTGAATGGTGTACAAATCAAAAAGTAGGTACTCGATACCCACGCTTAATATACAGAGAGGAAGAAGCAGTGCTCAAAGCAAATTGGTCAGGAAAGCTTGTAGGTAGGACATTAATTATTAGACTTGGGCACCAGGGGGCTCTTCGTGTTCGTCTTCGTGCTCGTCTTCGGGGGGAAAAAAACCTTCGTATTCCGCGAATATTCGCCCGTTCCTGTCTTCTCTTCGGGCGAATATTCGCGGACATTCTTCGTGCTCGTTTAATCTTCGTTTCCTTCCCGGTTGCCTAGCAGGGGTTAATACGGGGTTAACAACACATCGGAGCAGCAGCAGCTGCCATGAAGGAACGTGTGTGCAACTCTATTGGTCGTTTCGGCAGGGGGCTGGTCTGGCATCAACGAGTGAATTGCAGAACGCACTTCATTCGTTGATGGCAGGCCAGCCCCCTGCCGAAACGACCAATAGAGCTGCACACACGTACTGAGGTGTACTGTACACAAAATGACCTAGAGACAAATGCTCCAAGGAACTTGGCCTCCGTTTATCATACACAAGATCATCATCCATAGATGTTTAATAAAAGAATAGGGATTATTTTACATTTTTAAATTGATTTTGGACCACTTGTAATACATGCCTAACATTTGCTACCTATTCACAATGGCATACTTTGCAACAACCCAACTTTTACTGGACAGGACTGGAAAAAAGCAGGACTGTCCACCAAAATCTTGGGTGTGTTGGCAGGTATGCGGATGGAAAAATGTTGGACAAGAACTAAAAAATAGCTTAGGGTTAATGTACGGTTATGTTTAAGATTAGTAGCAGTGCACTGGTTTAGTTAAAGATGTATTATGTCTAAATAATAATTTAATTTTAATTTTAATGGGTTTAAAAAAATTAAGGGGTTTATTTAAATGTATTTTAAAGTTAGATTTATTATTAGTACTTTATTATATTTATTTAATGTTTATACTAGTGCTACCTACCGAGCTATAACTACCAACGTGTATTTGCATACCTAGATAGCTAAATTAGATGGGACAGGACTGGAAAAAAGCAGGACTGTCCCTGAAAAAGATGGGTCTGTTGGCAGGTATGTGGATGGAAAAATGTTATAGTATGAAGTGTGAGTTATAGCGTTAATGCTAGTGAGTGTAGAAGTGAAGACCAGGACAAATAACAAGAGGAAAGGTCCTTGTGATTTGTGCATTGTATGTGTTATGTGTGTTGTCACTGTGTGTTATATGTGTTGTGTGTTATGTGTTATTTGTGTTATTTGTGTTATTGTGTGTGTTATGTTTGGTTGGTTGGTTGTGTATCAGAAGGAAAATAATGAAATGGAAATGGAAAAGGAAATGGAAAAGGCGAATGAGTGGGCAATTGGCGACCCACTCATCTGTTTCACCCCAGAGCAAAGCATCCAAACACTGTCAGTCCTAGACTTCCAGAGCTCAGACACAAGGCCCTAGCGTAAGCTGGCCACTCCGGCGGAGGTAGCAGGCGTTGCCACACCGCAAACAGACGCAGCCAGGGGGGAGAAACTACCCTCTCCATTAGGGACATTTAAGGCATGACACTAGCCAGGAAGCGAACTGGCAGAGAAGAGACGCTGGCACCACCACCACCAGCAGCAGCATTGGAAAAGGCGAATGAGTGGGCAATTGGCGACCCGCTCACCTGTTTCACCCCAGGGCAAAGCATCCAAAGACTGTCAGTCCTTGGCGTTTGGGAGCGGACTTCCAGAACTCAGACACAAAGCCCTAGCGTAAGCTGGCTACAATAGCGGAGGTAGCAGGCGTTGCCACACCGCAGCAAGTGCAACCAGGGGGGAGAAACTGCCCTTACCATTAGGGACATTTGAGGCATGACACTAGCCAGGAAGCGAACTGGCAGAGAAGAGACGCTGGCACCACCACCAGCAGCAGCATTAGAAAAGGTGAATGAGTGGGCAATTGACGACCCGCTCACCTGTTTCACCCCAGGGCAAAGCATCCAAAGACTGTCAGTCCTTGGCGTTTAGGAGCAGACTTCCAGAACTCAGACACTAGGCCCTAGCGTAAATTGGCTACACCGGCGGAGGTAGCAGACATTGCCACACCGCAGCAAGTGCAACCAGGGGGAGAAACTACCCTCTCCATTAGGGACATTTGAGGCATGATTTCAGCCAGGAAGCGAACTGGCAAAAGATACTGGCACCACCACCAGCAGCAGCGTTGGAAATGGAAAAAGGTGAATGAGTGGGCAATTGACGACCCGCTCACCTGTTTCACCCCAGGGCAAAGCATCCAAAGACTGTCAGTCCTTGGCGTTTGGGAGCGGACTTCCAGAACTCAGACACTAGGCCCTAGCGTAAATTGGCTACACCGGCGGAGGTAGCAGGCATTGCAACACCGCAGCAAGTGCAACCAGGGGGAGAAACTACCCTCTCCATTAGGGACATTTGAGGCATGATTTCAGCCAGGAAGCGAACTGGCAAAAGATACTGGCACCACCACCACCAGCAGCGTTGGAAATGGAAAAAGGTGAATGAGTGGGCAATTGACGACCCGCTCACCTGTTTCACCCCAGGGCAAAGCATCCGAAGACTGTCAGTCCTTGGCGTTTGGGAGCGGACTTCCAGAACTCAGACACTAGGCCCTAGCGTAAATTGGCTACACCGGCGGAGGTAGCAGACGTTGCCACACCACAAACACGTGCAACCAGGGGGAGAAACTACCTTAAACATTACAGAGAAAAAAAATTTACTTTCCAAGCTAAGAGCTGGGTAACCTAACTTGGGCAGATTGAATTTAAGAAAGGCAATCTGCTCCATCAGATGAGGTGCCATGCGTGAGCGCTGTGGACTCAGTATGTTTCCAGTCATAGAAAACACGCGCTCACTTTGAACAGTGGTTGGCGGACATGATAGTAGCTGCTGCGCAACCCATGAGAGTGCAGGCCACACACTCTTCTTTTCATCCCAGTAGCTAAGAGGATCAACATTAGGCGCAGAAGGAACTTCACAGAGGTAAAGTTTGACCATTTCAGCAGCACTACTCTCCTTTCTGCTGCTAGCTCTGTCAGATGGTCCAACTATACTCCCAAGTGCCTCTTCCCAAAACGCAGCTGCTCCACTCAGCTGTGTTGTGCTGCTTGTGGCACTGCTGCTGATGCTGCTGCTAGGAGTAGCAGACCACATCATCTCTTCCTCCTCCTGCACCTCTCCCTCCTCGGACAGCATTCCCATTTCACGCTGCCAGTCAAGTACCTTGTTGACCAATTGCTCCCGGTAGCTACTGAGAACATTGAATTTCAAAGCTAGCTTTCCCTTAATTATTGGATCGCAAAGGCACGCTAGCATCATTTTGGGACTCTCTTCCATGCGTTTGCGAAGGTGTACTTTTAGCAGATCCTTTAGCTTCCTGACTATGGCTGCTACATCAGGATGTAGAGTGCCACCTTGAACAGCCTCTTGGTTTTCAAGGAACACATCCATCTTGCTGCCTAGATGGGAGAACACTGGGATTACCTGGGCCAGACTGGCAGTGTTTGAGCTTAAATTTTCTGTGGCATCCCTGAATGGTTTAAGGACTGCCACTAGCTGGGCGATCACTGTCCAATCCTCCCTATTCAATGGAGAGGTAATCCCAATATTGTGCTCTGAGGCAAGATTATGGATTGCCCTCTGCTGCTTCAAAATCCTCTCCAGCATGTCTAACGTGGAGTTCCACCGTGTACTGACATCCTGGCGTAGGCAGTGTACGGGAAGACCTGACCTCTCTTGCTCTTCCCTCAAAAGTTGGCTAGCCTTAACACTATGGTGAAAGTGCCCAGCGATCTTTCTGCAGCGGGACAGAACTACTGCTGCCACATTAGTTCCTTCTGACATTGCTGCCTTCACTACAAGATGGATGATGTGGGCTGCACAGCACACACCAACAATATGACCATCTCGCAGCGCTTTCACCATATTGGCACCTCCGTCAGTTACCACAAAACCAACTTCAACATTGGTGCCCGCCTCTGCTCCCACCCAAAGGCTAAACATTTTCCTCATTGCATGCAGAATATTTTGGGAAATGTGCTTTTCATCCATCACTTCTGCATGGAGAAGGAAAGATCGGTAGCCTGCTGCAGCAGCTTCCTTAGACACACCGTGCTGCCACCAGTGTGCTGTCAAAGAAAGAAAGGGATGCTGGCCGCTAGGTGCACTCCACAAATCTGTAGTGAAATGAACAGACTGACCAGCAGCTTTGGAAAGCTCCTCTTTCACTGCTGCAACAGAGGACCGATACAATGAGGGGACAATGTTCCTGCTGAAAGTGGAACGTGACGGAACTGTATATTGTGGAGCCACAGCCACCATCAATTGTTTGAAAGGCTCCCCTTCGATCATAGAGAAGGATGCCCCTCCAACAGCAATGAACTGACCAATCAGTCGCGTTACTTTATTGGCCTGCTGTTTGGGCATTGACCTTTTGGATTGGAATGCCACAAATTGTTCCAGGGTGGGCTGGACATGCAGTGCTCCAACCTGCCTTGGTCTCTGGCTGCCAGCACTAGCTGCTGCTGCTGCTGCTGCTGCTGCTATTGGCTCAGAAGAAGAAGCTGTTGGGGTTTTTCCACGGCCACCAGCTATGCTGCCTGCACTAAGTTTTACTTCTGCATCTTTCCCCAATAGCACAGCGTTGTGTTGAGTGCTGAGGTGATGCTTCATGCTAGCACTGGTAAAATGGCCAGACACTTTCCCTCTGCTTATTAGCTTCCCACAATGTTTGCACTTTCCATAGCGCCCTTCTTCAACATTTTCAAATTGCTCCCAAATTGGGGCGCGCATAGCCTTGGAGTGTGCCTTGGGTGCTGCTCCTACTGCTCGGGGTGGATGAACAGAGGCAGAACTAGTGGTGGTGGGACTGGTGGTAACAGTACTGGCCATAGTGGGACTGCTAAATGCTTTAGATTTGCTAGGTTTTGCTGCTGCTGCTGCTGGTGGTGGTGATGGTGATGATCGTAGCGGAGAAGGTGGAGGCTCAGGGGAAAATTGTGCACTAGTCATTTGGACACTGCTCCCTGAGGAATCTGATTCCTGACCACTCATCTCCTCTACTTCCTCTGGCTCATAGTCTAGCTCTTCATTAGCCAGATCGAATTCCTGCTAGGCTGGAGCTAAGACTGATATCGTCGTGAGACTCGTGACTAGTAGTAGTGCGAGCAGGAAGAATAGACTCTGCACTTGGCCTCTCAGTCTCAGGCTCCTCTGCTACCTCGCTAGGTGGAGTTCCACTATGTGTAGCCCTCTCTCTAACTGTCTTTACAAAAATTTTGTAAGGACTTGGTGGCTTGCTAGAGGTACTAGGAGGACATGGCGTGGCGGTACCAGTGGGAACAGTAGGCGCAGCACTAGTGGTGGTAGAGGTGGTGGTGGTGGTGGTTTTCCCTACAAAGGAATGAGATCGCTTTTGTTTGGGACCCCTCTGAGTCTTGCTGCTAATTTGGCTCTGCTTGGTACCTTGCATGCTGCTTGTGGATGGGGAAGATGCTGCTTGGGGCAAAAGGCACTTCTTTTTAGTCACTGGGCTGGTACTACTTGTGCTACCCTTTAACTTTGAACGTGCTTCTGGTGCTTTAGGCTTTCCGTAAAAAACCATAGAGCTTGTGGGCCTAGCCGCACTACTACTGCCTGCTTTTGGTGCCTTTCCTTTACTTGATGATCCTTCAAGCAATGCTTCCCCAAATGATAAGCGAGAGCTTGGCCTACTTGGCCGACTAGACTGACGCAAAGGCTGCATCTTAGAACTGGTGGTGGTGCTGGTGGTGGTGGTGGTAGATGGAGCTTGTCCCTCCTTAGTCTCAAAAGGAGGATCCATTTCAAATTTTGTGTTGTGTGTGTAGTGTAGTGTAGTGTTTAAAAAACTATAAAAAAAAAAAATAAAACATAAAAAAAAAAAAAAGGAAAAACGAATTAAAGACAAAAAAATTAGAGGAAGTTCTCTTCAGTGCTACTGCTTAAAAAGTAAAACTATGCACTACTGCACTGTGCTGTTGTGTGCAATCTGGCAAAGTGCTAAAGTTATTTAAATTATTAACTCAAGATTAACTATTTAATAACTAGCAGTATTTTATTTTTAATTTGAATTTACACGGGCCTAAGAGCTTAGCCTACTACTATGCTAGCCTAAAGCTATATTTCCTTACTATAAGTCTACCTCTAGGCAGACGCTCTCAAACCCACTAAGCTAAAGTGAGGTTAAATCAGATTCAGTATGATTTATTAATTAATATTAAGTTATATAATATTAATAGATTAGAAATAATTTACTTATATATTATGTATTATAGATAGAAGAATATAGATTATGAATTAGAATTTAGAATTAGAATTACTTATATTATAGATTATGAATTAGAATTTATATTGTTATATATTATTTATAATATATTATAGATTAAGATTAAAGAAGATTAGAATTATTTTAGTACTACAGCTAGTAGCTTGAAGCTTTGCTTAGTACAGCTCGTCACAGTCAATTTTTCTTGAAAAGAATTAGAAATAAAATAAAATGTCATAGCAAAACAGTTAGCTTCACTGCTTGCTGAACAAAAACACACAGCATTTATGCGGCTGCACTCACTAGCCCAACAAGTTCACTTCACTGATGGACTGAGGTGAGCAAAACACTAAGGGTACTTTTAATAAAATTGAAATAAAATGTAAAATAAATGAGAAAATCTTTGCAAAACAGTTAACGTCACTGCTTGCTGATCAAAAAAAAACACAGCACTTATGCGGCTGCACTCACTAGCCCAACAAGTTCACTTCACTGATGGACTGAGGTGAGCAAAACAAATGAAATAAAATGAAAGATTATTAATTAAGAAAAATTGACTTGGTCTCTTGCTGTTGCTAAAACAAAGCACAAACTATAGAGCTGCAGCACCAGTACTAATAAGATTAGCTGAACTACACGCTAGTAGTAATTAATTAATATTATTACTTTTATTTATAGCTAATTTAATTAACTATTAAGATAAGAAAGAATTATAGAATTATTGATATTACTGATTTTAGATTAGACACTAGTAGATGTCTTGAATGTCTACAGTACACTCTACACTAGTATACTATTACTAACTATAACTGACAAATATATATATAATTTTATAATGAATTCAATTATTAATTATATTAATATTACTGATTTTAAATTAGACACTAGTAGATGAATGTCTACAGTACACTCTACACTAGTATACTATAGTATATATATATATGACTGACAAATATATATATATAATATTATAATGAACTATTAAATTATAGACTCTATTAAATTATTATTTATAAATTCTATTTAATTTATTTAAGCAGGACAGGCAGTAGGCACTAGTGCCAGCCCAGGGCAAGGGCACCCCAGTGCCACTGAGACACTGGGTGCACTGTCAACTCAACAGCACTTACACTACAGTTGATGACAAATTAAATAAAAAAAAAATTAAATTAATCAAATTATTATTATTAATTATATTAAGTAGCACTGAAGTGAGGATGAAGTACACTGTGAGAAATGGCAGGCTAAGGCTTACCAGTCTCACACAGAACAGAACAATCTCTCTGTAACGCTCGGATGCAGCACAGCAGTGTTGCCAAAGCAGTCACAGCGAAAAATGAATGGATCTCTCAGGCAAGCTCTGGTCTTATAAAGGCGCCTTCAGAATTCAAAAAACAGCAGCACAGGCATTGGACAAGACCCTTAGCGTGACGTCACAAGAGTGAGCTGATTGGACAGACGAGATCAGCTCACTACTGTTTGAAATTTTGGCGGCTGCGCGGCAAAAACGAAGACGATCACGAAGAATCTTCGATTCTTCGTGGTTGTGAGTCTTCTCCTACGTTTTGCCGGCACTGTATTCTCTTCGGTGTGTCTTCGGAACGAACAAAAAAACGGCCTCTTCGTACTCGTTTTCATGTTCGCCCGAAGACGAATGCGCAAGTCTATTAATTATGATATGGATTGTCTCCCTCTTACTAAGGGCTGTTGGCAACTAAGTTCTCATTAGTCATTTTCTAGAAGGGGATTAAAAAACCTTTGCATAAAACATTTACAAATGTGTGTGTCTTTAACTGTCAAACGCTAACTAACTTGGACTCCCAGTTCCTTTAGTTGGTGTATTATGTGGAAATATTTTTTATGGCAGCTTAAAGGTATGACAGTAGCTATATATGGTTTTATTACAGAAATGACACGCGGTAAGTCATAGTTTAGAAAAGTAAACAGATCTTAGAGAGATTGATGAAATATATTTTCAAAGAGTTTTGCTGGATCTGTACTTGTATTCAACCACAGCTCCATGTATCTTTCCTAATCCCATAAAAACAACGTTGCAAGATTCCTAAATGAAAATTAAGTCATTGATACACATGTGGATATTGTCGTTTGCCTTCACCAAATGCTTTCTGGGTTACAAAAACATGTTGTTTTAACAGAGCCATAATGATTTACTGGAGAAAGACTGTAACAGTTGGAAATATATTTCTAATAAGCAAAAAATCAATTTGTGATGTCCATAGGGATTCATTCTATGATATAGTAGTTATGTTATCATGTCTTTTGTACTATTGTGTTCCATTTTTGTGTTTGTTTTGAAACAATCTTTGTACATATAATGTAAGTGTTAGTAATAATGAAAAATTAACTTGTCCTTGAATGCATATTTTTGGGTTATTGAGTAAATGTTGTTAATGTGGCATGTGAGATACAACAATGTTAACTGTATATATGAACAAAATCTCTGCGATTATAATACAGACAATTAATTTGACGGTTTGCAGTGTAAATCAAGTTCTAAGACATTGCACACACTCTTTCACTAGATGTGATACAGGAGACAATTGGTAATTCTAACTAGAAAAGAAAGAAGTAGAATGATGAATTAAGGTGTAATGCTTACTGGGTTTTTTTAAAACTCCTGAAGCATTAGAAAGGGTGATTTACTAGATTATGTGCTCGTGTATGTTTGTGTAACCAAGTAACTGGCAGCACAGGTAGCAAGTAACTGGCAGCACAGGTAGCTGGAGACCCACAGTGCAGAGCCTGACCCCAAACAGCATAGGCTTACTCACATGCGGTAGAGAAGTAAAAAATGAGGCCGAGGTCAAGGGCAGGAGCAGGCAGGTAAACCGGAAAGCTTAGCCGAGGTCAAAGACAGGTGCAGACAGGATTAACTGGAACAAAGCCGAGGTCAAAACCGAAGATTAACAAATAAAAAGCCACAAGAAAGGAGTAATAGTATGTTTCAACCATAATGTAATTATGTAATTCATAATTTTATTATTTATTCTTTTATATAGCACCATCATATTCCCCAGCGCTGTATAAAGGGTAGACCGGACATCAGGACATAACAATTAGTATATAACATAAGAAGATGACATACAGAAACAACTGGTGAGGAGGGTCCTGCTCAAATGAGTTTACAATCTACAGGGATTAGAGTGTATTATACAAGAGGTAAAAGTTCTGTTGTTAGGTATGGATTAGCCATACTAGTAAAACATTTCTGGAAAGGGACTAGGGAGGGTGAGTTAAAGTAATATAGGAGGAAGGGTGTTAAGGCGTAAGTTCGTAGGAGTCCTTAAAAAAGTGGGTCTTAAGGGACTGAAAGTACTGAAGGCAGGGGGGGAACATGGATAGGCTGGGAGAGGGCATTCCAGAGTACAGGGGCAGCCCTTGAGAAGTGTTCTAAGCGTGCACGTGAACTAGGAAGATTGAAGAGATGTAATTAGGGCAACGGCTATGAAAAGCTTTAAAAGAGTGAGAGTTAAAATTTTTAAATGAATGCAGAAGTGCTCAGACAGTCAGCAAAGATACTGACAGAGAGGAGAGGTTTTAGTAAAGCCACTGGAGAGGAAGATAAGTCTGGCAACAGCATTTATGGTGGAGTGTAGAGGGCTGAGATGGGTATAAGGGAGACCAGCAAAGACAGAGTTTAAAAAATCGAGGCTGGAGATAATTAGGGCATGGACAATACCCTTTGTGCCATCTTGTGTTATAGACAGATGATGGCAATATTTTTAACCCCTTAATGACAAAGCCCGTACATGTACGGGCTCAAAATGCATTGTTTTCAATGGGTTTAGGGACTGCCCATTGTCCTTAAGGGGTTAAGACAAAAGTGGCAGTTTTTTGAGACAGACTGAATGTGGGAGTAAACGATAGGTCAGAGTCAAGGAAGACTCCAAGCCAGGGAGTTTGAGGGGATGGAGAGATGATTGCACCATTGACATTTGGTAACTGATGAGGGGATGTTAGCATTGGAGGGAGGGAATATGAGTTCAGTTTTTGAAAGATTAAGTTTCAGGAAGCGTGCAGACATCCAGACAGAGACAAGACAGTTAGTTACACAGTCTAATTCAGGTGGTATTGAAAGCTAAAGGATGAGATAAGTTGACCAAGTAAGATAGTGTAAAGTAAGAATGCAGGGGTTCCTAGAACTCAGCCTTGGAGTACCCTGACTGAGAGGGGAAATGTTACTGGAGAAGGATATGATGAACGTATGATCAGAAATGTAGAATGTGAACCAGAATAGAGCAGTGTCACGAAGACCAAGATCATGAAGAGGAAGAGGGTGGTTCCAGTGTCAAAAGCAGCAGAAAGGTCAAGTAGGATTAGCATAGAGTAGTGGCCCTTGGATTTAGCAGTGAGTGGGTCATTAGTAACTTTAGTAAGGGCGATCTCAATAGAATGTCCACAACAGAATACAGATTGAAGTGGGTTGAGTAAGGAGTTGGGTTTAAGAAACTTAGTTGGGTATAGACAATTATTTCGTGTAGCTTGGAGGCAAGAGAAAGTAGAGCGATGAGACAGTATTTGGACAGATCATTTGAGTTCAGGGATGGCTTTTTCAAGATAGGAGTTATGGCAGCATGCTTGAAGGAAAAAGTTTCTTTGTTTTTGAAAGAAACGCAAATTTTGTCCATAAAAAAACATCAAATGCATCAGAAATATAGTGCAGACATTTTTGAAGGCTAATTGATCATTAGAACCCATTTGCAAACATAGCTAGAAATGTCCTTGTTTTACATAAAACCAGCTAAGTAACCTCAAATCTTTGACCAGGAGTCTATATAAAAACAATATTACAATATATTATATATATAATAGTTGAGTAATAATATAGCTCTGTCAGCACAAAAAGAATTGTGAATAGTTTTTTTCTGGTAGAATTATGCCATTAATCATAGATCTCAATCCTTACATAAGTATTTACTTATAAACTACAAAACACCAAAACTATTAAGCTAATGAAGAAGACATATAACTCAGTTTTTGTAGTAAGTTATTTGATCATTATCAAAAAAATGTTTTCTTGATAAACTAGTGTTTTATACTATTGTCATTCTCATTCACAAAACAGGGAGTTGCCAAAAAAATATTTTGCAGCAGTAAAATCAGGAAGGTTGTAGCAGTAAACTTAAATGAGTTTGACCTGAATCCAACTCAGAAAATCACTAAAGCCAACTCGCAGACTTGGAAAAAGCAGACAACTTGCAAAATCATTAACCTGCTAGTTGCAAAATTCAGTTGGAAAATTAACCTGACAATCTCATGAAAGTGTACAGAAGTTATAACACAGTTCCCAAACATTGGGGCAAAAATAGATTAATTTTATATTTTTTTGCCTCAGTTTTTTCTTTTTTTTTGTCTGGTTTTTGTAATTTATTTTTGATCTTTATTTGACCTTTTCCCACATTCCAAGGGATTTACAAGTGTGTAGATAGAGGTAAGGCTTTTTATTGGATAACGATACGGATACTATCTATGTTAATCTAAAGGGGCATATTAACCTGTGGCAGAAATGGGGATGCAGAGATGCTACTACTTTGTTTTAACCACTGCATTACACAAGTAACAGGATGGGACGTGAAAGTTAGGTATGCCCTTGCTTGACAGTTGCAAAATTCCAGACCCATTCATATGCCCTTGCAAACAAATCACATATTTGTAAATATTCAGGTTGTTTTGTGCGTGTTAGCATACAAGGGCATGAGAGTGAGAGAATGTGAGGCCCACAAATTTCAGACAAACATTTTGAGCTTTCTGTTTAGTTTTCTACTAAACTGTGGGGGGGCCTGACCTCGCTTTTGTGGCTTTGTGTCATACGCCATATTTACCAAAATTCTGTAAATCCAAATGCACAAGTATAATGTTTACTGTCACAGGAAATATACAGTATATTATACTGATACATAATGTTTCACATTCTTACCTTTAAGTTTATTTTTTAAAGACAGTAATATTTAATGACCATTACTTTGTGATTGGGACAGATATGTCACTAGCCAACTTCATGGCTGATATGTTCAGACAAGTGAAAACGTCTTAACCAGGTGACACTCCATGGCAACTCTCCAGTGCCCATGTGATATACTCACCACAAATCAAATCCACCATTGATTAGGTGACATTTCTGGGATTACATGGAGAGAGAAGCAACTGAGACTGCCTAAATCCACAGAAGAACTGTGGTTAGTTATCCAAGATATTTGGAACAACCTACCTTAAAAACAGTGTGCAACTGTATCCAGAAGAAATTATGCTGTTTTAAAAGCAAAAAGAGTGGTAAAACCAAATATTGCTAAATGATAAAAGTAAACTTTTTTAAAATTATTTTTACTTTTTCATTTCACACCTGCCTTAACCTTTTGCACAGAACTGTATTGTAAAGAGTTTGCATTAATACATATAGAAATACTTAAAAAATTTAATCAGCTAATAAAACCCTTAACTGATACGCAGCAAAATGAAAGTGGTTTCTATTTTACTTTTAAAAGACCTATTATATGTTGCTAGTTTCTCGGAAAGATCTTGATTTTTAAATTCTCTTTTCAGGGCTTCCAGTTTAATGAGTCCTGAAATAACACAATTCATGGCAATTACATTGTGATTCAATCAATAACACAGCTGCTGAAGTCTTCTAAAAGCTAAACCTAACCTTGTTATCTTTGTTTTAACATCAGACATGTCAAGTTTGAGACTCAGATTCACAAACAGCTTAATGGAAACATTGTGTATGCAATTATATAATTACAACTTTACAGCAGATGTTTACATATGAGTTTTAAAAGTAGCAATATTTATAAAGGTCTCAAAATTTCATATGCATTTCTAATGAAAAAAGCACAAAAGTATAACGTAAGACACAGTGAATGATTCAATTTACCAAGTGCTGCCAAAATTCCCTTTAGAGTTTACTTCAACAGCTGGGCAACATATTTAGAGTTTGTGCATGGGATAGGCATTAAGCAATCCTGATTCTGAGACAAAACCAAGGACTGATTAAGATCTCTCGATAAGAGTCTTTACATCAGGAAAGATAGGCAGGCTAGATGAGCCAAATGGTTCTTTCTGCCATCAAGTTCATCAAGTTCTATGTTTCCATAAATATTTTTCTAGCATAATTTGCAGAGGTGAATGCAGTGAGACAACATAAGCATTCATAGTATAGACTTAAAGCTCAGAACATTAAAAATCTTATAATAGTTTTTATGTTAGCTATAAGCTTTTTACCTGTACTTTTTTACCTGCCCTTCTGTCAAAACCTACCTCATACCTTACTTGTTATGTTTAGGATAGTTTTATGGTGACAACATTCATGCTTAGAATCTTTTTTTAAAGGGGCAGTGCTTACTTTTTTGCTTCTGTATTTCAGGAAAACATTAGCATGCACCCAATATTTTTTTCCATAGCCATTGGGCACTATAATGAACCCAGTGGTGGTCTATAGTGTTATCTGCAGGCTTTCATTCTTAATCAATAAAAGAAATTGACTTACCAGCTCTCCTAGAAAACAAGCTCACTGAAGAATATATATTCTTTTATTCTTTTTCTGTAAGAAAATATTACTTGAATATTTTGTAAAATTGTATAACACCCTTGACAGCTTGAACAGAAATAATGGTAAATAGATTGGCAACTTAAAAAGAAAAGCAAACTAGTTTCAAAGAAGACATTTCAGTAACTTTAAGTATATTCAATTCAGTAGATTATTTTTGATTTTTCTTTAGTTGAAATGAAAATGACTCATTTTGAAAAATTGATCCATTAACACACAGTGGTATATCTAATATAAACAGCTATGGATTTTAATGTACTAGCGCCTGCAATCTACTAAACCAATTTTTCTTCAAGATGTGAAAAATTAGCTTAAAATAACATCATTAAAATGATCTATACTGCTTTACAAATCTGTATTTTCTGTTCATATTTTTTTTACTTTTAACCTTAATTATAATTTTGATCTCCTTTAAAATGTTTTTTTTGAAACTAATTATGCATGAAATTTACACAGTTTTATTAATTTTTGTTCTCTTATAGCCGATACAGACCATCAGTGCAGTAGATCAAGATGACCCAGCACTTGGCCATTATTTCTCCTATTCTTTAGCTCACAAAACAACAAATTTTACAGTCAGAGACAACGGAGGTAACGAGCCTTGCCTAAATGTAAAAATGTAAATATTAATAACATATTATATAGTATGATTACATATGAAAAATACACAGTCATTTATATAGGGATCCTCTAATACCAGCTTTCTTTTCAATATTATATATATAAACCATACTGTTTTATACCCAACTGTCAGCCTCACTAGAACCTCGCTTAACTTCCATATTAACCCTTTCCTGTCCAGACGCAGCAGCCTCTTTTTTTACAATACACTTGCCTCATCTCTCAACAGCATAGCTCCAGTTACTTTATGTTACCCCCAACAATTGAAACGCCAACCATGGCACACCAAAAACTGATGTCTAGTGGGGGCTGGTGGAGGACTGCGGGATGTGCGTAGACAACCTCCGCTGCTGCCCAGCACTTCCACCGGGGCTTCTACTCCGCTGCTGCCCAACACTTCCACAGGGGCTTCATGTTACGCCGGCGCTCCGTCATAGAAGCCTTGTCGGAAGTGCTGGGCAGTAGTGAAGGTTGTCTGCGCGCATCGCACAGATGTTCACCGGCTCCCAGAGAGGAGGATCCAGGTCCCATGCAGCGCTGCGGGGAATCTTAGTTTTATAGTCAGACCTCTATTTGAAGTGAGATTACAAGACAACCTTGATTATAAGATGAGGGGTCAGAACGTCTTTGGTCTGAAAAAAAACCTTGTCATATATTTGGTCAAATATGGTAATACAACTAAAAAAAGTTAGAAAAAAGACAATACATAAATATTTTTTTAAAAGGTCAAGAGATCATTTTGGCTAAAACTGAAACGTATAATATGTATGGAATTTAGTTTTTATCGTGGATAGGTGCCTTCACTAAAGTGCAAGTGCTTGCGAGTTGCCTAAAAATGTAAGTTTGCAGGAGCAAGAACACACAAGTTAGACAAAAGTTTGTCAATAACTAAATCTCCAAGTTGTTTTGCACGTGAGGGCATGTGACTGGAGTTAATTAGGGTCAGTCAAGTTAACAATTAACACACACAACTTCTTAGTAAATAGACATTATAGAAACAATTACATTGACTCCATGACTTGCATATACTTAATCAACTGGAAATACTTAAAATGATATTTAAAATGTTTATAGTATTATTAATAGTATTATTATTACTCACACTGATAAGAATATATTGTGGAGTTGTGTAAAAAAAATGGGAAATGGGGAAAAAACTCATAATTTTGTGTTTGCCTAACAAACACTATAAAGCCATTGGCAATGCAATTAGCATTTAACAAAAAAAACCTTAATACACTTAAAAAAACCCCAAAAAAACCCTGTGGTTTCTCACTTATACCAGCAGTCCTGAGTTTTCATTGTTGAGTTTTCTCAATTCAATATTTTTATGTTGATGAGGTTGGTTCAGTTGTTGTTATTTTAATTATATATTTTTTATTTTTTTCAGATAACACTGCTACCATTTTTACTACAAAGTCTATGTATAGTTATGAAGACAATCCGTTAACTTACTTGGTGATAGTAATAAGTGACAATGAGACACCTTCGCTCAGCAGCACTAACACACTGACTATCAGAGTTTGTGACTGTGGAAAGAATGGCAATGCCGAGTCCTGTAAAGCACAAGGATTCTTATCCTCTCTGGGAATCAATGGTGGAGCATTCATTGCCATTTCAGTTGGTGTACTTTTGATTTTAGGTAATACATTATAGGTAATAGGTTGTAATAGGTTAATAGGTTATTACACATATAGCTGTAGACAAATGTATGATAAACTCTTGTTTGGCAAAATATGTGCATAAACTATGTTGGCTAAACAATCTGCTACCTAAGGCTGTAGATGATAACTCAGATTTCACATACTGGATTCCCTCATAACCTCAGTGTCCAGCAACTCACATAAGAATCTTTGTTCAGCTTTTCATATATTTGAGATGACTTATGGAAGCTGGAAGTTGCTCTGCAAATTTTGAATCTGCAGAGTATGCCTGCTGTCAATTGCCCAAATGCAAATGTAAGAGTTCTGCAAAATACCATCAACTTTAGCATATGCTAAAAAAGATACACAAGAAAAAGGTACAGAGAAATAGAGAAATGAGAATAGGTAGATATGAAATAAAAAAACTGGATTGTGTGGTCTTGTAATTGTATTTCCTCAGCATGATGAAATATTATTTATTATTATTACTTGAGTAGGAAAACTAAACATGACACGCTCACTAATATTGATGCACATTATTTAAAGGATCATTAATTTTAATTACATGTTACACTGTATATTAATTACATTAATGTTCTAAGTTTGTATATGGGTTTGTCATTGAATATTAACTTTTTTCATTTTTTTTACAGTTTTATCTATCCTAATGTTCTTAAAGCATAGGAAAAAACATGAAAAATTAAAAGAGAAAGGAGAAGAATGTAGACAGAACTTTGTCAAGTATGATGATGAAGGAGGAGGAGAACAAGACACAGAAGCTTTCGATATTATAGGACTACGAAATCAAACAGTTATGAGAGAACCTAAGCTTAACAAAAAGATCATAAGAGATATTCCAAGCCTTTATAGGATGTCTTTGAGGCTTGGTCCTGATGTTGTTGAATTTAGAGAATTCCTTTCCGAGAAATTAGAAGAGGCTAATACAGACCTAAGTGTTTTGTCACCTGACATTATGCACCATTATGCATTTGAAGGCACGGGCTCCATGTGTGGGTCACTAAGCTCGATAGGATCAACTTGTTCACATATGGAACTAAGTATTTAAACAGCAGTTCCAAACATTAACTGACTTTGACATTTTTTAAAGACCTGAAGAGTTTTAAATCAAAGTACAATTTTATCAATGTTTCTTTAGAATCATGCACACATTGTCCACACTAGCTTTCACAAAAGGCTTCTTTTAATTAAAAACGTTTGAAGCATGATCAAATTGGCTAACACATAAGTAAATTAGGTTGTTTGTTGTCTCAGTAATAAACAGTCTGATTTTTACAGTTAAGTAAAGTAACTGACCCTGGGAAAATACCTTTATTTCCCAGCATATACACCATCCTCTTAATTTTCTGCTTAGTTTTCAACCTCGCATCCAGGTCGTATAGACCCAAATAGTGTTGGCAGGTTTACAAAAGCAGTGAAGAAATCATGTGATTTTATTTCAGTCTCCATGCCTAAAAGAACATTGCTATTTATACAGAGGAGCCAGAAGTTTAATCACGTATCACATCATATTCTATATAATAAACCTGTATCAAAAATAATTGCCCTTTTAAATGTAGCACTAGAGTAAATTGCTTTTCTATAAGCATAGCGATACTTTTGCACCAGTTTGATTTCCATAAAAAATCTATTCCTCTCAATCTGTATCTGTTAGTCATCACACATTTTATTGAGACTGAAAGTCCTGATGATGGACTGTATTCCAAATGCACATATTTGATATATCCGTAGTGTTATGTTTCTGCAATGCCTATAAAAAGACTATAAAAAAGACAAGAGTTAAAACTGATAAATATATGAAATGTAGAAAGATATGATCACTGGATGTTTGCATTGTATGAAAATGTTTAGGGCTGGTAAAATTTTGGAATTATGTAAAATATATAGAAAATATGTGATAAATTGATACATATCTGTGCGCTTTAAATAATTTATGTTATTAGATTTAAAAGAAAGCTATTGTTCTTTATTATTCTGATTAACTGAAAACAAGTACCTAAAGGTGCATTATCAATAATATTGTGTAACCTGTTTATCATTTTAACCACCTAAATACCAGTATAGCAAGGAAAGCAATGCTCTGAAGCTCAAATGGTTTAATACAGCCTTAAATATTTCAACTTGTTTTCAGAAATGTACTTTTATTTTGTTTATTAACTCACTAATTATGTTTAAAATTAGAATTTTGGTGCAGTGATTCTTTGTTCAACCTATTACCCCAATATTACACTATTCTAGTAAATACCGTATATTCCAACCATAGAACAGTACATTTTGAAATCAGAACGGTTCTAAAGTAACCTAAGATCCCATAGGACAGGAGTAGGCAATCTCCGGCTCTCCAGATGTTGTGAACTACATTTCCCTTGATGCTTCGCCAGCATTATGACTGTAAGAGCATTATGGGAGATGTAGTCCACAACATCAGGAGAGCCGAAGATTGCCTACCCCGCGATAGGACACACATCAAGGGGAATTTGTACCACAGAAGAGAAAAAACTGTTCTACTTTTAAAAACAAAATGCCTTTATGTCATCGGAAACACCACTAAAGACCTTTGAAGTTGACTTTCAGTCACCTTACATGGAAAATTATAAACTGAAATTTTTTTTCCATGATCACAATTATATATATTATACTTTAGTATGAAACATTACATCATGATATAAACAAGCAATGGGTATAATTAAAACATGTTAATTGCTTGACAGCTTTGTTGTATCATAAAGGAATCAATGTTTTTTATTTGAAATCATTATCCATTTATTTAATTCACCCGTCATGGATTTTCTACTAGAATCTTGGCATACTTTAAAATTTACTGCATTTACCTCTTACTTAACAGACATCCATGATAATCCTAAACCTGGCAGCCAGGGAAACAGAATATTCGCAGTAGCCCGTCACTTTTCACAGACCGGATCAATTAAGTGAAAATGTCAAATCAGGAGAGTTATGTGAATTTAAATTTACCCTTTTTATAAATAAATGCAACATTCATACCGTTGAATGCCCAAACTCTTCCCATAGGTTTATCATCATATAAAATGTTGTGTCATTCATAACTCTGCCTCAAAAACTTACTTATTATGTGATGCTTGTTTTTACATGATAAAATGTAGCAAGTAAAAAAAAAAAAGTCAGTTCTACTAATGTTGAATTGCTTAACATACTGGAGAGTGCAATTAATGTTTCGTTCCGACAGACATTTTCATGAAAGAGAGCAATACTAAGACAAGTGGGTTTATTCACTGCACTGCTAGTGCTTGCAAGTTAGACAAAAGTAAAAATCAAGTTCATTAAAGCTACAGTTGTGCTAAAAAATGTCACGACCACGAACACCAAGGCACACACCGCAGAAGTTCTTCTGCCCAGTAGCCCACCACCAAAGGAGACTCTTAGTGACAGGCAAAGGGTGAAAAACGTAGGTAACGAACTTCAGAGAATCACTTAGGCAATGAAGACCACAACAGGGTACTGAATAGAGCATTTCCGGGGTTTTTAAATGCAGCGCTCATCACAAGCTCCGCCCCCTGGACCACATCACAGCAGTTCTGGACAGCCTCCCAGAACCCCGCCTCCGGACCAGTCTAACCATGCCCCCTTCATCACAGACAGGAGGAACGCCGCTGGACCGGGAGCGGGTGAGTGAGTACTGAATACTGGGGATCAATGCTCCGTCGGGCATTATGATGCCGGACGGCAGCAAGGTCCCCTCATCCTGTTTTCTGACACCCCCGGTAACTGCCGCGCGCGAGCAAAAGGTTTGCATATCCTTGGAGAATTGGTAATATATGTACCCTTTTTAAAGGAAACATGAGTCAGCAGGCAAAACACATTTCTTTTATTTCTTATGGAATTCATATTCAACTGTAGGTTATAACAGATCATAAAACAAAACATGGCAACAAAGAAAACAATGAAATTACCCCTGTTTAGTATTCTGCATTCTCTTAGTTCTTAATACTGTATATTGCCCCCTTTAGTATCAATGACAGCATTGTTCTTGCAAATGGTATAGCTGCCCATTGGTCATGTCAAAATGCCTCCAGGTCATGGAAAGTCTTTGGTCGTCTTGCATGAAACGCACGTTTAAGATCTCCCCAGAGTGGCTTAATGATCTTAATGACTGTGATGACCACTCCAGAACCTTCATCTTTTTCTACTGTAACCACTGTAGGGTCATCTTGGCCTTGTGCTTAGGGTCATTGCTGTTCTGGAAAGTCCAAGAGGGTCTCATGCTCAGCTTTCGTACGGAAGAATGCAAATTATCTGCCAGTATTTTCTGAAAACATGCTGCATTCTTGCCATCAATTTTTACAAGATTCCCTGTGCCTTTAGAGCTCACACACCTAAAACATCAGCCACCACCATGCTTCACAGTGGGGATGATATCAGGGGCGTCCCTACAGTATTTGGCACCTGGGGCAGATCCTGTATGTGGCACCCACACTTTAAAACTGCATAGTTTCTATCATTAGGCAAACATTGACAGGGGTACAGCATAACTGTTATCGTTATATACTGAGGCAAACATTGACAGGGGTACAGCATAACTGTTATCGTTATATACTGAGGAAAACATTGATGGTGGTACAGCATAACTGTTATTATATACTGAGGCAAACATTGACGGTGGTACAGCATAACTGTTATCATTATATACTGAGGCAGACATTGACAGTAGTACAGGATAACTGTTATCATTATATACTGAGGCACGCACTGACGGTGGTACAACATAACACCTATCACTATATCTAAGGCAAACATTGATGGGGTACAGCGTAACACCTATCACTATATACTGAGGCACACATTGACGGTGGTACAGCATAATCCCTATCCCTATCACTATACATTGAGCCAGACATTGACAATAATGCAGCATAACCCCTATCACTATATACTAAGCCAAACATTGATGTGGTGTAGGCCTACCACTTCAGTGTCTGGCTTAGTAAATATAGTAGGGATGCACCGAAATGAAAATTCGGCATTCACTTGGCCGAAACTGAAAATGACCCCCCCACCTTTAAAAACAAACACTTTTATTAAAAGTAACACACCAAAATTAGACAAAAAATTTATAACGATATTAATATATATATATATATATATATATATATATATATAATGATTGTTAACAGCAATCCTATCATGCCCAGGCGTACCTGGACCTTGGAACTCTCCCCGTCCATTTCCCACTTAAACATATGTGTGTCCTATGACATCAGCTGGACTTCCTGCCCGCATCCTGCAAGTGAGGGATCCAGGTAGCCCTAGTTTTAAACTTCCCAGGTATGGTTATAATGTGATACATTTTGATCTCTCAGTGTGGCCTGTCACTCAAACAGGAATTATTATATTTAACAGGAATTTCTAAGCATGCTATCTTAAAAATGTACATTAACCTAGGCTCATTATCTAGATGTTATGTTGAGGTAAATTAAGGAGCAGAGTACTAAACTATTTAATGGATGGATAGATAGACAGACAGCGAGACAAAAGGTTGAGATAATATTGCAAATATTTTATTGTCATAAAAAAAAACCTATTATATTACTTTAAGAAGCAAAGGTTTTCATACCAAGTAATCATTGTTACATGGGTTTTGAAAACAACAAGCAAACAAGCAAAATAAGCAACTGGTTAAATAAAAAGCGCATAATTATGAATGTTATTAGACCGTAAGAGGAAAAAAGATTATAAAGAGACTTGGAATGGCAATCCATCACACGGGGCAAATGTGCCAGATAGGAAGAAATGGTAACTGATATTGCTGCTTCAGAGGCAAATTATATTCTTCAAGGTTACAAGAGAATAAAAATGTAACGTGTGTGCCAGGGTCACTTAGTCATGTCCAGTGGGGCCCTGTTACAAAAATCTTATGATTTTGCTTGGGCTCGCTACATGAGGTTTTCCTACGGCTTCATTAGTATTAAAAAATATCCTCTCTATGTTTTTTGTTTTTTTTTATATTTCAATATCCAGAAACATTCTTTTTTTTATAAATTTTTTTACAAAAAAACCCATTCCTAATCAATATTGCTTGAGTGATGAGGTTAACCAAACAAACAAGAATATACAGTTAACATAGCCCCAAAACACATTCTCTACTGGCTCAGTAGTGTTAATAGAATGCTGCATCTGTTCTATGTAAAGCTTAATTTTGTCATTCCGCTATTAAATGCCTGGTACTGATATTTAAGACACGGTTTCATGATTGCATTTCATGACAATTAACTACAAAATAGTTAATTGTATAATGGTATAACGTATCCAGAAAAGTGTGATTGTTTCGGTTTTCCTTTTATGTTATTTAATTTGTATAGTAGTAGCAGATGTTATTCTCTTAATTTACACGTTAGTGTGAAAAATAATACATTAATTAAAGAGATAACACAAGCTATTTTGTTGTTCTCATTAGTGCTTATGTTGATGTTGCATTGCACAACTTGCTTGTATTGTACTGATAGGCGATAACATCTGTTAATTCTACACACTATACAATTCTGAAATAATAGTAATAAAAGAATAGCATAAAACCCAATACAATTTTCTGACGGCTTAGTTAGAAAATCCTGATAGCAGAATTAGTTAAAATCATGCATTTTCTCACCTAGATCCTATAACGGACACAAATATGTATACGTTCAAAGGTCCCTCAAGGATCTTTTATTAGTGACAATACACTTCTAAATATTTTTAAATAGGAAGTAAAGATAGTGTTTTGATCAATTGTCTATTAAATAGAAAAATTGAGAGCTCTCATCTTTCAGGGCCAATAAATCACAAGGTCCAAAGACTAATCTTTTAATCCATAGAACCTGTATGTGGCAGAATATTGACTTTCTATTATAGACTCACTTCTACTAAATGTCAGAAATACACAGTGTCTTGCTCTTTTCACGTATTTTTAATGCACTGCATTGATATTGATAGCCTATACCAGAGGTGACCAAACCATGGCACATGAGCCACACGCAGTTTTTTCACATGTAATGTCGACTAACATATTTTCATGCCATCTCAGACAGACCTCTTGTAAATGCAACTGAGCAAAGCTCTCTCTCAATGTCTTCCTACCTTCTCCATTGACCTTTGTTCTTCTGTCTTCTTTTTCCTGTCTTCTGTCTTTGTCCACTTTGTATCAGCTCAGTTGACTAGTCTTTCCGGAGCACCGCCTCAAAAGAGTGAAGCCTCTGTGCACACCCTGTCCCCTGATTGGAGAAACAGGGGACAAGCTTTCCATGTGGTGCACGCCGAGGATTCACCATCTTGCAGAAATGCTCTAAGAAGCCATGTGCCCATAACACCTGCATAAGCAAGCTCCTACCAGCACTGGGCACAGTGTTAGAGGTTCAGGGGTGAGCCTAGGGTTATACTACAAGGAGAATGAGGGAAGGATTTGTTGTGACTGGCAATGGAGTGGATTTGTGTTTTAGTATGTGCGTGTGTTTTACTGGGGGGTTGAGGAAATTCTGCACCCAGATGCCATTAGGCTCCCCCAGCATCAATCCAAAGAACATCTGTCTTCAGGGTTAAACTGTTATGTCAACATTGTGGTTTATGTTATTTCTCACATTATATAATTTTGTTGGGGCTTTGCAAAAGGGGATTTACATAAACTGAATGCCATTATTAATGTATTATGTATTGGTATGTATTTTTTTCCAATTCTAATGTCAGAAAGAGTATATACATTTTTAAAAGGTCTATTAGATATGAATGTCACATAACCAAGTTAAATCCCAACTCTCATTAAGTCAGATAATGCATTACAGTGTACAATATATTTTGCAACATTAGCATTTTCTGAATCAATTTCATTTTTAATTTAAATTTCCACTGCATGTATTCTTTATTCTGTTGTAGCAATCCCATAACAATTTCTAACATGCACATGACTAGTTTTTAAATACTAGGACCATTTCATTAAATATTAGCCTCAGAGGTACCACTACATAAGCAAAGTAAGCAGCTGCTTAGGGCTTCTAATGATTTATGGGGCCCCTATCATAGGATGGCCTTTATAAATGTGATTTATTCACTAAGAAATTGAGTGATCAGTTGACTTATGGGATAACTCAACTGACCAGACCCAAATCTAGTTGCTTGCCTTGCATGCAAATATTTGCAAATATAGGTAAATGTTTTTTTTTTAACTTTACCTGGCTAAAATCACTAATGCTAGGTTTTGTTGAGTTGATTAGTTTTGATAGCATTAAATCCCCATCTATAGTTCTTAAAATATTGATTACCCTATCCAAATGAGTTGTCTTTAGTTCCCATTCATAAGAACAGTCATTAGATCACGCAGTCAGTCTGTTTAAACGTATGTATATAAAATTTTTTATTCTCTTTACATTTATCCTGATAGCCTTAACATTACTTGTTAAGGCTATAAGTAATTTTGGTGCCTATTCTTTCCAGTGACTCCAATATATCAATGTCTTTCTAGAGACATCTATACTTTGTTTAATACATATTTTGCAAACAAATGGAGAACTCATGGTGTTATAAATATAAAAACGTGTCTGTATCTTACTGTGATTACTGAATAACATTTAATGTATGAATATATATATATATATACACTGTTATGCTATCAATAACCACTAACTATTGAGTGTAAAGTCAATAAATTAACAATATTTATTAAGAGAGGCTAAACAAACTAACAATACATATACAAATTACTATAAGTTAGTATATGCTGTTACCAAACTATCTATTCATTGATTGAATGGAAATAACAAAGAAACAGCAGGATAAGCCTGTAAACACGTGATACAATTACCACTCCCTTGTGATCATCTCCACGCAGACTCAGAGAGAGAGAGAGAGAGAGAGAGAGAGTTGGCAGGACTTTATAAACACAATAAGTCCTCCTTCTGCTGGACACTCCCCTGGTAACCTATCTTCTCCAGTGACCCTTAGAGACCAAGGTGATAGAAAAGGGAAAGGACATTGCACTGGGGGAGGGAGTGGAAGGTGACCAAATGTCCTAACTGATTTGCCATGTGCTCTGCAGAGAAGAATCTCCATTAATGTTTGAGACCATTTTAAGGTCTTGTATAGAGAGGCTTTGCCCATTGGATCTCTGCATCAGAACACCATTTCACTTCATTGGCATACAGTTGGTTGTCAATCATGCCTTCCTTTTTACATCCCTCCTTTTGACAATGAAGTGGATGAGACTCTTGGACTCTATAAAACCCACTGGAGACAAGAGGGAGAGTGTACCTCGCAGCGTATCTACTATGTATGCATACCCAGCCCGCTATTCACAGAGTTCTTTCCATTTGCATTCCATAATGGAGGTGATATACTCTGGCAATCAATGACTTCAGGTAACAACACATACAAACTTGAATAACAATACATACTACAGAAACACACAATATAATAATAAATGGATGTATGAATAGGTTCCCCAGAGCAGTACCCCATATTGATTAGAGAAAGTATTAGCTAACTTTTGCCACCAAGTTGCACTAGAAGTGTCAGTTAACAACTGTAATGCTGCTGTCATACTGGCTATGTCTACTGCATTCACTAACCCAACCCAGGTCCTACACCTCCCAGAACTGTGTCCACAACCCTCTTCTATATCTACTTCTACCTCTTTCTGCCCACCTTATTAAAGCTCTTTCTATAGTATAGGTGATTATGGAACAATTTTGAAAATGTGTAGAAATTTGAAACGTGTAGACACTAACCAATCAGTCCGTTTTACATCCCTACCACTTAAAACTACAGTAAATTTTCTCCAAACTGACCCTTTACATTCCCAATCATCTTGATTGCCCTGGTTATCTACCCAAAATCCCAGAATATAATTATTTATTATTTCCCCAAAAAGTTCAACAACACCCCAACCCCCACTGAGTATTACATATAAACACAGATCATATACATTGTCACCACTCCATTTTAGTCCATCCTTCTATTCCATTGGCGTAATTCCCTCTGCGGTCTCGAGAGGGCGGAGAGATGCCTAGATCAGTCCAAGAGCTGTTTCCAGTATAATTGCCTTCAGGATGTTGGTCAAATGAGTTTGTGTTAAGTTCAAGTATTGGAAGATTCATTTTTGGTATCTGTATAACTTCCATTATGTTGCTGAGTGGATGGAGTTGCATTCAGTTCCAATAGGGAATTATTATCGGATTCACATGTCCTGAATTGTTTAAGGAAATGCAACATGACCGGAAAGATGTTGAGCTTCATTCTTCTTAGAATATTATTCTACTTCGGGCACCTAAAAAGATCAAGCAGAAGCATCAATCCTTAGCAGTTAACTCTGTATCTGGAGCACAAGTCCCTTTATATAATTTACACTGATCTACATGCACCCACTTATATCCAGGCTGCCTTCTGGCCTTTTTGGGGTTAGACCTCTGTACATGTAGAACTTTTGTGCCCGGTGTGTCTCGAATTACATAGGGCCCTTCCCAATTTGCATCCCAGGGAGAATTTTTCTGAAAATTTTTAATCATTACCAATCCCCCCTTTTCAAACAGAGTTTGAGGTGTGGATAACATTTTACAATCTGTTGGGGCCATATTGGAGGCAGCAAAGTGAAGCAATGAGTTTAATTGCTCCTGAATTTGGGAGAGATACTGGTCTATAGATACAGATTCTCTCAGTAGAGTTGAAAGTTGTGGTTCACCTGGATGGCCTAGTGCCATTTTTCTCCCTGTCATTAATGCATATGGAGAGCACCTAGTAGCATTAGAGGGTGTAGCTATGATAGTGTAACGCTTCACCATGCGCTGGCTGGACTTGTTTATACTTTGCCTTATTCATTTCACGTTTCCTGCCACTAGTGGCCGCCCTTGACATTCAGGACCTCTCAGACTAATTATCAGGTCCAGCTGCAGTGGCTTACCTGATCAAGTCAGCCTTTATAAACCTGCCCAGCCCTGCAGTCTGGGCCTTGACATTAATGTTTGAGGACTACCTGTTTGGTTCCTGCCTTGTTCCAGTACCTGCCTTGTTCCAGTACCTGCCTTGTTCCAGTACCTGCCTTGTTCCAGTACCTGCCTTGTTCCAGTACCTGCCTTGTTCCAGTACCTGCCTTGTTCCAGTACCTGCCTTGTTCCAGTACCTGCCTTGTTCCAGAACCTGCCTTGTTCCAGAACCTGCCTTGTTCCAGAACCTGCCTTGTTCCAGAACCTGCCTTGTTCCAGAACCTGCCTTGTTCCAGAACCTGCCTTGTTCCAGACTCTGCCGTGTGCCCCGCAAGTGGGCTTCCTGCCGTGTGCCCCGCAAGTGGGCTTCCTGCCGTGTGCCCCGCAAGTGGGCTTCCTGCCGTGTGCCCCGCAAGTGGGCTTCCTGCCGTGTGCCCCGCAAGTGGGCTTCCAGCCGTGTGCCCCGCAAGTGGGCTTCCAGCCGTGTGTCCCGCAAGTGGGCTTCCTGTCGAGTGACTTTCTTTGTAAATATTGTTGTACCACCATATTACAATACAACTCTTAAATCCTGATCTTCTGTCTGTGGATTATTCCTACGCCTGTCTGTAACAACCCCCAGGCCATCATGCATCGTGGGGTACAGACAGAGCCCCTCGTATCCCCTGCACCTGGGCTCCTTATCAACCTGTGTTCTCAGCTCGTGACAGAATGTCAAGGCCCATACAAGGAGTTCGCGGGGATACCTGCAGTACTGGAATTGTTGGCAGAATGTGTACTCCACCTATGCAAGTCAGTAAGGACTGTGTTGGAAGCTGATTGCGTGGACATAAAGACCAAGACCCAGACCATAAGTAAGAAGACTGCTACAAAGAGCCGTAAGCGAGAGCCGCTCACCAAAAAAGAAAAACAAAGAAGACAAGAGGACGACTTATGTTTTTACTGCGGAGAGACTGGCCACAGGATAACGTATTGTCCGCACAAACCAGTCAAACCGTCTGCAACCCACCTGGAGAAACCCCATGCCCCGGAACCTGCACATGACGCCAGCAACATCACAAAGCAGGAGCATACCCTGTCTAATCCACAGACAGGTGATGCAGGGGTTAACCAGTCCTCGGTACCTGTGACTCCTACGCCCTCCATCACAAAGCCAGAAGACCTCCAGACCTTGTCTGACACCCCCGAGTGGTCCTATATGGACAGTGCGTCATCTGATGCAGAGGTCATGGACACATCCATGGAGATCAACCCCCCGGCTGTTTGTGCAGTCAGAAGCACCACTCCTACCACTCACAGGAGTAGAAGTAGGACAAGACAAGCACATGCCGGGACTATCACATCTGTGTATCCAGTAGCTGAGGCCTCTCCAGCCCAACTCAGCACAACAGAACCTCTGCCATCAGATCGTGTAGTGACATCCAACGGCAATGTAATATGTCGTGTAGATCTGGAAGCGTATGAGAAAGCACTACGTGCTAGAGAGGAGGAGAAGAAAAAGAAGTCTCACCGCAGACGGTGAGACCACCGTTCCATGGTACTGTAAGCATCCGGAGGCTGCTCCTTGCGGTGGGGGTATGTAACGCTTCACCATGCGCTGGCTGGACTTGTTTATACTTTGCCTTATTCATTTCACGTTTCCTGCCACTAGTGGCCGCCCTTGACATTCAGGACCTCTCAGACTAATTATCAGGTCCAGCCGCAGTGGCTTACCTGATCAAGTCAGCCTTTATAAACCTGCCCAGCCCTGCAGTCTGGGCCTTGACATTAATGTTTGAGGACTACCTGCCTTGTTCCAGTACCTGCCTTGTTCCAGTACCTGCCTTGTTCCAGTACCTGCCTTGTTCCAGTACCTGCCGTGTGCCCCGCAAGTGGGCTTCCTGCCGTGTGCCCCGCAAGTGGGCTTCCTGCCGTGTGCCCCGCAAGTGGGATTCCTGTCGAGTGACTTTCTTTGTAAATATTGTTGTACCACCGTATAACAACACAACTCTTAAATCCTGATCTTCTGTCTGTGGATTATTCCTACGCCTGTCTGTAACAACCCCCAGGCCATCATGCATCGTGGGGTACAGACAGAGCCCCTCGTATCCCCTGCACCTGGGCTCCTTATCAACCTGTGTTCTCAGCTCGTGACAGATAGCCATGAGTACTGCTGGGAGATGGTTAACCCATGATTTGCCATATTGTACCAGCATTTTAGATAACCTGGACTTCAGAGTACGATTCATTCTTTCCACTATACCGGATGACTGGGGATGATATGGTATATGAAATCTCTGCTGTATTCCTAATAGAGAACACAGGTTTTGCATATCTCTCCACAAAACATTATTGCAAAGGTCTACCAGCATTCCTTCTGTTCTCATTACATCTGCACCCAGTATGGTACCTTCAGTGTTTTTACTTTGCCAGATCAGTATTTCCTTACTCCACTGAGCACTTAAAGGCAAGGTCACTTGTGGAATAAGAAATGCCTGAGACTGGGAGCCACCAAGTCCTACAAGAAATGTCTTTTTCGCCCCAGAAGGAGGACTTAATGGTAGATCGGTTAATGTCACTGAAGCTCCTGTATCAATCAGAATCTTAGTGTGATGTCCTGCCATAATACCATGCACGTATGGACGTCCGGAATGGTCCCTTAATGTTTTACAAATAGGAACCATATCGTCCAGTGCTAGTCAATCTGAAAATAAAATTAGAGGAGCCTCATCCCCTGGTTTCAGTTTGTGGTCATTAGTAACCGCTCCCTGTACTGCCATCATTCTCAGAGCCTCCCGCGCCGGACCATACAGATTGGTCCTAGGCAGAGGGTTACAATGATGTTCCTGACCTGCCTTTTCAGGACTGTTATTTATTTTCATCTTTACAGATCCTCTTTGATCACTTTCTTTGACAGACCAAGAGGGGGATGGACTAACATGCCATCCCTCAGTCACCCTTTGGTCTCTCTTGGCCTTCCTACATTCTTTCTGTCTATGACCATGTTTATTGCAATAATAACAAATACCTCTGAAGGGAATCTCAGGTAGAGATTGCTTCCCTTCATTGGTAGTTACAATCGCAACCTTACACTGTCCTATGACTCCTTTCCTCATTAAATTCTGCCTGACCTTCCCTATGATGGTCAATACCCCTTCCAAAGTATCTTTTTCCTCAGCCATCATTTGCACTCCGGGGTCTAAGTAAGTGAATTTTTTTACCAGGTATTGCAATAGATCAGGAGGGGTTTGATCTGGTGGAATGCGGTGGGTTAGCCGATAGACTTGCTCGAATTTGGAAGCAAAAACCCACGGATCATCTTGTAAATTCACCTTCATCTCAGCAAGTGAATGACTATCTGAATCTCTGTCTCCTGTTACAAATTTGGAGACAGCTCTAAGTCTGTCTCCCTCTGTACCCCATTTATCATCTTTAAACCAATCTCGGTCTCGATTAATAGGGCCATTTATGGGTGGATTAAATCTACATGCAATGCTGCTTGGAGCCCACATTTCAAGCATCATACATGCCTCTTTAGGAGAGAGCATATATTGTTTAACTGCTGATTCGAAATTGGACATGTTTGAAAGGACATCTGTTTTGCAGTCATATGGGGGAAAGAGGGGTTTTAACTTCATCAGCTGTTTCATCACCTTATCTCTATCCTGCTGCTGTAGAATTTTAGCAGTTTGCAGGGTGGCAGATGTCCTGCTTTTAACACTAGGTGAAACAGATAAAGGGTCCATAAAATGTGATATTGTTGGCTTTGTTACAAGAGGGGTTAATACAGGAATACCACCATTATCTAGCTCATCCAGTATACGGTTTCCTATGTTTGTTCCTGGGTTCTCATTCTCTACAATACTTTGTGCCTCTTCTTCTTCTGCACATGTTTCCCCCTGGCTGCATACAGCAACTGGGGTTTGCGTGGCTAAACATGTTCTAAGGGATGATATCAACTCTCCTCTCGCTTCGTAATTGTCCTCTAATGTGTTTACATAATCTCCATTTAATCCACAGGTTGGACAATCACTATATTTACTTGTGTTGTTTATTATGGAGGCCACAGGAGTGTGCCCCACAAGTATACGGTTCAACTGATTCCTCAATAACTTCAGCAACTTCATACAGTTCTGGATTTTCAGTCTATCTTTATTCAGGCACAACTTCTTATTGTCTACTCTGCAATTCTCTTTCTCACATTGCAACCACAAGCTATGCATTTGTTTAAATTCATTTTCCATCATTAATGGGTCAAAAGTGCTAGCTTCTGCATACTGTGCTACAATTTCCATTCTTATATATCAAAAAACAAATTATAATTTACTCACACGACTTGTGTCTTCAGACTGCAGGCAATCAAATGGTGTGCACCCCACTTTGAATCCTCGGTCTGGATAAAACTCGATCCTCCAGAAATGATGTCCGGCTTACTAATTGCGTCTCACTCTGGTTGCCTCTTAGGATCTCTCACGTCTTGGCCCGAGACGTATTGCAGAAAACGATTCCAGCAAATAAAACAAAATCGGTTTGGTTATTTTGTCCCTTTTAACTCACTTGTATCTGGAGAAAACTGGATTGTCCCCCCTTGCAAGCGAGCAAAAAGTGGTAAAAAAATAATTACCTGGCTCGCCAAATGTTATAAATATAAAAACGTGTCTGTATCTTACTGTGATTACTGAATAACATTTAATGTATGAATATATATATATATATATATATATATACACTGTTATGCTATCAATAACCACTAACTATTGAGTGTAAACTCAGAGTCCACACTCCTTGTTTTCTGCAATTAACAATATTTATTAAGAGAGGCTAAACGAACTAACAATACATATACAAATTACTATAAGTTAGTATATGCTGTTACCAAACTATCTATTCATTGATTGAATGGAAATAACAAAGAAACAGCAGGATAAGCCTGTAAACACGTAATACAATTACCACTCCCTTGTGATCATCTCCATGCAGACTCAGAGAGAGAGAGAGTTGGCAGGACTTTATAAACACAATAAGTCCTCCTTCTGCTGGACACTCCCCTGGTAACCTATCTTCTCCAGTGACCCTTAGAGACCAAGGTGATAGAAAAGGGAAAGGACATTGCACTGGGGGAGGGAGTGGAAGGTGACCAAATGTCCTAACTGATTTTCCATGTGCTCTGCAGAGAAGAATCTCCATTAATGTTTGAGACCATTTTAAGGTCTTGTATAGAGAGGCTTTGCCCATTGGATCTCTGCATCAGAACACCATTTCACTTCATTGGCATACAGTTGGTTGTCAATCATGCCTTCCTTTTTACACATGGGTTTTCATATTAATCTATCGAAATGTGAGGCTCTATGTTTAGGCCCTGCTAGAGAACCCTAGGGAATTGCCTCATTTGGTCTGCAGTGTGAAATATATCACTTACTTAGGCATTAAAGTACGAAAGGATATCGCCCTGATGGACAGAGACCATTACAAATGTGATTGAGGAATTTAAACTCTCTGAAGGTAGAGCTCAACTTAAGATGATTAGGTTCCCAAGTCTCCTTTTCCCGCTACAACAGCTCTCATTGCTCTTACACCCTGGGGATATAGGGAGATTGAACAAGCAATTTAGCCGTTTTTTCTGGGATAAAAAGAGAATTTAATCTTACAACAAAGACAGTCCAATTTTGGTCTCAATGTCCCTAATATTAGACTCTATAACAGGGCTGCAAAAAAAACAAAGGGATCGATCCAGCATTTGAAAAAAAAAAAACTCTATAACAGGGCTGCCCTTCTGAGATATGCCCTGGATTGGATGTGACACTAACAAGTTCACACTGGTCCTATTGGGCCAGCAAGTCACCGGAGGGCTGTCTTTGCATGCACCCTACACTGAAATATCACCCCACATTAAAGATAACCCTATCATTGATCCAATTATTACAAATTGGAAGCTAGCAAGAACTGATTGTGATCTACTTCGGTACTTGCCTCACCTTACATTTCTCAACAACCCACAGTTTCAACACAGCACTCCAGATCACATATTTCAGCATTGGGATGCCCAAGGGCTTAGGAGAATATTGAACTTTATTGATTACGTAGGTTGGACTGTCAGTGTTGTATCCAGGTGTTAACATGCCATGGTTTACCTACCTACAGGCTCAAAGTTATGTAAGGTCAGTGATACACTACTTCACACCACTAGATTGGAATAATGACCTAGACAGCTTCATAAATAACACGATACACACGGACCACACCCTTAGACTGTACCAGATCCTTTAGACCCCAAAAGCCCCTCCAAATGAAACAACAGGAGTAAAATATCGGGCCACACACTTTCATGGAAAACCTTCCTAACAATGGAAATGAGTTGCAGATGGCCTCGTATGCAGAAATAACTTATAAGATCCCACGCCAGACATATATCTCCCCTGTGAACTCCATAAATGGGGTATACGACCAGACAAATGTGGGCAGCAAAATGCTGACATTATGCAGGGACTGTGGTTATGGCCACACAGAAAAAATCTTTTGGTGGGGAGTTAGTGTGTTACTTAAAAGAAATGACAATGACAATTTTGGGGTTTAATAAGCACACTATATAAGATACTGTATTTGCTTGATTATGAGACGACCCCCCAAATCTGAATATTAATTTAGGAAAAAAAGAAAAAGCCTGAATATAAGACGACCCTATAGGAAAAAAGTTTTACCAGTAAATGTTAATTCATCTCAACTATTTTTTTTTAAATAAAAGCTATGATTGAGAAAAATATATTGGTTTTATTTCCTTCTATTTTCCAACCTGCCCCCCAGTTATGCACATCTACCCCAGAAATGCCTTCTACCCCCTATATGCCACTGTGCCCCATGATATGCCTTTTAACCCTCTAAATGCCACTGTGCCCCATGATATGCCTTTTAACCCTATATGCCACTGTGCCCCATGATATGCCTTTTGACCACCTATGCGCCACTCTGCCTCCAGAAATGCCTTATACCCCTATATGCCACTCTGGCATTTAGAGGGATAAAAGGCATATTATGGGGCAGAGTGGCATATAGGGAGGTTTAAGGCATTTAGGAGGCAGAGTGGCGTATAGAGGGTTAAAAAGGCATTTCTGGAGGCAGAGTGGCATTAAGGGGGTTAAAAGGCATTTCACAGAGCACTCTGCCTCCAGAAATGCCTTATGTCCCCCATTTAACAGTCCCCCCCCCAAACTTACCGGTGCTTCTGACTTCCCTGTCATGTAGCCGGGGCAGCGTGTAGATCCCACGCACTTACGCTGCAACCGGAAGGAGGCGTGGCTAGCAGCGGGGGTTGTCTGCGTCCATCCCGCTCTGACAGCCGGGGAAGGTCTGCGCGATGGACGCAGACAACCCCCGCTGCTAGCCACACCTCCTTCCTGCTGCAGCGGAAGTTGTCTACGCGAATCGCGTAGACATCTACACGCTGCCCCAGCTACACATCGGGGACTCAGAAGTACCGGTAAGTGGGGCGCCGGGGGGGTGGGAGACAGGAGGATCCAGGTCCCCTGCCGCTGCGGGGGATCTGGATCTTAGTCATCTCATAGTCAGACCTATTTGAGGTCTGATTATAAGACGACCCCGATTATAAGACGAGGGGTATTTTTCAGAGCATTTGCTCTGAAAAAAACCTTGTCTTATAATCGAGCAAATACGGTATATAAACTATACTTTCTGTATAAAATGGATTGGGTACACTCTATTACTAATAAGAGGATATGGTCAGGAAATGTATTAATACTTGCAAGAACTAAATTAGTACACAAGACAAACAGGTTAGTGATGTTATATTAAAAACCTTTCAATATGCAGAATGGTATAGCTTGCAATTGGTACAAGGCAAATAGTTAATGGGAATATCACATACACTATATATGATGCACACAAACAATCCTCTGGACACTGGACTTTGACAAAATATACATACATATACCTCCCCTATTACATCTAATCTAATCTCTTATTTTTGATTCAGTACCACCTCATAGAAATCCTTTCCCAAATTCTTACTCTCTCTTCTAACTCACATCTAAAAGTGATACTTGCTAGGCACCCCTGCATCTCCTCTATTTATACTTTTTTCAATTCATACAAAAAAAATCTACTTAACACACCTTGGAGTTACAATTGTTTCCACTCTCTCCATCATCTCTCATATCCAGTCACCCATTAAATCCTGTTGCCTCTATGTGCAAAATGTCTTTGCTGTCCAATACTCATACAAGACACTACTAAAATACTGTGATTTTCCCCTGTGACATCCCAAGTAAATTGTGGCAACTCCCTATAACTGACCTCCTCTTTTTTCTGAACAGCTATGCCAGATTATTTGCTACTCTATTATGTCAGTCCCTTAACGGGCTTCCTATACTCTCTAGATTATCATTTTTACTCTTGCCCCTTACCTAAAAGTCATTAACATCACCCTGCTAACCATTCTTCATTCTGCCAACCACTTGCTTCTCTCTTCACCCGTTATCACTTCTTATCATAAGTGTTTCCAGGGTACCACATGTGCTGTACCTAATCTACAGAATTCCAATGTTCTGTCATACTCTGTCCAACTGCTAATTTAGCGTTCTCCCCTATTGCAATAGCACCATGGAATCTGCGCTCTGATATATATTTTTGCTATTATATGCAATGTTTTATATGTTTTTTATTTTTCAAGGTGACTTAAAAAAACCCCACTATTTTGAGATTATCCACCTCTCAGATTCATTGCACTTCAGCTTTAAGTCATTGTAGTCAGCTTTATTTTGTAGTCTAAGATATCACCTAACAAGTAAATAAAAAGACATGTGGAGCTAACAATAAAAACAAACTAAGAGTGCTCAGGGTTTTATACCAATATGAGAGAACAAATCCTATCTAGCTGTATTAGGTTATTATGGTTACATACAAATATTTTTAAGAATTTCGAGTATGTAACTTTCTTGCTTTTATCTTTAAAATCTTTTCTTCACTTAAAGATCATAGTAAAGTCTTTGATTCTATCAACAATAAATGTTATATATTAAATACATGTAATGTACTGATGAACACAGAAATGGAACAACAGATATTTGACTTATGAAATAATTGTTACTTGTCAGACAGTGTGCGTTTTCCAATACATTTTTTGCTCTTTATAGGTTAACACACTTGAAATTGTTACTGATCTTTAGATTATGTAACTAAAAGAAAACCTTCTTTGTTAGCCCATAGAGACTTGTTAAGGCAACATGAAAACCTATGTCATTAGCATTGCTTCTGCTTTGGTCTGATCATAAAGTTCAAAGCGCTTCAAAGTAAGTAAAGACATTGACAGCAAGGATGAAGACATTGTGATGAATACTGATATATGTCATAAAAAAGATATTAACACTTCCCATCTTAGTTTGTCAAAATATTGCATGGTTTCAGAGGACTAAACATGCATGTGTAATTTTCATTGTATATTTGATTGTAGTGCAAGAGAATACAAACGTGAACATATCTGACATAACAAGCCAAATGCAGGTTTATTAGATCAAGTACATATGTGTGCCTGTCTTAGCACTCTAAAAATCAGAATAAATGTACCAACTTTTTACCAGGAGATATGCTGTCATATATGATCATGAAAGTCAGTCTCTTCTAACTAGCATGATAAGATCACTGGTTGGTCTCCTCTAGAATATTTGTCCCATGAGCTTGAAGATACCGTATTTGCTCGATTATAAGACGACCCTGATTATAAGACGACCCCCCAAAATCTGAATATTAACTTAGGAAAAAAAGAAAAAGCCTGAATATAAGACGACCCTAAAGGAAAAAAGTTTTACCAGTAAATGTTAATTCATGTAAACTATTTTTTTTAATAAAAGCTATGATTGAGAAAAATATTTTTTTTGTTTTTATTTCTTGTATTTTCCAACCTGTCCCCCAGTTACGCACATCTGCCCCCAGGCTTGCCACTCCAATATGGCACTGTGGCCCATGATATGCCTTTTAACCCTCTATATGCCACTGTGCCCCATGGTATGCCTTTTGACCCCCTATGTGCCACTCTGCCTCCAGAAATGCCTTATACCCCTATATGCCACTCTGCCTCCAGAAATGCCTTATACCCCTATATCCCATTCTGGCATTTAGGGGGTTAAAATGCATATTATGGGGCAGAGTGGCATATAGGGAGGTATAAGGCATTTCAGGAGGCAGAGTGGCATTAAGGGAGTTAAAAGGCATTGTATAGAGCACTCTGCCTCCAGAAATGCCTTATACCCCTATATGCCACTCTGGCATTTAGGGGGTTAAAATGCATATTATGGGGCAGAGTGGCATATAGGTGTATAAGGCATTTCAGGAGGCAGAGTGCTCTATTAAATGCCCCCTTAACGCCACTCCAGAAATGCCCTATGCCCCCATTTAACACACACACACACACACACACACACACACACACCCTATACCCCCATTTAACTAACACACACACACACACTCTCCCCTCCCCTCCCCTCTCAGCCCTCTCTTACCGGTGCTTCCAGCCGGGGCAGCGGGTTGACGTCGCCTTCTGCTGCAGCCGGAAGGAGGTGGAGTTGGCAGCGGGTGTTTGTATCCGTCCGTCGCGTATACTTTCCCCGGCTGTCAGAGATCAGAGTTCCCCGCACCGGTGCGGGGAACTCTGATCTCTGACAGTCGGGGAAGGTTTGCGCGACGGACGCAGACAACCCCCGCTGCTAGCCACACCTCCTTCCGGCTGCAGCGGACGTTGTCTACGCGGATCGCGTAGACGTCAACCCGCTGCCCCGGCAATACAGCAGGAAGCACCGGTAAGTGTGTGTATGATGGGGGGGGGGGGTG
This sequence comes from Sceloporus occidentalis, assembly GCA_023333645.1. NCBI lineage: Eukaryota > Metazoa > Chordata > Lepidosauria > Squamata > Phrynosomatidae > Sceloporus > Sceloporus occidentalis. Next base: position 7,302,172 of record JALMGF010000044.1, read on the forward strand.
TGAGACAGGAGGATCCAGGTCCCCTGCAGCGGTGCGGGGGATCTGGATCTTAGTCTCCTAATCAGACTCTATTTGAGGTCTGATTAGAAGACGACCCCGATTAGAAGACGAGGGGTATTTTTCAGAGCATTTGCTCTGAAAAAAACCTCGTCTTATAATCGAGCAAATACGGTAAATGAGACCACCATTCTTATCATATAACATGGGACAAAACAACATAAAACTGATAATGAGAGGAATGGGCTTGCAGATAATACAATGGCTCATTGAAAACATCATGTTGGGCATTTGTAAGCTTAGGAAGGAATGTTTTACAATTAAATGTACCAGAAAATGCTAATTGAACTTTTTAGTCTACAAAAAATACCTTCAACTTTGACATGTTCTCCAGATCTTTAGCCGTTAGCCACAGATCATGCGCAGCATCTCCATACCCATATCTCCCTGGAGCCACCTCTACATGTTATTTTCTGTTTATGAACCCAAAAATGAACTCTAAATTAACATTAATGACAAAGTGGCAAAAAATTGGGAATTGGGAATTACATTTGCCACTGATACATGGTACCGTGTATCCAAAAAATGTTTCACATTTTGAAATAACAAGGAAAATATTTTGCAGATGGTATTTGGTTCCAGCTAAGTTATCCAAAATACTCCCCAACACTGTGAAGGAATGCTGGAGAGACTGTGGAAGTGTACAGTAATTTCTAAATTGTGGTCAGAGATTTTTGGTCTTGCAGAATCTTTCCTTTCTCGCCCTGTCCCACACACAGTGGAATTTTCATTACTAGATATGTTTCTGGAAGATATTTACAGACATCAATAAAAATTGATTTCACATGTTCCACCAGCAACCAAAACTTGTTTAGCTAGAGCATGGAAGTGCTCTTCCCCAGGACCCCACCTACATTGCATGATGTCCTCTACTCCCTTTCCCACTACAAGAACATACAAATATATGGCACATACAGTGGCAGACATAGTTTTTGCCTTCCGACAGGTATGAAAGCCTTGGGATATATATATATATATATTAAGATACCCTATGTCAACCAATTCCACCTGGATTCATAATGCGATCATACAGAACTACAGGATTCTTTTACTCTTGTTCTACTGTTTTTTATTACTTCTGTTTTTTATTTTTTCACTGTTCAGTTAAATTTTCTTTAAAAAAATCTAAAGAGCTTTTCAAACCTTTATTTTCAACAACAAAAATAACAGATCTTAAATATACACATAAAAAAGACTACAACCAAACATCCCAGGCACTTAACTTTTTTTTTAGAACAAAATATCAATGGTCCACAGCCTTTGCAGGAACAAACTCCTTCACTGATTGCCCATTCATGCTGATCATTAACAAATCAATTTATTCCAGCATTGATGATCTGAACGTATTTCCTTTTTACAAAGTTCATTAAGTTGAACCCTCTCTCACAACATGCAGTTAAGATAGGCAATACAGGCACTGTAGACAACAAGTTGCCCAAAACTAGAAATCTGTCCTTGGAGAGAGCCAAACCCAAAAGTTTACTCAGTTTCTTTCCTTTTCCAAGGGCTTTAAATTCATACTATTCATTGTGGAGTGCGTGCATTTGTCATGCATTTCAGGTGGTCAGAGTTGTTTCTGGGAATGTTGAGACAATTATTTATCATACAGAATATAGGTTTGGGTTCTTTAAATCTGGATCCAATCTTGAGTGGCACATGAGGTCCTTTTTGGATAGTTTGCTACAAGGATTTGTCCACCCCTTTTTCTCTTTCAGGTTAATCTAATTGGCTGTGGTGCAGGTCTTGAGGCCTTGAGATCTGACATCAGTGCAGGTCCTAGGAACAGCTAACTTGTGTAGCACTAGCAAAGTGAAGGACCCTCCATGACTTGTCTCAGGAGGCACTTGCTTGTTCTTCTGTTCAGAAGTAACATTTTATTGCAAAGAAATTTGTCATCCGCAAATTGTTTTGTATGTTATGGCATCCCAGCTTTTGCTGCATGGTTCATTTTTTCTGAATCCTCAAAGATGTTTGCATGTTAGAAAACATGTTATTACTTATACTGTGTTTAGAGAAGGCTGTTGTGTCGGGTGGGACGAAACGCTGAGGTATGGCCATTGGGCAGCACCATGTGTGCACGCCGCCCACTTTAATTTCTGCGACGGCCGCTTTCTATCTCGCTCGCATTCGCTCAGCGGCTGTCAAGAGTTCCTCCTGACAGGGAGAGGATTGTCACGTCGGAGGAGAGCAGGAAAAAAAAACACAAAAATGTAAGTGTTACTAAAAAATTGGGGGGTAAAGGAAATCCTGGGTGTCGGTGTGTGCACTGTACTTACTGTAGTAATAAATTGATGTATTTAATGTTTACTTATCCAGAGATAAAACGCCCTCCTGAATTAGTAGTCACTTCAGAGGACATAACTTTCTAGGCCCAGAAATCAGTGAGAGGAAAAGTAAAGGTATTGTTGTTATTTACTCTTATTTCAATCTGCATATTTTATCACAGAGGATTAATCTCAGAAACTTAAATGGTGGTTGGGATCTTCAGTGTTAAAACCAATTTAGTTGTAAGAACTGATTTCATTATTCCCATTGGTTTCACAGTCCTTCCCCCTTAAGAGAGGACTTTTTACATAAACATACTGGCCAACCACTTGGCACCATGAACTGTGTCCTTTAAAAAAAAAATAAAAAAAAATGTATCTGGGATGAGGTATTCATTGGATGATGCAGTGCTAGAACAGTTGTGCTGGTATTAATAGCCGAAAGTTTCTTACAAGAATATCGTGAAGAATAATGTGATTAAAATGTGAATAAAATGGAACTTTTTCATCTAAAAATCCTTGCAGTAGCAAATGTTTTGATTCCATTATGTGTAATGAATTTAATTTATTAGGGACTTTTAACACTTTTGCTTTCTGGCATTTTAATACAAATAATGTGATACAAAGAATGTTTTATAATTATTTGTATGGCAAATAGTGTGACTCGGGTATGTATAAGGGGTGCGTGTGGGTACAAGAGCTCGACCACGAGATACAATATATGGGGCTGGTCTCCAAATGTTTCCAGGACTGCTTTTCATTCCCAGTCAGGCCCTGCACACAGATATCTAAGACATTTTAACGAAACCGTAAATAAAACTAAATACATTGTCTTGTGAGTACATAACACTTTAAACATTTACCGATTCCTTTGCTTGTATCCAATCTACCTTGCTTGAGTAAATCTCTTTAGAAGATGGTTATCCTTTCTTACATTCATTTTTACAGTTTTTGTGCACTAACTAGTTTTTGTACTAAAAGGCAGGAGCCATTCTAAAATGTACAAGAAAATAATAGTTCTGTAATCATCTATATAATGATGCATGCTCATTATTGTTAAAGGAAGCATTACCCTGGGCTTTAGGAGTAATTCTGAACAAACATTTCATCCAGCGCTAGCATTGGCTTAAGAAACATCTTTATGGCAAACTATTGAATTTGGAGATGACTATGTCCTGATACAGATGGTGGTGGACATGCCTTTTCTGCTCCTCTCTCAGCTGCTGGCTTGCATATACGCTGCAGTAAAAGTATCCGTCAATCTTAAGGCACTTGTCAATTAGTTTAGGCTGCACTGCCCATCTGTTAGTTACATAGTTACATTGGCTAAACAAAAAGACATGCGTCCATCAAGTTCAGCCTTTTCCATATCTGTTAATTTCTTGCTGTTGATCCAAAAGAAGGCAAAACACCCAGTTGTGGCTCTTTCCAATTGCGCACAAATTAGGGAAAAATAATCCTTCTTGACCCTAGAATGGCAGTCAGATATAATTTAAAAATTATATCCCTAAATATGTTTTTGCAAGTATACATCCAATTGTTGTTTAAATGTCTGTACAGACTCTGATAAAACTACCTCTGCAGGCAGAGAATTCTCCTTTCTTCCAGTCTAAATGCGTGACCACGTATCCTATTCATAATCCTGTTTATGAATAGATTTCCACACAATGGTTTGTATTGGCCCCGAATACATTTATATAATGCTGTCATATTCCCTCTGAGGTGCTGTTTTTCTAAAGTAAACAGATTTCAATTAACTAACCTTTCTTCTTAACTAAAGTATTCCATTTTTTTTAATTAATTTTGTAGCCCGCCTCTGCACCTTTTCCAGTGCTATAATATTCTTCTTTAGAATAGAATATTCAAGGTGTGGTCTTACCATTGATTTATAAAGAGGCAAAATTATATTTTTATCCCCCGAATTGATGCCCCTTTCTATACATGACAATACCTTACTGTCCTTAGCAACTGCTGACTGACATTGCACATTGTTTCCTAGTTTGTCGTATATAACATTTCCCAAATCCTTCTCATTAGTTTTTTATCCCTAATTCACTACAATTTAGGGTGTAAGTTGATTGTGCATTCCTTACCCCGAAGTGCATACCTTTGCATTTACCTACATTAAATTCCATGTGCCATTTGTGTGCCCAGTCCCTGAGTCTATATAAATCCCTCTGCAGCAAAGTAATACCCTGCTCACATTGTTTTACTTTACAGGATTTAGTGTCATCTGCAAACACGGAAACATGACTTTCAATGCCTATTGCAAGGTAATTTATAAGTATGTTGAATAAAATTGGTCCCAGAACCCTGTGGAACACCACTTTTGTCCAGCTTGAACATTTACCATTTATAACAACTCTATCACTTGCATCTAGACCAACTTCATGTCAAACTCCTTGGCTAAATCCAAGTAGATTATATCCACTGCAAGACCCTGATCTACTTACCTCTTAATTTCTTTACCCCATTCTATTATTTAGTAATATTGTAGTTAATAAGTTACCTAAAAGCAGCAGTTACACAAGACCCTCTGCCAAGTCGTTGATTGAAAGTGGGTTTGTAAGTTAGTATTCCTTTTTAATTTCACTGCATAATTAATGATATGGTTATCAAAACTAACTAGGTACTACTTTCTCCCTCCACAATCTCATTATTACAGTGTCTTCATGACATATGCTAACTGCTGGGAAACTGCTCTCCAATTTAAAGGTGTTCCTATAGTTACAGTATCCTTATATCATTTCATGATATACTTACTATTCATATCACACTTAGTAATTTGCCTATTATAATATACATGCTTTAAAAATGCAGTTTTCTTGTTCTGTAATCATCCTGACACTTTATTGCTGTCAACAGATGAAAAAGATTCTCGTAAATATTGTGGCTTCTTAATCAGAGGCAGGTTTCATTACTATTATACACTAATATATTAAAAGGAATGCTATTTTCTCCGTATGCCACATTTTAATATGCACCTTAGAACTTAATATTAGTTTGATGGATCCAGAAAGTGAAACCAATTTTATCCAGTAATGAGAAGCTGTGTAAAATAAGGCAACTAATTGAGAAAGAAATGCTAGTTTGTATCGAAGGAGAACATTTAAAATATGGCAACTGCTTATCCCTGCTGTCTTGATTAGAACATTAATTAAAAAAACAGGTGTTTCTGGACTGTGTAAATTGCCTGTCTAAAAGGTCAGCAATGCATAGCTGTCATTTCTTCAGTTGGAGTATTGATTTTTTAACAGTGCCTACAATTTTAATATGTTCCTTGTGAAACATTTTTTTTTTGGTTACATATACTACACATTTTTGTTAGCCACCAGCTAAATTACAAAAAGTACAACATTACATTTATATATATATATATATATATATATATATATATATATATATATATATATAGTATTATCCATCCTATCTTTCCCTGATAATGGAGTGTTAGTTCCATAGAGCAGTCTTTTTTTTATTGTAAGACATGAAAATTTCATAGTTGCACTTTGAAAGATGTAGCAAGAGAGCTAATAAAAGGGGGGTGTTTTGCCTGGGATGCAATAATTGAAGATTTTGGCTGTTACCTGCAAGTTTTTCCTTTGTTTTACTTCCAGATTTTACATATAGCTACCGTAGTCTCTAAAGCAACAATGTCAAGCCCAGTGGTCTGTGCCTGCACGAGGGTCCCCTACCTCATGTGGTTCAATACAGGTCCACAGTCCTGATGCAGCCATGTGGTTGCAGAATGGACCACAATCTGCATCGACCAGCTTAAAGTACCTTAGACTCTACATGTAGTGAAGTTAGCAAACTGAGGCTGGCTTAGGTGGGTGTCATGCTATCCTAGGAGCATCCTCATTGGTGGGGATACTAGAAGGAACATGCCTGGCCAATCTTGCTCTGAGGGAGTTAATTACAGGTAACCACTGGGAGGAGCTGGTTATCTGCAGTCCTATATAAACTGACCCTTCACTCATTGCTTGAGTATTGCCAAGATGTGGTGTCTGTCTTGTACAGTCACCATTTGCTCATCTTCATGCTATAGCTCATTTACCTTACCTGAACCAGCTTGACCTTGTTTTACCTACTGACCTTTTGCTTGCTTCTTTTTGATCTTCCTGCTTCTGGGTTTCTACGCCTCCTGCCTTAGTTCCTATCCCAGTCCTGACAAACAATCTAACAAGATAAATGTATGGTGAGCAGGACTGGATAGAGCAAATTGCATGTGATTTCTGCCATATCATTAGTGGGCTACTTTATGCCTGGCCCAATTAATTGGATTGGCCCCTGACCTGAATGCTGCTTGTCCTCCATTTTAAAGATGCTTTCATTTATTATCACTGTAATACTAGAATTCAGCAACCAGTTCTTGTGCAGGGCTACAACAATAGCACTGAGCAACAAAAGGAGGATCTGCAGAACAAGAGCATGTAAGCCAAATCCAAACATGTAAAAAGCAAAAGGTCAAGTCCAGACTAGTAATGTATAAGTGGCTACATTAGTAAAAAGGACAGGTACAGTGCAACAGAGTTTAACATAGCTATATTGGAACTTGAAGTTATGGCTGGAAAACACCCTCTCTCCATTCCATTGAGCAGGGGATAAGGAGCATGTGTGGAGGTATGAGATGGGCTCAGTGCCTCCCATAATTTAATTTTAAACTTTTGCATTCATCTAAACACTGGAAAGGGGTTAATAGGAAGTATAGATAGGCTTTATAATACTTGAGTGTTTATCCTCTTATGAAACCCTCTTCACACATATGGTAGAGAAAGGGGGGATTGTTGGTCCGCTTGACTAACTGGGGGTCACCAATTTTTATTATTTTTAAAAAAATTTAATCTAAAATGTTCTCTTTTTTTAGGGAATTTTGCAAGTCACAGGTGAGGGCATGAAAGTTATAATTCAATTTGCTTGGACTTGTGACAGGTTGTTTTACAAGTGTTACTTCCAAAAGCTTTGGTGATAGTAGCCAAAATTGTCTTGTCAATATTTGATTAAACATTATTTTGTAAATCTGAAAGCAGGCATAATCCAAAATAAAAAGTGGCAATTGAGAGACAATTCAAATGGTATAACAATAACAAAGTATAACATTTTAGAAAAGGTATGAAGATTAATGAAAAAAATAGGTTGGTTTAAAAAAATTATGAGAATATAATAAAAATGTTCTGTTAGGAATCTAACTGACTGGGACTAAAAAAAACTAGAGTAAAAGAAAAATAACTAAACAATTAAAACTTAACTTTTATTCCAAGTACCCTAAGAATGTTAGCAAGATATTAAACTATAAAATGGAAATCTTGAGTAGCTCAATGGCCACTGAAGAGTTAAAAATACAGAATATATCAATGTAACCTCTCAACAGTTACTGCTATCCATGGTTAGGTATCCAAAACAATATTAGTGCAAAAGCAGTCTTACGTCAGTGATTCTAAAGGTCTGAGCAAAAAGAACCTCCTATGAATCCAATACGTGGTTATCAAAGGTGTATGGTCGGGATCCATCCATTGTTGTACACTGATGGTTTCTGACAGATAGAGTTTTTTCAGATTTTTCGTTTCGCACCTTTTCTCCCCAAATTTTAGTAAGCATAAAAATATAGCAAAATATATTACAAGAGTTATGTTTATATTTTGTAGACTTTACAGGTTCTATAGATGTCTTAGTTAAAAATAATTTTAACAGTATAAGATAATGTGAAAAATAACTTATTTCATTTCACATTTCTGAGCTATCAATATTTAAATATACCACTTAAAGGTACTCTAAAGTTCTTTTTAACTATATTTGAATGTGATAATCCACAGTATATATTAATATTGTCAACTGGAGAATAATTTAGTGATTTATAATACATGTTTGTGTTTTTTGACAATTTATCGTATTTTGATAATTTAGTATACTGAAAATATTGAAATGCAAAAATCTTTATAATAATGCCTAAAGCTAAATCTAAAATATGAGTTTAGATATAACAATAGGACATCTACTAATGAAACTATTTGTAAAGCAATATGGGGGTAGCAGAGTTAGCTGTACTCAGATCACCACCCGTGGACAGTTGTTTCATCCTTAATGGGACTCATGTTCTGTGTGCTTCACGTATTGCTCTAAGCCTCAAGTAATAAGCCAGTACCCAACATCATGGTGATGAGTCCCATTAAGGACAAAACAGCTGGCCATAAGTGATGATTTGGCTTTTTGCACCTCTTTCTAAAGGCTGTCTAGTACATCATTTGCTCCAAGGGTGCCATGTATAAAGAGGATTCCTAATTTGCACATGCCTGCCCAGAATCCCTTGCAGTGGGGGCAGCACTACAAGATTTATGTGGGAACGGCAAGTCTCTCGGCTTGTCTAGTGGTTGTAGATTAGTGTTAATCTACAATAATGCCTCTGCTACTCCTAACTTTTAAGTGGAGGGGTTTTCCATCACCTTTACCCTGCCACAATTTATGTTGTGTGTGTTTCAAGTAATATGGTAAGATTAGTTGTGCCATCCTGACTTTTATAATCATTGCAACACCAAAAGGTAAAAAATAAACACCAGGTAGTGAGTCAAAAACTTCAGTGAAGAATGAGTTAAAAATACTTCCCACAATACTGCAGCAGCCCAAACAACACCCCTCTCAGTGTTCAACAGAAAATAACACGGATAGTAGATTTTGCCAGGCACTTCAACTCAAAAGTTGAAGTTTGAGTTGAAGTGCCTGGCAAAATCTACTATCCTGTAAGTGCATTCTAATTTTCCTACAACACTACAGGAAGATACTGCACCATTGGCCTTTTCTCTTTTATATTTATTTTAGAAATAGAAGAAATAAAGAACATTTTATTCTGAAGAGCCTGTATACCATCTGTATTTTTGTGACTGCACCCACTACACATCTATACTATATTATTTATTTGACATTATTGCACTATTATATTTTTATTTTTTCCCCACATGTACATGCGCCCCTATACCGTGTTATTTTATAATTATTGCAAAGAAATTTTTTTTACCATGCATTATAGAGTACTATGGAAAGACTGTATAATGCAGACCCACATATATTACACATGCTTAATTTGGTTGTAGAAAAAGTTTACATATACTGTATAAATAATAAGAATAAGGTAAAAAAACATGTATAAAATAAGAGAAAATACATGTATTTTACATGAGATTTTAAAGTATATACAAAACTGTGTTGACCACACTGATCGGCATACAGAAGAGTTAAAATATGGTATTATGCATATAGAAGGCAGAACCACTTATTATATATTTTTTTCAAAATATGATAGACATCAGCTCTGGAAAAGAAACTGCAAATGTTCTTAGATTAGTAAAATAGAGAAAAACAACAACAAATATAAAAACTTCTCACAATTATCCTTCATTCAAGTCAACTGGACACGTAGTAATTTGTGCAAAACTGGGTTCCTATAATGTTCAGCCTCCTGTCATCTTTAGGATGTTTTGAATATGGACCGCATCTGCAAATGATACTACATGAATTTATCAAGGTTTATTTCACATTCTGTGTGCCCAGTTGATTGCACAGGAGTGCTTGTTTTCTTCCCAGTGTCTCAATCAGGTCAATTGCAGAATACTTGCAGAGTGATTATTATGTGACAGACAGGCCTGCCTGTGGGAAGCAAGTCAACATAAAAGTACGTTGGTGGAGAAGGCCTCAATTAATTTGATCGAGAAGCAGCACAAGTTGCTTTCGTTATTACCGAGAACCAAGCAATTTTCTGTCAGAAAAACTGAAGAAAAAAACCCAGACAAATGTACGTAGTCTCAAAACTAATCTAAGAAAATCATTCTGACATAAATTATCTTTTAGAGACACTGATTATTGAGAGGATTTTGCTTCAAGCATACTCCCTCAGAATTGTGTCTCCTGGGTATTATATTTGATAGTCTTAAAAATAGTGGTTAGACAAGGTTAAAAAAACATTTTGAAGTTATAAAAATCTTCCTGACATTGTATTCTCGTTTATTTTGTCTTATTAACTTTGAAAAAGGCTAGATTTAGATATAACAATTATGTTAATCCCCCAAGGGAGAATAATACAAATGACAATTTATATTAGTAAATTAGGATTCTAAGAATGTTCCCAGTAATGTACTTTAGGAGAAGTTGTTTCACACAAACTGATTGGAATATCAATTTCACAAGTTATAGGATATAAGGATTTACTATCACGTTTTAGGAATTGCTTTGTAAAATATATAAATATTCAGAAAACATTAGATATGAGTGTATGCTTTTCAAACAATTTAATTTGGTTTTGCTCATTTTCAAACCCAAACTCAATTTCTTTATTCAAATATTATAGCAAGCAATGTTTTATACACAGCTATATTTTTGTGAACAATGCTGAGCTTTTGGGATTGCATGGATCTAAGTAATAATTTCTCCCATTGTGATGTTTGTTCTTTATTTCTTCAAATTAGACTACATAATACACTTGTTTTTTTTCTTTACTAAATTATTGAAAACACATCTGAAAACAAAGTCAGGCTATTCCTCCAACACTGATACAGTTAGTCTGGAAACTCCATATTCTAAATCTCTGCAGATGCCAGAGTCAGACTGGGGTTGATTGGTGGACTGTTATGGACAACAGACACCAAATGATGCATGTGCGCCAGCATCATTTGTATACAGCCGATGGCTGCACATTGCAGGGCCCAATCTGCCTCTGGGGTGGCAGTATCTGTAAGAATGCAGCCCTGGTGTCCACCAGCCCACCATGCATATGCCTAGGATGATATATGACCAGTCTAGGTGTCAAGGCAACAATTAAACCAACAGATGTTGATACATTTCAGCGCATCAATAGATGAAGGGCTATAGGTTGTCTTAGTTTATTAATACTCAAAGTAATTCGTGAATTAATGATTCTGTTACTTAAAAATCTTACTACTAAAGTTTAAGAGTTGGCAGCGTGACATGTATATATGTTATGTGAACGTCAATCACAAAGCATTTTCATTTACTACTTTTTCACAGTAATTCCCACAAAATACATTTTTAATATTTTATACTGAAGACCGTAATAGCTCACAAACTGTTGATTTTTCTTATATATCCATCTTCTTTTTTTCTCTCTACCCAAGTCCCTTCTTGCTTGGGAAGTAGCAAATTTTCACATACCCAACAGATGGAGTTAAACCGGAGGGATTCTTGCAGGCAAAGTGTTGCTGCAGTCAGTGTTTGATATTATATATAGTTTGATATTATTTCAGAAACTGGATTTAGTTTATTTTATGAACTTGAGTGTCAATGAGTTGAGAAGGTATTATAAAGATACCTTTATAATAAGTAACTTTACCAACTCATACTCTAATTTGCAAAAACTTTTCAATTATACAGTGTAATCTTTTAAAGTACTAAGATTTAGGAATTAAGGATTCACTTACCATAAAACTGACAGATATTTGTCATTGTTAATAGAAAACTTAAAATTCTTCTTAATAAAGGCTGGCCACAAACTGTCTCTACTTTTTCACAGTGGTCTGTGAGTGTAAAGCACTACATAATCTATCATTTTCATTCATGATTTAGCTCACTAAAGATTACATGGGTGAAACTTGGGGAAGTACCAATGAACGAAAAAAGACAACATTAGTCAAAGTATCCTTAAGGATTATGTTTTGAAGTACACGATTTGCGTGCTAGAATGGATGATAAATCACCAAAAAAAATCTTTTGCTTAATTAACCATGGTTTTAAAAATATGCTATTGTACTTTATCAAGCACTTTTCCACTATTTTATATTCTTTATTTAATATCACTGTTTATATGATAGGCAATAGTGTCAGCCATTTGTCAGAGGGTAGAATCTACCCACCATCTGCTAGGGTAAAATAACAAGAAATTATGAAATTATATGTTATAACCTTCCTTCTTATGCTGCATTTCTACAATAAACACATGCAATGTGTGACAATAAACAGTAATACATTGAAATAGTTTCTATAGCAACTCAAAATATGCCTCACATTGATTACAAGATATGAAAGAAAAATATACAGAACAGATAATTTCAAAACTCTAAGACTCTTTTCTTTCTCTGTTACCTAGCACCAAGTGCTTATGCCTGTTTTACCTCTCTCAGTTTGTATTGAGTAACAATACCTTTCTTCAGGATCCCTTATTAGAGCCACTTTACATATATCCATGTATCTTCTGCAGATATAACATTTTTGGTTAAAGTAGAAAAAACTAACATAGTCTGTTATGGTAACAAATTTTGTCAGTAATTTGGTTTTCCCTCTCATAATTTTGTTTAGCTTCACATAGCATTTGCAAAAGATCTGCATGTGTATGGTGAAAGATGATGTAGCAGAAACTTAATCCAGGTTCTGAGATCTCACTTTATAAAAAAACAAGCAAAGGTTAATTAACAAAATTCTAGCCTTTATTGACTGACAATAAAAGAGGCAGCAAGAAACCACTATAATGGAGAAAACTAACAACACAGAAACAGAATCACAGTAAGGCTCTTTGCTGCTGTCACTGATTTCAACTCCTGCCTGCTACTAGTGTTCAGTTGAGAAGCAGATGATCATCATTTGCACATTTATCTACAACAAAATTTTCTTTTCCAAAAAAAACTATTGAGGCAGCATCCTTTTAGTACAATATTGATTGAAACTATGTGAGGGGAGGGGTGGCATCTTCTGGCTTACTTGCTGCCCAGTAACTAACATGCACACTGACACAAATATTTACACACACTCTCACACTTATACACACTTAAATACTCCATGTTAATACAGTATCTCACAGAAGTGAGTACACCCTCACATTTTTGTAAATATTTTATTATATCTTTTCATGTGACAACACTGAAGGAATGACACTCTGGTACAATGTAAAGTAGTGAGTGTGTAGCCTGTATAACAGTGTAACTTTGCTGTCCCCTCAAATATAACTCAACACACAGCCATTAATGTCGAAACCTTGACAACAAAAGTGAGTACACCCCTAAGTGGAAATGTCCAAATTGGGCCATTTTAGCCATTTCCCCTCCCCTGTGTCATGTGACTTGTCATGTGCCCAGTCTTGGCCCTTTTGTTGCCAAGGTGTAGACATTAATGGCTATGTGTTGAGTTATGTTTACAAAAATGTGTGTGTGTTCTGACATAGATTTCAGCTTTTATAAAATGAAAATTGACTCTGTTTTGAGCAAACTTATTTTAAGCAAATAAAAAGCCAAAAACAAACACACAAACAAGTGAATCCACACTTTATTGTATATAAATATTGGATATAAATGACACAACCAAAATGAGTTGATGTTCTAGGGACACAGAGTAACAAGATAATTGTAATCATTCCTGTGGCTCAATGTTGTGTTATTAGAGACAAAATAGCTTTCCTGCTCAGAACCAAGCTTGACCAGAGAACATAAAAAACATTAATTGGGAAGTGAATACCATCAAGCTAATAAGCTTAAATTATTAAAGAGAAATTACTGATAGAATACACTTAGGTAAAATAGAGACAAGGCTCCTACAAGGATTGTAGGGTTACATGAGTTGAAACAAGTGGCAGCGATGCAGAATGGGTGCATAATGATTGTCATATTTTGGCCTTCATATGGGGGATGCTATACTAGCAAACACCCATTTTGGTTTTTACATAAAAAAGGCAAATGCTTTTGTTCATACCAGTGAAACTCGTATAATAAAGAAATTATTGTTTTCGGTGGTAGATTCAATGCTTGTTTTCCTTGGCAAGTACTCATTCTAATAACTTCTTTCATGGATATTGATATTCCATTAATTGATGGTATTATGTTAAGATTAGGTTTAAATGTCAGTGCAATTGTTATGTCATCACATGCTTAAAATACATGTGCAAGGTTACAATCTTAAGAGGCTTCTAACCTGTACATTAGTGGTTAGTAAGGTTATTTAATCATGATGCTATTGCCCTTCTGCCTACAGTCTACTTAGAAACAGGGATGGCCCTCTTTTGTCACTTTTTTGTGACCATAAGGCATCTGTGCCATATTTAAAAGTATACAAGTCTAAAAAAATAATGCTTCTTCTAGCACCAGTCTACAGCCAGGTATTGCAGACGTGCTTGTTAGGACTGGAAACAGTCCCTGCTGCACATTCATTTGATTTCATGAAGTGAAGGCAAAGCATGGATTCCAACCGTAGAAAAGATGGAATGTTGTTTGTTACATAGTGTATTGGGTATTACTTGAAAGCATGTGTACACTGGAGTTATTTTATTGCATCATGCCACGCAAACACTTGTTGCTTCATGATTAGACACAAGAGATGGTCAGTAAATTTTCAGATCCAATGTTGAACCTCTTTGGACATTTCCCTCCCAGATTTTATTTCATTTACCACCATCAAACCATATATTTTTGGAAATTAGATTCACCAGGTTATTTCAAATGCTGGTATTTTAACACTGCACTTATTCTACCACCAGGCTTTGACAAAAATTGTGGTAGTAATTTTTTTTCAAGGCATTTCTGCAACACTTGCTGAACAAAGGAAGCGATCACACTCTCTACTGCCACCACATTTGAAAGACGTTTCTTTTTAATAGGGTGACACAAAGCCCCTACATTTTTTTGTGTATGATTTTTCATGATGTGCCTGGCACATCAATTGTCATCAAGGGGTTAAAACTACCACAATATGGCACAACCCCCCAACTATTATGCTATTTGTTTACAAAGCATTCTTATTTTGACATTCCAGAGATATTTGTCTATTTTGACCTATAAATGTTGCAATTCAGCTTATACAAATATTTTGGACTGTTATAAATTAATTATTGTTTAACAAATGTTTTGCAATTTTTTACTTGTAAAGCATCATTTTTAGCAAAACATTTTGCAAATTGTTAGCTCTAATTTTTTTTAGGACAGCTACAAGTTTATTTTGTGTTAATTATCTAATGTGAAAGTGATTTATATGTTTTAACTAATTTATTTCTAAAGTGGTTTTATTTAAATAAACTTGAAAATGGTTAAGTTCATACTTTGTAATTAAATTTAGTATTATTTAGAATATACCAGTGCTCTCCTAGTTGCCCCCAGTCCATTGCATAGCATCACGGGCCACAGTGATAATAGAAACTATGTGTTTTCACATGCATCTAATTTGTGCATCAAATATACTTTAAAGCTGCATTGTTTGTTCCAAAGGGCCCCACACATGAGCTTCCACCTCACCTAGCAGGCTGACCAGACAAAACCTGAATGCCATGATGTTCCTACAACATTTTTAATTTGTTCACCAGTTAAGCACTATGAACAAAATGTATAGCAACTTTACATAAATGATCCAATTTGCTGCAGTAATCTATGGATTTGACAGGGATTGGTAAAATGCCAATCAATACACAGTAAAGGTCAAATCAAAAGAAATACAAAAGTATTTCATAGAGTAAAGGCATTGTAATGCTCTCTGAAATAGTTATGTGAACTAGATGTGCTCTGGAGGTGCCATGTGTATGCTTCATATGTAGAAAAGTCTCTGTGTGACATCAGACTGACATGCAAAAATTTACAAAAATAAAAACTAACAATTACAACCTTATATAAATTGAAAATAACAAACACAGATATGTATATGTTTCAATTTATTTTCTTCTGCTCATTAATCATTTAAGCAACTTTTTAAAGCTTGTGCTATTTAGACATTGACTGAATGATGACATTTAAAAAAAATGAAATAAAAACATTATTGCTTCTAAAGTCATATGCAATCTAGGTTAAGTACAACACCTAAAATACCCACTTGTGAATGTATTAAATATAGTGACTAAAAACTTTAAATCTTCTCTGTAGAAAACTATTAGAAAAGAAACTTAAAGTGTCTGTATATTTTTTAATATTAAGTGCATCTGTTTTTCTTTTTTAGCATGTCTTTTTTTACCTCACATCATTGTTTCTGTCTTAATAACTAAATACTGTTTATAGTTGTATTTTAGACATGTGCATTAGATTTAAAAAATGCTATTGCTTATGATTTATTGTATGTCAATCTTGTGTATACCATCATGATATTATTTTTGACTCCTATATATTGGATTGAGTATTTCTCAGTGTATCAATATTTCTTCACATTCTGAAATGAAATTGTCATGGTGGAGCCTATATGTTTAAGAACAGCAGAGTGAGGGAAATCGTGCATGAAATAAAGAAAAAGATAACTTCATTACTGAAAGGCAAAAATAGAACGTTTCAAAATGCACCATGACAAAATACTGTGCTTGATCTGCTACCATTTATGAAAAAAGATAGAAATCTGTAATTCAATCCACTTTTCAATTTCTGCATCAACCATTAAAAAAGACAGCACCAGAAATGCAAAAGGGCAGCATGACAGGGCTGTGCAGCTTGACCAGGACGTGTTAAATCTTGCATGGTAATGGGGGCTTAAGCAACTGAGCTTGGTCTTGCAGAGATTACCAGACCTGTTGAGGGAGTATAAATGACTTGTCACAGCTGCAGGGGAGGAGTGGATAGGGGGGGAGGATCTGACCTGATTTGGTAACTTGGTTTAAGATGAAGTCACTTTAAAAGCTAGCCTGTAGGTGGTGGTAAATGGTAGGTCTGGTTTGGTGAGGCACCCTGAGCTGGTGACCAGCAGCTAGGGGATTTAAAGGAGGAGTGGCTGGTATAGTTGAATGTGACAGTGGCCAGATCTCGACAAGGTTAATACATAGCCAGGATTGGCTAGGTAAGGTCTCCGTTTATGGTTTATTCATGTTAATGGTTTTACCCTAACTTGAATGGAGGGAAATATACCGGCACTTGAGATGACGTCCTCTCCCGATCCTCCAATTGGGGAAAAGACATCGCTGAAAGCTACGCCATTTTGCCCTAACTTGAACTGAGGGCAAGTCTAGTATATATGCAAGCAAGGCCCTCTTCACCTAATGTATCGGTTTTTCTTAATCTGTCAGTTCTAGTCTTGTCATACCCCTTGAATATATTTATGGTAAGAAGCACTGCGTAAATTGTTGGCACTATATACAAATAAAAGACTATATATATATATATATATATATGGTAGTGGTTAAACAGACCCTGCAAATGCCCCCCTTAGTCCATAGGAAGCAGAGTGAACTGGGGGGGGGCAGGCAGTAAATCACTTACAAAACACCCTGAAGAAGATGGTCCTGAAGTACCTATCCCACAAATACAGGCTGAAAACAACCCTTACATTTGTGGTAGGGGTAAAACAAAAGCATCCAGTGGGTCTGAAATGTGCCTAGCCCGCGAAAACTTCCCCCAATGCTGAATGTAGGAATAGAGTAGGATTTATTAATAAAAGCTGTGTTGTCATTTCCAAGGTATTTAAAAGTTCTTCTCAACTGTTGTTCCGGGTTCGGGATGCGCGCTAAGAATGGAAGGTAGGATAAGGTAGGGAAACCTTATGTTTTATGCCCACTATGTATATTTTGAAGGTGGCAAAGGTAGAACTGAATGTAGGGAATGAAAGGCTTTTTTTTTTTATGTGCCCGTAACCCCCCCTCCCTGCACATGAAATGAGTAGAGCTGCTGAGAAGAAAATGAGCCCCCTCCCTCCACGCACATAAAATAAGTATAATATAAGTAAACCCTTCCTCTCTCCCTGCACATAATACAATAATTATTAGACTTGGGCACCAGGGGGCTCTTCATGTTCGTCTTTGTGCTCGTCTTCGGGGGGGAAAAAATCTTCGTATTCCGCGAATATTCGCCTGTTCCTGTCTTCTCTTCAGGCGAATATTCGTGGACATTCTTCGTGTTCGGTTTTTCTTTGTTTTTTCCGGTTAAGGGGTTAATACGGGGTTAACGCAGCTCTGGCGCCAGGAGTTTAAATGTACGTATGAGCAACTCTATTGGTCGTCAGCAGGGGGCTCGTCTGCCATTGGTTGATGGCAAACGAGCCCCCTGCTGGCGACCAATAGGGTCGCTCGTACAGACTGTTAAACTCCTGGTGCCGTAACTTACCCTGCAGATCCCACTGGCCTCCCTGTTCTATCAGTTAAATGTCCGTATGAGCAACCAATAAAGTCGCTCGTACGGACATTTACCTAATTTAACAGGGAGGGAGACCAGTGGGATGTGCCAGGTAAGTTGCAGCATTGGGGTTTTAAAAGTCTGTACGAGCGACTCTGTTGGTCGCTCGTACAGACTTTTAAAACCCCAATGCTGCAACTTACCCTGCAGATCCCACTGGCCTCCCTGTTCTATCAGTTAAATGTCCGTACGAGCGACCAATAAAGTCACTTGTACGGACATTTAACTGATAGAACAGGGAGACCAGTGGGATCTGCCGGGTAAGTTGCAGCATTGGGGTTAACTTTTTAACTTTTATTAGGGGTTAACTTTTTTTTTAAAGGGTTAAGGGGCCGTGCGAGTGAGCCTATTGGTCGCTTGCACAGCCCTTTAACCTAAGGAAATCCATAGGTTCGCTGTCAGGGGTTACAACTTACAAAGGCCGTGCGAGTGAGCCTATTGGTCACCTGCAGGGTCTTCCTCTGGCATCAACCAATTGGTTGATGCCAGAGGAGGTCCCTGTAGGCGACCAATAGGCTCATTCGCACTGCCCTGTAACCCGTGACGGCGAACCTGCGGATTTCCACTTCCGGGAACTGCCGCGATGCTGCGAAGACAAGGTAAGTTAGAAGGGGGGGGAAGAATGGTAGACGAAGACGATCACGAAGATCTTCGTGGTGTGTGTCTTCGTCTTCGCCTATGTTTTACCGCCGCTGTCTTTTCTTTGGCGTGTCTTCGGAACGAACACGAAAATGCACTCTTCGTGTTCGTTTTCATGTTCGCCCGAAGACGAATGCACAAGTCTATTTTTTACAGTACATTAAATTTGTAACATTTGGAAATTTGCTTTGGTATTCTCTTGATATGGCTTCTTTTTTTTTGCCTTGCACACTGCTTGAAGTAAGGAAATCTAGTAGTCTCTTGCAGTAGCGTACCTAGCGGGGGGGGGGGCGGTCCGCACCGGGTGTCGCTCATCATGGGGTTGCCAACTTGCCGGCACCGGGCACCCCTCCAGAGACGGACAGTAATGTCCGCCGCTGGAGGAGCAGGCTCGGTTGGGGAGATCAAGGATCTCCCTTTAACCGGCTTCAAATCACTCAAGGGAGCCAGAGGTCTGTTTAAGGTTTGTTGTCAGATCCCGGCGCACAACACTGAAGCCGCGCCCACCGCCGTCCGTGCCCTCTGAACAGGAAGAAGACGGAAGACAACAGAAGAAGAGAGAAGAAGAGGAAAAGGAGCGGACTGCTGAAAGGAGAAAAGAAACAGAGGAAAGGTAGGAAAGCATTCAGTTAAAGTGAGAAGGGAGGGGGGTAGACAGTGAGATGGGGGGGTAGAAAGTATATTGGAATAAATAAACAGTGAGAATGAGTGAGAGAATAAATGAATGTGTGAATGCATTGTGAGAATGAGTGAGAGAATGGATGAATTGTCTGAATGAGGGATATAATTAATGAGTTTGTGAGAATGCATTAATGTTAGCAATCATACTCCTATCATGCCAAGTCAGCTAGTACATGCTGGAATCTGGGTATGCCTGGGCATGATAGGAGTGTGATTGCTGTTAACAATCATATATATATATTAATATTGTTATTTAATTTTTTTGTCCTATTTTGGTGTTTTACTTACCTTTAAATAAAAGTGTGAGATTTTTTTTTATGGTGGGGAGTCATATTCGGTTTCGGACAGGTAAATGCTGCATTTTCAGTTTCAGTCCAGAATTCGTTTTGGTGCATCCCTACTACTAAGCCAGACAGTGAAGTGGTAGGCCTACACCACATCAATGTTTGGCTTAGTATATAGTGATAGGAGTTATGCTGCACTATTGTTAATGTCTGGCTCAATGTATAGTGATAGGGATTACGCTGTACCACCGTCAATGTCTGCCTCTGTATATAGTGATAGGTGTAATGCTGTACCACCGTCATTGTCTGCCTCAGTATATAGTGGTAGGTGTTATGGTGTACAACCATCAATGTCTGCCTCAGTATATAGTGATAGGTGTTATGCTGTACCACCGTCAATGTCTGCCTCTGTATATAGTGATAGGTGTAATGCTGTACCACCGTCATTGTCTGCCTCAGTATATAGTGGTAGGTGTTATGCTGTACAACCATCAATGTCTGCCTCAGTATATAGTGATAGGTGTTATGCTGTACCACCGTCAATGTCTGCCTCAGTATATAGTGATAGGTGTTATGCTGTACCACCGTCAATGTCTGCCTCAGTATATAGTGATAGGTGTTATGCTGTACCACCATCAATGTCTGCCTCAGTATATAATGATAACAGTAATGCTGTACCACCTCCAGTGTCTACACCAGTATAAAGATAGAAGCTATGCAGTTTTAAAGTGTGTGTGTGGGGGGGGCACATACAGGATCCGCCCCAGGTGCCAAATACTCTAGGTACGCCCCTGGTCTCTTGCACTACAACTTTAGATTGTCTACATGACTTGTAATAACTTACAATGTAGAGAACTTTTTTTTGGCCTATTTCTTCTAATTTCAGTAAATTTCTCTTTCCAAATCCTATTACCATGTGCAAACCAAAATTTAAAAAAATAAGTAACTCTCCCTGTTTGCTGTTTTGAATAGTATTGATATTTTAACTAGTGGAGGCATTTTTCAACCTTTTCATTTTATTGAAGAAATATTTTAGACTGTAAACAGGTGTTAAAGCTGTACATGTGTATACACTCTGAATGTTTAATTAACAATATTTCTATAAAAATATCAGACTTAAGACCTAACTTTATTTGAAAAACATGCAGCAGTTGAATATAAAATTTGTTTATGCACTCTTGTTGCTGTCAAATTCTGGCGGATGCATAGCTCTTAACTTTTACTGAAAATGCATTACTTTATTGAACTGTGAAATTATTGGTAGGCTGGAAAATATAAAGTTAAGAATAAAAAATGAGTGAGAGAAAGTACAAGAAAAAAAATGCTTGTATTGTAACACATATCCAGGAAATTCATTTACATTTCACTGGAAACAATAGGATTATATAATGAAATGACTCCATTTGCTACTCAAATGCATTATTCATATAGTTTCACTTGGAAGTTTTAAAACAACCTATCATTTTACTTACAGACGCATACAACATTAGGCATTTAGGCAGCACTGGTTATGGGGTGTGAAAAAAGCATACATGCTTAGTTTAAAAGAAAACGTAAAAAAAAGTGATAAAAGCAGTGCTTTTTTTATTCCTTGTGTAGAATCATGTTTATTAAGAAACAAAAGAGAAATTCTAGTTCAGTGTTGAATTTGGAGTAATGAGAAGAAACATCCAGCAGAAACCAATGCCTCTTTGATTGGTACAACTTTTTACACTTTTTTGCATCCGAATTGCTATTGTTTTCTCACAACAACAGAGAAGAAAGTGGGTTACTATAGGAAAGCAAGGTAACTAGTCATTGTTGAAAACACATGCATTGCAATCCTCCAACAGCATCCATATGTTATTAAGTGTTCAAATAAAATGTGTAAGGCAACATTGCAAAATCAAGGGACTTCTAGTTTGCACTTAATTCTCAATATATACACCACAACCAAAATGTAAAATCTGAGCATTTATTCTCGTATTCTTATGGCCTTCTGACCTGTAGTGAATGGATTTCCTCATCATCAAACTAGACTTTTGTCATAAAACAACTGCATGCTTAAGTCATATTCACCAGTAAGACTACTTGGGCACAAATGTGAATAACGGGCTCAATTCAATGGGCCTGACTAACTCTAGTCATAGTTATAAAATAAAGAATGGTCGTTCTGTACACAGTATGTACTGGGCAATTCATTGCTCCTGACTAAAAGCAAATGAACAAATGTACTCAGTCAAAATGTACATAAGAATGAAGTTACTGAATCATACCACAATGTGTATCATGAGAGCAGCAAAACCACTTAATCACCAATTAGATTACATGCAATTGGGATGGGAAACTCGCAACAACCTTTCCATATAACTATATAAACTGCTATATAAACAATAATCAGCGGATGGTAATTCACCAACTACTCACTAACAATATATATTGTGACCTACGTCTGTCCATGTTTTTGACTAATATAAATAGTTGAGTACATACACATTCACAAATATATGTCGGTGTACCTCTTCTCTTCTGACAATACTTGAATGTCGAAGGGAAAAATGCTTATACATTATTTCCTAGATACATACCTTAAGGCACAAGCATACTTTGAGCTACAACAAAATACTAAGGAACAGGGATATTTAGAAACCGAGAGAGAAACGCACACCATTCGACAATGGTCATGAGTCATGATTGAGTTTGTAAGTAAGGTTTTAGTATATCTTAACAAATATATTTAAAGTCAGATAGAAAGTTAAAACAGTACAATTGTGATGTGTGTGATTTTTACAACTAACATTTACATAATCTTGATATATGTTTTTGTCTGGTCCCGACAGATCTTCTTCTAAGCGCATGACCATGCCTTCAAAATACAGTAGTCATTGACAGATGTGTGTCATATACTGGCAATACTAAGGTAAGAAAAAAGTGCTATTGAATAATAGTGTGATTTTAAAATATGTAATGAATATATAATTTTTGTAGTAGCGTTCTAGGCATAAAATAGATTGAACATAAGGGTACACAGGCCTCCCAACTGTCCCGATTTAGGCGGGACAGTCTAGATTTTGGGACTCTGTCCCGCTGTCACACATAGCCCTACCATTGTCCCACTTTGCCATCCTATCAGCGGGCCGGTGGAGCACAGAAACTTTGCAACTTGCTGCTTCAGTGAGGCTCTTCATCCTGTCCCCTTGAAGACGCGGTGCGATGCTGAAAGGGGTGGGCCCACAGAGTCAATAGCTCCTGTGTCGATCAGAGCTGTGGAGGAGAGCACTGAGCAGGCGGAAAAGAGAAAAAAGGTAATGACTATGGCTGGGGAGCATGAGTACTCAAAGCGATGGGGGCAACAATACACAAGGAGGAGAAGGCTGGGGCATTATAGTAACATAGTAACATAGTAACATAGTTCATAAGGTTGAAAAAAGACCAAAGTCCATCAAGTTCAACCTATATACATATTGTGTCCCTACTGTGTTGATCCAGAGGAAGGCAAAAAAACCCTTATGAAGCAGATGCCAATTGCCCCATACCAGGGGGAAAATTCCTTCCCGACTCCAAATATGGCAATCAGAATAAATCCCTGGATCAACGTTCTGTCCCTATTAATCTAATATCCATAACTTGTAATATTATTGCTTTCAAGAAACACGTCCAGGCTCCTTTTGAACTCTTTTATTGAGTTTGCCATAACCACTTCCTCTGGCAGAGAGTTCCATAATCTCACCGCTCTTACTGTAAAGAACCCCCGTCTGTGCTGGTGTAGAAACCTTCTTTCCTCCAACCGTAGAGGATGTCCCCTTGTTATAGATACAGTCCTGGGTATAAATAGGTCCTGGGAGTGATCTCTGTACTGTCCCCTTATATATTTATACATAGTTATTAAATCCCCCCTAAGCCGTCTTTTTTCCAAACTAAATAACCCTAATTCTGATAATCTTTCTGGGTACTGTAGTCCTCCCATTCCCCTTATTACTCTGGTTGCCCGTCTTTGAACCCTCTCCAGCTCCACTATATCTTTCTTGTACACTGGTGCCCAGTACTGTACACAGTATTCCATGTGTGGTCTGACTAGTGACTTGTACAGTGGTAGAATTATTTCCTTGTCGTGGGCATCTATGCCCCTTTTGATGCACCCCATGATTTTATTTGCCTTAGCAGCAGCTGCCTGACACTGGTTGCTACAGGTAAATTTACTGTTAACTAAAACTCCTAAGTCCTTTTCCATGTCAGTCGTCCCCAGTGTTTTCCCATTTAATACATATTCCCAGCCTGGATTTTCTTCCCCATGTGCATAACCTTACATTTATCTGTGTTGAACCTCATCTGCCACATCCCAGCCCAAGCCTCCAACCTATGCAGATCCATTTGTAATCGTGCACTGTCCTCTATTGTGTTAACCACGTTACAGAGCTTAGTATCGTCTGCAAAGATTGATACTTTACTATACAATCCCTCTACAAGGTCATTAATAAATATATTAAAAAGAATAGGACCCAAAACTGACCCCTGTGGTACCCCACTAGCAACAGTAACCCACTCAGAGTATGTACCATTAATAACCACCCTCTGTTTCCTATCACTGAGCCAGTTACTTACCCACATACACACATTCTCCCCCAGCCCAAGCATTCTCATTTTATGTACCAGCCTTTTATGTGGCACCGTATCAAATGCTTTGGAAAAATCAAGATATACGACATCCAGCGATTCACCCCGATCCAGTCTTGAGCTCACCTCCTCATAAAAGATGATCAGGTTAGTTTGACAGGACCGATCCCTTGTAAACCCATGCTGATATGGAGTCATACACTTATTTTCATTGAGATACTCCAAAATAGCATCTCTTAGGAAACCCTCCAACAGTTTACACACAACAGAAGTTAACTAACAGGCCTATAATTCCCCGGGTCACTTTTTGTCCCCTTTTTGAATATTGGCACAACATTTGCTATGCGCCAGTCCTGGGGAACAGACCCTGTCACTATAGAGTCCTTGAATATTAGAAATAGGGGTCTGTCTATTACATTACTTAACTCCCTTAGAACGCGGGGGTGAATGCCATCTGGACCTGGTGATTTGTCTATTTTGATTTTTTTTAGGCGGCACTGCACTTCTTCCTGGGTTAGACAGGCGACATGTACTGGGGCAGTTATCTCATCCTGCTGTATATTACCTGGCATTTCGTTTTCCTCTGTGAATACAGCAGAGAAGAATATATCTAATAGATTAGCTTTTTCCTGATCCCCGTCTATAACTTCTCCCTCATTACTTTTTAAGGGGCCAACGCTTTCATTTTTAACCTTTTTACTATTTATATAGTTAAAGAACATTTTGGGGTTTGTCTTACTCTCTTTGGCAATGAGTCTTTCTGTCTCCACTTTTGCTGCTTTTATCTGATTTTTACATATTTTATTTTTTTCCCGATAGCTTTTTAGTGCTTCCTCACTGCCTTCCTGTTTTAGTAGCTTAAATGCCTTTTTTTTGCCATTTATTACCCCCTTTACATTTTTATTTATCCACATTGGTTTTCTCTTGTTCCTGACTCTTTTATTCCCATACAGTATGTACCTTTCACATTGAGAATTTAAGATATCCTTAAAAATCTCCCATTGAGTGTCTGTACTCTTGTTTTTGAGGACATTTTCCCAATTTACAGTGTTAAGGGCTTCTCTTAGTTGATCAAACTTTGCCTTCCTAAAGTTCATGGTTCTTGTGGCTCCTCTAAGAGTTCCCATATTGAAGGACAAGTTATAATGTATCATATTGTGATCACTATTTCCTAGATGCCCCCTGACCTGCACATTAGTTACTCTGTCAGGTCTGTTGGTCAATATTAAGTCCAGTAGGGCGCCCCCTCTGGTCGGGTCCTGTACCATTTGGGACAGATAATTATCCTTACTTATAGTCAGAAACCGGTTTCCTTTATGAAATTCACAGGTCTCTGTTTCCCAGTTTATGTCGGGATAGTTAAAGTCCCCCATAATAACCACCTCATTGTGATTTGCTGCCTTGTTTATTTGCTTTAATAATTGATCTTCTGCTGCTTCCATTATATTTGGTGGCTTATAGCAAACCCCGATCAGTATTTTATTATTTTTCTTTCCATATATTTCTACCCATAATGACTCCACATTATCATTTCCCTCACATATATTCTCCAGCAGTGTGGCCTTTAGGCTGGACTTTACATAAAGGCAAACTCCTCCCCCTTTTTGTTTTTTTCGATCCTTCCTGAATAGACTATAACCCTGTATGTTAACCGCCCAGTCATAGCTATCATCCACGGACAATATCCCCAAGGGTCAATTCCTGAGGGTAAGAAGGAACTGTACGAAGAAAGAAGATTTTTTAATCAAAGCAAATGAAATGAAACAGAAATTTAAGGAGAAAAACTATCCGGAAGAAATATTAAATAAGAGTCTTCTAGAAGTAGAAGCAGTAGACAGACAACTACTTCTGGACAACAAGAATAGGCCAACAAAACTTCTTCAGGAAAGGGATTTCAGTTTTTCATTTTGTACCCAGTACAACACCCAAGCAAATAAAATTAAAAAAATCATAAACAAACATTGGCATATCCTAAAAAATGATGAGGTCCTAGGCACACAACTTCCTGATAGACCGCAGGTTATTTTAAAAAAAACAGGATCATTAAAAACAATATTAGCCCCGAGCGTTCTACCAAAACATATAGCAATAAGGAAACCTGGAACACTCATAGGGAGCAAACCGAATGGGTTTTATAAATGTGGCCACTGTAAAATGTGTGCTTTATTACCAAAAAAAACCAATGAATTCATAGGTACAGCAACAGGCCAAACATATATCATAAAGCATTTTATAAACTGTTCAACAAAAAATAAAGTCTATTTATTGGAATGTGGGTGCGGTCTTCAATATGTGGGGAGGACAATAAGATCTATGAAGGAGAGGGTGCTAGAACACCTTGGGAATATAAGAAAAAATGATACAAAACACAGTGTCCCACGACACTGTAATAGATGTCCAAAATATTCAATAGAGTCTCTAAAAATTATGGGGATTGACTGGGTACCCCCAAATTGGAGAGGAGGCAATACTGTAGAGAATTTGTCCAAACGGGAAACCGAGTAGATTTTTAAACTGAAAACCTTCAAAAAAGGTGGCCTCAATATGTAATTAGATATATTCACGTATATGTGAGAACATGTAATGTGTTACATATGGTCCCTATGGAAATATCCAAGTGGGAACATTTCATGTTCCACACACCAAAAGTTTTAGTGCCAATTGTAAGGTACTAGTCCACATATGTTAGTACAGATACATTCACCGATTTAATTTACGTTTGAAGAAAAAAACAGGACATCATTTTTTGCATATACATGGTTTATTATTTAAAATACATTATACATGTTATCGGTGTACACTTACACATTTTTAATTGACATCACTTAAGGACAATATTGATTACATATCACCAACGATATGGGGATCGATTGATCCGTTATTCATGGAGAAATGGTATTCCGTATACTGTCCCTGATTCTCCATTTTTTGTGTCCATTGCCCCTAAAAAAGAATAGACCATAACAGTAATACAAATACATTATTGGAATATAGATTTTCCTTTTAAGTTGGTCCGTATAGGTTTCCTTCACTGTTCATCTGTCTACATCGCTACTATATAGGGCGTTTTTTAAACACTACGTTTTTAAACATAATGAACGACACTGTAGACTATACTTCATTAGTCACCTTCCCTTTCTGTCCCTCTCTCTCCACATTATGTCCGTTTTTTTTGATCACTAAATGCACAGTATGGGCGGCATCTATAGGCACCCACTACGCACATTAGACGATCATTGAATGAGGGTTTTGATCGATACATCTGATCGTTCACAAACGGAACTATTAATATATGTTTTCACTTACCTACCGATTGTTTCTGGATCCCACGGAGCATCGGAGGAGGAGAAGACAGATGGGAGGGCGGCGCGACGGACGAAATGATGACGAGGAGCGCATTGACGTCAGACGCCGGCAAAAAGATGGCGCCGCACAGAATTTAAAAGGACCTCGCAGCAACAACGAATATTACTCCTGATGAAGCCACGGAACTGGCGAAACGCGTTGAGGATTTTACAGAGCTCTACTTATTCTTTTACCTAGACTTTTTATTAACTTTTATAGCATCCCTTGGTGGATGTATATGAACATTTTTATTGTTTTAGTATGTTAGTCTCGAATAAATAGCTTTTATACTACACCAGAGAGTGGTTCTAGCCTGATTCCATTTTCCACAAGAGGAACAGAGGAAAAGACATCTCACGTGTAAGGGATATAAAACCTCTTCAGAAGTGTAAGTGCATTTTGGTATTTGCGTGTTACAAACAGTGCATGATAATACACTATTGGGGTCCCTATTTGTCTCTCTGCTCTTTTGCATATATTTACTGCATATACATCCGGAAGACAGGATGGTCTATTAAAGCCTGAATACAAGTGAACACTGTAAGTGCATTATATAGACTTACAGCGACAGCACCTGTGTTGAATATTACACAATCATATTTTTTCTTGTTTTTTCTCTCATTGTTCACTACCGGTATACACGAGCGCCCCCTAGCGTTCTTTGTCTCTATTTTGAAACACCTGGAGAGTGTTTTTGTACAGGTTGCAGCCGAGTATCCGGGATATTACCCACCATAAAGGGAAGTATTTTCTAATCGTATTTTTCTCTGTATACCCATTCCACACTGTTTTTCATCACTTCTTCTTTCACATATAGCTATCATCCAACCATGTCTCTGTTATACCCACTATGTCATAGTTTTCTTCAGACATTATTAACTCCAGTTCGTCAGTTTTATTGGTCAGACTTCTGGCATTAGTAAGCATACAATTTAGAGGTGTATGGTTTTTTTCCCTATGAAGCCTATCCCTATTGACTATTCTAACCCCTCCCTCCGCTCCACCCCCAGGTACATTTATAAGCCCCAGCTTTCTATCTACACCATCTTCCCCTTCTATATTGTAGTTTCCCTCCCCCCCTTTACCTAGTTTAAACACTCCTCCACCCTTCTGGCCATCTTCTCCCCGAGCACAGCTGCACCCTCCCCATTGAGGTGCAGCCCGTCCCTACCGTAGAGCCTGTATCCGACAGAGAAGTCGGCCCAGTTCTCCATGAACCCAAACCCCTCCTTCCTACACCAGCTTCTGAGCCACTTGTTTAGCTCCCTAATCTCCCGCTGCCTCTCTGGTGTGGCACGTGGTACAGGTAATATTTCAGAAAATACTACCTTGGAGGTCCTTGCCTTAAGCTTGCTACCTAAGTCCCTGAAATCATTTTTAAGGACACTCCGCCTACCTCTCACTTTGTCATTGGTGCCAATGTGCACCATGACTGCTGGGTCTTCTCCATCCCCCCCCAGTAATCTGTCAACCCGATCCGCGATGTGCCGAACGCGAGCGCCAGGCAGACAACACACTGTTCGGCGATCCCGGTCTTTGTGACAGATCGCCCTGTCTGTCCCCCTAATAATTGAGTCCCCCACAACCAGCACCTGTCTGGCCTGCCCTGCGCTCCTCCTTCCCTCCTTACTGGAGCAGATACCCCTCTGGTGGTCAGAGGCAGTGACTTGCTGCAGTACTGCTAACTCTGAACTAACATCCCCCTCATCTGCCAACCGGGCAAATTTGTTGGGGTGTGCTAGATCAGGACTAGCCTCCCTGGCGCTTTTCCCCCTACCCCGCCTTCTAACTGTAACCCAGCTAGCTGCCTGACTGTCCTGTACCTCCATCCCGCTATCCTCCCCCACCTCTACCCCCGAGAGAGCTTGCTCAGTGAGCAGCAGACTCCACTCCAAGTTGTCAATAGATCTCAGTGTTGCCAGTTGCTCCTCTAGACTCAGGATTTGTGCTTCCAAATGAGCAACCTGCACACATCTCGCACAGCAATATGCACCCTCGCAGCACTGATCAAGGATTGCATACATTGAGCAAGATGTACACCTGACCGCATTGTCAAACATGGAGGACATCTTGGCAATGGGGATAGCTCAAATAACTGGCAAAAACAGACAGTAAGGTGCAATATATATATATATATATAAATATATGGAATCACAAGGATTTATACTTTACCCTCCTTCTTGCTTTTTAACTCCTTCTTTGCTTGTAACTCCTCACTTAGAGATGTCACTTAGGAGATTCGCCCCAGCTCAGGATTCGCTTGTGTGTCCAAGCTAAATGCAACTGCAAAAGCCAAGCAGAACTCACAGAGACTTAATTACTTAATTAGCAACACACCTGAAATAGCCCTTACCCCTTTTTTTTGCTTTTTTCAACAAAACTTTACACTGAACACAAATCAAGACTAAAGGGGCTGCTGGCTGGGGGTATACATACACAGTGGGTGAAGGCAAGGGACACAAGGTTGTGGGGGCATTAAAACACAAGGGGGGCTGGCTAGGGGCATCACTTACATCTATACTAAAAAGGGGGCTGGCTGATGGTATAAATACACAATGGGGGGCATTAAAACATAATAGAGGCCTGGCTGAGGCAATACACAAGGTTGTGGGGTCACCAATATACAAGGGGGCAGCAGGGGCTATTACATTATAAATCAATACTAAAGGGAGGGGCTGGCTTGGAGGAGCAACACAAAAGGGGGGTTAATGACTAAGCAGTGTGGCAAATACATTTTTATTTGTTGTAGTTTCGCCCATCCAGATGTGGGTGTTGGTGTGGCAGAGTCTTCCCTGGTGTGTGTGTGTTTGGGTGTCGGTGTGGCATTGCCTGTCATGGTGTGTGTATCGGTGTGGCAGACTCTTTCCTGGTGTGTGTGTGCGGGTGTCGGTGTGGCAGAGCCTGTCCTGGTGTGTGCGTGTTTGGGTGTCGTCGTGGCAGAGCCTGTCCTGGTGTGTATTTGGTCATGTTTCCTGGTACTTTACTTGATGTAGGAATAAATCGAACGCCTGAATTTGTCGTCAGAGGACAAAACTTCCTGGACCCATAAAATCAGCGAGAGGAAAAGTAAAGGTATCGTGTTATTTGCTCTATTTTAATCTGCATATTTTATTAAGGATTAGTGGCACTAGCTTCAGGTGTCCCATGTGTGATGACTTTTTTTAGTGTACTGATTACACCCAATCACATAAGATTCTATCCTATATTATCTGCAGAGCACTGATGCCATCGTTATCCGGTACACATGGATGCCGAGGAGTTCAAATCCTGTTTATTCCCAAGTACTTATTTGGGCCTTTTTACACTTTTGGTTCCTGGGATTTTAATAACAATGTGTTATTCTATTATCATTAAATAACAATTTAATATAAGTTTAAAAAGAATTTGAGGGAGGCCAACATTAGAATAAAAAAATCTCTTCTGCTGTGGACTACTCTTCCAATGATGCTTTTCCAGCATCACAAAGGACACATGGCTGGCTGAGCATCATGGGAATTGTTGTTCGCAGCTAACATATGCAGCTTTATCAACTGTTAACTGAATTTCCCATGATGCTCAGCCAGCATGGATGTGCTATCTGGATGCTGGCTGGGGCATTGCTTGGATGTACAATCTGGATGTTTGGCAAGTCTTGTGTGTGCAACCTGTGTGCTCTGGCAAGACCTGTGAGTGCAAAGTGGTGCTTTGGAAAGTTTTGTTGTTACATAGTTATATAGGCTGGAAAAAAAAAACATGCGTCCATCAAGTTCAGCCTTTCCTATATCATATCCCCTCTGAGGCGCCGTTTTTCTAAACCAAACAGATTTAAATTTGTTAACCTTTCTTCATAACTACAGTGCTCCACAGTTGCAGTCAGGTACTGTGGGTCTAAGAAATGTGGGGGCAATAATGTAAGAAGGGCAGGAGAAATCGAGTGAAGGGCTCTGATATATGATAATGCATGTTACTGTGCAATATTACCTGGCTGGGGCTCTGATATAGATAATGCATGTTGTTGTGTTTTATTATTACTGTGTGATGGGATATTATTTTTAAAATGCATGACTTTACTGTTAAAAATAAAGTGTGTTTGTAAAGTGCAATTGCTTGTATTGGTGAGTTGTGCAAGAGCGATTAAAAAAAAAAAGTGTCCCTCTTTCACATTTTGAAATGTTTGGAGGTATGGGGTACAAGTGACTGGGGCCTGGTCCAAATTGACAAGGTATAGGTGAAAATGGATGGATCAACAATAAAGAGCCCTCCCCTTGCATATGACCTGTGTAAGCAATGTCTACCATGCCTAGATCAAAACTATATGACCATAACACCTGGCAAAGGCCCTTCAATGTAAAGAGCACACATTTCCTTGCCAACCTCTTCAATTCCTCACTCACTATTGTTTACACTTCACAGAATTAAACTTGGAAAAATATACTAGTTAATTAGATAATGTACTTAAAACAGCCATTACAGTGAAATTTGAATTACGTAGTACTTGTCTACCAGCTATTCTTTTGTATATTTTCAAACAAATGTCAAATCTTGGTAAAATGACAAAGAAGCAGTCACAACAAATGAAAACAAATAACAGTACTTATGACACGACACGTCCAAGCGGATGATAAGAAAATTAACTCCTGGTATTGGCAAAAAAAATATTGGAGCTGTAACTCTGTAAAGCATTTACAGCAATATGACATTTTGACAGTGTGCCAATCATCAAAGAGCCAGAGTAAAAATAGTTGTTAGATTGGCATGGTATTGGTCACAAGAGACTTCTGTAAATGTCAAAAACTGGTGGAAAATAATCCACTGCACACAGATGCTTATGCTATTGTTACTTGAGAGAGTTGAAAAAACTTTATCACAACAAACAATATGACATCTCGAATTACTTTAGTTTTTTTCTAATAAATAAACTAGACTTAACGGGGACTATCTGATATTACGATAGGAGCATACATTTGTCCGATAAGCTCAGAATTCAAAGGGACATTCCAGATGTTGATGTGCACTCTTCATTTTGTCCTTTTAGGATTTACAAGATTGAAAGCAGCTCTGTTTTGACTTGCCATTTACATTTCTGCATACTATATCTTATTTTCTGTATCACAATCACAAACGTAACGTTAAATCATAAACGTCAAAACTTTTTTTCTTAGTTTGTTGTACAAATGTTCTTGACAATTAATCTCTAATGCCTAATTAACAACATAGTGAACATAGTGATCTTTCCCTTATACAAAGGAGCAAGGGTAATGACAATTAATTTCATAGACCACATGATAAGCCTATATTTGTAAGCAAAAAGAAATACATAAAAACAGTGAGAAGGGGTGAAAGTTTAAAAATCCCTATACAAATAGGAAGACACTGCACATAAAAGTGAAATGGATATGATTCACAATAAATGTTGTCAAAATAAACCATGACTAACATGAAGACCATGCACTAACAATATATATTGTGACCTATATCTGTTCATTTTTCAGAGTACCATGAATGCTCATACATACACATTCACAAATGTGTGCACGTGTGCCTCTGGACTTCTGACAACATATGAAGGTTGCAGGGAAGAAAGGAGAAATACACACTATTCCCTAGATAATACCCCAAGGTTCAAACATACATGATCCAAACCCAATTGTAGACACAAGACTGAGGTATTTTTAACAATGCTATGCAAAATTAAAAAAATAAATAATTTACTGTAGTGTTTCAATAAAATTGTGGAATGATGTCCTATGTATGTATACAATTATTGCAGGCTTAAAAAAAAAATTTATAGTTCACATATACCTTTTTTGTAAAACAAACAAACAAAAAAAAAAACCAGCCAAAATGGAACATTGATTTTTTTTGAAAAACAAAGATTGCTTGTTAAATTCACACAAAGTAGTTAGTAATTAAACTCCCAGGGAAGAAACCCATTCCCTCAGGGTTCCACAAATTGGCTAAGCTAGCGGTGACATCCTCTCACCTAATTCGGGCATCGGGGATAGGATGTCACCAGAAGCTCTGCCATTTTTGCAGAGGTTCATGGAAGGCTATCTCCAGGCAAAATGGTGGTGCTTTTGGTGACATCCTTTCCCCCCAATTGGGGAGAAGTGACACATCACCAGGAGTTTAAAGGCAAAACCCAAGTTTTTTTTCAGGCAAAGCAATACTGCCTGCCAATCTACCTTGCTGTGTAATCTTTTCTCATCCTTCAACATTTGCCATTTCAGCTCTACCTGAGAAAACTCCAGTTTTACCTGGGAACTCCTGGTGATGAGTCACTTCTCCCCAATTGGGGGAGATGATGTCACCAAAAGCTCCACCATTTTGCCTGGAGGTAGCCTTCCATGAACCTATGCAAAAATGAAAGAGCTTCTGGTGACATCCTCTCCCCTGATCCTAGAATCAGGTAAGAGGGTGTCACCAATAGCTTAGCCATTTTGTGGAAGTTCAGCAGAAGGTTATGTCTGCTGATATGCAGACAAAGAAAGAAGACATAAGTGAAAAGAACAGAAAGATGAAGAAAATACTAGAGAAAAAGCGGAGCTGCAAGACTCAGGAGAAGTGGTAGGCAGAGAAGGTATGGAGATGTTCAAAGAGTGTGAGAGAGAGAGTAAATGAGTGTGTGTGAGAACATGAATGATAGCATGAGAGAGTGGGAGTGAGACAAACCTTTGGATCTCTGAAGCTAATGATAATTTACTGTTCAGGAGTAAATTGTGCCTACAAGGTGGTCTACATCATTTGTCCAGGCTATATGTAAATGAGTATGTATGTATGTATGTATGTAAAATGGTGGTGCTTTTGGTGACATCCTTTCCCCCCAATTGGGGAGAAGTGACACATCACCAGGAGTTTAAAGGCAAAACCCAAGTTTTTTTTCAGGCAAAGCAATACCGCCTGCCAATCTACCTTGCTGTGTAATCTTTTCTCATCCTTCAACATTTGCCATTTCAGCTCTACCTGAGAAAACTCCAGTTTTACCTGGGAACTCCTGGTGATGAGTCACTTCTCCCCAATTGGGGGAGATGATGTCACCAAAAGCTCCACCATTTTGCCTGGAGGTAGCCTTCCATGAACCTATGCAAAAATGAAAGAGCTTCTGGTGACATCCTCTCCCCTGATCCTAGAATCAGGTAAGAGGGTGTCACCAATAGCTTAGCCATTTTGTGGAAGTTCAGCAGAAGGTTATGTCTGCTGATATGCAGACAAAGAAAGAAGACATAAGTGAAAAGAACAGAAAGATGAAGAAAATACTAGAGAAAAAGCGGAGCTGCAAGACTCAGGAGAAGTGGTAGACAGAGAAGGTATGGAGATGTTCAAAGAGTGTGAGAGAGAGAGTAAATGAGTGTGTGTGAGAACATGAATGATAGCATGAGAGAGTGGGAGTGAGACAAACCTTTGGATCTCTGAAGCTAATGATAATTTACTGTTCAGGAGTAAATTGTGCCTACAAGGTGGTCTACATCATTTGTCCAGGCTATATGTAAATGAGTATGTATGTATGTATGTATGTAAAATGGTGGTGCTTTTGGTGACATCCTTTCCCCCCAATTGGGGAGAAGTGACACATCACCAGGAGTTTAAAGGCAAAACCCAAGTTTTTTTTCAGGCAAAGCAATACCGCCTGCCAATCTACCTTGCTGTGTAATCTTTTCTCATCCTTCAACATTTGCCATTTCAGCTCTACCTGAGAAAACTCCAGTTTTACCTGGGAACTCCTGGTGATGAGTCACTTCTCCCCAATTGGGGGAGATGATGTCACCAAAAGCTCCACCATTTTGCCTGGAGGTAGCCTTCCATGAACCTATGCAAAAATGAAAGAGCTTCTGGTGACATCCTCTCCCCTGATCCTAGAATCAGGTAAGAGGGTGTCACCAATAGCTTAGCCATTTTGTGGAAGTTCAGCAGAAGGTTATGTCTGCTGATATGCAGACAAAGAAAGAAGACATAAGTGAAAAGAACAGAAAGATGAAGAAAATACTAGAGAAAAAGCGGAGCTGCAAGACTCAGGAGAAGTGGTAGGCAGAGAAGGTATGGAGATGTTCAAAGAGTGTGAGAGAGAGAGTAAATGAGTGTGTGTGAGAACATGAATGATAGCATGAGAGAGTGGGAGTGAGACAAACCTTTGGATCTCTGAAGCTAATGATAATTTACTGTTCAGGAGTAAATTGTGCCTACAAGGTGGTCTACATCATTTGTCCAGGCTATATGTAAATGAGTATGTATGTATGTATGTATGTAACATATACAGTGAAGGAAAAAACTATTGGATTTTGTATGTTTTGCCCACTGACAAAAACATAATCAGTCTATAATTTTAATGGTAGGTTTATTTGAACAGTGAGAGCCAGAATAACAACCAAAAAATCCAGATTAACATATTTCAAATAAATTATACATTTTACTCAGTAAAGTAAGTATTTGACCCCTTTGCAAAACATGCCTTGGTGGCAAAACCCTTGTTGGCACTCACAGAGGTCAGATGTCAGGTTTGCACACATTTATGGAGGGATTTTGCCCCACTCCTCTTTGCAGATCCTCTCCAAGTTATTAAGATTTTGAGGCTGACGTTTGGCAACTCGTACCTTTAGCTCCCTCCACAGATTTTCTATGGGATTAAAGTCTGGAGACTGGCTAAGCCACTCCAGGACCTTAATGTGCTTCTTGAGCCACTCCTTTGTTGCCTTGGCCGTGTGTTTTGGGTCATTGTCATGCAGGAATGCGTATCCACAACCCATTTTCAATGCCCAGCCTGAGGGAAAGAGGTTTTCACCCAAGATTTGACGGTATGTGGGTCCATCCATCGTCCTGTTGATGCAGTGAAATTGTCCTGTCCCCTTAGCAGAAAAACACCCCTAAAGCATAATGTTTCTACCTCCATGTTTGACGGTGGGGATGGTGTTCTTGGGGTCATAGGCTCCTCCTCCAAACACAGCAAGTTGAGTCAGTGCCAAATAGCTCGATTTTGGTCTCATCTCACCACAACACTTTCACCCAGTTCTCCTCTGAATCATTCAGATGTTCATTGTCAAACTTCAGATGGGCTTGTACATGTGCTTTCTTGAGCAAGGGGACCTTGCGGGCGTTGCATTCAGTCCTTCATGGCGTAGTGTGTTACCAATTGTTTTCTTGATGACTATGGTCCCTGCTGCCTTGAGATCATGACAAGATCCTCCTGTGTAGTTCTGGAACTAGGTGAGATCTTACATGGATCAAATACATATTTCACTGACTAAAATGCAAATCAATTTATAACTTATTTGAAATGCGTTATTCTGTCTCTCACTGTTTAAATAAACCTACCATTAAATTATAGACTGATCATGTCTTTGTCAGTGGGCAAACGTACAAAATCAGCAGGGGATCAAATATTTTTTCCTTTGGAGCATATATGTGTGTGTGCGTATGCATAGATGCAGATGTATAAGTGTTTCATGGATGTGTTAGGGAGGCAAAGATGGCACCGGCAGGTGGGGCAAAGATGCAACCTTGTGGTTTATATGATCTGATCTATGCCTGATCTACATGAGGGAGGAAAAGAGAAGAAAGGACTCTGGGAGACAAGACAGGAGAGGAAACACCAAAGACCGCCCCTGATCACGACTCACACCTGCGGCATTCATTTGCTATACGAGTGGCATAGTATTGTCCTTTATGCTATGCCATGCCATACCTAGTGCTCCCTATATCGCTGCACAGCTTTAAGAAATGGAACACCAGGCGTCTTAAAGACACACTGAGCCTTTTAGTTAAGTCTATGAAGTCCATAGCGTAATCAGGCGAATTGGAGAGTGCAAAGCCCATTGCTCAGTGGCACACTGGGAGGCTTCATCTAGTCGGTCTAGACAAGAATATGTCCCTGTATGTGTATATATACAACATTTCAGAGAAGTAGACATGTGTGATAATGTAATTTCCTGAAAATGTGAATGTGAACATTATAATACTGCTTTTTTCAAATGGTTTCGATAATCTTAGCAAGGGTAACATTATTTTTTCCCAAAGGTATTTTAAATTTGGGTGAAAAGGCTACTTTTTACCATTTTATTTGGATACACATAAACATGTTTGTGAAGCATCGGTATACATTTATTTTTATTCATTTTGAAAACAAATCTTTTGGTTTTGTTACATATGAGTTTGAATTTACACAAAAGAAAATCTGAAAACTTAAATTATCAGATAAAATATTTTGAAAATCTCATTTCTTAAATGTTTCTTTCCATTTGTGTTTCTGTTAAATGACTTACTGTTAAAGCAAGAATTACCATAGTCGAATACCATTAACATTTCTGGGAATATGTTCTGAACAATTTGTCTTTCTGTTTCTCATAACCTTATAATTGGCAAATTTTCATTCTAGGATTAGAAACAAATAAATTACTAAAGGGCATCTGATATATTACAGCATACTACAAAGCCACATCTCTATAAAAATGTTTTTTATTGGAGAGTCTATTTGATGTTCAAGTTTTATTGTCTGGAATGCTAAAGCTATTAAAGGGTAATTTTTATAATTATGTGAATGCTTAACATCTCATGGAATACTTGTAATTGTATTTTTGAGCAATACTTAATCTGCTATTTCAAATCAGATCCAATCCAGTAATATAAATATGATAGCAATTCAAAACCACAATCAGGAGATGTCCCACCATAGTCAGTTAGCAAGAAGGAGTAAAATAAAATGCATGCTTAAGCTAGTGGGCTACAAAATATCCTCTATATTAAACATATTTGTGATATTTTCTCTTATGTATTTCATAAATTGAATGCTAATCAAGTTACATACATTGAAGCTGAAACACTGACTGTTATTAGAGTTCTAATATATCAAAGAAGAGACCTAGAGATCTAAATGCTCTTTTTGGCAACTGTCCTTAAAATTCCCAGCAGTGCAGATGTTAGAGGTATACATGTACCAGAGGAAGTTAATCTATATTATGAGCCTTCATGCATCTGAAAATTGACTTAAGCACAATGTGATCAATCAATGCTGCTTTGATACCTTTGAAACCTGCTGTTTTGAATACTTTGATATATGAGTTAAAACACCCTTTCCTTATTTTTCCAATTCACTATTTTATTTTAGAGCTTCCTTTACTGATTTTTTACAATGTATCTATCATTTTCTGTGAATGGAAGCGATAGTTCAACAAGCAGATAAAAATATGTATCAAGTTTATATTAGTTGATATCTTTAATAGTACCCAGTCTGTACCCAATGGCAGCGGATTCAAAAATATTTTATGATTGCACAGATGTCAGTGCTCAAGAGGGAGCACTGGCATGACTTCATCCCCAACTATCTACATTATGTGGCTTTGGCTGAAGTGGTAGGTAAGGCATGAGATAGGGAGCACTAGGTATGGCATGGCATAGCATAAAGGCATAAACAGGCAAATTATGGGCCACCAAATTCCAAGGCATAATGAAAGAGGGAGAGACATTCACATCCTCCTTGGTCAAAGGGGCATGTTTAGGACCCCCATTCTTCTTGTCCAGAAAAAAACCCAATGTCATTGTTCTAGTTATATAACTTTTATCTGTTTGTTATTAGGAAAAAGAAGGCATCTTTTACCAGAAACTGAATGTGAAAGCAAGTCAGGGTTTGATAAATCCCCCAGTTACTCTTGTATTTTAACTTTTAAAATTACAATTAAATTCACAGCTAAGTCTGTATTTATGTATGTATGTCTATACATAAGGACATTATACACCCATATACACATACACAAACAGATACATTACCTCTGAAAATAACAGTCTAAATGGCTTCTTGAAGTCAACAAGCCTCTTCCCTACTGTGATTAACGGTAAGTATTGTCATGGTTAATGACCAATTACACATTCCCCTACTGTTTTGAAACAAGGGCAAAAAGTAAGAATAATAAATAAAATAACATGGCCAGCTCTATTAGAAACATAAAAAGAGCAAAACAGTGTATATGAATGTTATTTAAAATGGTTACATTGTACAGAAAAATGTAAAACGATTTCTCATTTTTGTTAAATAACTAAAATAACTGCAATTAGAGTGGGTACTATAAGATATGTTTCCATTTGTTTAATTGCTCATGTCCACTATATTATTTTTCTGTTAATCTTAACACTGCAGTTTAGCTAATAGTTGATAAACCACTTATCTGCATATATGTCTACCTATGCCTTTAGAGCCCAGTACCCTGCTAAAGTGAGTTCATTTCAGAACAATAAACAAGTTAATATGTGTTGCCACATAACATAGTTACCTTGATTACAAAAGAAAGCATAGAGGTTGTTAGTTGCAATAACTGAATCATGTTATGGTTCCCCTTTAACATTGAGATGTCTCACATGATATTTATAGTGACAATTATTCAAAAGGGACATGATAAGCTAACCTTAAGGCTTTGATGATTAATGTTGTTGAAGTTCATTAAAGTAAACTACAAAAACATAGCAAACCAGTTATTTTATGCACATTATATTTTTCACCGTTTTTAAACTTTTGGTCTCTTGAGACTTCAACTTAAAACTCCATCATGTAGTCTATACGTCCTTTTTAGATCTTATCTGTAAAATTGCTGCACTTAATTCTTCACCTGCCAAGTTAAGAATGTCTTTTATGATATATCTTAAGCTTGAAGGTCCTTTCAATGCACGGTATGATAGCTATTAGGTTTAATAAAAATGTTAAAGCACTATGACATACTTCAAAACAATTAAGATTTAGAATAGGCTGATTTATCTTCTGCAGGCTGAGAAATCATTATAGCTGATATAGTGCTAGCATATGCATGCTTTATTTTTATTCTTCTCTCATTGTATTTTTAGCTAGTCAGCTTACGTCCTAGTTATATGAATCATGTCCCCCAAGTACTGTCTATCATTCGCTTTGAACATTTGAAGTGCAAAAGGTAATTATCTGGCTTTTAATGTGTAGCTTCAATTTTACATCTTCAATCTTAGTGTCCTCTAGGTGACTATTGTCCTGACATAAGGACATGAGTAATTAAAGGTGAATACTGATTTTGTGTAATTTTCACTTAACACAAAAAAACTATACATAAATTTATAGGATACTAAGTATACGTTACTTAAACTGTGACCTCTAGTATATTGAGCCACAGAGTCAGCGAAATCTACGTCATTACATACTTATTCCCGAGAACTACATTACAAAAAGACTAAAAAGAGAAAAACAGACTGAGAAAATGTGTATAAGGTCATTTGACCATACATTTGAAATGTCTCCAGCTGGTTCAAGACAAAATATGTAGAATAGGTTATATTAAGGTTTTAATTTGCCAGACGGTACAAAATGTAAAGATGAAGAGATCTGTTGCATAATATAATAATAATAATAATAATAATAATAATTATATATATATATATATATATACATATTACCTCTTAAAAAGACATTTCCTTTCCTTTAAATGAGATAATCAAATCTCAAATTAAAAACAGTGATTTAATGTTTATTTTTTTTACTCTGTATCAACTAAACAGAAATAGCATCATGTGAAACAATAACAATGTAACATGGCTTTATGCTCACGGAAGGATAATTGGTGCATATACATATGTAATGTAAGAATTTTTTTTTTAAAAGAAATCTTACTTTAAAAAAACAAAACAAATATGCATTTCATTCATGATTTGTTGTTGTATGAATGTATCTGGAGCTGTCTTACCATACATAATGATGTATAACATTTGAAATGTCATAGAATGAAACCCCTTTTTAATGCAACTTTATTTGTGGGCGTTTCGAGGGAGTTGGTGATGATTGAGTGGGTAAAAATGGGGGTGGCTTAGTGATGAATTGGGATATATACATACTTCCAAATAATAGATGGAAATGTTATGCATATGAGTTGGTTTCTGAATTTAGTATAAATAATTTAATATAGTTTAAGGTAAATGCCATCAGCAGCTTTAGTTGTGTGCGGGTTATTAGATACAAAACTGTTTAAAATGTATTTCGTATTTTATTGTTTATATTGTTTTAGATTAAATCATGGGTTGCATATGTTTATATGCTATCAAAAGCTGTTATGGCCCTTAAAACAATAATGTACATATTTTTAACAATATTTGTAATATACATTCTTCATAAACAAAAAAAAACAAAAAAAAATGGTCTGCCCTCCTACACTGTGTTATTTACTATACAGTTCCATGGTAACTGCACTAGATTTTAGCTCAAAAAATTATTCAAGAAAATTGTTCACACATATCATGCTGCTTGAACAAAGGGACTATAAACAATGGAGGTTAATTGTGTTTATTAAATATGTACTTCCAAATAAATGAAATAAATAGAAGAAATGAAAGTGACATATTTTGATAGCTTTGGGAAACATGTTTATAGTGTCACATAATTATAGTAATTAGATTAAAAGCAAGCTTGTTTTCCATTTCTGGCTCTGGGGAAGATATGATTGGCATATCTATTATATGAACTAGAATGCTGACGTGCCTATAATTTATTTTCTGCACACATATATTTTCAAAGATTTAAACATGCTTATGCTGCATAGAATGTTTTCATTGCATTAAATACAATTTCTTGTGGATTAAATGGTATAATTTGTCATCATTAATGGAATTAGAAATATTTCAATAATAAACTGAT
Source organism: Sceloporus occidentalis (assembly GCA_023333645.1). NCBI lineage: Eukaryota > Metazoa > Chordata > Lepidosauria > Squamata > Phrynosomatidae > Sceloporus > Sceloporus occidentalis. Next base: position 7,344,692 of record JALMGF010000044.1, read on the forward strand.
TGTAACGTACCTGGCAGGGAGATCCTCCGGGTCTCCCGCTCGGCAGCCGGAGCCCCCGCGAAGAAGGGGCAACCACAGCCGCGGCAAAGAAGGGGGAGACCTCCCGCCTCTGCCCAGCAGCCGCAGCCGCAGCGAAGAAGGGGGAGACCCCCCCCACCTATGTACAGCAGCGGCAGCTGCCATGGTGGCGAGGGAGGCAGGTCCAGCTCCGGTGTCTGGACTCGCTCCTCTTCACGCCACCTAGTGTCGGAAATTGCCTCGCCTTATACAGGGAGGCTACGAATAGACCACACGCAAGATGGCCACAGAGGAAGTGATGTAACGGGACTTTGACTATTTGGCGGGAAATCTCTTTTTAGTGCCAAAACTTCCATGCCTATTTAAGAAACATACAGCCATTGCTTTCTGATGGTCGTGCCTATCTTGGTAGTGCCTATTCCTCAGTACGCATTCTGTTTGCTCTCCTGTTGCTTACCTGGCTTGTTCCTGTTTACTCCGTCTTCTGGCATCCTGACCTCGGCTTATCCCACGACGTTCCTGTTCTCTGGTATCCTGACCTTGGCTTGTCCCACGACGTTCCTGTTCTCCAGTATCCTGACCTCGGCTTGCATTTCTACATTTCTGATCTCTGGCTTCCTGAACTCGGCTCTCTGGACTATCCCTTACCAGTCCTACCTGACTTCGGTGTCTTCTTCCTACGCTGTGCCGTGAGACTAATATGTTAAAAATGTTATGTCTGTATATATGTTAAGGAACTTTATTATTTAAAATCAAAATATTAACTGCTCTCAGAATAAAAACTTAACACATATGGAGTTGTATAATAATGTATAACATTATTTATCTAACCAGGAAAAAATCTTATAGGAAAAATAATATTTTTATTTGAAAAATTTTTAAATAATGAGTATGGTGCTTACAAGAGACTAATAGTGTATGTGATGTTGACTTTCTAAGATGATAGAATCTAGCCCATGGGCTGTAAAAGTCATTTACTCACACTTTGAAAATGTACTGTCTTACTTACACAAACAGCAAAAATGATGCCATGTACAATAGAATTTATTCCCACTGCTGGATATTTTGCCTAAATAGTATAAAGTTTTATAAACATTGAAAATATATGGAAAAAATGACACAACAAATGATTTTTAATATTGTTCCAACCACTGTTATATTTACCTTTATTTGGGCCTAACCCAGAGCAATGCCACAACTGCCCATTGTGTGTCACCACTGTTGGTGCAAGTTAAGTGCCATGATACCACATCATATGGCATCATAATGGGCCAATAGGCATCCGCAGGATTTTTTCCAGGTGTGAATATTGATTATGTGCCTTAAGCTTTGATTTTCTTTTTCTGTGTGACACTATATACAATGAAAGGTTAAGAATGGACAGGTGTTTTGCTATTTTTGCTCCAAGTAAGTTAAGAGAAACTGACCAAGTCTATTCAAGGACCACAATGGGGGGTCAGAAGAGATTGATTATCTAAACTGCAAGCATGGTCTTTAAAATAAATGAAGAAGAGAATGAAGAATGGAGAAGAGGTCGGCAGATACGTCTGAGAAACATTTAGAGAGTGTGAGAGAGAGAGTAAACAAGAATGAATGTTTCCAAATTAAAAATACCTCTCAATTTTTGGCAGAACCAAATGGTCAGGGAATGAACTTTGTGGCCATAAATTAACCAAAAAATTAATTCAAATCATTTTTGGCCCATTTGCACGTGTCTACTTGGTAGGGCTATTACATTTCTTGTGATGTTTAGCCAACTAAATAGATGGTGCATTCCAAGACAGCTACAGTGACACTCCATAATGAAATAAAAACTAACCTTTGACACTCTAGTTATTAACATACTATAATGGCTGAGAGTCGCGGGAGCTGGAGCATTAACTAACCATAGCTTCAATATATGTTTCTGCAGCATGCAAACTGTGTGCAAATGGTGTATCTACCCAGGTAGGAACTCTGTGTCTATGAAGAAGCAGCTAAAGGGAAGGAGACCAGCTAGAGGGAAAGGAAGAGTGCAGGGGTGTACAGATTTAAATAAATGCTTTTTTTGCCAAATACCAGGTGTTTTCATGTCTTTGTGTCTAGTTAACCTACCCTTAATGACCTACTGTGTTTGCCTCCCCTGCTGCTGCTGTAGAGTGCCCCTTCTTCCTCCAACCCTCCAGACACTAATGTAACCAGCCTATTGAGCAGTGGTGCTACAGCGAGCCTGATCACCCTCCTGTACCTGAATGCCACTGGTTCCAACCAAAACAGATATAGAGTCCTCTATATGCTGTCTTCACGTAGCCAGCCATATTTTATTAGACTTTTGGTTTAATGTATGTGTTAGTGAGATCCCCTAGCTATTTTAAACTTGCCCTCATCTTTACCACAATTGAGAGTATGATCTACAATCTTATAAGTTTCCAAAATCTTAGACATCTCGTTTGCAAATGTTGATTGTTGTGGTTCTGCTATATTGTGCATTTAGTGTTGACTTCAAAAAGGAGCCTTAAGTTAATATTTTGTTTAAAGGTTGACTTCAGAGATTAACAGATTTTTCCTTGAACATACATTACATTCTCTATGCTTTTCTACTCATAGCTCATTCATTTTGACAATGCACCACCAAATGCTAGAGATGACGTCCCGCCCAAAAAGATATTTTTTTTTTATTGTAATGTATTTGTATCCCATTAAAAGTACCATTTCCATGCTACAAACTAGTTTTAATAAATTTATTAATAATGGAAGAAAAATGAGAATTAGTACAAAAAATTTGGCAAGAAAAATAAATAGAGGTGGATTGAATTATCCTAGAGCCAAAAGTGCATACGATGCATGTATGCTACTACACATATATAATTTACAATGTCAAAAAAATACTAACCAACCATGGTTTAAAATAGAAAGATCTATGGTTAAGATTAACTTACCCACAAGTATGTGGCAATATCAGACAAAATTAGAGGCAAAATATATAAATAATACTATAATAAAAGATACTTTGCAAGAATGGAAAAAGATTAAGAAAAAATTGAATCTAATTAATAAGGTTCTAGACAATACGAAACTGGATACCATAGAACTTATTATCTCTAATATAAATTTAAGTATTTGGAAAAATGCGGGAATTGAAGAACTAAAAGAAATTTTGTTTAAAGATAACATAAAATCTTTTGATCAAATACATAGGGAGTTTAATATACCTAGTTCAGAAATATTCACCTGTCTGAGAATAAAATCCTTTATATTACAAGCTAGATATAAAGAGGATGAGGAACTTCATTGTAAACTTCAAAATGTGTTTAAGTAATGTATTTGTAGTGTTTGTAACAAAGGTTTCCTTGGATATGCATCCATGGTTACTAATATGAAATATATGTTATCAAGTATTATACTTACCTTATTTATGATGGTTTTTAGAATAATAATAATTAGTACATTTTATAGGTAAGTAGTATTAGTCACTGATGCATTTCGCCTGCCTTTCAGGCTTCCTCAACAGCCAGGCAAAATGCGTAAGCGGCTGCTATGCTTTCATACCAGGGAGTGGACGAGAGACAAAACAGCTAACTCTACAGGATCTCTTCACGCAACTTCTTCACGAGGAAGTGCATAGAAAGGATGAATTAGACTATTCTGAAGCAAAAGTCCATTTTGTAAGCATATTATTATCTTAATATTTTCATTTTGAAGGAATAAATATTCATCTTTCACTGGAAGTTTTTAGAGTCTTTTATCTGCAAGCTTCGACATTAACATTTAAGAAGTTATACGCTCAATTTCATGTGAGTGAGATTCCTTGAATTTTCTGAATCAATTTACATACAAAGGTTGCACTATGTTATGATTCTTTCTTTTTAAGTGAATTCAAATATGAAATAATTTTGAAGATTCCCCTGATCAGAAGAGAAGAGTTTTATTTATATTATCACATAAGTATTTACATGAGGGCAATCATATATCGTTAACCCCTTCAATGGCTTTGAAGCAATTGCTATATTTTAGAGGTTAATGTTCGTGTCTTCATTCATCACAGTCAATGCTAAGTTCCTATGGAGCACCAGAATTAAAAGAGTTAAAAACAAAAAGCATCTGCAGATATGACCTGGAAGTCAAAGGTGCTTCCAGGTCAATTGCTGTGAGTTACACTCTGCAGCAGGATGATGATGAGATTGCTCCCTATAGACATTGGATGACCACTGCCCTAGAGGGTCATTCAAGGTAAAAAAAAAACCCCCACATCAATTATTAATAAAAAATAAAAATATAATTTTTTAATACATAATAATTACTTTCTGATTACTTATCAGCGACAATTTTAGATTGATCTGTCTCATTGATCAATGTCAGTGACCAAAATGTGTCATTTACAAGTGATCTTATACTGATACATTTATTTTTTACAAAAAATATAAAATTATTATTATTGTTTAACCTAATCAAATGCTATGTGACCACTGATTAATGACATTTTAATCACACTGATCAGTCCCAACTATCAATAACCAGTGAACTAATCTGATCATCATCCATATCGCTAACACTATACAGTAACTGTAATCTAACCCTAACATCTGTCCACTAACAGGACCCAGGGTGCTAATGCTTATAACCTGTGCATTTTGCACAGAAATGTGCTTATTCCTAAGCAACTGCTTCTGAATGGACATACATGGTATCTACATGTTCAGGAGAAGTATGAAATTATGTATTTGTGTTTCCTCTCTTTGTTCCAGGTAGACTAAAATGTGTCTAGCATGTGAAAGGTTAGAAGAAAAAACTCACAATTCTGTGTTGCTTTTTTATTTGTGGCGGTGCTACAACAATTATTTATTATAAAATTATTAATCATTTATTAACAATATCAACACTGAACCATTTTGTGTTTCAAATGACAAAATTTGCTTTTCTTTCAAAAACATTTCTAATCAACTCCAATTTTTTAATGGAAGTGTTTTTATATTAGACTTATCATGCACATTACACATCTCTTAGGCTAGGTTTCCACTTGGGTTTTTTTTGCTAAAAATGCCCATAATAACGCTAATTCAGCCAGATGTTAGCTGTTCTTCAATAGAAAATCGCACAATGCCATATCCACTTGGCGTTTTTCTGTTTGGCGTTTTTTCTGTCCTCTTTGGCGTTTTTCTGCTTTTTTGGGCTCTGTGGCAGTTTTTCAGAATTGCAGCATGTTGACGTTTTTTGCAAGGAAATCTTGGCGTTTTTCTCCAATAGAAGCCTATGGGAGAGAAAAAACGCCATGAAAAAGCCATGTGGGTTTTGCCTTGGCGTTTTTTATGGCGTTTTTTTCCACAGTTACAATGCAGAGGATGGACCCAGTATCTGTGTGTCCTACGAGAAATAGGCTGGAAACAGTTTCACACAAAACAAAGTTCATATTGAATTTTACATCATTTGGAACAAACATGCCATTACAAACAAACATACCCAACTGGATCCTGCGTGCCAAAAGCAACAGCAAACAATTTGCACCATCATTTGGGGCCAATCTTCCTAGAGGAGCAGACATTCGGAATAAAGCATGCATTACAAACCACAGAAAAGAGACAAAAGGGTCCGCCGGGGCGTGTTTAAGTAGAACTCTACCAAGAAAATGACATCAGGAGGGGGCAGATACTTGCCATTTATCCTAATCCCTTTTAGCTGGGTGACAATTCTAACGTGTAAAGGCTGGAAAAACTGCCTAAGGTCAAAAAAGCAATTTCCACAGAAAGGCTAAAACGCCAGAAAAAACTCCAGGAAAAACGCCAAAACGCAGGTAAATGCAGTGGTAGTTTTCTTGGCGTTTTTCCTGGCGTTTTTCATTAAGAACATAACGCAGGACAAAAACCCAAGTGGAAGCCTAGCCTTATTCCTTTGACTCAGGACATCTCCCTAACTCTATCCTAAGTTTGAGGTGCAAATGCATGAGGATCATAGAAGTGCTACTTATTATTATTATTTATTGTTTTATATAGCGCCATTAAATTCTGTAGCGCTGTACAATGGGTAGACAAGACATAACAAGTAGTATATAACATAACAAATTGACTTCAGAAACAAGAAGTGAGGAGGGCCCTGCTCAAACAATCTAGTTTACAATCTAGTTAACACTTTTGTTGTAGCTAACTAAGCTATTTATGGATTAGCAAGCTATTCACTATTTAGAATTGGACAGCTATTGTGGCAACTGTGGCAAAAGTACCGATCAGTATTTTCAAGAGCCTGCTTCTTACTAAAGAGGTAATTTTCTGTATTGCAATATGGCTTTGATTAGCACATATGAACAATATCCGTATAGCACATATAATTATGCTGAGAAATCTATTTTATTGCATTAACAAACATTAAATACTGATCAATCATGCTTAAAAGCTTTTTAGTTTCTGACATATTTGTAATCTTTAATTAGTTATGAAAGTAATTTAATCTATACTAATTAAGAAAGTGGTAGAGGATTTAATTATCGATGTTATATTTATTTTCCAAGGGTGTTAATCAATGTTCAATCTTCAGGAAGTACATTTGCTTAACGCATTGGACATTGAGTTGGAGAGACCACATACAGAATTATTCTTTTAATGGTATTTTCTGTGAAAATAATTCTTCATAAAATCATAACTGCAAAAATAGCAACATTCACTTGTAAAATTATTGCTGGCCAAAAATGATAACATGCATGTGGCATTGGCCACAACAATGGCATATTTCTATTGCTTTCAAATGGCAAAGTGACATTATTACTACAGATGAAAAATACCAAGAGTAAAACCTATTCATAATACTCAAAGTATGATTTTATACATAGATCATAAAAATTTGCAAACTGCTACAGACAAAAGAATAGAACGTAGATATGAGGTTGATAACTGGACTATTACAACCTAGTACAACGGTAATAGAGGATTTTCATGTGACCATGGATGCCATGTCAGTCATATTTTCCCCATTATACTGACAGTATTAAACATACCTATCAAAGGTGTATTTTAACATGAGTATATACCGATCAACTAGTTACCCAACCCAATCCCATTTCATAACAACTACAGACTACTCCCATCTTATGGCTTTGCTTTTACCCCAAGCTCAGTTCATATAGAGCTTTATAAACATAAGGTCAATTAGTTGAGCTGGGCATACAGTTTTGCCTATATCTGAAAAGGTCAGGAATGTAGCTTTTCTGTTGCTCTAGAAATCTCTCAGAAAAATGTATGGCTTCTGCCTTGTGTTTATTTAAATAATGTGGTTCACACAAAACCTCCACAATTTTTCCAGCAACGCAGGATAGTAGGGTGGATGATTACAGAGCAAGCAGATAGACATGGGACAAGGTTGGGCAGACAATAGCAGCCAGGGTTCAAATAAAAGTATTATAATTAGTTTGTCAGTCACACTGTTTGTCAGTGTCACACTGCCACCAGTACTGTATGAAGAAGGGCTCTCCTTTATAAACTGTACAAATAATAATAGATTAGCAGACTATTAAACACATTCATGAAAAATAAATGTATGTCATTTATTCACCTTGTTTCGGTTCTGGACAGCCCTTATGTGAAGGAGCAGACTGATATATTGATGGAGAATTTTCCTCTGTAATGGCATAAGTGAGCTAACATTTGAGGGAATCATTTTTTTTTAATCATTTTTGCTGCAGCAATCATTAGACATTTTCAAGCAATTTGCAAACCACTCAGTATCAGTCCATCATACAGTAGCAGTAGTAGTAGTAGAGTACTTTAGTAGTGCTACTACTTCCATTGGTAGCAATTGCACCAGTGGTGTATTGTGGCCTAGGCTGACTAGGCTAAGGATGATGAATGATGTATGCTGCATTCCAGGGCATTGCGAGCTGTAATATTGATTGGATCCTGGACACACTCCTCACAAATGGCAAGGCAAGGAGCACAATACTATGTTTATTGCATAGTAAATGAATGGTGCGGGTCTGGCGAGTGACCTAAAACAGACGTGCGAGTCGAAGTTAGAGCCTTAGTTTTTCTGGTGCCCTGTGGAACCCCCATCATCACCCCCAGAGTTCCTCTGCCCCCTCTCTTTTCTCCCTATGTAGTTCAGGCATAGATTAAGTAAACACACCATTGCAGGTATAGATAAACTAAATAAAAAAACATTTAGAGAACATGTGAGAGAGAGTTAATGAGAATGAGAGTGTGAGAGAGTAAATGAGAGTGAATGTGTGCACCTGGCAACAAATTGTTCCCACATTGAAAATGCACCTGCGATTTTCATCCAAACCTAATGGGCAGGAAACAAAATTCTTTGCCCATAAACAAATGGACCAAAAACTAATGAAGAATGATTCGGATTTTTTTTTGGCCCATTTGCACATGTCTAAAAAGGTGCCATCAATATATACTGATGAAGGCGCTGATTGTGGTATGCAATTATTTCCATCACTTTATACTGAGGCAGACATTGATGGTGGTACAGAATAGGTGACACACCTATTATCATCATTTTTACTTGCATTCCGTTGCTTTTTCACTCTCCTCAAATACACTCACACTCTCTCACCCACTCTTACTCATTCTCTCACTCTTGCTCATTATCTCACTCTCTTATGCTCACTCTTACTCATGCTCACTCTTACTCATGCTCTCACACGCTTACACACTCTTGCTCACACTTTTACTCACTCTTACTCATGTTCTCACACTATTACTCTTTCACATTTTGTTACTTGCACGCTCTCTCTCTCTCTCTCTTTCTGCAGGCCTCTCAAAAGCTTTGCGATTGCGGAGTAGGCTGAAGTCGCGGTCCGTAGTAGCGCGTCTACCTGCCAAAACAGTTGCAGCAAACCCCAGGGAAGACTTCTAGGTGTTGCCCAGATATCAGCATAATGTTGCACACCTGTTGAGGGGAGGTAAAGCCTGCCTCCACCATCAACTATCCACCAATGATGTTCACACACAGAAACAGTGAAGCAGGTGCTGTGGAATTACTCCTCTCTGGCAACCAATCCAGTAAGGAGATTGTTCAGCACCGTGGAGATACCTGCAGCACTATAAAAAACCCTCAAAATGTGACCGATTTATTCCAGTGTTCCAGAACTTTGGTTCCTATATGTCCTTGGACTCCAGATTCCTGTTCTTCTCTGCTCGCCTTGCTACAGACCCTCTATGGGATTCTCTGTTACTTGACCTTTGGCTTCCTTACTGGACTACCCCGCTTGTCTGTTTCCTGAACTTAGCTTGGACTACTGTTTTCTCTGATCGCCCCCGGCCCCTGACCTATGGGACTGTTCTGACTTTGTTTTGAACTATCCTCTGTTCTTACGCTCCAAACCAAATCCTGACACTCTTCCTCTTTCTCCTGTGTCTTTAGCTCTCTTTTTTCTCACTTCCTCTATTTGTTGGATCAGAAAGGTGGTAACTGCTCTCTAGGTTAAGTGAAAAACTGTGCCCCACTTAGATGTAAATGGAATAATATACAAAAAGCATACATTAAAATTAGTAATAAGTTTCTACTAAAGGTCTTGGTCAGCCAAACAATACTGGATAATCATCTAAAGGTAACAAAAGTGTTCAGTATAACAGTATTCACAGTAGGTATGTATAGTGGGTATGTTATTGCTACCTGAATTCAAATCATAACTCGAACAGTTTATAGTGAAATACATTCTCAATTATTTGAAACAATGCATGAATAATCCCTCTGATAAACCAAGTAATGGAAAGAGCTGATCCTTTTGTAGAACTGAAGGGGCTTTCTTAGACAGAATCTTTTCCGAGAGAGCACATAGTCCCACGTTTCAAGATAGAGGATCTTATATATGAGCTTGTAGCATGCATTAACAAACCTGTGCTGGGATGTCCTGCTCTCCATCCCACTCTGTGCAATTGGAATTGCACCTTCTAAAAGGCTCATTAATGACATGGCATATTCATGCGATGTCACATTCATGCCTAGATTGATAAGTATCATGTTGCAATCACTCACGTGATTTTTTGCAAGCTCTTGAATGATGACTGGCAAGTACACACATTCAATCCCGCAGTTACTTGGAACCTCACAACAGCATTTGAGAGAAATTCACAAGCACTCACATATACCCGTATTTCCCCAAGTATAAGACGCTCCCTTGTATTAGAAGCACCTTAATTTAATTAGAAAAAAATATTACATAAAGTTATTGTACTGGCTGCCTGGACATGATATGAGTGTGATTGATGTTAGCTGCTAGCAATTGCGCTCCTATCATGCTCAGGCAGCCAGTACATGCACATTACTTTCAGCCTCCCTGTGCCCCCTACACACGGATCCATGCTAACACGCACACATACACATACATACATTCATTTACTCCCCCACCTTACCTGAACTGCAAATCTTCTGCTGCCACTCGCAGACTTCCGTGGGGGCCGCTGTTTCTCCTCTGCCTTGCTCGAGCAGGAACAGGAAGTGAGCAGAGACATGTGGTGCGATGTGCATTCACTTGACTCCACTGGGTTCCTGTGTCGCCGCTGCGGCTCAAGAGACGCTGCTGAGCAAAACTGGTCCCCTTTCCAGTCCCCTTTTTAGTAAAAAATAAAAATAAATATCTACCACCACTATATAAGACGCACCCAAATTTTTCTAAAAAAGGTGCGTCTTATACATGGGGAAATACGGTACTTTGATATTGTATTTATATGTATAATGTATATACATGAATCCTAAGACATACATTTCTGCAAAATTTAGAAGCCATGTTTGTTCTCCAGTAATTATGATTGAAATACTTTGAGGTTTTTTCAAGGTTCTCCTTCCCAAATAAACAAAAGGTTATCTATGAAGTTTTACACATGACCAGGTTTGCCCTCCAGCCATGTTCTGAATAAATATTTTTTTTCTCCCAATGAGACACAAAAAGATTCACATAGCTGGGGGCAAATCTGGTCCTGTAGTTTCTCTACATTTGTGAATTTAAAACTAAAAATGGTTCAAAATTAAAAACATATATTTAGAAACTGTATCTTCAATGAGCTTAATAAATTATCCCTTTCAGGAAAAAAGTGAAGAGTCTCACATAGTTTAAATGTTCAATAATAACTTCCATTGCTGGTGAAAAAATATCATATCTTACTCATATCTTTTACAAAGAACTTGCCAAATGTAACAGATAACATGGAACAATAATATTTTGAAAGGTAGGATGATCTTAACTTTATATCTTAGAATTCTAAGACTTCATTAAAGAAACAGAAAAGAAAAAACATGAAGTCATCAGTTTTTAGAAAAAAAGACACAGGATGCATAAATAGTAAATAGAGAGAAATACATTTTTCAGGTAAGCGAGAACATTATTGTTACCTTTAGAGTAAAAACTTTAGTGGATCATATGACGTTTAAAGGACAGTACTTACGACCATACCTTGGAACTTGCTAAGGTAAGCTATTCATAGCTCTCCCTCTTCGGGATTGTGGCTTTGTGAAGGAGCATGGCCAAATGCTGCACCCTTACCCAGAGAAAAAATAAACTTACCTGGAGACCCAGGGAGGTAAGGATTTACCCTGGGACTCCAGGTCAATCCCAGAGAGTTTTCACGTTTTCTTAAGACATGATGAAAGTAAACAGATTTTGGTGTAACATGATATAGAAAGTCAAGGTATAATAGACAGAGGCAGATGAAAGCTTATATTTTCGTTCCCTGAAAGTTACCCCAAAAACATTCAGCTTGTCCATCTATCAATACCCAAGGGCTTATTTTTGTTAGGGACCAGTACCACGCAGTGTGTACTAGGCTACATGTTGCTATGGAAAAAAGTACAACTGTTTAAAAGTTTCCCATCAACCCTTTATGTTCCACAAAAGAACGATCTATTGGGTCTAAGCTTGGCAGATTCCAAATAATGAGTTGGTTATGCCTAAATACTTGAAATGATTGCTTTGCATGGCTGAGATGCTCCACTGGATTTCAAGATGCCAAATTTTAGCACTGCCTGCTGACCCCAAGGAACAAATAATTTAAACAAATTATACATAACCATTCTTCCTCTGGACTTTGCAAAAAATTAAGGCCAAGGGGTTTGTTCATCAGTGGAGCATTTTAGACAACCCTGACCACTCCACTTGTGTTGACTTGTCAGGCCCATGTGAGCAGCAATTCTGTGACTTAAATTTGAATTAAGCTAGATGAAATTGCATCCATGTTATCTACTTACCTTCAACACTTAAGTAAATTGCTAAATTGCAACCAGTTGCTCTTAAGTGAATAGGCCCCTATGAATAATTATTGTGGCTTGTTGACAACAATTGAAATGAACAAACACTAACAGAGACTGTTTGAATGTGCCAACTACTGAAATGTCATGACATAAGATGTAAGCAAGCCCAGAATGGTACAGTGATAACATTCTTGCACCACTATGAAGAATTTGTGGAGAATTGTTTTTAAAGTAATTTTGAACAGTATAGTCAGTTTTAAGAATAAGCATCTTTCCTTCAGCTTATCCTGGAGGCCGTTAAATTTATAGTTGGAACACAGTAAACCTATTTCTATTGAAAATCAATTACTTTGATGTAATGATTGCAAAAGGAAAAAAGCACAGGCTTGGAGAAACTGCAAGGGATTCAAATGAGGGGACATCAAGCAACATGTCCAGATTTAAAAATAAATTCATAAAGTCCTTTACATAGAATTTGTATATAACCCACAGCTAGTTGTCAGGAATTAACAAAATATTAAAACACCATGCTAAATGTTTGCTAGGAATGTACCTTAAACCATAATCCAGACATGTCTATAATATGGCATGTTAGGTAACCCTCTGGGACCACAGAACATAACTACAAAAATCTGAAAATAAGAAACTACCATATATTGCATTCTAATTGCACAAATGTATGCATTAATACAATTTCAGACTTTTACAACACAGCTGAGGGCACCACCTACAAGGACATAAAATGTAAATTTCCACCTGCATTTGTAAAAGGTGACCACAATGTCTCATGATGTTTCAGTTTTCATTTCTTTAGTTCTAGTGATTAAACTATTTAGAAACAAAAACACATCACTAAATTATCTATGATAATAACAAGTTATTTATTACAAGTACAAATTAATTGTAGCAGATGTCAAAATATGAAACTTTATAAAGCAGTTATATCAAACAAAAACAGGGCTGACAGAGATATTGTTTTCTACTTGGCATAACAAAATGTTCTCATTTAAGCTAATGGGCAGCACAACATAAAACTGTTCAATAATTTGAATTCAGAAAGAGCAATTTCTATTGTTTTTGCCCAACAGCATACCACATCAATTCTTTTCTTCTAGTTATTGAATATTGATGGGAGACTTTCCTACTGACAGGCAACAAAAAAATTAAGTCAGCACTTAGCCAGTCACAGCAGCTGAATGAATTAGAAGGTTAATGCCTCAAACTAGGTTGAAATTACTTCACTAGCCTTTAGTAATTACATTTTTGCATAACTTTTTTTTTAAGGTTGATTTTGAGCTCCTGAGGGCTATACAAAATGAGATGAACAACTATCACTCTTCAACGCTAGAGAATTCTGATCAAAATAGTTACAGGTTTTCAAAGGTCAAGAGAATCTTAAAATATGAGTGACATAAATATAATTTACTAGCATATTTGCTCATCATTAATATGGTATGACAAATAAAACATAATTTTAGCTTTCTCCACCATATAAAATTTGTCTTCCTCTCACAGACACATATGTGCTGCAGCATAGGTCATAGATCCTCAATCTTCTACTAACAATATATTATATAAGCTTTTCCCCCAGCACAATATGGCTACTACATGTAACATGGATATTTTACAATCCCTACCTCTACTGTCCTTATCCCTATTTTACATACAGAGTACCAATGGATCAATGGCTGTGCGCTTCCTGAGATTTCACCATACAGAACTAGAAAACATTTAGATAAAGGTTTTTCAGATATATGACATCTGGAGGAGGACCCTAACACCATGTACCCAACCCAGTCTTTTCCATATGGCACAAGGTCAGGCAGTGGAAACTTGAATACAGTGCAAGACAGAATCCAATCATGTTGTGACAAGTGCATTATGACTGGTGCTTGGCTTTAAGCATGACCAGCATGACCAATAATTCCCATTGTGACATGCGTTTCAACTAGACTTGTGCATTCGTCTTCGGGCGAAGACGAAGAGTGCGTTTTCGTGTTCGTTCTGAAGACACCCCGAAGAGAAGACAGCGGCGGTAAAACGTAGGCGAAGACGAAGACACACACCACGAAGATGGTTCCTTCAGTGCTGAGATCACAAATGAATTTCAATTGATCTGGGTTTGTCTGTTGATCTATACCTGCTATCGGCAGCAGGGACTAATATTTATATATATATATATATATATATGGGCAGCAGGGGCTAGTAAATGGGTTTTAGATATTTGGACAGGGGCACAATTTCAGTGCTTGCCATAGGCGCTATTTTCAGTAGATACGCCTCTGCCTGCAGGTGACCAATAGGCTCACTCGCACAGCCTTTGTAACCCCTGACAGCGAACCTATGGATTTCTGCTCCCATTAACCCCTTCAATGCTGCGTTAGATAACGGGAGCGGAAATCCATAGGTTAAAGGGCCGTGCAAGCGACCAATAGGCTCACTCGCACGGCCCCTTAACCCCGTAAGGTGCAACAAGTGCACCAGGAGCCTAAAAGTCTGTACGAGCGACCAACAGAGTCGCTCGTACAGACTTTAAAAAGTTAACCCCTAATGAAGCAACTTGTCCGGCAGATCCCACTGGTCTCCCTGTTCTATAATTTATTAACTGATAGAACGGGGAGACCAGTGGGATGTGCCGGGTAAGTTGCAGCGTTGCGGTTTTTTTTCCTCTGAAGACGAGCACGAAGATGAACACGAAGAGCCCCCTGGTGCCCAAGTCTAGTTTTAACCCCTTAATGCCCCTTATTGACATACACCCTCCAAAAAAATGACTGTATGTACTGTATGTACAATCTTTAAGCCTGGACTCTCCTCATCAACAGATCTGGTGTAACTGTGCATAGCATGAGCTTCAGTACATCGTCACCTTTTGAATGCCTGTTTGCATGCTCTTCAGTCATGCTTGCTGATCACAGTGTGATCAGTATAGGGAATATCAGAGAGAGAAGAGGGTGAAACAAAGTTTCTCCCTCTTCCAAAAAATTTGAAAAAAGTTTTCAAACGAAATATAAAATATTATAGGGAGTACAGTGATGTCACCATGATGTCAGTGGCATCTGGAAGATATAAGAAAGATCCTGAAGTGGATCTCTATCCTTATTGTACTAGGAACAGTGTGTATGTGGGGAATTACTATAACCAGATAATTAATTTGGTTATTGTTCAGCAGTACCACCTACTGTGTAGAATGCATCCTAAGTGACATTACAAAGGCAAATTGTGTTGTTTTTTGTGACATATAAGAATTAAGAATAACATTTTGTGTATTTTTATGATTTCAAAAGGAGACCATACTTGTCTTGAAAACATGATGTCAAATTTGTGTGGGCACATCAAACTTGGAAAAAAAGAATCATGGTTTAGTGGTTTAACAGACATGACAAAAAACTCTGGACTCTAGATAAGTAAAACTCTCAGTCCTGAAGGGGTTAAATTTATTAAGAGTGAGGACATGATAATAATAATAAAATAATAAAATAAAATAAAATAAAAAGATTGAGGACATGACAACAGAAATCAACAAAATATGGACTAGTGCATTCAACCTTATACACAGGAGAATAATAAAAATGTAAATCGATTGAAGCAGGGATGGAGATAATCATTGCAAATAACAATAGAAGAATGTCACGGAAAACTGCCAATATTTAGTTTTGCTCAGATGTTGCTATGTGTAGCTGCTATAACAAGCCATTTTGGTGCCTTTACAAGCTTCTTTGGCACCATTATAATCTGGTTTGGCAATCCTTGACAAGGTAAAGTGGGAAGGGACTGTGTATATGAGGGTACATATGAATTACTGATAGGAAGAAGTAGCCCAAAAAAATTAGTGGTCGTCTCATTGATGGTGATGGCTGTGATTGATGGGTCCAACAACCTGTGGTAGTGTTTCCTACTAATCAGCATTTACAAACGGAAGGGGTCAGGAGAGAGCTGGCAGCCTAAGGCCTGGGGAGCAAGTCTAGTCAAGTGGCCCATTGCGCCACCAAAGCGGCTGCGAGCGACATTGATAGCTAGCAGTCACTCCACTGGCGCCTAATGAAATTAAAGCGGCCGGCGTGCACGCACCGTGCCGCCCAATAGCCGTGCCTCAGCTCTTTATCCCACCCCTTTTAAGATGTGGGACGAAGAGCTGAGGAATGGCCATTGGGTCTGACTGCTGCATGATGCAGGGGCGTACCTAGAGTATTTGGCACCTGTGGCAGATCCTGTATGTGGCACCCCCCCCACACACACACTTTAAAACTGCATATTTTCTATGGTTAGGCAAACATTGACAGGGGTACAGCAAAATTGTTATCATTATATACTGAGGCACACATTGACGGTCATACAGCATAACTGTTATCATTATATACTTAGGGATTAAGCGGTACCACCGTCAATGTGTGCCTATACTTTGAGCCAGACACTGACAATACTGCAGTACAACCTCTATCACTATATACTAAGCCAAACATTGATGTGGTGTAGGCTTAACACTTCAGTGACTGGCTTAGTATATAGTAGGGATGCACCGAAATGAAAATTCTGGACCGAAACTGAAAATTCAGCATTCATTTGGCCAAAACCGAAAAAAAACATTTAAAATACTTTATTAAAAGTAACACACCAAAAAAAAAATCAACAATATTAATATATATATATATATACATATATATATATACATATAATTAACAGCAATCACAATCGTATCATGCCCAGGTTCTAGCATGTACTGGCTGAGTGAGCGAGCCAGTCCCAGCCAGTCCCGGTGGCAGCCGCTTAGTTTTTAACTTTGCGGCTGCCATGAATGTTCGTCTGCCGGCCGCCCGGCCAGCCCGCCGTCCCGGATTCAGTGCGGCCTGGGTGCAATTGTCCCCCTGCCCCCCGGCCCAGCCCGCCCCTGGAAGGGGTAAGCATTAGATATATAAGTGCGCTGATACCATTTTCACATGTCAATATCAGCAGTTACAGACTAATGAGAATTGGGGTGTGAGACAGTAAGCTCAGCAAAGGTTGAGATTGATGCTTATTTTTCATATACAATACTGCAAGTTTATTAATAAAGTAATGATAGTTTTTTTAGTGCAGAAAATGTACTGGTGTGGGGTGGATTGGACACGCTGTAGTGCATGTATTTAATTTATATACCACTTACAGGGACTACATCAGACATTTTATCCAATTTATTTTAGGGCGACATTTCTAGTTTTTGGTCAACACAAAACAAATATTTATGACAATATTATGCATTTGTCTGTGCTTACATACTGTGTGTTTTAGTTGTTCTGTTCCTGAGTAGAGTTTATTTGATTAAGACAGTTGCCTATTTCCACCACTAGTCAGACCTCTAATTTGTAGACAACACAAAATATTGTAATTTGTATTAACTTTATATCTTATGATATATTATTCTTCATCCTCATTGATAAATATTGGTGACAAAACTAGGCATTCTACTGGACTTGCACATGTAAAACCTGTTCCTGAGTAGTTTAAGTTGCCCATTTACACTACCAGCCAAACTTGTAATTTGTGGACAAGAAATCTTTTTCATTATAATAATTATTATTTATTGTTTTCTATAGTGCCATAAAATTCTGTAGCGCTGTACAGTGGGTAGACCGGACATAACAAGTAGTATGTAGCATAACAATTTGACTTCCGGAGACAACAGGTGAGGAGGGCCCTGCTCAAACGATCTTACAATCTAGAGGGATTTAGGGTGTATTACACAATAGGTAAAAGTGCCATTGTAAGGGATAGACCAGCCACACTAGTAAAAGTATTGCAGGAGAGGGACTAGGTAAGGTGAGCTAAAGGAATATGAGAGGGCGTTAATGTGCTATGTTGTAAGCGTCCTTAAAGAAGTGGGTCTTGAGGTTTTTTTTTTAAGGAATAAAGGCAGAGGGACAGACGGATAGGCAAGGGAGAGCATTCCAGAGGATATGGGCAGCCCTTGAGAAATCTTGTAAGAGTGAGGATTTTGAAATGAATCCTGAAGCACCCAGGCAGCCAGTGAAGAGACTGACAGAGATGTTAGTAAAAGCGATGTGAGAGGAAGATAAGTCTGGCAGCAGCATTCATGGTGGATTGTAGAGGGTTGAGGCGGTTAAGAGGGAGACCAGCTAAAACAGAGTTACAGTAATCAAGACGGGAGATAATCAGGACATGGACAAGAGCCTTAGTGGCATGCTCTGTTAGGAAGGGACGGAAGCGGGCAATGTTTTTAAGATGGAGACGACACGTGCATGGGTAGATGGGGAGATGATAGCGCTATTAATATTGAGGGACATAGAGGGGGGAATCTTAGCATTGGAGGGAGGGAAGATGAGAAGTTCAGTTTTGGAGAGGTTAAGTTTCAAGAAACGTGCAGACATCCAGGTAGAGACAGATGCAAGGCAGTTAGCTACATGTTCTAAGAGATCAGGAGAGGACAGATAGATCTGGGTGTCATCAGAGAACAGGTGATATTGAAAGCCAAAGGATGAGATCAGTTTGCCAAGGGAGGACGTGTAAAGAGAGAACAGAAGGGGTCCTAAAACTGAGCCACCGATTGAGGGAGGGGAGGGGAAGTGTTACTGGAGACAGAGATGCTGAAGGTATGATCAGAGAGGTAGGAAGTGAGCCAGGAGAGAGCAGTGTCACAGAGGCCAAGATCATGAAGCATTTGAAGGAGAAGAGGGTGGTCCACAGTGTCAAAAGCAGCAGAAAGGTCCAGTAGGATTAGCATGGAGTAGTGGCCCTTGGATTTAGCAGTTAGTAAGTCATTAGTAACTTTATTAAGGGCGGTCTCAGTAGAGTGTCGAGGGCGAAAACCAGATTGAAGAGGGTCAAGCAGGAAGTTGGAATCTAGAAACTTAGTTAATTGGATATAAACAATTCTTTCAAGAAGCTTGGAGGTGAAAGGAAGCAGAGAGATGGGACAGTAATTGGAGAGATCAGTTGGGTCAAGGGAGGACTTTTTCAAGATAGGAGTAATGACAGATCCAGTAGTGAGGGAGAGGTTGAAGATATGAGTTAGAGTAGGGACAAGGGTAGATGAAAGAGACTGGGTGAGATGGGAAGGGATCGGGTCAAGGGGCATGTGGTTGGACAAGAGGAAAGAAGAAGAGCATGTACATCCTCTTCAGTGACAGCAGAGAAATGAGTAAATGTAGTGAAGGGAGAGGAGGTCAGTGGGTAGGGGGGGCATAGTCAGAGGGAGGGTGAGGGCAGGGTGGTTACTGTGCAGATATGTCATCTCTGATAGTTTAAATTTTATTGTTGAAGAATGTGGCAAAGTCAGATGCATTAAGGTTAGTGGAAGGGGTAGAAGGGATCGGTTGAAGCAGGGAACTGAAAGTATTAAAGAGTCATTTAGGGTTGTGAGTAAGGGAGGAGATGAGGGAGGTGAAGTAGGTTTATTGAGCAAGGTTGAGAGCAGAGTAGTAGGAACGTAGCATTAATTTATAGTGGAGAAAGTCAGACATGGAATGATACCATCATCATGAGTAGGGGAGTTAATATGTTGTTGGAGATCAAACAAGGAGGTAATAGAAATAAATTTTGAAGCCATGGGACTCAATGGGGTGTCAACTGGGATGTTAAAATTCCCAAGAACAACAGAAGAAACATCAGAGGAGAGGAAGAGAGTAAGCCATGAGGAGAAGTAATCAAGAAAGATGTTAGCCGGGCCAGTGGGGCGATATAGCATGGACTTCAAATGAGGAGAAAGAGAGTGATGGGGCAGAGGGAATAGGTTAAAAAGTACAAGTAGGGGAGAGTAGGAAGCCTACCACTCCACCCTTCCTGTCATCAGGTCTGGGAGTGTGAGTGAGGTGTAGGCCACCATAGGTGAGAGCAGAGGGAGAAGCAGTGTTAGAAGAGGTTAGCCAGGTTTCAGTTAGAGCGAGAAGGTGTAAGGAACTAGAGACAAAGTGAGGAGAAAGGGAGGAGGTGAAGTTGAGAAGTTCTTGGGATGAGAGAAGGGGAGAAGAAAGTAATGATGGTGCAATACAGACATAGTGTGGGGTAGCTGGAGGCTGGAGAGAGATAATGATTTTGCAAACAAAAGAGGAAAGAGAAAGGAGGAACAAGAGGATTCTGAACATGGTAATTGGAGAAAAATGGTGATGGGAATGGAAAGGAAGTGGAGCAAACACATATATCATATTTTATTTTTCATAAATATCAGCATTTTACCAGGTATTATTGTCACATACCTACCGCCATAAAGAAGAAGTGGGAGACCCCTTTCTACCACACTACAGCCTCTTCAGCCACCAAGGAGAAGGGGGAGACCCCCTTCAGTGCCTCCTCCACGGGGAAGGGGGAGACCTCCCTCTAACAACCAGTGGCTGAATAGGCTGTAGCGAGGTAGAAGGGGTCTCCCACTTCTCCATGGCAGCAGGTACAAGACAATTATAATATGAATAATATATACCATATTTGCTTGATTATAAGACAAGGTTTTTTCAGAGAAAATGCTCTGAAAAAGACCCCTCGTCTTATAATCGGGGTCGTCTTATAATCAGACCTCGGACCTTAGACTATGAGACTAAGATCCAGATCCGCTGCAGGGGACCTGGATCCTCCTGTCTTATGCCCCCCCCAAACTTACCGGTGCTTCTGACTCCTCGGTGTGTAGCCGGGGCAGCGTGTAGACGTCTATACGATTCGCGTAGACGATTCCCGCTGCAGCCGGAAGGAGGTGTGGTTAGAAGCGGGGGTTTCTGCGTCCATCGCGCAGACCTTCCCCAACTGTCAGTGAGGAGAGTTCATCTGCCAGTGCCCAACTATTAAAGATGCTGCATCTCTTTCACTGTCCTTACTCTGGGGAATCCTTTTTTAAAAAAAACAATCTATAATATTGGTGAAATTCGATCCTTCTGCGAGGGGCGAAGGGTGATCCTTTTTTTTTATATGTGGAGAAAATAATTCCTGTTTTAAGAGGCTGCATGTGCCTATCATCTGCCAGTACCTCCCTGCCCAGGCCCAGTACCCTACTACTAATGCTGCTCGTCTTCCACCTTTCTTTACTCTGGGGGATCAATTCTTATTTTTTTCTAATATAGGGGGAGTCTGTCTTGTGGCCCAATTGTTCTGTCTGCCGATGCCTGGCCTGGCCTGTCCTGCCTTTTTCTCTGCCCCTCCGCCTCAATGCCCTTCCTTTCTCTGGGGAGTAGATCATTTTTTTCTAATATGGAGGGGATCAATCTTGTGACTTAATGTGTCTGCCATTGACTGGCTTGTGCCATGCCCTGTGCAAAATGCCCTTCCTTTCAGTTCAGTTCTTGTGTCTAATATGGGGGGTCAGACTGTTTGCCAGTGCCTGCCATATGTCCTGCTCTGCCTCTGCAGCTCAATTTCCTTTCTTACTTTGAGGAATACATTTTTTTCTTAATGTGTGGGAAATTCATTGTCATGTACGGTTGGGCTGGATGTGTGTCGGTGTCAACTTACCCCCAGTGCCCTACTACTATGGCTGTTGCTGCTAGGTACACTCTCAATAGGGTGAGAACCTACTCTCACCTCCTTCATAGTGGGCACACAAAGCAGTTTATAATGCTACCAAAACCTTATTAATGTGTTGGGGAGGTGCAATTAAACCTCCTCTCAATGAACCCCTGGGCAGCAAGCTGCAACCAGACAAATGAGGAGCCAATAACCTTACATCAATTAATCAAACTGTTCCAATTTTTGAAGAGTCCAATTGAGTCCCATAGCATGCTGATGGATGTATCCATTGGTGCAGTGCTGGTGGTCCTGCATTGCAAGATCTCTTCCTTAACCTTGAGATGGTGCTGCTGTATGTGAAAAGTTAGTCCAGAACGTGTCAGGGACCTCCCCCTTTGGGAACGCCCCTGAATGTCATTCCTGAATCCAAAAATACCCCTGAATGTCGAATGTCGAATTCGAATGTAGCAAAAACTAAACGAAAATGTTGTTAATTTTGCTTGTCATGCACAAGTGTATTGTAAAGTAACTGGCTGACTTATCCTGCCAGTCCTGCCACTGTTCTCGCGAGGTTGATGTCATCAGTGTCCTTGGTCAGGAGAATAGCTGGAGGCACGCCCATGGTATGGTTTACCCCGCATAGATATATAAAATCCCTTCCTGGGGTTGTTCTGTTTCTGCATTACTTATTCTGCTTCCTGGTGTGACCGGTTCTGTTACCTGAAAAACTATTCCTTATGCACAACTAAAACAGGATACAATACAGTGACATGGCTGTGCGCCCTTTTATTAACTGTGTACTTCTGGAATGGCTGTTGCTTTGTGAAAATAGTCCCCCCCCATAAAAACTATGAACATTGATACTACCATTTTTGCATCTTTGACACCGGTATAAAATATCCCATGTGTCTTTTAAGAATATTACAGGCAGTTAATGGCAGACTCAGGCCTTAATGAATTAGAGCACTGCTAAATGTCTGTTCTCACAAGAGCAATAACAGCTACCAGGTTGGAATTACTACCAATACACACAGCTTCACTCATATCAATAGCAAGGAGAGTGTATTTATCTTTTATGAAGATGAATAATAAAGTTTTAGCCACAGTCTTGCTTGTACAGTTAACATTATGCAGAATACTGGGGCATATCTACCATAAACACATAGTGAACAAAAATGTAAAAGGCATGGATGGAGAAATAGTTAGGCATGCATTGTCTACCCAAATCTCTCAAAGAGCACAGCTATATACAGTATTTGTAGTGGCCCAAATATAGGTTTGCCCATATTCCTTTAGGATTAAAGACAGGCATGGACAGCTGTTTTCTTAGTGTATTGTGCTTGTGCTGAATATGTTGTTTTGCAGTGGCTGGATAAAAAAAAAATCTCCTTATGTTTTCTAATAAATGATTTGCTCCCACAACCATGAACTAATGCAGTGCAGATGGTACTTAAATATTCTCTAGGGAACTATGTAGCAGATTGCAGTATGTTCTTTAATGTTAACCCATTCTGTTATAAAATAATGCAATCTAACTGCAATATTTACTTAATTTCAGAGTCTAAATTAGACAAGTCGTAAAAGTGTGTTTCTACTCAGCGTTAAGAACTTCTGAGTAATAAGAAAGCTGGCAGAAATCCCAAAGTTATCAAAATGGGAGAATTAAAAAACTCACCAAACTGCTATTCTAAATGTCAGCAATTAAAATTAATTAAAAGTCATTAGCTAACACTCTGTTCGTTTCTCCTTATTGATGTTTTATAATTCTCACAGTGTAGTTTTAGTCATGATTGCAGAGTACATCTTATTTTTCCTTTACAGTACATTTGTTTTATATTTATATATTTAACCCAT
The DNA here is from genome assembly GCA_023333645.1 of Sceloporus occidentalis. Classification (NCBI taxonomy): domain Eukaryota; kingdom Metazoa; phylum Chordata; class Lepidosauria; order Squamata; family Phrynosomatidae; genus Sceloporus; species Sceloporus occidentalis. The sequence goes on from JALMGF010000044.1 coordinate 7,368,140, forward strand.
AGGGTACAGAGGAATACAATATTTTTTTCAGAGGCAACGCTAGACAACAAAATACAAACAAGAAAAATAAAATTTTAATACAGAAAACATTAATTTAAGAAATTATTCTGTAAATATTGCACAGAGAGCAAGAAAGGTGGCACAAATGCAAAACTTAAACTCAACATCAATATCCAATATCAACGCTGGCTAGTGATATAATGCCATAACATTCAACATCAAGAATCTGTGCATGCAAATCTATATTATCCCACTATCAATTGTTTGGCTGTCTATGCTTAAAGGGGAACTTCCATGTAAAAAATATTTTTCAATGTGAGCATAATATACAGTGGAGGTTTGCACATAAATTTTATTGTTGTCAGCCATGTTATATTTTTTATATATTCTATTTACACGGATCTGATTCTTTCATTAGTCTGAATGTCTGGCTGGGCATTTTTTCATCACAAATGGTATGATAAGGAGCCAGGGTGTATACTAGATTTGGCTAATTTAATCTAGTAGATTATAATAGATTATATTATGCAAACACTAGAAATATTAAAAAAAGATATGGCGCTAGTACTAAAAAAATGGTGAGAGATCCCCTTTAAGTTTAAATTATCCATTTTTTATTTGCCTTTGACTTGATCAATATTTCTATTTTTAAAAGCTTATTTTGCATAGACAGTGCTAGTATAATAGAATATATAATTGTATAGTACAATTTGCTACTTATTTTATATATATATATATCTGTATAGTCAGGGCCAAGCCAAGGGTCACTGACGCCTGGGTGCAATAATTGTTTTTGTCGCCCCAGGTTGATGTGGCTATACAGATAGCTCTTAACACCTCTACCTACACCCATTTTCATGGCAGTGCCATCTATTAGCGCCAAACAGCTCACCAGTGTCATATTTTTCCCCAACCACTCAAGAGGTTGTGTACTCTAGAGGTTGTGTACTATATGATCGGCAGGTGTTATAGTATATCCCTCATCAGCATACAGTTAGCCAGATATATATGATATAGTGCAGAATACAGTAGGCATAAGCACATAGTAAGCCTTACATGTTATACAACATAAATCTCATTACTATATGTTGAGCCAGATGCTGATGGTTGTGCTGCATAACTCCCATCAATATATACTGAGCCTTTCGGTGGTACAGTATAACTATTATCATATAGTGATCCAGACAGGACAACAGGGGTACAGGACAACTTTTATCAGTATACAGTGATCCAGACCCAGACAGTGGTTCAGCATGACAACATTTTTGGTTTTACCAGGTTCTTTTTGGTTTTTTTTATTCGGAACAACAATCTGGCGGTATTACCAAAAGGGGGATGTCCCTGACACTTTCTAGACTCTCCTTGCATTATAGAATTTTAAAAGAATGCCCCCCCCAGAGTAAAGATGGTCAAAGAGGTGCAGCAGCAGTACTAGAGCACTGGGCTTAGGCAGGCAGACACTGACACATCATAGGTACATGCAGCCCCATGGAGCAGGGCTGGATTTCCCCAATGTTATAGAAGCTGTTTTAAAAAAGGTTCCCCCAGAGTAAGGACGGTCAAAGACATGGCCGGCCCAAGACTTAATGCCGGCCATGTCTTTGAACCGATGCCGGGGGGGGGGGCGGCATTTTAAACTTCGCCGACGCCATTATCTACCCTCCCCCCTTTGTACTTACCTTTAAGCAGTCCAGTGGCGAGTCTCCTTGCTCTGCCACGGTGCCGGCTTGCAATGCTGAGCGCCGGAAATTGACATCACTTCCGGCGCTCAGCATTACAAGCCGGCACCGAGACCGAGCTAGAGGGCTCGCAGAGGAGAGAGAGGGGCACCGAGCGGGTAAGCGAAAACCACTCGGCGCCCCTCTCTCTCCTAAGCTTAAAAAAAAAACAACGCCCCACCACTTGGCTCCATTGTAGGGCCGGCCCTGGTCAAAGAGGTGCAGCAGCAGTAGTAGAGCACTGGGCCTAGGCAGGCAGATAATAGGCACATACAGCCCCGTGGAGCACAACTGAATTTCCGTAATATTATATTTTATAATACCTGGTTTTGTCACCGATATTTATCAATGTAGAATAATAGATAATATGATATAAAGATAATAAAAATTTACTTGTCCACAAATTAGAGGTTTGGCTGGTAGCATAAATGGGCAACTGCCTTAATTAACGCCACTCAGTGGACAGAGGAAAATGTCTGTTGCAGTCCCTGTAATACACTACAGTAGTCACTGCAGCTTCTCCAATCCACCCCACAACAGTATATTTTCTGCACTTAAATAAACTATTAACTTGCAGAATTGTATATGAGTAATAAGCATCAATCTCAGCCTCTACTAATGTGTCACTGTCTCACACTCCAACTCTTATTAGTCTCTTATTGGCCTCAGTACATTTTTACAGCTAATGATTGTCCCTTCCCCTTATAAATGCTGATTGGCCAGAGAGAAAAAAGTAAGGAAAAACTCCAATGAATGGCTACTTCTACCTACCAGTTATTGATATGTACCCCCGATACACAGTCCCTCCCTCTTTACCTTATCAAGGAGCACCAAAGCGGCTTGTAATGGCACCAAAATCATGGGCATAGGAACCAGGGGGGACAGATCCCCCCCAGTAAATCATGTGGAAGGACCGATAATGAAGAAATACCCCCCCAGGGCCGTAGGAATCCCCCCAATCGAAACGCTGTACTGCACCCAGGCGGAAGAGAGAGAGGGGTGCCGAGCAGTCGCTCATGAAAGAGTTTTCGGCAACCACTGTGCGCCCCTCTGTCTCCTATGCTCCCTGTCACCACTCACCTCAGCGCTGCCCTGACTGCAGTAGTGGGAGCGCGAGGCCTCTGTCCTGGTGCTGGCTGTTCATGCTGAGCACCGGAATATGAAGTCATATGCCGGCGCTCAGCAGTGAAGCAACATGCACCGCGGCAGAGCAGCGAAACATAGGCCTCGCGCTCCCACCTCAGGACTTCAGCATGGTAAGTGAACTACAAAGGGGGGGGGGGTAGATAGTGAGAAGGGGTAGATAGTGAGAAGGGGGGAGAGGGGGTAGATAGATGGGGTAGATAGTGAGAAGGAGGTATAGAAAGTAAGAAAGGGGGAAGTAAAAATATTGAAATAAAGAGTGAGAATTATAGAGAAAATATTAAATAAATGTGGATGAATTGTGTAAATGAGTAAGACAATAAAAGATTTAATGTGTGGATGAATTTTGTGAATGAGTGAGAGAATGAATTAATGTGTGGATGAATTTTGTGAATGAGTGAGAGAATGAATTAATGTGTGGATGAATTGTGTGAATGAGTGAGAGTATGAATTAATGTGTTGATGCATTGCTTGGATGATTTGTGAGAATGCATTAATGGATATGTGTATTATGGATGTGATTTAGGGAAAGGCAAAGATGGTTCAAGCAGGGTGTTTGAGCCTTGGGGACCAAGATGGCATAGACAGCGTGTTTATGGGACAAAGATGGCAGAGGGCGGGCTGTTTGGTGGCAAAGATGGCTCATGCTGGGCTGTTTAGGGATAATGTTGGCTCACGCTGGGCTCTTTGGGGACAAAGTTGGCTCACTCTGGACTGTAGGGAATGTGGACACCAGGGCTGGCTTTGGGGTGTGCAACCTGTGATTTATGCCTGTAATTTAGGGTTTTATCTATACCTATTTAATGCTGAGTTTTTATGTGAATTCCAGTTGATTTATTCCGGCAAAGCTGGGTTTATGTGTTATTCTGTTGATCTGTATCTGCGATGCTATGTTTCCATACATTATTTATGTATACCTGCAAATATAGGTTTTTTATGTTTTATTCAGTTGATCTATACATGCAAGTGTTTTTTCATGTGTTGTTTATTTGATCTATACCTGAAATACAGGGAGTACGTAAAAGAGAGGTATGGTTTAGTGAATGAGGGGACAAAGGGGCTGTGGGGATGATTGCAGGGGGGAGAGGACCTCTCAATATCACAGTCAGGGTCAGAACGATGGAAGACTGCACCGATTCTCACAGTTTTCCCCTAATCTGCAATCAGTGTGGCAAATATTTTTTTTGGTGTGGAAGTGGAAGGAGTGATTGCATGCTAGAAAGCGTGGAGCAGGACCCAAGAAAATGCTTGCCAAGGGTTCAATTTTTCAATATTTAAAAAAATGTTTTTGTTACAAAGATTAGCTGTTTTTTTCCTATAATAATGTATTCAACATACATTATTTTACCAGTGTTTCAAGTTATATACCGTATTTGCTCGATTATAAGACGACCCTGATTATAAGACGACCCCCCAAAATCTGAATATTAACTTAGGAAAAAAGAAAAAGCCTGAATATAAGACGACCCTAAAGGAAAAAAGTTTTACCAGTAAATGTTAATTCATGTAAACTATTTTTTTTAATAAAAGCTATGATTGAGAAAAATATTTTTTTTGTTTTTATTTCTTGTATTTTCCAGCCTGTCCCCCAGTTACGCACATCTGCCCCCAGGCTTGCCACACCAATATGGCACTGTGGCCCATGATATGCCTTTTAACCCTCTATATGCCACTGTGCCCCATGGTATGCCTTTTGACCCCCTATATGCCACTCTGCCTCCAGAAATGCCTTATACCCCTATATCCCATTCTGGCATTTAGGGGGTTAAAATGCATATTATGGGGCAGAGTGGCATATAGGGAGGTATAAGGCATTTCAGGAGGCAGAGTGGCATTAAGGGAGTTAAAAGGCATTGTATAGAGCACTCTGCCTCCAGAAATGCCTTATACCCCTATATGCCACTCTGGCATTTAGGGGGTTAAAAGGCATATTATGGGGCAGAGTGGCATATAGGGAGGTATAAGGCATTTCAGGAGGCAGAGTGCTCTATTAAATGCCCCCTTAACGCCACTCCAGAAATGCCCTATGCCCCCATTTAACTAACACACACACACACACTCTCTCCCCCCCCCTCCCCTCCCCTCTCCTCTCTCCTCTCTCCCCTCTCTCCCCTCTCAGCCCTCTCTTACCGGTGCTTCCAGCCGGGGCAGCGGGTTGACGTCGCCTTCTGCTGCAGCCGGAAGGAGGTGGAGTTGGCAGCGGGGGTTTGTATGCGTCCGTCGCGTATACTTTCCCCGGCTGTCAGAGATCAGAGATCTCTGACAGTCGGGGAAGGTCTACGCGACGGACGCAGACAACCCCCGCTGCTAGCCACACCTCCTTCCGGCTGCAGCGGACGTTGTCTACGCGGATCGCGTAGACGTCAACCCGCTGCCCCGGCAATACAGCAGGAAGCACCGGTAAGTGTGTATGATGGGGGGGGGGGTGAGACAGGACGATCCAGGTCCCCTGCAGCGGTGCGGGGGATCTGGATCTTAGTCTCCTAATCAGACTCTATTTGAGGTCTGATTAGAAGACGACCCCGATTAGAAGACGAGGGGTATTTTTCAGAGCATTTGCTCTGAAAAAAACCTCGTCTTATAATCGAGCAAATACGGTATTATTGTACGTGTTTGCAACAAAAGAGGTGGGGATAAAGTGGGGTAGGGGACAGTAAGGAAAGAGGTACCTGATAGGGTGAAAAAATGGGGAATCTGATGGGGGAAAATGCTATTCCCCCAGATTTTTAGGGGTTCCTACGCCCATGAACAAAATAGCTTGTAATGGCAGCTACATGTGGCAAGTCCACAACAAATTTTCAGCACTTTTAGTTTTCGTTAGTTTCGTTAGCGATCACCCTCCTTTTCGTTGATTCACAAGTCTAGTAAGTATATCTGATGTGACTTTACTAAACATTGGAAAGGAAAGATTACATATTTTTTTTTTATTGCCAGCTCCTTTAAACCTGTAATAAAAACACCTATGCCATTCTTTTAACAACTATTCCGATGACCAAGGAAATTAACAAGTAAAGGAGTCATATTAAGCACTGATTAATTACTACTATTTTGTAAGCACTTCACAAAGGTGCAGAGTCAACAGATCAATTTCTCCATTGCAGTCAGGATAAATTGGATTTGCATAATTGCATGTGCTAAACAAAGTGTTATTTAACAGCGAGTCACTCTGGAATATATTCTGCTTTAGAGAGCCTACAAATTCATCCAGATAATAATGGATTATTGTACCAAAGGCGATAAAATTAAAATTCTTATTCAAGTATAAACATGACATTATGACACAAAGTGATCAAATGTTACCGGTGGCAATTTATTACAGAGAAGGAATAGTTGCCAACTAAATCTTAGTATCCTTGCATTTTTAAAATTATTTTTTGTTCACTACTGTGTACAAATATAAATGCCCACAACAAGAAGACAATCCATTTAAGTAGTTAATCAAATTCATATATAATATAGAAATATTAAGTTAAATGACAGACCTCATAAAGTTGCACATACAATCATACGTGTGTGCGCAAATAACAGCTCTTCAGCCCATTTAGTCTACTTTTTTGCTGCTGTAAAGTCAGAAACCTTATCAAGTCCTTTGTCTTGGCTTATGATCAGGATATCCTTAGGCCTATGGTATGTATGCTTGAACACATAGTAGAAAGATAAACACTGAGAAAGACATACAGTAGGTATACAGAGATGGATGAACTTGGGAAGCAGTGCAGCATGAGGTTACTTTTTGGTAAGGCAGACAATTGTGGGATTTTCCTCCTGAACCTGCTGAATTACGAAAGTACTCAGGTTTCCCCTATACCTATGCACATACATGAGGATAGAATAGAAAAAAAAGATGTTTTTTTTTCTGACTTTGCTCCAGCTCACGCTCAGCTATAAACAGATATTGCTACAAAAATTATTCTTGTCTATTCTGTCTGTAGTACTAGCAGAAGTGGAAGTGAACATGAAGATGTTATACAGAGTAGGGACCCGAGCATTTTTTTCTTATGCAGGGGCAGCTGAATAAGGTAGTCATGGTGCATTACACCCCTGCATGTCACTATATATTATCACATTCCTCGCTCATACACTCTAAGACTATATACAAATACACATTGAGTCTAACATCATACCCTAACACACATTCTAACACCATACACTGACACTCAAACAATGCACACTAACACACACACTCTATCACCCCTCAAAAAACACACACTTAAAAACTGTACGCTGACACACACTGTCTAACACTGTACACTGACACCCGCCACACAAATTATAGTACTGAACACTAGACTTGTACAAATGGGCAAAAAAATTATTCTTTTTTGGGTCTGTTTTTGGCTCACTAGTTTTCGGACAACAAATTATGTTTTCAGCTCATTCGGTTTGGGAGAAAATCAAAGTGCATTTATAATTCGGGAGCGAAATGTGTTGCCTGGTGCCCACATTCACATGTACAGGCTTTGTCATTAAGGGGGTTAAATAAGCTTGTCTCCTTTAGTTTGTATCCCTTTAACCTTTAAAATGTTTCTATTGCCCTCGACCAAGCTTGTCCCTGCCTCCTGATTCTGCCTCTTGTATTATTTTAGTTGCCCTGGTTCTTGCTTCTAGTCCTCACATCATATTCCTTGCACTCATACACTCATAGCCACAGACACATACAGTATATACAAGCACATTCACGCTTGCCCTTACACATACTTGCTCTAACATACAAACATTTTCAAAACACACTCTCTCTCGCTCGCTCGCTCTCTCTCTCTCTCTCCTTTCTCATAATTTCTCCACTTTCTCATTATCTTTCCATTGTCATTATCTTTCTTCTTTCTCTTTATCTCTCCTCCACTTTCTCTCCTTACTTCTCTTTGTTTCTCATTATCTCTTTCTTCTTATGTCCCTATTTCTACCCATTTCTTTGCTTTCTTCCTATCACCTCCACCCATCTCTTACCTTTCACCCATGGTAGATGTGTGAGGTCTGTTCATACAAATCTGTTCCACTGCTCCCTTGAGGTGCAAGTGGCTTCAGCGCTTCCTTAATCACCAGTACACAGTGCAAGGGTGTGAACAGACCCCACATTCCCTTCATTTTGAACCGGTTAGATCTCCCAACTGGGCCCTGCTCCTCGAGAGCTGTACCCGCGTTTAAGGTGATGATTTTCTTATTTTATCCTGTATTAATTTGTATTTAATTATTTGTTTTAAGAGCCTAGAATCAAATAAGCAGGAGACATACTTAAAACAAAGGGAGCCTGAAAAATAATGTAGAAATGAAAACCAACATTCATTTTGCCCCTTAACCTCGAAAATTATATGGATGTCATTGTTAGCCTTAGAGATAGATGTTTAGATAGCTTAATTGTATTTCCGTTCCCACAGGCTGAAGGAAGAGGGTGGTTTGAGGAAGCCCACGGGCAAAATGCGTATCGGCGGATTCACAGAGACACTTAAATAGAGTATATTTTATGATGATGTAATTTATGTAATAAAGTATTTATTCTAGATTTTTATATTATATTTATATACATATACTCCATACACTCTGCTGGATCCACTCTGCTGTTCAACACCTTAAAGGGGGAGTACTGCCCTAAGTCAGTACAGTGTTCTTTATCCCTGGAGCCAGGTTACAGGCTCTAGGCAAGGTGAGACATTAACCATAGCCACCTTTTTCTGTTCCATTTTGGATGTGTTGCAAAACTGCTCTATGTGATTTTATCCATTTGTAGATATCTCCATTCAAATACAATTGGGTGTGTGGTCCCTAATCAAACCAGGCGTTGATGATTTGAGTCAGTCTTTGTCTGACTCATCAGAATGTGAGTTTTTTATAAATTTTTTTAAGAAAATTCGCCTTATTTTATCATACAGAGTGCACTATTATTTTTTTTCCTTGTCATTTTTTATGTAATTTATTCTACATAACCCATTGTGGTGAGGGTGAGTTACGTTTATATTTACTTCTGTCGCTCCGCTCACTGTTGGTGGGTTGCACCACCAATACCTGTCTTTTATAAAAAAAGATATGTGTGTGTGGAGCAAAAAAAGGACTTCTTGAGTAGGGTAACAATGCTGTGCCCCTCCGTGTGCCCCCCAAATTGAAACGCCGTCTTTTTTTTTTTTTTTTTTTAGCCGATGTGAGGAAGCGCTGATTAACACGGAGGGGAGAGAGGGGTAATAGGTTTTCAGCAACCATTCGGCATCCCTCACTCTCCTCTGCGAGGCCTCTGTCTTCAATGTCTTGGTCGCGGTGCCGGCATTTCATACTGAGCGCCGGAATATGACGTCAAATACCACTCAGCAGTGAAGCAGCATGCACTGCGAAACAGCAGCGGGACAGAGGCCTTGCGCTCCCACCGCAGGACTTCTACAAGGTAAGTGATCTACAAATGGGGGGAGGGTAGATAGTGAGAAGGGAGGAGAGGGTAGATAGTGAGATGGAGGGAGAGGCGAGAATAAATGATAAATGAAAGTGTGAATTAGTGAAAGTGAGTGACTGTAAAAGTGTTTGTGTGTAACATAGATGTATACCGTATTTGATACCTGATTATAAGACGACCCCCCAAAATCTGAATATTAATTTAGGAAAAAAAGAAAAAGCCTGAATATAAGACGACCCTATAGGAAAAAAGTTTTACCAGTAAATGTTAATTCATGTAAACTATGTGAACAATTGTTTGTTAATAAAAGCTATGATTGAGAAAAATATTTTGTTTTTATTTCCTTTTTTTACAATCTGCCCCCCCAGTTATGCACATCTGCCCCCAGGCTTGCCACTCTGCCCCACAAATGCCTTATACCCCATATATGCCACTGTGCCCCATGATATGCCTTTTAACCTTCTAAATGTCACTGTGTCCCATGATACGCCTTTTAACCCTCTATATACCACTGTGCCCCATGATATGCCTTTTGACCCCATATGTGCCACTCTGCCTCCAGAATTGCCTTATACCCCTATATGCCACTCTGGCATTTAGGGGGTTAAAAGGTATATTATGGGGCACAGTGGCATATAGGGAGGTATAAGGCATTTCAGGAGGCAGAGTGGCATTAAGGGCGTTAAAAGGCATTTCACAGAGCACTCTGCCTCCAGAAATGCCTTATGCCCCCCATTTAACACTCCCTCCCCCTCCCTCCTCCAAACTTACCGGTGCATCTGAGTCCCCGGTGCTTAGTCTGGGCAGCGTGTAGAGCTCTACCCGATTCGCGTAGAGCGGAAGTTGTCTGCGTGAATCGGGTAGAGCTCTACATGCTGCCCGGACAGTAAAATATCTTAATTTAAATTTCGATACCATGAAGAAAGTTAGACAATGAAGAAATAAATAAAATAATTATCATTCAAAATTCAGCTTATTGGCAGATTCTTCTTGACTATGTCAGTTTGCTGTTTTTTTAAGTTTATAGTGATTTGAAACTATACCCATTAAAAGTTATTAAAACTGTAGCTATATCAGTTATTCTATTTTCAGTTTGACATTTAGAAATCAGTCCTCCAAATTACTTAAAAGACAAACACAACAAAATAAAAAATTCAATATTATGCATGCAAGCAGATTATTTGTGCATATTTTATTAAATTTATTGAGAAATACATTCTTCAAGAAAAAAAAAAAATTCCTAGTTGCTAAGTTTTTATTGTCAGACTTCCAAAATCATACTATATTTCATTTGAATTTAAGTTATTCTGTGAGTAAGCAGATTCCTAAGTGTGCTTTCTATAACTAAGTCTATCATATGTTGCACATTACAGTCTATTACTAAAAAAAATCATATAATATTATGCCGCACAACCTGTGCTCAATGGATAAGTAAGGAAGTAACATCAAGTTCCACTTACTTCCTACCCACTTCTGACCCCTTAGCATGGCCACTTTCATCTCCATAGAACTGTCGAAGCTAATTCAAAACTTATCACTAATTATAGCAACCCATAGTTTTTATTAAAATGAAACAATTTTAGTGTTTGATTGACTAATCTTGTTTTTTTCTTTATCTGATTAGACAGGGTGTCTCCTGTCATGGGGCACCATCAAAACACTCAAGTCCAGTAGTCAGCAAGGTGTCTGTAGATGGACACTGGTGTTTGCCACTAACATTTTGATGTCCACACATTGTCAGTTCTCTTTAGAGGTGGACTGGCCTGACTGCTGCTGGGGGATCAGGGCCAGTTGAGGAGATCAGGGATCACCCTCTAACCAGTCCAAAATGAAGGAAGCACAAAGAGGTCCATTTTGCATGGACTCAGTATATTTAAATCCATTTAAATAGTTGTGGGCATTGTTTAGTTAATAGAAAAAAAAATGCCCTACCTAATACCTCTCCATCTACCGCTACAGAAGACAGGCTGTATACTACATTTCTTGCACATGCTCAGTAGCACTCCTATTTTAGTCAATGGCAGTTGAGTGCTCATAGAAATCAATGGCAGTAGCCAATCACATGTGTGCTGTCTGAACTCTGATGTTAAGCGACCAAGAGTGCTACTGAGCATGTACAAGAAGTTCACATAGTAATGCAAGAGAGGTCTCATTTTCTAATTCTGATAACTAAACAAAGCACGCCCCAAATTCACATGCAGTAAAATACAGTTTTGGGGACTAGACAATTGTTGTTTTTTTTTGTAAATATAATTTTTATTAGTTTTCAAGGAACAACAGAAGGACAGGGAAAAAGGGAGAGGGCAAAAAGGGAAATAGGGAGGAGGAATACAGGTGGAAAGGACGGACGGGAGGAGGGCACAAGGAGATAAAACTGGGCACAAATACCCGACGCAGCGGGCAAAGGCAATACAGAATCAAATGTAACACCGGCATCTGGACAGCCATGTAGACACATGGGCCCTTACAGAGTGGGAATAACAATCAGTCCTATCTGACATGAGCAAACAAGAAACGCCGGCAAAGGCAGCACAGAATCAAAGGTAACACTGGCATCTGGGCAGCCATGTAGACACAGCGGTCCGTACAGAATGAGAATAACAAGCAGGCTTATCAGAGCATGAGCAAACAAGAAACGGCGGCGTCCAAGGAAATAAAGGCGGCGTGATAAGGCATAATACATAGGACAAGTAGACCTCCCCACCACCCACCCGGGAGGCATCAAGGCAAGGAACCAGAGGGAACAGCATGAGGGAAAAGAAGGAGACAAACACACAGACGAGACACCAGGGAGAGAGGGAGAGAGAGAGAGAGAGAGAGAGAGAGGGAGAAGAAAAGAAAAAAACAACAAAAAAAAACACAGGGAAGGAGGTCCCACCCGGCACCCAGCAGCTCACAACACAAAGTTGCGGTATCACTGCAGCAGGAGAGATTTAGTAAGAGGGTCCGCCAAGAACGAGAGCCAGTGAAACCACGTCCGGAGATATTGCGCATGGCGGTCCTCGGATTGCAGCACCAGCTCCTAACACCCTGATTGACTCGACCCGTTCGATCCATTCGATAAAGGAGGGCGGAGAAGCAACCTTCCAGTGGAGCGGTATAAGCGACCGTGCAGCAGATAGTAAATGACGGGTCACCGACTTTTTGAAGCCAGCAATGGACTGAGAGGTATGACTGAGCAAGTAAAAACTAGGCAGGAACGGTGGAGGGTCATCCGAAAGGCGCTGAACCGTCTCATGGACACTCGACCAGAACGGAGCAATCTTAGTACAGTCCCACCAGATATGGAGTAGAGTACCAGGAGCAACACCACAGCGCCAGCACTTGTCAGAGGAGTCGGGAAAAGCTCTATGGAGCGCCACAGGCGTCATGTACCAGTGGGTAAGGAGTTTGTAGGAAGTCTCCTGCGCCTTCGTTTGTCTGGAGCACTTGTGGATCAGAAGAAAGATCTTGTCCCAATCAGACTGGTCCAGCGTAATGTGCAACATCTGTTCCCATAGACTTTGAAAACGTAATGGCTCGGCTCTCGGGTGCTGAAGTATGAGTTGGTAAAGTAGGGAAACACCATGCGCCGGGAGTTCAGATCTGGCGCACAGTGATTCAAAACGAGTAGGAGCCCTAGCGGGCGTGCCGGACCCCAGGAGGGACCAGAAATAACTGGAGAGCTGACAGTACTGAAAGCGTTCCAGAAAGGGAAGGCCCCGAGTCGCTGCATATGTCGGTCAGGGACAGCAAGAAACTTAGAGAGCGGGACGTAATCCGACAAGGCCGTCCGCAAGTAAGGGCCCGGGGCCTGTCCCGGGGGAAAATCAGGGTTGTTCCGCAGTGGCAGCAGTGGTGATGGGTAGGACGTCAGACTCAAGTTAACATGGAGAGAATGCAGGACTCGTAACGACGCGGATATCAAGGGGTGAGTCCGAGCAAGGTCCTGGGAGTGATGCCGCTGCAGCCACGGGAGGTGACCAACAGGGATGCCCAGGAGCGACGACTCCATAGCTATCCACAATTTGTGCAAGGGACCATGCGCCCACTCCAGGACCCTCAAAAGATGGCAGGCGTGATAGTAAGTATGAGGACACGGCAGGCCCATCCCCCCACAGGATTTGGGGAGGACTAACATAGAGAATCTATTCCTGGGCCTCCTGTTAGCCCACACAAAGCGAAGGAACATGGTCTTGAGAGAAGCAAAAAAGGACGGGGGTAGCTGAATGGGAATCGTCTGAAGCAGGTAAAGAATCCTAGGCATCACATTCATCTTCAGGGCACCAAAGACAATTGTTTTTAAGTAATCTCTTTATGCAAATCATAGCCCATTAATAGCCCATTCAATATATGTCTTAAATAATATTCTGCCAAATTATAACATTCTAATACATTGAATCCTAAAAAAGAAGTATTGTGAGGAGAAGTTATACCCAACTGGGTTCTCTATGTCATTAAAAAATAAGTATACAACATTGCAGGCAAATATGTTTACCTATTTGTTGAGAATACGAGAGTATACAGCATTTATGGAAAATATGGACCACAATTAAAATTAAAATCTATGAATAACATATTTAAAGCCAAATTATAAAACAGTACCTTAGATTCTTGTTAAATGTATTATTTATTGGCACTGTCTGCACTTAAATTTATACTTGTCAGTAACAGCTGCTATATATTAAAGTAATTATTTTAGAATAGGTATCATGTATTTTTGTTAATTGGTGTTCCAAGAAGTATTTGTAGTCCAATTACTGAGTAATCATACTAACATTAAGATTTAGCGTAAATGTGTAAGACAGAAGAGAACACATAATTATTGTAGGCTATGATTACCTCCTTGAAAACATTTTTTTTTTATTTAAGATGCTTTAAAAGTGTTTTATTGTTAGAAATATTTCATTTTTTTCTGACATTTTCTGAGCAGATCTTGGGAAATTTACAGACTGTGAAAAACAAATTGTAAAATATATTTGGGGCAGATGCATTAGAAAAGACAAGAACTGAGCAATCATGGCAATTTATCAAGGAATTACAATGTGTTCTCTGCGGGTCAACTGTGCAGAAACATTCCCATGCTAAGTTTATGTTCCAGAAAGAGAGAGCTCAGCCATGTCAGGACTCTGTCAAATTAGCCTGCCAGGATTTTATCTTTCAGTGATAGGCCCATGTATTTCTCTTACTAGGTCAACCACACAATAAGGAAAGCATTATGACATGTGATATATATTTCTTCCCTTTTCTCTAGTCTGATAATAAAACATTGACAGTCTTCTTTGATATATTTTTTAAGTAGATAACTTGCGAAGCATTCAGTTTTACAGTGAAGTTTATTCACATAAAGGTCCAGTTGTCAGCCCCAGGACCCATCTAATCATTGAGTTCGGCAAGGAGTTTGCCTCCTCTTCCCCTGTCCTGTGTGGGGGCATGAGTAGGCTCCCTAACTCCAAATCCCAAACTCAATAAGATAGGATGTACAAATAAGCAGTCACCCAAAAAAGTTAGGTGCCAGCTTTTTTTTTTTCACTTCCACCATGTACAATTTTTGCATTTCATATAAAGAGTCTTAGAAAGAATTATTAGAATAATGGATGGGGGACTTATTTGTCACATTTAAAGGTGTTTTTAACTGGTTAGATTTGTAGAAGGAACAGCTCAATGTATTTCAGACACTTAATTGTATCACTTGAGTATCAATTGAGTACTTTCAAATTATATTTAACATGGATCTCCTTTATTAAAAGCCATCTGGTAAGGACCCATTACATTATTATAAACACAATAATGAAGACCACAACTGGTACTTGCTTATAATTAAGAAGTGGGACCGATAATTAGATATATTATGAGTATGTTCTGTTACCAGACTGCATGTGCCTGAGAACTAAGAACCAATGGTTAAATGGTTAACTATTTTCAAAAAACTCTTTAGTTTAGTTGAATTAGCAATATAACTAACTGTCTTGCTTAATTGGAATAGCACCTGTGCCTACCCTTCTGGACCATACTAGTTTGGTGTGTTTCTCTTATACTTGTGAATTAGTATACATAATGTATGTTTAGTAGACATGCTAACATTTGTTTGTTGTCTGAAAATGAATGTGCCAAAAATGACTTTATTGGTCACTGGCAAGGCCTCCTCTGGCATCAACCAATGAACAAAAACAGCCGTGTGTATCAATCTTCAGAAAATTCTGTGACATTTTTTTTTACTGTTAAAACAATACAATAGACAATACAGTGTAATACAGTACACTGTAAATATATATATATGTATATAAGCATGGGTGTGTACTTGTGTGTGTGTGTGTTTGAGCATGGCTATGTACTTGTATATATGTGTGTTAGCATGGATGTGTACCTATCTGTGTGTATAAGCATGGATGTGTACTTGTGTGTGTGAGAGCATGGATGTGTACTTTTGTGTGTGTGAGAGCATAGATGTGTACTTGTGTGTGAGCATGGATATATAATTGTGTGTGTGTGCGAGCATAGATATATAATTGTGTGTGAGGATGGGTGCAAAATTGTGTATGTGTGTGAGCATGGATGTTTAAGTGAGGTGAGATGGCTTACCTGTTCTGCCTGCCTTGTCCTCTAGTTTGCCTGGCTA
The DNA here is from genome assembly GCA_023333645.1 of Sceloporus occidentalis. Taxonomy (NCBI): domain Eukaryota; kingdom Metazoa; phylum Chordata; class Lepidosauria; order Squamata; family Phrynosomatidae; genus Sceloporus; species Sceloporus occidentalis. Next base: position 7,383,975 of record JALMGF010000044.1, read on the forward strand.
AGCCCACTCGACACGCTTGCGCAAGGTCCCAGTGCCTTACATTCCTGCCTACCACTCCCACATGTGACCTGATAGATCTCTGCAAATGCAAAGCAGGCCATGAGGAGGCAAGAAAAATGGACACTGCCATAGCATTAGAGGATGCAGGAGTATGTCGCTGGCAATGGAAGAGTATATATGTATCCATCGATCAATCTATCTACATGACAGTCAATGTCAGTTTGTCAATATGTACCTTTGTGTATACATCTATATGCGCATGGTGGTTTTCTGAATGACTTTTTTGAAGTGATGGGCACCTCCGTGTTGAATTGGCAACTACAATAATATGGCATAGAATCAGAGAATATAATGTCACTAACTGACTGCAGCTGGCCCAGCACAGTCTGTTACCTAGAATACAATACAGGAAAGTGGAATACACACATTGCTCAGCTGGGCTTTCCTTAGCTGTTGACTCTCTTCGTGTTTTAGCAGGAATTTTTAATTATCTCAGAGAAAGACTGCTCTTGGGACTAGAATTTGTTGGCAAAATAACATCTGACAACAACAGGCAAACATAGTTTAGTAAGGTATGTGTGAGCATTGTGATGTATCTGTATTTATACCTGGGAACGCTCAAGGTTTGAACCGGAGTCTCCTGGTCTCAAGGTCACACATTCTGGAACTGATTCATTTCTGTTATACAATGCTGTGATCGTGTATAAGACTGATTGGGTTTTTCCAAAAGTATGTTAAGGTTAATATCCCTGCCTGAATGCAAGTGATTCAAATAAGTGTATGTTTAAATACCAATAAGTCAAAGTTTCCTATAAGGATAGGTATTAGGGAACACATTTGGTGAGTCCCTCCATTGAATATTCTTTATGGGCTATTAAAGGGTTTATATTTGAGTCTCAGAGTCAGCTTGTTAGAATGCTCCCAGTTATGTCTGTATTTCATATCTAAATTGTATTCCATATTTAAATACAATATGCAAGGAAGGTACTTTACCTGGAAGGAAGGTATGATTTGTTATATAAAGCCAAACCATTAGTTTTAAAATACACTAATCAGTCATTGAAACAATATCCATATCACCTGACTCAATTATTACTAGAAAATACCTTTCTTTCTATATATTGATAACCAAATGTATGGATGCAAGTCATTATTAATTCCTTATGACTGCTAGAATCTGAATTCATTGGGTAAGGCTAGGTTTCCACTTGGGTTTTTGTCCTGCGTTTTTTTTCTTGATGAAAAACGCCAGGAAAAACGCCAAGAAAACTGCCACTGCATTCTCCCGCATTTTGGCGTTTTTTCTGGCGTTTTAGCCTTTCTGTGGAAATAGCTTTTTTGACCTTAGGCAGTTTGTATGAATGAGTGAGCGTATAAAGGATCGTGTGAATGAAAGAGTGAATGAGTGAGTGATATAAGTGTATAAGTGTTTTTGTGTATCATAGATGTATAAGTGATTTGGGGAAAGAGAAAGATGGCACAAGCAGGGTGCTTGAGCCTTGGAGACCAAGATGGCACAGGCAAGGTGTTTATGGGACAAGGATGGCATAAGGCGGGCTGTTTGGGGGCAAATATGTCTTATGCTGGGCTGTTTGGGGACAAAGATGGCAAATCCTATGTGTGCAATCTGGGTGCTGGTCAGGTTCTAAGTGGGCAATGTGGACACCAGGGCTGGCCTTTTGGTTGTGCTACCTGTGACCTATGCCTGTAATTTAGAGGGTTTTATCCATACCTTTAATACTGAGTTTACATGTAATTTCCAACTAATCTATACCTGCAAAGCTGGGTTTGTGTGTTATTCAGTTGATCTATCTCTGCTATACTATGTTTTTTATACATTATTTATGTATACCTGAAAATACAGGGTTTGTATGTATAATTCAGTTGATCCAGGCCTGCAGTGCTGTGTTCACCTATTTGCATATACAAGTATATAAGAGCTGAGAGTTATGGAAAATGCCTTTTAACTTGTATTATCCGATGAAATAGTGTTATAGTGGACAGAGGGATCATCATCTATGCTTCATAATCATAGATGTTTTTTGTTGAAAACTCATTGAAGCCAATAAGAGAGAGGTTTAAATTTCAGTTGAGTCAGTTATTTTCTACTTTCTTCATATGTCGCTTTACTTTTAGGAATGCTGCTAAAAAGTTTAGTAATGTAAAGATCTTGATCCTCATGTAGAAAAGTTGGCAGACTATGCAAGTACTGTGGTCTGATGAGTCTCGATTTCAGCTGCAATAATCAGATTGTTGGGGAAGGACTGCGTGATGGACGCAGACAACCTCTGCTGCTAACCGCACCTCCTTCCGGCTGCAGCGGGGAGGGGCTAAATATGGGGCATAAGACAGGAGGATCCAGGTCCCCTGCAGCGCTGCGGGGGATCTGGATCTTAGTCTCATAGTCAGACCTATTTGAGGTCTGATTATAAGACGACCCGTCTGATTATAAGACGAGGGGTATGACACTAGCCAGGAAGCGAACTGGCAGAGAAGAGACGCTGGCACCACAACCAGCAGCAGCATTGGGAAAGGCGAATGAGTGGGCAATTGACGACCCGCTCACTTGTTTCACCCCAGGGCAAAGCATGAAAGTCTGTCAGTCCATGGCGTTTGGGAGCGGACTTCCAGAACTCAGACACTAGGCCCTAGCGTAAATTGGCTACACCGGCTGAGGTAGCAGGCGTTGCCACACCGCAAACACGTGCAGCCAGGGGGAGAAACTACCTTGAACATTTTGGACATTTGAGGCATGACACTAGCCAGGAAGCGAACTGGCAGAGAAGAGACGCTGGCACCACAACCAGCAGCAGCAGCATTGGGAAAGGCGAATGAGTGGGCAATTGACGACCCGCTCACCTATTTCACCCCAGGGCAAAGCATGAAAGTCTGTCAGCCCATTGCGTTTGGGAGCGGACTTCCAGAACTCAGACACTAGGCCCTAGCATAAATTGGCTACGCCGGCGGAGGTAGCAGACGTTGCCACACCACAAACACGTGCAACCAGGGGGAGAAACTACCATAAACATTAGAGAAAGAAAATTAACTTTCCAAACTAAGAGCTGGGTAACCCAACTTGGGCAGATTGAATTTAAGAAAGGCAATCTGCTCCATCAGATGAGGTGCCATGCGTGAGCGCTGTGGACTCAGTATGTTTCCAGTCATAGAAAACACGCGCTCACTTTGAACAGTGGTTGGCGGATATGATAGAAGCTGCTGAGCAACCCATGAGAGTGCAGGCCACACACTCTTCTTTTCATCCCAGTAGCTAAGAGGATCAACATTAGGCGCAGAAGGAACTTCACAGAGGTAAAGTTTGACCATTTCAGCAGCACTACTCTCCTTTCTGCTGCTAGCTCTGTCAGATGGTCCAACTATACTCCCAAGTGTCTCTTCCCAAAACGCAGCTGCTCCACTCAGCTGTGTTGTTGTGATGCTTGTGGCACTGCTGCTGATGTTGCTGCTAGGAGTAGCAGACCACATAATCTCTTCCTCCTCCTGCACCTCTCCCTCCTCGGACAGCATTCCCATTTCACGCTGCCAGTCAAGTACCTTGTTGACCAATTGCTCCCGGTAGCTACTGAGAACATTGAATTTCAAAGCTAGCTTTCCCTTAATTATTGGATCGCAAAGGCACGCTAGCATCATTCTGGGACTCTCTTCCATGCGTTTGCGAAGGTGTACTTTTAGCAGATCCTTCAGCTTCCTGACTATGGCTGCTACATCAGGATGTAGAGTGCCACCTTGAACAGCCTCTTGGTTTTCAAGGAACACATCCATCTTGCTGCCTAGATGGGAGAACACTGGGATTACCTGGGCCAGACTGGCAGTGTTTGAGCTTAAATTTTCTGTGGCATCCCTGAATGGTTTAAGGACTGCCACTAGCTGGGCGATCACTGTCCAATCCTCCCTATTCAAGGGAGATGTAATCCCAATATTGTGCTCTGAGGCAAGATTATGGATTGCCCTCTGCTGCTCCAAAATCCTCTCCAGCATGTCTAACGTGGAGTTCCACCGTGTACTGACATCCTGACGTAGGCAGTGTACGGGAAGACCTGACCTCTCTTGCTCTTCCCTCAAAAGTTGGCTAGCCTTAACACTATGGTGAAAGTGCCCAGCGATCTTTCTGCAGTGGGACAGAACTACTGCTGCCACATTAGTTCCTTCTGACATTGCTGCCTTCACTACAAGATGGATGATGTGGGCTGCACAGCGCACACCAACAATATGACCATCTCGCAGCGCTTTCACCATATTGGCACCTCCGTCAGTTACCACAAAACCAACTTCAACATTGGTGCCTGCCTCTGCTCCCACCCAAAGGCTAAACATTTTCATCGCATGCAGAATATTTTGGGAAGTGTGCTTTTCATCCATCACTTCTGCATGGAGAAGGAATGATCGGTACCCTGCTGTAGCAGCTTCCTTGGGCACACCGGGCTGCCACCAGTGTGCTGTCAAAGAAAGAAAGGCATGCTGCCCACTAGGTGCACTCCACAAATCTGTTGTGAAATGAACAGACTGACCAGCAGCTTTGGAAAGCTCCTCTATCACTGCTGCAATACAGGACCGATACAATGAGGGGACAATGTTCCTGCTGAAAGTGGAACGTGACGGAACTGTATATTGTGGAGCCACAGCCGCCATCAATTATTTGAAAGGCTCCCCTTCGATCATAGAGAAGGATGCCCCTCCAACATCAATGAATTGACCAATAAGTCGCGTTACTTTATTGGCCTGCTGTTTGGGCATTGACCTTTTGGATTGGAATGCCACAAATTGTTCCAGGGTGGGCTGGACATGCAGTGCTCCAACCTGCCTTGGTCTCTGGCTGCCAGCACTAGCTGCTGCTGCTGCTATTGGCTCAGAAGCAGCTGTTGGGGTTTTTCCACGGCCACCAGCTATGCTGCCTGCACTAAGTTTTACTTCTGCATCTTTTCCCAATAGCACAGCGTTGTGTTGAGTGCTGAGGTGATGCTACATGCTAGCACTGGTAAAATGGCCAGACACTTTCCCTCTGCTTATTAGCTTCCCACAATGTTTGCACTTTCCATAGCGCCCTTCTTCAACATTTTCAAAGTGCTCCCAAATTGGGGCGCGCATAGCCTTGGAGTGTGCCTTGGGTGCTGCTCCTACTGCTTGGGGTGGATGAACAGAGGCAGAACTAGTGGTGGTGGGACTGGTGGTAACAGTACTGGCCATAGTGGGACTGCTAATTGCTTTAACTTTAGATTTGCTAGGTTTTGCTGCTGCTGGTGGTGGTGATGGTGATGATCGTAGCGGAGAAGGTGGAGGCTCAGGGGAAAATTGTGCACTAGTCATTTGGACACTGCTCCCTGAGGAATCTGATTCCTGACCACTCATCTCCTCTACTTCCTCTGGCTCATAGTCTAGTTCTTCATTAGCCAGATCGAATGGAATTCCTGCTAGGCTGGAGCTAAGACTGATATCGTCGTGAGACTCTTGACTAGTAGTAGTGCGAGCAGTAAGAACAGACTCTGCACTTGGCCTCTCAGTCTCAGGCTCCTCTGCTACCTCGCTAGGTGGAGTTCCACTATGTGTAGCCCTCTCTCTAACTGTCTTTACAAAAATATTGTAAGGACTTGGTGGCTTGCTAGAGGTACTAGGAGGACATGGCATGGCGGGTACCGGTGGGAACAGTAGGCGCAGCACTAGTGGTGGTAGAGGCGGTAGAGGTGGGGGTGGTGGTGGTGGTAGTAGTTTTCCCTACGAAGGAATGAGATCGCCTTGGTTTGGGACCCCTCTGAGTCTTGCTGCTAATTTGGCTCTGCTTGGTACCTTGCATGCTGCTTGTGGATGGGGAAGATGCTGCTTGGGGCAAAAGGCACTTCTTTTTACTCCCTGGGCTAGTAGGAGTACTAGTTGTGTTACCCTTTAACTTTGAACGTGCTTCTGGTGCTTTAGGCTTTCTGTAAAAAACCATAGAGCTTGTGGGCCTAGCCGCACTACTACTGCCTGCTTTTGGTGCCTTTCCTTTACTTGATGATCCTTCAAGCAATGCTTCCCCAAATGATAAGCGAGAGCTTGGCCTACTTGGCCGACTAGACTGCCGCAAAGGCTGCATCTTAGAACTGGTGGTGGTGCTGGTGGTGGTAGATGGAGCTTGTCCCTCCTTAGTCCCAAAAGGAGGATCCATTTCAAATTTTGTGTTGTGTGTGTAGTGTAGTGTTTAAAAAAATGTTTAAAAAAAAAAAAAAAAAAGGGGGATAAAAAAATTAAAGACTTTGAATTTACACGGGCCTAAGAGCCTATCCTACTACTATGCTAAACCTAAAGCTATATTTGTCACGGTCAGGACTACTTGCCAAGCCGTGACTGTGTGGAGGGCGTGGGCATGAAGGGGTTAATAGCACCAGGCCTCTGGATTTACTAACTTCACCCCTTAACAAGGCATAAGTTACACCAAATTAACCCCCAAATCCTGCCTGTATCCCCCCAGGTAGTCTGCCACCACTCACGATTTTGATACCGCATTCGTGAGAAATCCGAATTAGAACCTTTATCTCTCTATATATATATCAACCCACCCCGGGCAACTAACATATATATATATATATATATATATCCTGTAGAACTTAATAACAATATGGTAACGTGTTATCCTCTCTTAGGGTTCGTGGATATCGATACTAGAGCCCAAAGACAGACTTAGATTATGAATATTTTAATAACAAAAAGACAAAGATTACACAGTGCCAGAATTACAAAAAACAAGACATACAAAATAAAAGTAAAACAGCAAACAGTTCTTAAAAACAAAGGGACTTAAACACAGGACCCTCACTCACGAGTTTCTCCAATAAGTAGGCCTGTAGGAACTCCTTAAGTCCAGATGGTTTCTTACGATGTTGTTCCGATCAGAGTATATCATGGAGTTCTGCTTTGAGGTCGCTGCTTTGTCCCTAAATCAGACTTTTGCAAGCAAACGCCCCTCTGACCACATGACTGATTATATGACACCATCCCCAAGAATTGGGTCCCATCTTTGATGTGCCAATAAGTTATGGTGGGGTAAAGGTGATGGAAACCCCCCACTTAAGATAGGAATGGAATTCCTATAACTCAGGGTCCTTATCTGTTAGGCCATGAATCACCACAGGGGTCCTTTGGGAAGATGACACCTCTAGCCAGAACAGATACAGAGGGCATTCACAAAGAAACACATTAAATCAACCTCAGATTAACTCATTGAATGCTTAAACAAAGAAACTAACCACCTCTGCTAGGTTACCCTTCCATGCATCCACTACGTTATATGAGTTAATCATGACACCTCCCCCTTTAAGATGGTGGACAGAGGAGGTCAGCACACGCTGATCTACTATGTCTGCCTAAATCCTAGTCTCCCCCTGACAAGACAAACTGTCAGCACGGGACTCCATCTGACAACTTGCTAAACTTCCCATCTACTCTATCTGCCTGAAGAGAAGGGTTGTGATAGATTATAACAGTGAAGTCACAACCATACAAGCATGGCCGTAACTCCTGCAAAGCACACACCATAGCTAAGCACTCTCTGCCAACCCTTGAATAAGCCTCTTCCTTTGGCAATAAGTTACTCCGATGTTTTAAGGCCTCCATTTGTTTCTCTGCCCTGCTTAGGATAGCTAAACGCTGCCCATTCCCAAGCAAGACAGCAAACGGGTGTCCATTGTCCTGGGCATCCGGTGTGGATCCCAGGTTCTTGGCTTCACCTACCCTCACAGGGCGAGGGGTTTCTTGCTGACTGGTCAATGCAGCTGTCTTTTCATCAACCCATACTATATTATCCTCTATAGCTGTTGCCCCAGCATCTTGCTGGTATGCCACTACAGCTACAGAGGAAATATTCTGCCCCTCACACTGCCCACTCGGTAAACACACAAAAGGGATAACAGGGTGTGAATTTTCCTCCCCCTCCTCCTTATCTCCAGACTTTACAGCTTTAGGGGTCTTAGGCACGGTGGAGAAACTACCCCCTTCCTGCTTCTTAACCTCCAGCACTTTAAGAGTTAAATGAAGCATTTCCTCTGGAGCATGAAAGCAGGGTTTTGGCTGTTGACACACAGATACATCACATTCCATATATCTCTTGTTTTCCCTTTGAGGAAAGTCAGTAACATGAATATCCGCAGACACCCCTATATCATGTATACTTTCTCCTGCACCCAAACCTAAATACTCAGGTGCTGTAGGCACGGTTGGCCACACATCCCCAGTCCCCTTTAGTTTTTCAGGGATAATACCTTCTGGGCATACAACTTCTGAAGACACGTTGACAGAAGTATCCCCAGCATGCCCGAATCCCTTGGCTACCTGATCACCCATAGTAACACTATGCTTTTCCGTATCAGGGGGCATTGAACCAGAAGAGCCACTACAGACTCCCTGTTCCTGAAACTCTGCCCCTCCAAAGGTCAAACCACACTTTTCCCCTAGAGCTTGCTCGCTAGGTGTGGTCCCTTGGTGCACATCCCCCTTCATCTCTTCAGGAGACAGGATCCTGGGTGCTGGTTCAGACAGGCATACCTCTACCTTCCGGGCTCCCTCCCAGCTACCCACTACTCCCAAAGTTTCAGACAGTACCTTAGGTTGGACAGGGCTCTCTACCAGCCCTCCAGGTTTGCAGGTTTCCTCAACTGGTGCATACTGGCAAACAAGCCGACCCAGATCCTTGCCCAGCAAAACATTAACAGGAATATCCTCGGATATACCCACCTCCCGCAAACCCTTGCCCACACCCCAATCAAGGTACACACGTGCCACTGGCACTGCAGGGCGCACCCCGCCAATTCCATGGATGGACATGGTCTTCCCAGGGATAAGATCCTCCAACTTTACCATCTCAGGCCGCACCAGAGTGCAAGCAGCCCCCGTATCCCTGAGTCCCATAGTCACACGGCCACCTACAGTTACTCTTTGTAGGTTCTCTTCTTCATTCCCCTGAAACCTGGAAACAAACAAGACAACTGGGTGTTCCCCAACTGTTACACACTGCAAATTGTCTCCTTGTGCCTCCTTTGGTCTAGCCACAAATAAAACAGGTGCAGCTCCCCCAGCTGTACCTCCATTTCCATTTGTCCATGGAGATGGTCTCTTAGAAGGGCAGGTGGCACTCAAGTGCCCAATCTGGTTACACTGATAACACCGGCGGGTATCCCCCTGGCCCGATGTGGCCCCTGCTCTGTTGGCTAGGAAAGGTGTTGGTGATAATCTCCGGGCTGGCTTAGGAGTTGGTGGCTGGTAGGCTGCTCCTTTCCAGATAGATGGTCCTTGTGATGCTTGTACCCGCTTTGTTGTTGGAGTACGGTTGTTGGCATAATCGTTAGCCAGATCTGCCGCCTCTGCCGTGGTCTTAGGTTTTCTGTCCAGAATCCACTCTCGGGCCTCCGGACTTCGTGTCCTCAGGAACTGCTCCAAAATCATCAGATCCTCCAGGGCCTCATATGTAGTAACTTGTAGGCCTCCAGTCCATTGCCGGAAAATAGTCCGAAGCTGTCCCGCATATTCGGTGCAACTGTCCGATGTAGCTTGTTGCATCTCTCGAAACTTTTTCCTGTAGAATTCAGGGGTGAGGTTAAAACTTTTTAACAAGGCAGATTTTATGGCCTCATAGTCCTGATCAACTTCCATTGGTAAGGAAGCAAACACATCCAGGGCTTTCCCCTTCAGACGTGGGGTTAAATACTTTCCCCACTCTTCCTTGGGCAGCTGGTACTGCCGGCACACTTTCTCAAATCCTCTCAAAAACACATCCAAGTCAGTGTCCTTTTCCAGCATTGGAAAGTGTTCCAGGCGAGGTCGGTTAGCATATCCATCTCCGTTAACTATGCTTTGGGGAGACGGACTATATTGCTTTAATCGTAGAAGTTCCAGCTGGTACCTCTGCTCAGCTTCTCGTTCAGCAGCTGCCCGCTCCGCAGCTCTCTCAGCAGCCTCCCTCTCTCTCTCTCTTTCCGCAGCCTCCCTCTCTCTCTCTCTTTCCGCAGCCTCCCTCTCTCTCTCTTTCCGCAGCCTCCCTCTCTCTCTCTCTCTTTCCGCAGCCTCCCTCTCTCTCTCTTTCCGCAGCCTCCCTCTCTCTCTCTCTTTCCGCAGCCTCCCTCTCTCTCTCTCTTTCCGCAGCCTCCCTCTCTCTCTCTTTCCGCAGCCTCCCTCTCTCTCTCTCTTTCCGCAGCCTCCCTCTCTCTCTCCTTGTACTGCAGAATCAGGTTGAACTTTAGCTGAGGATCCACGCTCCCCAGATCTTTTAGCGCCACTTGTAACTCAGAGTCCATTACACTCAAGGCGTTAACTTTATCAGGAAAACATCCTTGATCCACAGGCTCTTCCAAAATCACATCTGCTCCAATGGCCTGCTCTGCACAGAGTTTATCATATTCCAGGAGATCCAAAATCAGCTGCTCTTTGCTTTTGCCAAAAATTTGTATATTCCTTTCTTGACAAACCAGCTCCAGAGATTCTTTTGGCTGTCGTCGATATGCCTCCATAATGCAGTATGGTAGAGAAAAATAAAAGGGGGAGGAACGAACTGTTTTGCACTGTATGTCTGTAATTAGGCACTGAGTAATGTCTTTGGGAAATTACACAAAACCCATGTAATTTCTTCTAGTACTAAAATCACCAAACCGGGCAATATAAATAGCACTAAAAAACTCTAGATATCCCACCTAGCTGCCACCAAGTTTGTCACGGTCAGGACTACTTGCCAAGCCGTGACTGTGTGGAGGGCGTGGGCATGAAGGGGTTAATAGCACCAGGCCTCTGGATTTACTAACTTCACCCCTTAACAAGGCATAAGTTACACCAAATTAACCCCCAAATCCTGCCTGTATCCCCCCAGGTAGTCTGCCACCACTCACGATTTTGATACCGGATTCGTGAGAAATCCGAATTAGAACCTTTATCTCTATATATATATCAACCCACCCCGGGCAACTAACATATATATATATATATATATCCTGTAGAACTTAATAACAATATGGTAACGTGTTATCCTCTCTTAGGGTTCGTGGATATCGATACTAGAGCCCAAAGACAGACTTAGATTATGAATATTTTAATAACAAAAAGACAAAGATTACACAGTGCCAGAATTACAAAAAACAAGACATACAAAATAAAAGTAAAACAGCAAACAGTTCTTAAAAACAAAGGGACTTAAACACAGGACCCTCACTCACGAGTTTCTCCAATAAGTAGGCCTGTAGGAACTCCTTAAGTCCAGATGGTTTCTTACGATGTTGTTCCGATCAGAGTATATCATGGAGTTCTGCTTTGAGGTCGCTGCTTTGTCCCTAAATCAGACTTTTGCAAGCAAACGCCCCTCTGACCACATGACTGATTATATGACACCATCCCCAAGAATCGGGTCCCATCTTTGATGTGCCAATAAGTTATGGTGGGGTAAAGGTGATGGAAACCCCCCACTTAAGATAGGAATGGAATTCCTATAACTCAGGGTCCTTATCTGTTAGGCCATGAATCACCACAGGGGTCCTTTGGGAAGATGACACCTCTAGCCAGAACAGATACAGAGGGCATTCACAAAGAAACACATTAAATCAACCTCAGATTAACTCATTGAATGCTTAAACAAAGAAACTAACCACCTCTGCTGGGTTACCCTTCCATGCATCCACTACGTTATATGAGTTAATCATGACAATATTAGTATCCTAGTCTAACTCTAGGCAGACGCTCTCAAGCCCACTAAGCTAAAGTGAGGTTAAGTTATATATAATATTATATTATTAATAGATTAGAATTACTTATATTATGGATTATAGATAGAATATAGATTATGAATTAGAAAGAATGACTTATATATTATAGATTATGAATTAGAATTTATATTATATTACAGGGGCGTCCAACATGCGAGACCTCGAGGTGCGGCCCGCGTAAGATCGGCAGCCAGGGCGACCTATCTTACGCGGGCCGCACCTCGAACCCTGCTACAACAAGTACCTGTGGGAGGGTCTTTTGTACTGGACAGAGGAAGCGGAACTCCACAGAGTTCACGTGACATCACATGACTCTGCTCCAGTCCTGCTTCCTCTGTTCAGTACCAGAGAACGCAGAGGGAGGCCGCGCCCCCTGCTGAAGTCTGTGAGCTGCATCGAGGAGCTGCAGTTCAGGTAAGGGGGTGGGGAGGGTGTTTGAATGAGTATGCGTGATTGAGGGAATGAATCTGTGAATGAATGAGTATATGAATGAATGAGTGTGTGTGTGATAGCATGGATGTGTAAGTGCTGGATCCTAGGCATGATGGGACTGTGATTGCTGTTAGCAATCACACTCCTATCATGCCAAGTCAGCCAGTACATGCTGAAACCTAGCTAGCTGCCCCCTTGTGTATTGATGCTGCCAGCAGTATGGGGTCTGCACATCACTTACAGCCACCCTGTACCAGCATGTACTGGCTGACTTGGCATGATAGGAGTGTGATTGCTAACAGCAATTACAGTCTCATCATGCCTAGGTTCCAGCATTTACTGGTTGGATGTGTAAGTGCTGGAACCTAGGCATGATGGGACTGTGATTGCTGTTAGCAATCACACTCCTATCATGCCAAGTCAGCCAGGACATGCTGAAACATGGCTAGCTGCCCCCCTTGTGTATTGATGCTGCCAGCAGTATGGGGTCTGCACATCACTTACAGACACCCTGTACCAGCATGTACTGGCTGACTTGGCATCATAGGAGTGTGATTGCTAACAGCAACCACAGTCCCATCATGCCTAGGTACCAGCATTTACTGGTTGCCTGGGTATGATAGGAGTGTGATTGCTGTTAGCAATCACACTCCTATCATGCCAAGTCATATTGCTAATTTTTGTTGTCCAATTGTGGTGTGTTACCTACTTTTATTAAAAATGTGAGTTTTTATTATTATTTTTAAAGATGGGGGGTCATTTTCAGTTTTGGCTAAGTGAACCGTGAATGTTTTGGTCCAGATTTTTCATTTTGGTGCATCCCTAGAATAAATAGAACTATTTCATTTTTAATTATCCTAAATTTGTAGTCACATCACTTTCTAGGCCCAGAAATCAGTGCGAGGAAAAGTAAAGGTTTTGTGGCATTTACTTTATTTTATTTATTTATTTTTTTTATTTCAATCTGCATATTTTATTATAGGCCATATTTTCTCACAGTGAAAAATGAGTGCGGCCCGTGCATATATACAATTCTGATGAAGTGGCCCACTGCAGAAAAAACTTGGACACCCCTGTTATATTATATAATATATTATAGATTAAGAAGATTAAAGATTAGAATTATTTTAGCACTACAGCTAGTACCTTGAGCTTTGCTTAGTACAGTTGTTGTCGTCACACAGTCAATTTTTCTTGAAAAGAAATTAGAAATAAAATAAAATGTCACAGCAAAACAGTTAGCTTCACTGCTTGCTGAAACACACAGCACTTATGCGGCTGCACTCACTAGCCCAACAAGTTCACTTCACTGATGGACTGAGGTGAGCAAAACACTAAGGGTACTTTTAATAAAATTAAAATAAAATGTAAAATAAATGAGAAAATCTTTGCAAAACAGTTAACGTCACTGCTTGCTGATCAAAAAAGAACACAGCACTTATGCGGCTGCACTCACTAGCCCAACAAGTTCACTTCACTGATGGACTAAGGTGAGTAAAACCAATGAAATAAAATGAAATATTATTAATTAAGAAAAATTTACTTGGTCTCTTGCTGTTGCTAAAACAAAGCACAAACTATAGAGCTGCAGCACCAGTACTAATAAGATTATCTGAGCTATAAGCTAGTAGTAATTATTAATTATATTTATAGCTAATTTAACTATTAAGATAAGAATTATAGAATTATTGATATTAATGATTTTAGATTAGACACTAGTAGATGTCTTGAATGTCTACAGTACACTCCACTAGTATACTATTACTAATACTATACTAACTATAGTATATATAACTGACAAATATATATATAATTTTATATGTATTCAATTATTAATAATATATTCTATTAAATTATTTATAAATTATATTATTTAATTTATTTAAGCAGGACAGGCAGTAGGCACTAGTGCCAGCCCAGGGCAAGGGCACCCCAGTGCCAGTGAGGCACTGAGTGCACTGTCAACTCAACAGCACTACACAGTTGATGACAGACAAATTAAATAAAAAAATTATTAAATTAATATCTCTCTGTAACGCTCGGATGCAGCACAGCAGTGTTGCCAAAGCAGTCACAGCGAAAAATGAATGGATCTCTCAGGCAAGCTCTGGTCTTATAAAGGCGGTTTCAGAATTTCAAAAAACAGCAGCAGAGGCATTGGACGAGACCCTTAGCGTGACGTCACAAGAGTGAGCTGATTGGAGAGACGAGGATCAGCTCACTCCTGTTTGAAATTTTGGCGGCTGCGCGGCAAAAACGAAGACGATCACGAAGAATCTTTGATTCTTCGTAATTGTGAGTCTTCGTCTTCTCCTACGTTTTGCCAGCACTGTATTCTCTTTGGCGTGTCTTCGGAACGACCAAAAAAACGGCCTCTTCGTGCTCGTTTAGATGTTCGCCCCGAAGACGAATGAGCAAGTCTAGTTATAACTGGGCTTTAATGCACACCCAGGCTTATTTTATTATCCCCTGCACTATCGAGCATGAGTGGTCTCTACACCCACCTTTTTTTTTAATTATTCAATTAGATTTTTTTTTAAAGAAAGAAGGAGACTTTTTTACATTTGCAGCTTACAGATAATTAACTAGTTAATGAATTTGTGTGTTTCATGCTGTTTTCAACTTGCCCCAAACAGTGTATTTGATTTTTTGCAAATGCAAGTTGGTTTTGGTGAATTTGCAAGATTAAGTTTTGTTCACCCTGTGCAAGATGCAAACCCACATGCCAACTCGCATACCCTCACAGCTTTGTGAAGAGACCCCATAATCAGGATTCATTCATTTCATAATGCCCGAAAACTAAAACTGCTATGTGATCACTCAGCTGGATCTCTTATTTCCCATGTTAGTAGTTTAACGTGATTAACAAAAACACTCGAAAAAAGAATTAAATAAAGTTCCTGTAAATCTTGCTATAGAACCATTACCCCTTTATTGCCAAAGGGACCTATCACACATTACATTATGTCATGTTACTGGGACAATGCAAGGATTTTATTCTATTGAACAGGATACATTTAGCACTGATTTAATCTTCCATTTCTCCAGTAAAATCTAATAGAAAATGGGATTATAAAACTGGTGCTAAACTTTTTACTGGTAATATAATCTAAAACAGAGTATATTGCACTCTTAGCATTTTTAAACCCACAAGGATTAAAATATGATATCGAGCACTTCAGGATGATATACTTATATGTCAATATGTGTGAAAATTATTCAGAAAATCTGAAGATACTTGCTAAATATGTTCCAAAAGTATAAAAATTCTCAGACCTAGATCTAATGTCTGTTGTTCTTGTCTTTTGGATCACGTTGGAAAGAGATGGGATAGATAGATAGATAGATAGATAGATAGATAGATAGATAGATAGATAGATAGATAGATACATAGTAAAAATGAATAGATAAATAGAATGATATAGGGGAGAGAAAGGGAGAGATAGAGAGTAAGGGAAGGTAATAAGAAGGAGGAGAAAAGGGCAAGAAATGTGGGGTCGAGGTTTTTTTTAATCAGAAATTAATAATCATTCCCTGACACCTTCTGGCCTCACCTTTCACCTACAGCATCACCATCTTGAACTTTAGGAAGATATCCAGACTCAATTTTGCACATCAGGACCAACAGCAGCACTACACTAATTATCTCCAAAAGTGGACCATTTTGATTAGTTTAACCAAGAGAGTAAGGAAAATGATGTGGCAGCAGCCGCAGTAGTAGCAGGGAGTGGGTAGACACTGGTACACATCCAGCCCCATGGTACAGGATACTGAATTTCCCCCAAAATTAGAAAAATATTTAAAGAATTGTTCACTCAGAGTAAGGAAGGAGATTAAGCTACAGCAGCAGAGGGAGGGCATGGTTCATGGCAGGCACTGGAAGACATACTGAACCGTCCTCCCCTATATTAGAAAAAGAACCAGAATTGATTTTACAGAGTAAGGAATGACACTGAGGTTCAGGGACAGAACAGAGTATAAGTCATACACTGACAGACACATCCAGCCACATGACTGACCCCCATTTTAGAAAAAAAGAAGAATTGATCCCCAGAGAAGGGTAGGACACAGAGGTGCAGGAGCAGGGTATAGACTATGCATTGGGAGGCAGACATATCCACCTAAAAAACTGAACTCCCCAATATTAGAAAAAAAATGAGAATTGATTCTCCAGGGAAAGGAAGGAGACAGCTACCACAGCTGCAGAGGCAGGACCAGTCAAGGCACAATACAAGCTCTGCCAGACAGGGACATCCAAACAATACAGGATTGTACAAAACTGATCCCTCCGCATAAGAAAAAAAGGAACAATAATTAAAATGACTGATCCCCAGAGTAAGGATGGTGAGAGAGGAGCCGCAGTGGGAGCAGAAGTAGGCACATGCAGCCCCTTGGTGCCAGTGGCGTCGCTAGCTTTCATATTTAGGGGGGCACATGGGGACCAAAGTAGGGGGCCAATTATAAAACGTTACATAAACACTCTGTGTGTGTGTGTGTGTGTGTGTGTGTGTGTGTGTGTGTGTATATATATATGGAGTGCAAAGGAAATAATTCCCTAGGGTCCAATTCTTTCAATATTTAAAGGAAAAATGTTTTTTTTGTTAAAAATAGTTTATTTTTTCCTATATTTACTGTATTTAAGGTGCATCATTGTTACCAGTTCATGTCTGAACCTTGGCAACAAAAGTGAGTATACCCCTAAGTGAAAATGTCCAAAATGGGGCCAATTAGCCATTTCCCCTCCCCGGTGTCATGTGACTCATTAGTGTTACAAGGTCTCAGGTGTGAATGGGGAGCAGGTGTGTTTAATTTGGTGTTATCACTCTCACACTCTCTCATACTGGTCACTTGAAGTTCAACAAGGCACCTCATGCCAAAGAACTCTCTGATGATCTGAAAAAAAGAATTGTCTCCAAACCTAAACCCTATTGAGCATCTGTAGTGCATCCTCAAACGGAAGGTCTCTAACATCCACCAGCTAGGTGATGTCGTCATGGAGGAGTGGAAGATGACTCCAGTGCCAACCTGTGAAGCTCTGGTGAACTCCATGCCCAAGAGGGTTAAGGCAGTTAACCCTATTGGGCAGTGTTGGAGTAATGCATGATGAACATTGGCTGTATAATAATTTAAACATGACTGCAAGCAATTACAAATTACTTTTGGAATATTTCATTTGGCTGGATCATAAGTATGGGCAAAGCCTTCTGATTTATGTATAAAAGTTTTATTATTTTTAACATCAAGGAGCAATTCTGAATGGACAAGTATAACATTTTACTTAAACCAATTACCATCTTTTATATAAATATTCTTAGTTTTTCTTGAAGCTGAAATGATCTCAAATGAAATCATGTACTACTATAGTCTGTAGTCTTGTATTGACCTACCTATTTAATAAACTTTTTACATACCATTTTCTTTATTTTAAATGTTTTTTTTCTAATTTGAAGAATATGCTTGCACTTTTCAGGCAGGCTATTTAATCCCATTTCCTTTACAGTTGTTTACTATATGCAGATTAGCAAAATATATACATCCTTATGTCTGCCTATCTGCATACTCAAGGACCCTCTAGGATTCAGGCAGATACTAGACCCTTTACAATTCTGTACAATGATTCTTTCAAATAGAAATTTGCCACATGAATTTGATTGTTCCACCATCCACAAAGAAATTATTAAATGACAGAATAGTTATCTGATTTGTGAGAAACAAAATGATACATTTAAATAAATGTAATTTCAGTGTTCGTTTCTAATAGCAAATCAAGAGCAGTTTAAAAATCTATTCACATTTTGTTGTTAAATTTACATATATTTAAATAAATTGTTAAAAACATTAGATAACATATGTATGTATATTGCCCTAGTATGAAAACTCTAAAATGTTAATGTTTTTGATACTATAAAAAGTGAAGAGTAAAAACTATATATTTGTTAGAAGTCTGAAACAGTGCTTTCTAATAGATTGAACCAGTGTATAAAGTGTTTTCTTCAGAAACAACATGTGTAAAGAAGCAACCGTGTGTTTCAGATTCAAAAGTATTGTGACACATTAAACTTACATTTTTGGAAAATATTTTTTTTCTACTTTGTATGTTTGACAAAACACAGAAGAGTAATGTCTTTTTACATTAGTAACGTTTTTAAAAGGTATTTTAAAAATCAGATTTCAGTCCACAGACATCTTATTTAGTTTGCTATGGAAAAATATTGTACAATAATTTGATTCAAATGTCTCATACATTTTAATGGCTAAAAATCAAATGTCCTTGAAACTGCGTTTATTTCTGTATCAATGCAATTCAATAACTTTTTGTGTAGTTTCTCATTTCCTTGGTTCATTTCATTTATACAGCAGTCTAGAGGAAAATCAGAATATCCTAGTGAGTCTGGTGCTGCAAGGCAGCAACACAGACCTGAATTTAGCATAGACCTGAGCCCAGAACAATAAAATGTAACATTGAGTGAAATACTAAAGTCTGAAACAAATTAAAATAAGGAAGCAAAACATAGCAAATATGTTAAGCTATTTCCTTACATACCAGCATCTTCAGTTGAAATACGCTTATATGTTGAGCATCTTCTGTGTACTCTGTAGCTAAGGCAAAGAATTATAATGATGCTGTAAAAATGTTTTCCAGCCTAATGTAGGCAATTATAATAGCTTTTTTTGTTTTTTTATATATATACTGAGTTGCACACAATAATTTATATGTACACACATTGCTTCCTATGTACATAACTATATATATATATATATATATATATATATATATATATATATATATATATATATATATATATATATATATATATATATCAAATGCTTGTTATCTATATAGTTTTACAGACTGTAGAATGGCTTGAACTAAGGCATAGCCAAACCAGACCACAGTGACAATTCCCCCTTCGCAGACTCAGGTCTATAATCAAAGTACGAACCAACTAGATTGTAAGCTTGCGAGCAGGGCTCTCTCCACCAAATGTATCGGTTTGTCTTAGTCTGTCAATTCTTGTCTTGTCATATCCCTTGAATTTATGTATTGTATTAAGCGCTGCGTAAACTGTTGGCGCTATATAAATAAAGGATAATAATAATAATAATAATAACTGGTAGAAAATAAAAAGTGTTTACACTAGTTCTGTGCTCCTTCCTCTTCGCTTGTTGGGCCAAGCACAAACAAGGGTAACAACACTTTTCAAGGACACATACACATTTCACTTACTGTTACTCAAGAGCTGTATAAAATCACAGAGAGGAATCAGTTACTTAGTTATACATCCTATATTCTGCAGGGGAGCAGAATGTGGTCATCCTAGTACACACTGGCTTGCCTTCATTGTATGTCTTTAATTTATGTATACATATGTATCCAGGGTGTATTTTACAATAAAAAGGACTGATCTGGGAGCCGTTGAGGGGAGTTGTAGGTCCTCATACCATAACATTAGTACAACATGTAAAAGATATTTTCAATTGTCCTGTGTTCTGCAAAACTAGCTGATTCATTTCTACTAACAAACTTTTTCATTTTCAGATCACTAATTATTTTTAAAATTTCCCCATGCCATTATATATCTTCACTAAGCATGAACCTAATTATTTTAGCCTTTAAAAGAGAAAGGCTATGCAAGCCAACCAGCATGAGTTCTGCATTTACATGTTATTTTACATTACAAACGATGTACAGAATTCTAGCTGTTTTAGATCATTACTCCTATCATGTAACACTGTCCTCTTGCAGTTCTTGCTATAGGGTTTCTAGTACCTACAGTGAAATATACTTGACACATCCTGCATGAACCTGCTTAGACTAGCTTTGCACCTTTATGCAGGTGCCCAGGTTGTCTACATGGTGATGTAGGCTTTGCTGTCTAACAATAACTGGCATTGTAGCACAAATAGAGTGAGATAGTAGCTGCAGTTACCAAGCTTTGCTATATTGATAAGGCACCCTATATAATGCATAGTTAAAAATTGTTAAGTTTGGTAATTTTGATTACATTCAGATTCCAGGGTCATTTTATCCTAAGTCCTCAGTCTTAGAGACAGTGGGTTAACACACATATATATATATATATATATATATATATATATATATATATATATATATATATAATTTGTTTTGTCCTGCTATAATACAAAAAACTAATGTATTACAGAGCTCAATATATACAAAGTCTAAAAGGCTGATTTTTATTCATTTAGTACCGGGGGACTCTTTTAGAAGGTGCTGTTGCCACCATTATTTTGTTTTGGATATTTTAAACACATTAATAAAAAATAGCCTTTTAGACTTTGTATAAATTTATATTGTATACTTAGGGATTTAGTTCTCACAATTAAATTCCTTGTGGCCATATACAGGGTAGGTGATAATTGTGTTGAGCTGTATTACAGAGTTTGCAGATGCCTCGTTAAATAGGCTTAAATATTTTCCAATGTCATACATATAACCTGCAGAGCTCTAAGTATATTCTCCATAGCAGTAAAATGAAAATGAATACAGTTCTAGGGGGTTCTGACATGCTATTATCAGTTGCCAATTCTGTACATATAAAAAAAATCTGTTTAGATATTAAAAGCCTCAATTATTAACATGAATACTGCATTATTATCCATATAGTGATTCAATTGTTAGATGGCGTGATAACAATGGCTGTGAAATTACAAAATATGTAATTACACTACATACTGCACATGTTACCATACTGTAATTGACTCCCCTTTTTGTCAAAAATTTCAGCTAACCAGAATCAGTCCTTAGATTGTTTGGAAATGAAATTGTGTCACAAGATACCACTATCGTAATATAACGTATCTGTTTTCATAAGCTCACATACATTTTTATAATCTAAAAAATAAAAGATAAATTGTCAGTGCAGTCCCCAGGACAGGTATAACAAAGATATTATTTTTCACGAAACAAAAATCCCAAAATATTAAAATGAGAACACAAGTACATTGTTATAGTCAATACTGAGTTGTTGTTTTTTTTTGTAGTGCATTAATCAAATGTATTCAAATGCTATGAATACAAGTTGTCCTCACCAGTTCCATACATATCAGCAAGTCTTTTAAAACGTGGGCCCCAGTCACTCAAGTAATCATAATTATGTTCAGAGTTTGAGCTGACTGACTCCAGTGAACTAAGTGAGTCTGCAACTGAGCCACTCCCTTCAAATGCATAGGTCTGTAGGGAGTCATAGGGAGGAGCACATGGATCCACATCCGCTTCTTTTAGTCTTTCCCAAATAAATTCTCTAAAGATCAAATTGTCTGGAGCACTTCTCATAGATGGTCTACTTAAAAACTGAATTTCTGGTGTTACATCTCTTCGTGATTTGCTGTCTCTAATGATGTTAAGATTTCTTAATGTAGTCATATCAAAGGCTTCGGTGTCTTCTTCACCTCCACCCTCATCGTCATACCTCACAATATTCTCTCTGATATCTCTTTCTTCATCAAAAATTAAAGGTTCTTTTTTTCGTCGTCTCATTGTTACAATGAGAAGGACAAGCACTGGAATATAAAATGTAGTATTAGAGTGAAGTACCCCATGTCTGATTTTATAAGCAATTGAATATGCCTGGATTACACCTGCTTCAACTTCAACACATGACTCACTCCTGGCTTGTTATGAAAGTAGAAAAATCAACCAATTCCTCCTCTTTCTTATGAACAGTGACTTGAATCGTGCAGATTGGGGTTGGGCCTAACTTGGCTCAAGCTACTTGATGGCAGACTTACCAACTTTTAGTTACTGTATATTCTGAAAAAATCATATAAGTATCCTTTTGCTGTTTTTATTTTTAGTTGAATTAATAGTTTATTACAGTATTGTTTAAATTGTAAATTTAATCATTTAGTATGTTTATTCATGTTGTGTTTACTTTTCAAAACACCTTTACAATGAATGAAAATTAAAAGTGTTAAGCATCTTACGTTTATCAACTTACCTACCTTTAATTAATGTCAAATATCTCTGTATGGGGAAAGCAGTTCAAATAATGTTTTTCTAGGTGTGCACATTTATTTTGCTCATTCCAAGATAAATGAACCTAATTTACCATGCTTACCTTCTGTATCCTCTTTTAAAAGTATTTTCTTTCTATGTTTAAGCCTATGGGGAAAACCTTTAAAAGTCGTCCAGTTTCTCCATAATAGGGTGAAATACATTTTTTCCTGCAGCTTCCCTCGACACATATAACAAGCAATAAATTGCTTGTCATGTCGTTGCTAGTAGGCTTTCTTCTAATGATCCATCTATTAGGAGATGTCTTGCAAATGTAAAATATTGCTACTTCAGCCTTAATGTTTGCTTGAAAAATAATGTAAACAGTACTTCTCTCAGTTTTAAATTAAATAGAGAAGACAGTGGTTTCAGGCATCTCAGAAAAAGTTTTCAGAAAATGTTTGTGGATAAAAATGTGACCTTTAAAATATCATTTAAATAGTTTGTTATTTTCTAAACAAGCACAGGCAGTATCAATTATAATTAAATGAAAGGCAATTTTCTGTGAAACTCTTGCCAATTTTTTAATATTACCAGAACCATAAGTGTTGAGATTTCTAATTTTATTCTGTTAATTTCCAAGGAAGACAAAATAGGTCCTCAATTGAATAACGATTCAGTCTCTTTATTCCAATGTCATGAATATGAAAGTGCTGTGACAGTATACATCTGTCAGACAATCTGCCAATGTGTAATTAGTATAAAATAATAAACAATAAGCATTAAGTTAGCCAAATAAAAATACCCATAAAAATGAAAACCAAAAATCAAGCAATATTTGTCATTATAATACATACAAAGATATATAGTATTTTTTTTATATTGCTCTTCTATTAATTTATAAAGATGGCAATGGAGCAATAGCAGACTGCCAATTAGGTCTGATTTGATTCCTTCTGAATCATATGTTGCTCTGTGGTTTCAAGGTCCCCAATGTTCCTTCTTTTGTACTTGAAGAGCAAGTCAAAATGTTCATCATTTATTCTGATAATTTTACTTTGATTCTATTACTCATTCACCCTAATAGTGACATAGTAAATATCAACCTCAATAGTGCTGGGAAATAACTGGAGCAATTTCAATGCTAAATTTGCAAATAGTCTACTGGTTTCTATGGCATTTGTCTTAACTTTCATGCAGGGTTTCTCACACCTATATTTAATTTTATAGGAATTCCTGGAAGACAATATAATTATATTCTAACAAAGTAGTAAAACCTTGGGCATCTCCATTTAGTTCTCTATTACAGTCCTATTACACTGTAATCAGAAACATGACAAGATTTGTAATTAGGTTGCTGTCCCTGTGTGTATTTTGTAATATTTATTATGAATGAAACAGAATAGTTGGATATCCATGTGTCATTTAAATACTGCTACAGCCAAGATTTAAATATATTTAAGTAACTCCTAAATTTGTAAATTTCTTTTTTTTTTTTTTTTTTTTATTATTTTTTATTTTAGATACAAAAGGTACAAAACATACAAAAAGACAATAAATTACAATACATTAGCAGCATATGAAATTGCTTATTGCTGGTCCTCATAGAGCTCCATTATAAGTAGAGGTCTATATAGTTTCTTCATTCATTGTAACTACAATTTTCCATGCATGCATATTACAATTATAAATAACATTATGACAAAAAAAAGGACAGAAATAACTTATGGTATCTGTAAAGTCCTTTCATGTATGTATCTCCAAAGTGGGTTGATCTTCTCTCCTCTAATTTTTAGATTTTTATAATGTAAGTCTTCCCCATATTTCCCAGTATTTATGCATAAGCCCATTAGCTCTATAATAACCATATTCCATATTCTTTTGATTAAGAATTGGATTTTTGACATATGTCCAGGAGATTATCTTTTTTTGCCTCCAATTTCTAGCTATAACTAACTACCAGCATCGCTAGGATCACATGATCTATCAGGTTTTTTTGTTCTAACGGAATCATCTCCCAATCTTGAAGTAATAATGCTCTAAGCGGTGACTTATCTATCTGTTTCTCCACTATACCAGATAAATTTGTAAATTTCTAATGGTGTGTGCTCATGACAAAATGTACTACATAGAAAGGACTATGCATCTGGAATTGGTACCTTTTTGGCCATTTGGCCAATATTATTAGCTTACATGCCTGTGGACATCTTATTATTTGTCAAAACTGATTTACCATCATATAATATCCACAACACCAAAAAATAAATGTAAATAAATTACAAAACTAGACACTTACCTAACAATGTCAGTACACAAGCTAATATTGCAATGAGAGCCCCAGTGCTCAAACCAGCTGGTAAGATGTACGCTTCCGCATTGCATGTTTGGGCTATGCCATCTGCATCACAGTCACAAACTCTAATAGTCAGGGTATTTGTACTGCTAAGAGAAGGAGATCCACTGTCCACAATAACGATGGGCAAATAAAATACTGACTGGTCTTGTCTCCGAAACCCATTTCTCCTTGTTAGAACTGATGCTGTATTATCTGTAGTTAAAAAAAATACTATATTTACTTAAACATTTTCTGTACCAAGTATTCTTTTCCAATATTTTAGGTATCAACACGTTTAGGTATCAAAATATTGAACAAAGCAAGATTCCTTTCAAAAAATGTCCATTTTGTATTCTAGAGAAGACTATATTCCTAGTTATCTGCTACATTGCCAAAGGCATCTATAAATCCTGAAAGCTTGCTTATGAAAAAAAAACTGAAAAACATAGGCAGCAGTGGTATACATTTGTCAAATGCAATTCAATTGAATAGGCTACAGTAGATACAGGTGCTTTTTCCCCATAAGCATTAGGAATAAATTAGCATTTAAGTGTTGTTTGGTAACATATTTATTACTTCTTGATACATCACAATTTCTGTCTAAATACAGGCATGATACAAAGTCAAGCAAATGTCACATTGCAGTTCTTCAATCAACGAAGTGAGAGAAAAGGGACAGCCAATTTAGCATTACTTTTGACTTCTCACTGGTTGTCAAAGATTTATTACCCTTTGGCAATGCCAGAACTAATCAAACAATCTATAATATGAAAAAAAAACTGTGTGAAAAGATTTCATAAATATCTAAACTCAGATTCTGAATATGTACTGTTATGTTCCAAAGAAGCCAATTAAAACCTTGTGTTTTTATTATTTTATTTTTTTTTGGAACAAATATATATAAATATTAAATTGTTAAATAAACATATATAAACAAATTAAATTTCATTCAGTTCTATTTATAGGGATCTCAAAACACAAAAACATTTTGAGGAAAAGAATACAACTATGCTGCGAGGACAAGAATGCAAGAATGATGATTTTTTTTCTTTGGGAAATTGATGTCCTTGAAGATATACTACAGTTGATCTGTGATAGCATTGAAAACAGTTACCATGACATTGCTTTATTATATGGCTGAGCAAGCTTCTGTTTGTACAAAAAAAGTATGCTAGAGAGGGTTAGCAAAGGAGCTTGAAGAACAAAATAAGAAAGACTATTGTGCTTTGATTAAATAATTTTATGCTGTCACAGACTGTACAAAATGTCTATAAATTATTTTTGCAATGACTTTTTCTATAGTTTCTGGATTCTTTTAAAATAGGCCATAGAGATTTGGCCATAATTTATTTTCACATAATATTTATCTATTTGAGTAGTTTGACTAAATTAAAGAATGGTAAAATATATATGCAATGATTAAATGCCCTCACACACCATATCAACATAATGTAAATGCTATTAAGACACTTTTGGCTTTTCCTTTCAGTTTAGAGACCATTTCATTACATTTGGGAAACTAATGTCCATTTGTGCTTTAGGCAGTTTCATATTACTTTTGATTACATGAAAAAGAATATATTATTGGGAACTATGATATATTAACAGATGACCTTAAGCCTGAATAGATCACAATGTGACATCAATTCCCTCTAGGTAAATGTGTGTCCTATAGCAAAATTTTGTATAAAAGATGATTCTAAAACACACATTTTACATACCAGTACTCATAGAAAAACTATGACTAAATGAATGTAATAAGATACTTTATGCACTTGATGATAACAGTTTATTCTGTTTTGTGGGAGAGTAAAAAATAAAAATCTTCATCTAATGGCAGCAAATTGACACATACACTATATGTACGTTTGTGCACTAGCGCCCCTCAGTGTTTAGAAGCTAAATTGCATTCTCTATTGAATTGAATGGGCACCATTTTTTTGGATGATTACTTTAGGGTGAAGATGAAAAGCAATGGCTTAACATAATGACTGGATGGTCTCTAAAAAATTAAGTGACTGGTTTATGCCTTAAAGATATTCATCCATTAAGGACAAAGGTGAGGGACATAGATTTTTACTGTCCACTCTTGTGGACAGTGCCTTCATACCAGGGAAGGTATACTTTATCCTCTCTCTCAGGAATAGAAAGGGAGTAGTCAGAGGATGGGGAATGTGCAGGAGGTAGGGGATTAGAAAGGATGTCCCTAAAGGGGTATTCTTTTATTTTATTCTTATCTGATATAATTACAAGTTTGTGCACCTTGGTAAATTAACGTTTGTTTCATCTTCTCTTTACATTTCACATGTTTGTGTTTCATTTTATATGGATATAAAATATAAATCTGCCTATAGGTTATTGCCCATGCATTTTTTTAAGAAGGGGCAGAAAGAAATTCAGAATGTTATACATATTTATTTATTTATTTTCAGTACTCCCAACCATGAAGCGTTTGTGTATGTATAAATGTATTTTATTTATGCACCATGAGAACCATGTAAAGTGTATGCATGTTTAGCACTTCATTCTATCTTTAGGTTTGCCAAAGATTCGTAGAAAGACCGGAACCTAGACTTTTTATACACAGCACAATAAATAACATTATATAATGTTCAGCATTCACAACAATCTCATGTGCCTCGTTTACAATATTATAGCAATGCAAGTTAATGTCAGCTTTCCTCTATAAGCAATATAATTGCAAATTTCAGATGCAATCATACTGAAAATTGTAAAAAGTGAATGTATTTAGAATAATATATTTTGGATTAATTATTAACAACATTGCCATGAAGTATCAGCTTGTGACTTCATTGCAGAGAAACAGCTCGGATCCTATTTTTTTTTCAAATTTTTATCAAGTTACTAACTAGAGATACCAATCTCATGGTTAGAGACTTCAACGAACCCATGATTTAAAAGAAAAAAAATGAAAAATTATAAGATTGCTACAACACAGTGTGAAATTATCTTCTATGGGAAGATTTAAGGTTACAATACCATAAATCTGATAAATGTGGATCAGAGGTTGCATGGAGTCTCAGATCTTTACTGGTAAACATTATGGGACCATCATGTGCCTCTTCAGTACTATTAATTGGGAGTCTCAAATACTGCATTCCACACAAGAATGTAAAAAATAACATTTAAATTCGAATTCTGCCATTTTGTCCTCTACTAAAAACTTGAATGAACTACAATATAATAAACAGGCAACATCATAGGCTGTGTGACAGGGCTTATTTTATGAATTTGCTACTAGAATTAGAAACAAATTTGGTAAATTGCTACATCAGTACACATGGATAAACATGCAATTCCTGGCTCCGCTAGGCAGATATTTAAAATTTTACTATCTTGGTTGCTGTTATCTTTTTCCCCTTCAAAGAAAAATCAATGAAAATATTTTGGTTTTTAACTATATGGGAAATTCTATGTCGTAGCAGTAGTGTGTTTATAAAGAGACATTTTGTATATGTGTACCCCATCAACCCATTGTATTTTAGCTAAAAGAAACAAAGCCAGAGGGAGAAAGTAAATATTTTAGTAAAAGTAGACCAGGATGAACAAAGTAAATACAATGGTGTCTCCTTGAAACAGATTTATAAGTAGAACAAATGTATAGTTAATTTTTGTTATCACAAATGGCAGTATTTATGATATTGGCAACAGAAAAATGGCATTTCCTGGTGAGGGTTGCTATATCCTAGCTAGCAACAGACATTCTCCTCCCTGATTGGCTGCTCACATAATAGCTTTTTAAAGCGTTCTAACATTTACATGGCAGTATCTTAAAAATGCCCATATGGCCTGTTAAATTTTAAAACAATATTAAGGCAATTTGTAATGATGAATTAAAATTTTTGATCAAGTCACTTTGAAAATAATTTAACCATATTAACAAATGTGATTTAATCTCTGCAAAATAATAATACATACCTTTATTGTCTCTCAGTGTAAAATTTATATTATTTGCTTCTGGTGGTACACTAAAATAAAACCAATGACCACTTGATGGATCATCTTTATCCACTGCACTTATTTCTTGAATTACCTTTGGAAGAGAAAAACATACTCATAATGTACAATCTATATTATTCAGCAATGCACAGAGAATATTTAAGATTCCACTGCAGTAATTCCACATTTATATTATAGTATGAAATAAGTGGCAGGAGACTGATATGAACATCCATCAAACATGACAAAAATAATTAAACCAATGGATCTTCCCCTAAGATTATTTCCAGATGAATGTCAGATCAAAACTGAGCTGTAGAATGCTTAGACAGAACAGACGTAATATTCATTCCAGGTTTTAAACCAATGCATTCGGCACATTTATTTATTAAACAGCTTGTCATATATGAAGAATGTCAATTATAAGCTATAGGGAACATCTTACTGGTTCAATTATGTTTTGCTTTGTTCTAAAAGATTGGTTGCAGATGTGTGATATATCTTCTGAAAAGTTTTAAGCAAGGATTCGTCAAACAATTCCCCTTGCATTGTTAAATACACGATGGAGCTGGGGTGGGAGGGTATGATTAAAATGATTCAAGTTTGCATGTGCATTGCATTGATTTAATAAGTCCAAGAATAATACAGAATAATACTAAGATGCACTAAAACTATAGTGGAAGAGATACTTTAAAAAGTACTTCTTAGAATAAATAGTTAATGCAAGCACATTTGTTATAGAAAAAGCTGCTTCAGCACAGTAAAGAGAATTAACAATAATTGGTTTAAAGTATGTTTAATGACATAAATGAAAACTTGAGTTAAATAAACACAGTATATCATCTAAGTCTGCAATGTTATTGTTTTACAGACTAATGATGTATTGCTGTCCTCCAAAAATTAGGAGCAGAAAACTAGACTATTCATAATGCAATCAGACCCTACCTTCATTGTGATTTGACCTAGATAAATTAGATTTGTGGCATTTTCCCTAATTTATGGACACATGAAGATCTACAGTTGCAAGTAGTTAACATTATTTAGATATCTTCCTGAAAGCATTAACGTACACACGAAAACTTTAGATATTCTGCAACACCATAGTAAAAGGAATTTAGATATCAATTCATAAACTGAGGTTTCATGAAAACTTACTTGACCAGGGGGAGAACTTTCACAGACAGTAGTCTCATATTCCATGGCAAATTCAGGAGCATTATCATTAATATCAACTATATTTATAGCTACAAATCCTTTCCCAATCTGTGCTGGATTTTCTGTAACAAGTAGAAAAAGTAGATTGAAATGTATTGTTCTTTACAAGCCCTGTCTCCCCTTTGGCTTTTTTGTCAATACTTTGATATATCCTAAATGTAGACACATGGTTAACCAGTCTTTCTACAGTCCAGTGAGCTGTTCTTGTGAATAGGTTAGACTGCATTCATATTTCTTCATGATTTCCTAGCAATGTTTTATGGAATAGGTTTCCTTTTGTTGAAAACATTTACTACAATCTAAACAAACACTGATATATGGAGATATAGATGATTAAGTATATACATTCACTTGCCACTTTATTAGGTACATCTGTTCAATTGCTTGTTAACACCTCAAACCTTGAGCCACACCGGGTGCCACTCCTGTCAGCTAAGAACAGGAAAGTGAGGCTACAATTTGCACAGGTTTAACAAAATTTGACAAGGAAAGACTGGAAGAAAGTTGCCATGAGTCTCGATTCCAGCTGCAACATTCAGGTGGCAGGGTCAGAATTTGGCATAAACAACATGAAAGCATGGATCCATCCTGTCTTGTGTCAAGGGTTCAGGCTGGTGGTGATGATGTAATGGTGAGGGGGACATTTTCTTGGCACACTTTGGGCCTCTTAGTACCAATTGAGTGTCGTTTAAACACGACAGCCTACCTGAGTATTGTTGCTGACCATGTCCATCTCTTTATAACCACAGTGTGCCCATCTTCTGATGGATAATGCACCATGTCACAAAGCTCACATCATCTCAAACTGGTTTCTTGAACATGACAATGAGTTCACTGTACTCCAATGGCCTCCACAGTCACCAGATCTCAATCCAATAGAGCACCTTTGGGATGTGGTGGAACAGGAGATTCGCATCATGGATGTGCAGCCGACAAATCTGCAGCAATTGTGTGATGACATCGTGTACATATGGACCAAAATCTGTGAGGAATGTTTCCAGCACCTTGTAGAAAGTATGCCACAAAGAATGAAGGCAGTTCTGAAGGCAAAAGGGGGTCCAACCGGGTACTAGGAAGGTGTACCTAATAAAGTGCCCAGCAGTGAGTATGTGTATGTATGTATGTATGTATGTATGTATGTATGTATGTATGTATATATATATACACGAGGGACGTTTGAAAAGATTCTGTACTTTTTTAATTTAAATTATATATACAAAAGTATGGAAACTTTTCAAATGCCCCTTGTATGTATGTATGTACACATCCATATATATAACATATACACACACACTGTACAAAGGTATTGCGATACA
This sequence comes from Sceloporus occidentalis, assembly GCA_023333645.1. Taxonomy (NCBI): domain Eukaryota; kingdom Metazoa; phylum Chordata; class Lepidosauria; order Squamata; family Phrynosomatidae; genus Sceloporus; species Sceloporus occidentalis. The sequence goes on from JALMGF010000044.1 coordinate 7,414,917, forward strand.
TCTCTTACTTCAGGGTTTTCAATCATACCTGTTGCCATGGGTATATAAAATGAAGCACCTAGCCATTCACTCTGCATTTACAAACATTTGGGAAATAAATGGGTAGTTCTGTGAATTCAAACGTAGCACTATGATAGGATGCCACCTTTGCAATAAGTCAGTTTGTGAAATTTTATTCTTGCTGGATATTCCACAGCCAACTGTAAGTGGTATAACTGGAAAGTGGAAGCATTTAGGAATAGCAGCAACTCAGCCATGAAGCAGAATACTTGGTAAAGTCACAGAACTCTGCTGATTCCACAGCTGAAGAGTTCCAAATTTCCACTGGCATTAATATCAGCACCGGGAGCTTGATGGAATGGGTTTCCATGGATGAGCAGCTACATGCAAGCCTCACATCACCAAGTACAATGCCAAGTGTTGTATCAAGTGGTATAATGCACACCTCTACTGGACTGTCCTGTGGAGTGATGATTCATGTTTCCCTGTTTGGCAGTCTGATGAGTGAGCCTGGGTTTGGCAGATACCAGGAAAACGTCCTGACTGCATCTTGTGCCTGATTGCATTGTGTCTGGGGCTGTTTTTCAAGGATTGGGCCCCTTACTTTCACTGATGGGGAATTTGCTTTAGCATACCAAGATATTTTGGACAATGCTATGTTTGTTCCTTTGTGAGAACAGTTTGGGGAAGGCCCTTTTCAATTCCAGCATGACTGTGTCCCAATACACAAAGCAAGGTCCATGAAGACATCGTTGGATGCATTTGGTGTGGAAGAGTCCTGACCTCAATCCCTTCGAATAATACAACTAACCATATTTCAAATCTCCAGATTTAGAAAACAAACACCTATGGATGGAACAAATATTCTGTATAATAACTGTATTTTTCTGTCTGGTTACAAATTTGCCATCAGGTTCCAGAGAATATACTGCAGTAAACGTTAGAAGTGAAATAATATCAAATTAATTCATAGATCAAGTAACAATCCATACAATGTAAATATAAAAATGAACAACTTACGGCTTTCTATGGCAAGGACTGTGATATTGTGAACTGCATTGGTCTCTCTGTCCAAAGATCTTGCTATGGTAATGAGTCCACTGTTGGCATCAATATTGAAAAATCTCTCAAGGTCAGTATTGCGATCTATTGAGTATCTAAATTAAGACATTAAAGTAATTAGGTTGGCACATATTCCAAACTTGGAAGACATATGATGAATATATTTGGCCAAATGGACTGCATGCATTATGAATTGAATACCATGATCTGGGTTAGTGATTCTCATCATTTGGAGGTCCAAAGAATAACAGCTGTAACTGACACTGTAATACACCCTCATACTGTTCAGTGCTTATGTGTGAGACCTTAGTTGATCTAGAAAATGTATCTACACATTTATATGCACAGAGAAGAATCTGGGCAAATGTTTATATAGATATGCTCTTGATCAAATAACATCTCACACATAAGCATACAGAACAGTATGAGGGTCTGTTATCTAGAATGCTAGCAGCCTTCCCTAGTGATAACTATCCACTATCATTTTAAGCAGACAGGACAGGGTTAATGGGAACAGATTTAATAGATAACCATAGATAATCCTCTGCTCATGTTTAATCTCCTCACTGCCTCAAATTGTCCCGTTCATTTTTATGAATATATCAAAGTTTTATGTTTTATATAAAACTTTTTGCTTAACTATTATATTATTGAGAAAATCTTAGTTTTCCATGATAGTTTTTACTATAGAATCATGAAGATCTTGACTACACTAGCATAATAAATATTGCCTACATACTGTCAGAAGACAAGCTATATTCAAAGCATGCAAAACAATCTAAACTACAGTTTCTGAACCCAGGTTGTGTTAGTAATAGTTAGTTGAAGTCCCCAATTTTAATTCATTCTATTATAATGTGTGAACCTTCAACATGTTGAACTCCATAGTGGTGAATAATTTAGGATGACTTCACAGTATGTTGAAGGCTGCACAGTTACTGCTTTTGTCAATTTCACATGTCAATGTTTCTGCCATTTTGCAATGAGATGCAAGGTTTCCACAATGAGAAATTGCTTAATTTTCAACATGGGAACATGTCCAATGAGGCATTGAATTAATATTTGCCACATGAACACTACATTTCTGGAGGATAGCCTAAATGTAAAATGAGAAAGGCATGTGTGATATATATGATGCAATAGTTTTTGGCGTCATGATTGTTATACATTGGATTTAAAGAAATGTATTGTTTTGTTAACTCAGCTGCTACACTTGTGGAAATATATCAGCATCCTACAGTATACCCCACCTCTAATACTGTAACAGACTGTATAGAGATTATATCTATAGATAGAGAGTTTTTAAATTATACATATGCATTCCAGGGAACCATATTATGCTTTGCTTACCTCATTTACACTGACTAGGTTATTTTCAATTCCAACTATTGTAAAGACTTGTAAAATATATAACTATTTGGACCTAATTTAAATAATTGTTTCTCAATAATGTAAAATGAATAATGTATTGATAATATACAGGTGTTTATGGATAAGCAAATTAGCTAAATGTATGATTCTTCCTTTTTAAAACACCCATACATTTCAATTTATGTTCTGTTAAATAATGTTACTATTGGTTTGAGCAAGACCAAGGTTGCTTACCTCACTGGACTATTTGCTACATCTGGATCATGGGCAGATACAGTTCCAATACTAGTGCCAACTTTTGCTGCTTCTGACTCCACCATGGTGTATAAGCGCGAAGAAAACACAGGTGGCTCATCAACATCCTCTACAATAATCTTCAATGTTGTTGTATCCACAAAGGGACCTGCACTGATGAATCGAGTGTCCATATTTTTGTTTGATGCTTCTATTCTTAGAGTATAGCTGGTTTTTGTTTCATAGTCTAGTTCCTGTAAGACATGTATCCCAAAATGCTTTATCAGCGACAGTCACCAACTGTTGCATTAAAAAATATATGACGGTTGTGAGATATTAAATGTTTAAACTCTAAATGGTATTCTTCTTTTCAGACAAAATGTTAATTGCAAGCAACACAATAATTACATTTTTCAGTGTTGACTTTTGTGTCACACGACAATCATAAACTTAAGAAAGGTTTTGCTTGACTTAAGATGCTCTAGGTCATTTCTCCCTCATATTAGATATGCATGATATACTAATTTGTAAAGGATCGTTTATATATTTTACTAAATATATATATATCCAAATATTTATTTCATTAAATAAATATCACAATGTTTAAAGATCTCTGTATTATACCTCACCTAAACTGATTCAGCATGGTGGATGAAGACTTGACTATTAAAGACTGATTAGGGCCACATTTTGGGTTTCTAACACCATCAGTGAAATAGTTTCCTGTTCCAGCATACAGAAGCTTGCTAGCATACCTAAACATTGGAGATCTCTACCATTTTAGTGGCCTGGTCAAAGCTAAGATTAGTTGCCAAACAAAATACTCCAACTTCTACATTAAATCTCTTCAAGCATTGTGTCAGGACTCGGGTGATCAGGTCAGGTAGGAGCCCATGCGCAGGGGATACCTGGGGTTCAGTATGTAACCCACGGTGCATGATTATGCAAACAAAGACACCACAAACAGAAATCCAGGTAATGCAGTGTATTTCATGTATATAACAGGACCAGCAAATAAGGGTAATATAGTCTAAGCAAGTAACCGGATGTATGGCAAAATAAAATACAGGTAATAAGTCTTTTGGCAGGGAGCCCGCTTGGAAGGGCACGACAGACAGAGAGCCCGCTTGGAAGGGCACGAAAGGCACACAGCCCGCTTGGAAGGGTACAAAAGGCACACAGCCCGCTTGGAAGGGTACAAAAGGCACACAGCCCGCTTGGAAGGGTACACAAAGCAGGGAGTCCACAAAGCAGGGAGTCCACTTGGAAGGACACAAAGCAGGGAGTCCACTTGGAAGGACACAAAGCAGGGAGTCCACTTGGAAGGACACAAAGCAGGGAGTCCACTTGATCAGGACACAAAGCAGGGAGTCCACTTGATCAGGACACAAAGCAGGGAATCCACTTGATCAGGACACAAAGCAGGGAACCAGGAACAGTACAGGTGCAGAGCCACAGCAGGAAGGTCCATAGACTTAAATACAAAGGCCCTGACTGAAGGGCAGGGCAGGTTCATAAAGGCAGGGTAATCCAGGTAACAAGGCCCAGCTGGATGTAGACTAGGGCTCAACCCAGGTAACAAGGCACACCTGAGTTCTGAGTGCTCCAGAGGGTGGAGGGTGGCCACTAGTGGTCGCAGATGTAAACACCACAGGTATAAAAAAAGCCATGGTTCAGGCAGTGAAAAATTGATTCCTGACAGTACCCCCTCCCCAAGGAGCGGTCAGTGAACGCAAACAGACTGAACAAAATCTGTACACCTTTAATAAACTGAGCAGAAGGGTGTACTTAACGGGATTTCTTCTTCTTCTTTTTCGGTAAAGCTTGTTCACAGATCTCCAGGTCTTCCTTTCTGATTATATTGCCGTTAGAGGTAATAACACAATCAAAGGAAAGGTTATCTGTGGTGCAATCGTTGGTCAAAGTAGGACTGGATGCTGAAGAAGTTGATGAGAAGGTATGATTCAGTGCTTTCTCTTTCCATGTACCAGGGGTCACATAGCTGCCCTGTACCCAGGGCACTACTGGGGGCAGTACCAGAACTGCACTGGTTCAAAACTGGATTGGGAGACATGGTATGGGAAGCACTGATGGAAGGCCCCTTCTTCCTCAGAGATGGAATAGGGTCATGTATCTTTGCTATCAGTCCAGAGGAGATATTAGGGGCTATGGTAATCTCTGGTGTATCACATTTTGCTGAGGTAGGAGTGATAGGAGTTGCAATCATGGATGAACAGAAAGCAATAGGAAGTTCATCCATATGGGAGCAACCCACACTGCCACAGACTGTAGGATCACAGAAGCTGCATTTAATCACAGAACAATCATCATCATCAGGCTTCAGCTGGACATCCACTGGAGTTTGAGAAGCACCAGGAATCACCAGGGTTGGTATATACTCCATGGGTTCACTGTCCTGGGGAATAAAGCTACTTCCCCTTTTAGGAGAGGTCTGTAATTGTGACGTAGACTGTTCAATCGGGTTTCGGAGGTTTCAGAGGACATTGGGTGATCCAGTGTCCCTTTTTGCCACAGTAAAAGCAAGCCTCATCATCACGCCTTTGTTGCAATTCGGTTGCGGTAAGGGGTTCACGTTTCCTAGATGATTCCTTTTTCATACTGGTAACAGGCTTGTTGGATTTCTCAGGTGATGTAACAGGTGTAGGTGAATGGTCTTCATGAGAGTGATTGGAGTTGGAGTTCCAGATTTGCACAGTTCAAGCAAGCATTCTCCTATCACTTTGATGACTGAAAGTAACCCCGCTGACTCCTTGTAAAGGCCTTTGTATTCTGTCAGGACTCGGGTGATCAGGTCAGGTAGGAGCCCATGCGCAGGGGATACTTGGTGTTCAGTATGTAACCCACGGTGCATGTTTATGCAAACAAAGACACCACAAACAGAAATCCAGGTAATGCAGTGTATTTCATGTATATAACAGGACCAGCAAATAAGGGTAATATAGTCTAAGCAAGTAACCGGGCGTATGGCAAAATAAAATACAGGTAATAAGTCTTTTGGCAGGGAGCCCGCTTGGAAGGGCGCGACAGACAGAGAGCCCGCTTGGAAGGGTACAAAAGGCACACAGCCCGCTTGGAAGGGTACAAAAGGCACACAGCCCGCTTGGAAGGGTACACAAAGCAGGGAGTCCACTTGGAAGGGTACACAAAGCAGGGAGTCCACTTGGAAGGACACAAAGCAGGGAGTCCACTTGGAAGGACACAAAGCAGGGAGTCCACTTGATCAGGACACAAAGCAGGGAACCAGGAACAGTACAGGTGCAGAGCCACAGCAGGAAGGTCCATAGACTTCAATACAAAGGCCCTGACTGAAGGGCAGGGCAGGTTCATAAAGGCAGGGTAATCCAGGTAACAAGGCCCAGCTGGATGTAGACTAGGGCTCAACCCAGGTAACAAGGCACACCTGAGTTCTGAGTGCTCCAGAGGGTGGAGGGTGGCCACTAGTGGTCGCAGATGTAAATGCCACAGGTATAAAAAAGCCATGGTTCAGGCAGTGAAAAATTGATTCCTGACACATTGCAATGCTAATATGAAATAAAAGCAAGTACTGATCTGGTAAGAGGTTTCCATTTACATGTTACAAGGTCCCATTGTCTCAAATAAAATATAGCACTTTGTAGGGAACTGAAAACCAAGTCAAGTAGAAGCCAAGTACAGAAATGATTTTACATACAGCGCATATAGATTAAATAAAAATAAACAAGAGAAAAAAACAAACAATACTAGATACGGGCAGCATAAATAGGAATTAGTCATCTAAAAACAGGTACTTTATGCTTTTAGATGTTGGGAGAAACTCAGGAATTCTGAGATTTCAGGGATTTTAGACTATGTGATGATTTGATGGAACCTGTGAGGCTATTCCACATGTGACAAACTCTGAAGGAGAATGCACATAGTTTTGTGGTGGGGCTTATACTGGATCTGAGATTGTAGGGGAGTAAGAGTGAGTTTGCTGCTCAGTTAGCATCAGCCAGATTAGCTCTTTTAATATCCCACAGCGCGTTGTACAGCATGTGAAGTTTATCAAGCTGTGTCTACGGTGCAGAGTTACAAACCACGTCCTTATATTCTAAGACCGCCATTAACTGCACTGCAGATCTCCATAGGTGGTGATCCATGCTTGATTTTTTTCAGTACAGAGAGCCCATCCTAGGATAAAGCTTTGAGGGTATCTAGTTGAGTTGTTTCTGCTTGTTTGCATGTTGGTGTTACGGCTTTTTGGCCGTAAGTATTCCAGTAGACAGGCGTCCCTGTTTTCTGCTAATCCTGAGATGATGGCACTGCTGCACATCTTCCGATTGCGAAGCCATGTAAGCAATATCAGACACTGAGGATAAATTTCATCTGCTCCACTAAGTTTCCTCAGCTTACCACTACGGTTCTCAACATTGCTCAAAAGAGCTTGGACAGAACATCTGGAAACCCCTGCCCTGAAATTCCTGCTGGAGAGAGACCTTGCTAATGCAATATAACTACCTTGTGACTTGTTGCTGTGCTTGGTCTTGCCATGGTGTATGACTTTTGAAACTAAATTGTCTTCAGCAACCTCACCTTTTCAGTGAGTTTGGCTGTTCCTCACCTAGTTTTATTCCTCCTACACAACGGTTTCTGTTTCAGTTAATGATTGCATTTCACCCTAAATATTAAATTGATTATCATTTGGGCCTAACAATATATTTATAAAATACATTGTACCTAGAAGAATTGATGCTGTTTTGAAGGCAAAGGTTAGTCACACCAAATATTGATTTGATTTACATTTTCTTCTGTTCAATCAATTTGCATTTTGTTAAATGATAAAAATAAACTATTAATTAACGTGTCTGTTTTTGAACACATTCTTACATTCCAACACCAAATACTCACACACACTTTGCCCGCCATACAATAACACATTCTCATCATACACTTAGACACACACTAACTCTAACACCATACACTTACAGATTCCTACATATAGAAAAAACTCTCTCTCTCTCTCTCTCTCTCTCAAAAGCTCACCCCCACTTACCTTGCAAAGTGTACTGTCTTCATTGAAGCTTGCACTCCCAATGGCATATGTGTGATTGGGGTCATGTAATATGAGTGACATGACCCCACTGGATGCCTTGAACCAGCAGCACTCACCTTAGTGCCCCCTGTACTCTATGCCATTGATTTAAACAAAGTAATATTGCCCTACAGTAAATACTAAACATGTTCAAATGAATTACTTTTTTTCTTCAAAACCCTTCTTTTAAAAAAGACAGACACATAAATTATTAAAACATGTAATAATCCAATAATAAACTTACTTTCTGAATTGTTACTATGCCTTCTTGAGTATCTTGGTCAACAGATATTTTAAAAACTCCATTCCCATCACCATCCATAATTTTATAATCCATCTCTGCATTTGGTCCCACATCAGCATCAGCTGCTTTTATCTTGGCAACAACAGAGCCAATCGGCAAAGATTCTGGAACGTAGTATTGATCAGATCCTAAGGAAATAAAGAAAAAAAGTGTACAGTTTACATTTAGCATTTGTTAAAATACACTCTCCACATTATTAAAGACGCACTCTAGTGTGCCATGCAGCCCCACCAACAAGGATTGTAAGTAAAAGTACTTTAATATTTACTTTAATTTAACAATAACTGTAATGCAGGTCCACAATCAAAATGCACCACCCTCTTCGGCTCTGTTGTTTCACCACTGTTACATACTAGCACTGGAGTTGGCTTGGGATGAATACAGTATGGATGCACTTAAGTATTTCTTCTGCAAGTTTACTGCTGCCTCATGTATGGGCCAGCCGTCATGATCTGCCTTCTCTATTGGTCCAGCCTGTTATCTTTCAATAAACTTGAATCATATTTACTTAAGATGTAAAAGGACTGCTGGAGGATACAGTATGTTGTTCACAATGAATTGCATTAGATATAATCCAAATTTATATGGAAATGGTTGCAAAGTAGTTTTTAAAGTGTAGCTTACCACTGCTGCAACAGACAAAAACAGCAAAAATGTCTGGTTATATAAGAAAACTGAAAAATAAATTAGAGTAATATTGCCAAGTAGACTTGGCCATATCTAATATGTGGTCCTATATATACTGGGAATGGAAAATGTATAGTCATATTGCCAAACATGGAAACATTTTCTGGTTTAATCACTCACTAGGAAGTAGCAATTGCAAGTTTGCAAAGCACATGCGCTTCTGCACAGAATTTTTAAAAGAACCATTAAGCCCTTATATACATGTGTTTGACTGCATCGACTCACATTTTAATGGAAGTGTTACAGCATCTGTGCAGGAAAAGTGTTTAAGAATGCAGCCAGTGCATAAGAAAGCAGCCAGAAGGGAGGAAAAATGAGACATACTGACCGTCTTATTTTCAACCTCCAATAACTAAAGAATGCTTGCACCAGTTTGCATACGCTCAAGTGCATTGAAGTCCATGCAAAAGGCCCATTAAGAAATGTGGGTGTTAATTTTAAATGGGTGATATTACATACAAAATTAACTGTAAAACTCCAGGATAGGTGGCTTCAACTAGGGCTGTGATTGTATGACTCACTATGAACTCTTGTGATATCTTGTTCAAACTGTTCATAATAACATAACCTCCATCTGACGAAAGAGATCGCTAAAGTTCTTAAAGCTTATGCCTCACCTATGACTAAAGACTTTATGCTAGTAATTAAGAGAAAAGATGTAAGCATTTTTTGCAACCCTGACAAATTACACTGTTAAATGTATTCTACCAGCAAATTGTAAATCACAAATATGTAAAGTATAGACTGTAAATGATTGTAATATTCTTAATTATATATTGATTTCCATTTTATTCGATGCTTTTTCTGTGGTGCCAATGACATAAGGCTAAGGAAGGTCTGGGGTTATTTAAACATATAAACATACTTTAGTAAACCATGAGGCACATTCTACACATATTTTAAGTGGGATCAATAACAAATAAAGTAGTTTCTTGGATAAATCTATCCTCAGTGTCTGTGTATTGTTTCTAGTCCTTGTGTTTCTATAAAAATATACACTGTTGTTCAAAAGTTTGGGCTTAATCTTTATTTATCCTCTGGAACTGTATCTACAACCTTCAAACATGCTCTGATCACACCTAAATCTGTCTGACTAACTATCACCCTATCTCTCATTCTTTTTACCCCAAACTTAACTTTAACTTACGTTCCCTCTTCTAATTCCCTCCTTGACCCTTTACAGTCTGCTTTCAGACCATTTTACTCTGCTGAAATGGCTCCAACAAAAGTATCCATTGACCTGCTCTCTGCCAAAGCAAAAGGTCGCTTTGGCTTCCAGTACCATCTCATTTGGCTTCCAGTACCATCTATATACAGATGATACCCAAATCTACTCTTGATCTTCTCCTGATGTTTCTCTCTGTCTCACATGTCCCATATTACGGCCTGTCTGCTATTTCTTCATGGATTTCACAACGCAACCTGAGGCATAATCTTTCTATCTTTATCATTAGTTTAGAGTTAATTTAACTTTTATCTTTTGCTCTTGAAAATTGTAAAAAGTGAATGCAAAGTTATTTTAGGTATGAGGTGCAAACCCAGCACACACCAAGCAAATACTACAATAGTAAACACCAATCTGACGCATAAATATTTGGGATTACTTCACATTATGTGGCCAAATATTTCTCAGCCTGCCACTACGTCAAAGTACCCCAATTTTGGCAATTCCTTTCTAATATAATATGTGAATGACTGATGTGTTAAATTGTATTATATATTATTATTGTTATAATTATTATTATTATTTCATTGTAAGCTAGAAGATGAATTCTAATGATTATATATCTCTAACAAGTCTGGGGTCAGGAAAGTCCCTGTTTTGGACTTTATTTGCCAGCTCTCCAGTGTTAAGCTTCTTCTAAAATACATATATAACAGATATTTATTTGCACATATAACACTTGGTTAAAAGGGCTGTCCAATTTAGGTAAAATATTAAATGATCTAGCATGTTCAGGAAATAAACACTGACATATCTATTTTTTCTTTATTTGTTTAGTCAATTATACAAACAACAGAGAAGTGTTCATGAAGCATGTTCCTTTTTATTGCAAAAACCAATTAGTGCCTGCTTTTGTTTCAGATGACAACTAAGCATTCTCTTAAAAATATTCTGTTGGCAATGTTGCATTTTGTTATATAATTGATGAACAGCAACTTAAACTAGACTTGTGCATTCGTCTTCGGGCGAACATGGAAACGAACACGAAGAGTGCGTTTTCGTGTTCGTTCCGAAGACACGCCGAAGAGAAGACGGCGGCGGTAAAACGTAGGCGAAGACGAAGGCACACACCACGAAGATCTTCGTGATTGTCTTCGTCTACCATTCTCCCCCCCTCTTCTAACTTTGTCTTCACGGCTTCGCGGCTTCGCAGCAGTTCCCGGAAGTGGAAATCCGCAGTTTCGCCGTCACGGGTTACAGGGCAGTGCGAATGAGCTTATTGGTCGCCTACAGGGACCTCCTCTGGCATCAACCAATTGGTTGATGCCAGAGGAAGACCCTGCAGGTGACCAATAGGCTCACTCGCACGGTCTTTGTAACCCCTGACAGCGAACCTATGGATTTCCGCTCCCGTTAACCCCTTCGATGCTGCGTTATCTAACACAGCATCGAAGGGGTTAACGGGAGCAGAAATCCATAGGTTAAAGGGCCGTGCAAGCGACCAATAGGCTCATTTGCACGGCCCCTTAACCCTTTAAAAAACAAAGTTAACCCCTAACTAATTGAACAGGGAGGGAGACCAGTGGGATGTGCCGGGTAAGTTGCAGCATTGGGGTTTTAAAACCCCAATGCTGCAACTTACCCTGCAGATGCCACTGGTCTCCCTCCCTGTTCAATTAGTTAAAGACCAGTGGCATCTGCAGGGCAAGTTGCAGTATTGGGGTTTTAAAACCTCAATGCTGCAACTTACCCTGCAGATGCCACTGGTCTCCCTCCATGTTCAATTAGTTAAATGTCCGTACGAGCGACTTTATTGGTCGCTCGTACGGACATTTAACTGATAGAACAGGGAGACCAGTGGGATGTACCGGGTAAGTTACAGCACCAGGACCCTAAAAGTCTGTACGAGCGACCAACAGAGTCGCTCATACAGACTTTTAAAATCCCAATGCTGCAACTTACCCAGCAGATCCCACTGGTCTCCCTGTTCTATCAGTTAATAAATGATAGAACAGGGAGACCAGCGGGATCTGCCGGACAATTACGGCACCAGGAGTTTAACAGTCTGAACGAGCGACCCTATTGGTCGCCAGCAGGGGGCTCGTCTGCCATCAACCAATGGCAGGCGAGCCCCCTGCTGACGACCAATAGAGTTGCTCATACGGACATTTAAACTCCTGGCGCCAGAGCGGCTTTAACCCCGTTTTAACCCCTTAACCGGGGAAAACGAAGAAATCCCGAACCCGAAGAATGTCCGCGAATATTCGCCCGAAGAGAAGACAGGACCAGGCGAATATTCGCGGAATACAAAGTTTTTTTTTTTGCCGAAGACGAGCACGAAGACGAACACGAAGAGCCCCCTGGTGCCCAAGTCTAACTTAAACCATTAGCATGTGCTCTGCAGGCCAGGCATAGTGTTTTCTGTCATCAGATCAGCATACGATGATGAAATGTGGCATGGCGAGATATGCTGTTCATAGGGCATTACTCATTCTGGTCTCTAAAGATATCAGAATCAGCTATATAAAATCAAAGCTTGTCTCAAATTTTTAAATTCAAGGAAAATGAGACATAATATTAATATATGTTATTAATTTATTTTAAAAGCATTCTTCTGTTCTCAGTTATGAGATGTACATTTAAAATAAATCAAAGTAATGACTTTCATTTTTGGAGCTTAAACATTTTTTAGCCTTATGTATATTTAATACATTTAATATTACAAGTTAAACTCTAGTCAAGCCGTTAAAATAAATATAAGGAAACGTATAAGAATTCAAGTAACATTTATTAATTCAAAAAAATCTCAGGGGCTCTTTAAATAACAATGTGAGTACTTTTGAGATACACGTTATTATGAAATTAGTTAGAAACCTGTAACTACAAGTTAACCTTTTACCGATGACCGCCACCCAACATTTGTTTTTGTCTGCTTTTTTGCTGCAATTCATTCCAGTAATCACTGGGATTGGATCCACTAAAGGCAACAATGCAAACATTACATGCAGCCCACTATAATTGGTCATTTACGAAAATAGGAACAAAGTCCTTACGTTGCTCGATGAATAGCAAGTACTTGTAGTACTTAAAAAATCAATCATTGTTACTAGAAAGATCATCTCAACTGCAAATTCAGCCAGCAGATCCGTTTTGATGAACAATATTAGATGCTACTATTTAAAGATGTCTCTGCATGTCTGTTTAAAGGAAATCTGTCACAAATTTATAGCATGGCTGTACTGTAAATATCTCTATTTCTGACTCACACAGTTGATTAGCTAAAACTCTGTCAAATATATAAATCTTGAGATGTTTTGGAAGATTTTCTGTTTGTGGTTCTATACTGTTAGCACAGTATTATTCAGGGCACCCAAAGGAAATGTTCCAAGTCCATTAACGATTTAGGGACAGAACCCAACAGTCCATCGTGTTAATCCAACAATGTAATCTCCATGTTAAAAAATAAATAAATCCAACCCTCTCCCTCCAAGGCCTTAGTTCTAAATAATTAAAGCACCCTCTCTGGCCTTTGTTACAAATTCATATTTCTAATATAGCCCCCTGTTATAGCAAACATTGTTTTAGCTTCAACTAGATATTCAATTAAAAGATTCATACATTAAATAGATTTCAGTGCTATGCTGACATTATTGTACGACAGAAGAATAACAAAATATACTTATAAAGCACTAAAGGGTTATATATATAGTTGCATACAAATACTAAAGTATGCAAAATAAGCTTTAGAGGTTTTAGGTTTGATTCAAAGTTGCTAGAAAAATACAATATACATGCCAGCGTTTTGACTCTTAAAATCTATGTCTATGTCATTGTCTATGACCAGCTGCAGTAATGTCAATAACCATATGGTTACAGAGAAGATGACAACATGGCAGGAAATAATAACACATTCTGGTGCTCAATACAACAGGGGATAAGTAAGAGCCCTGGCATGGGCGAGTGATAACTATTCTGCAACTCACTACTAGGTTGTGACTGCAAGTTTGAAGAAAACCCTGGTCTATGACTCCAGATAGGCTACAATACTGATCAGTCTAGTTATTTTAAACCTGTATGCCACACATAATCAGGAATAAAGTTTTTACAGCACTGTATCATGAAAATTAAGACCATATACCACATTTAATTCTGTGAAATCTTGAAATGATTATTTAATTCTGTGAAATCTTGAAATGATTATTTACTGTAATTTTTATAATTGAAATCATAACATCACAATATATTGTATATATTTTAATTAATTACCTTAATGTTTTCAATCATGCTATCTTACATATCACTTGCTACTTAAGAATAAGCTTTGCTTATTCTTATAAAAAAAAAGGCTTACTGCGTGGAAATCTTGGCGGATTGTCATTGACATCAGTAAGAGTCACTGTAACAGATGTGGTTCCTGATAGTCCACCCATTTGTCCCACCATATCTTTTGCTTGGATTACTAACAAATACTGATCCTTGGCTTCCCTGTCCATATTAGGTAAGGCTGTTCGAATGATACCTATGGTTAAAAAAGAAATAAAATAATGAGACTCTGAATTCAGATAATTAATTTAATGTTGTGATAATACCAAATAATTAGTATTTAATAGCTTTTGTCTACTGTGAGGTTTTACAGGAAATATTTATCATCATGTCATTTGCGGAAACATGTACATTTTTTTTTTGTAACTAGCAAAAATACAAATTTTAATGTAGATGAATATGCCCTCATACATTATTTCTTTAAGATGATTTAGATCATTAAACGCCTCTTCATAAGGTTAAAAATAATTTAATTTTATGTCAGTGTACCTACTTTGTCCCAGAGTTCCATGTCCTATAGGAGTTCCTTGCCAGGAAGAAATGGTTTCTTGGAACTCATAAACCATAGCTCATAATTCCCATATTGAAAGATTATTCAGCATCAGCAAATCTTAGTAGGGAACTCATACAGATAAGAACAGTGACTGTCTGGTCCAGGCAGGTACTTAATACTATAAATAAATTAGACGCCTCAAAAATGAGAAGAAAATTACTTTGAAATAATTATTTTTAGTTCTGTTACCTACTAGGAACCTCTAGGAACATCTACTGTCACTTTACAAAAAGCTACAAAAAAGGTAATAGTTTTTCCAACGATAAGAGTCATGTTCATATATTTCAGGATATACAGATTAATGTTTAGACAGTAAAAAATATCTTCACTAAAGATTGTGTTGACGAAGTCATGCAATAATATGAAAAAACTTGCCTCATAATATTGACAGTACAACAGTATAACAGTCTTCTCTTCTCAGACCAGAACTAACTAAGCTAGTTCTAATGATATATATTATTGCATCTCGCCTACACCCAGACCCGGACTGGGACAAAAAATAGGCCTGGGCCTCTACGGCCGCATTAACGCACCTGCCCCTTAAGCCCGCCGCAACTGCGACCGGGTCCGCCACTCTAAGGGCCAGCCTTAGGGGTCTGCGGCCGCACAGGGCTTACATTAAAACATCGGGTTTTTTTTTTAACTTTATTTAACATCCTCCATGTTAAATAAAGTTAACAAAAACTTTATTTAACATGGAGGATGTTAAATAAAGTAAAAAAAAAAACCCCGATGAAGCCTGGTGGGGGCTTCCCGACCCCTTAGAGTGGCGGACCCGGTCGAGGTTGCGGCGGGCTTAAGGGACAGGTGCTGCAGCTCCATCAGCCCCTAAGTCAATCCGGGCCGGCCCACCGGGCAAACACCCGGTTTGCCCGATGGCCAGTCCGGGCCTGCCTACACCTAATTGTTTAATGAATTAACCATGTTATTTATGCACACAGATATAAATTCATATAATTACCTAGAATCAACAGTATCCAAACCGTACAAAAAAATACAAGAAGTAAACATTATGACACTGAACGGTATTTGCATTTACATTTGTTTCCTCTGAATACCCTGGGCATATGAATATTTTATTTTTGAAATCCATAAAATAGAAGAAAATGTTTATCACCATTTGTATATTTACATCAATAACTAGCGTGTTGAGAAATCCAAATGGTATTTTATGAATTAATCAATTAGGTTTTGTTTGGACCTGCAATATTTTAGCCAGAAAAGTTGGCATTTGATAGAAAAGGTACCACGAATGGCACAAACAAAGTAATAGTATTGTTATGCACACCATGGTTTCTAATTATTTGTATTAATGTAGGTAATT
This sequence comes from Sceloporus occidentalis, assembly GCA_023333645.1. NCBI lineage: Eukaryota > Metazoa > Chordata > Lepidosauria > Squamata > Phrynosomatidae > Sceloporus > Sceloporus occidentalis. The sequence continues at coordinate 7,431,011 of JALMGF010000044.1, forward strand.
TCAGGAAAAAAACAGAATATCATACAATGCAGTAATAACATGCCAAAAGATCTAAAGAACATTAGAGTCATATATTCAACCTACTGCTACCTCAACCCTTTCTTACCATTCTCCCCTATGGAGGTTAGGATTATCAAATTATTTTTTGCATGGAAAATCAGTTGCATATTTACCAAGATAAAGTATTCTTCACACATTTAAAGACATGAATGGCATAGCTTTTTAATTGCTAACACAAGTCATAGGAAAATACATTATATTAAAGGTGTTGCTCCACTTACTCATCTGAATGTAATAACTAAATGCATTACAAACATCATTCCTAATAAATGTTCACACATTTCCTATAGATATTTGTGTAAAATGTTGCCTCATTCATATTTTCTTCTGTGTGCACTGTAAAAGCTTCTTAAAAATCTGTGTTGTTTTTATGTAATTAAACCACCACAGGAAATGATAAAAAGATGCATGTGCTAAGGTTTATTTATCAAACTCAAGAGTGTAATAAATGTTTTTGATCATTTTTTACCAAATCACCTGATTTTAATAACCTTAATATTTGACAGTAATAGATAACATTAAATTACATTGGTTTTTTTTCCATTTTTTTTTCATCTAAAATTGGGGCCTGTTTCTCCAATCAGGGAGTGGGTGTGTCTGGAATCTCTGCCCTTTTGCAGAAATGCCCCGTGAGGCCTGTTCACAGAGAAGCGGACAAAGAAATGGTGGGAAGCAGATAAAGAAAGAAGACAGAACAATAAGAAGAAGATGAGCTATGGGAAAGAAGACAGGGACACGTAAACAGTCGGCAAAGAAGGTAGGGATACAATGAGAGAAAATAAGATAGTGAGAAACTGGGCTAATTAGGATGGCCACACAACAAATTAATTGGTCAACATTAGCAGAAAGGGGTTACAACTAATTCAGTAGGATAACTAGAAGGCTAAAACTAATGCGACTAACTACAATGGAAATGCACCCCAATAAAAAAATAAAAAGTAATATTCTCAATATTCTGTTTGCTACTGTTTTGGGGGGAATAGTTTTGGTATCTAAGCCTAATTCGTTACTTCAAAAACATCTCTCTCTGGGTTTTATTTCGTAGAATATGAATCTACATATATCTAAAGATACTAATTTAGGCTCATTAGATATTCATTAACCTCAGAATTCAGATTAATAATTAAACTTGTTCAGTACTCATATATTGATATATTAGTATCAAAAGATCAAAAGAGGTCTTGAAGTAGGTTGACTTCTTAATTAGATGGGAAAAGAAAACAGAAGAGGACAGACTAAACTATGCTTCATGGTTAATGAGACTGGCATGATTATTTACGTATTTTGGTCATTTACACAATTTAGCAGATTCATCTTTTCATAGTTTTAAAAGACAGAAAAGAAACACATATTAATACTGCCATCCTTGGAGTGCAGGATTAGCCCATTGAGCCCCTTCTGAAGGCTTTTAGCACCAGACACGATAGCTTTTTTTACATGCCGTGTGAATGTCATGGTAACTTGTGAAAAGGAAAAGCAAGCATACATACCTTTTTGAATTTTTAAAATGTTCACATATCCATTTTCATCAATTATACATTCTCTAAAATTGCTAACAATTTAATGTACTGGTTAAGAATTATTTCTTAAAATATTTGCATTTTCAATTGTACTCTGGCATGGGCATGTCATACTTTCACAAGTTTACTAACATATGTTAAAAACCCTACATGTTAAAAAAAGATCCAATTGCCCTTATTCACAGCCACTGAGGGCAGCCTTTCTCTATATAGCAAAGGATTTGTATGACTCAATTTACCAGTTATTCCGCACATGAGTGTTTTCAGAGAGTTCAGTTTTAGAGAGGGGTTTGTTCAGTTAAAATGTAAGAGCTTGTGAATTAGAAAAAATATGAATTAGCAAAAGTCCAATTAGTAAATTTACAAAAAACATCTTGGGGCCCAGTAGAAACCTAAAGAGAACCCCACCACTGTGCCGCCACCCTCATGTCTGTCCCACCCCATGCTCGCAATAGGGGAACTTAGCCCTAAAGCTCATAATGAGGCCACTAGGCCAAAACAAGATGAAAGCCCCAAGGGCCCAGTCCTGGGTAGCAGGCCACAAAGGTACAGCCATGCGTAGTGGGCCCCTAGGGCTAATGAGGGGAACTGTGATCAAGAAGGATCAGGAAGGAACCCCCCCTGTGTAAGGCACTTACCTGGCAGACGCGGGGAAGTTCCTCTCCGTCCTCCCGGCAGAAACGCCGGCATCATTCCCTGCTACATGAAGCAGCCGCTCGCACGCGCGGCCACTTCATGAATATTTATGCGGCTGACCGCCGCCTGGATTCCGCTGCGTCGCTATGGCGACGGTGGACGCGGTTACGTCAGGGACGCCGGGGAACGCCTCCCCGGGCTATTTAAACTTCCCAAACCTATCCACCGGTGCTCAGTTGTACTGGTGCTTCCGTACCTATTGAGCCCCTCGTATTTTTTCCTGTATCTTGTTCTATTGCTGGTATCCTGACCCTGGTCTGCTCAACGGCTATCGTGAACTTCTGGAATCCTGACCCTGGCTATTCTTACGACTTTGGGTATCTCTGGCATCCTGACCCCGGTCCGCTAAACGGTTATTGTGTATCTCTGGCATCCTGACCTCGGCTTTCCATTTCGGCTCCTGTGTATTTCCGGTATCCTGACCCTGGCTTTCCTGACGACTCTGAGAACCTCCGGTATCCTGACCCTGGTCTGCTTAACGGCGCTGTCCTGATCACCCGTGCTTACAGCAACACCGCCAAGTGCCCTGTTATCCACCTCAGGCCCCTTGTGCGTGTCCTGTACTGAGCAAGCGTGTTCCTTTCCTGCATCCCGGATTCCTTCTGGTAAAACGATCCTTACACCCTGCTTGCTTGGGCTCACACAGGGGTACTGTTCATAACTCAGTGATGGCAGCCATGTACACTTGTTGCATACATTTGACTGCAGGTGAATCAAGCTGATACAAATTGATTCTAAGGCAAGCAAACTATGTCTTCGTAAACCCACGAGTTTCATGCAAATTGCAAATGCGAGTAAGAACTTGATTCCAAATTTCACTGTGTTAGGAGGAGAAGATTGTGCTTTTATAATAGGGGCATAGGACAAAGCCGCGCTGAGGCAAGTGCACAGGGAGGGGACACCTCTGCACAGACCCTCTCCCAGATTGGAGGAACAGGACTTTGCTCCTTCCATTCATGGAATTACATGAAGAAGCCAGAACATTGTAGATGGATTCACATAGAAGAAGAGCTGCAGAAACATTTCTCTTTCTCCACAGTTTTCAGGAAGCATTCTGAGAGGCCAGGACAATGGAGGTGATACCGGGAAGAAGAACAAGAAGAGGCAATAGAAGAAGCGGACTGTGCAAAAAGACACATGGACATGGAGAAGGTAGGGAGGCAATGATAAAGAGCCTGTGAGAGTGACTGAGTAAGAGAGAGATAGAGTGTGAGTAAGAAAGTGAGAGCATGAGTAAGATTGAGTAAGAGGGAGTGAGAGTAATAAAGCAACTAAATGCAAATGAAAATATTAGGAAAGGCTAATGGATTTCTATTAATATAGTTGGGAAGAAAGAGGAGAGATATAATGAGATAGAATCATTTAAATACTTAAAGGGATTTAACAGTACAGAAGGGAGTTTTTTTTCGAAGGAGGATAAATAATAGAACAAAAAGTCATAATCTAAAAACAGAGGGTCATGGGTGTTAACAAATAAAGTTTTATTTTACTAAGAGGGTGGTAGATAAATGAAACAGCCTCTCATCAGAAATGTTAGACACTAATTCAGTGAGGGAATCTCAAGTCAAGCCGCCATTAGTGGCCATTAAGCAGGTTAAAGGCAATTGGGATCATAGGATATCTATGTCATTCTCCCTAATTAAACTATTTCTTACCTATAAAAAACAAATTAATTTAATCATAAGAATGGGATGATAAAATTTATAATTTTACTACTATTAATTTGTTCACAAATATTATCTTTCAGTAAAAAGCTTCCTTAATTCTATTTTCAATACTATAGACCTCTAACGCCAAGGCTGGAAACTCTTTCCTATAATTTTTTTTTTTTCATATCTCCAAATCGTGTGGCAGTTTGCCAGAGGAAACAGAGTCCTTGAAGGTTAATGGCCATTTTACCACTTCCTAACTCAGCTCCTAAAGTATTCTTGGGTGTAAGCCATTTTCACACTGTGATATTTCACTTTCATTTTATCAGTCACTTGTATACTTCTTTGTATAATGTTGTCACTTTTTACAGCACTTTAAAATGTAGCAAATTTAGCAACATCATAATGACATAACCATTTAGATGAAACAGGTCACAAAGCAGTATTTACGACAAAAAAACTCTTATTACATGCATCCTTACAAATGATAATTTACTGTACATACAACCAAACCACACTTTAATTTTCATTATTTCTGAATCTGTAGTCCTTCATATTTTTGTGCTATCCCCTTTTTCTATATTTGCAAGTTCTGACCAAACCTTACAGTTGAGCAGCCCCACCTGCCACATTAAGTGCTTTATTAACGGTGTCCAGAAACGACTTTAAATTGCGTGAGCTTTCCCTTGGCTTACAATATAGCGCAGTCCCACTGATTCAGCTCCTTGGTAAGCAATATAGCCATAGATTTCAGCAGCGAAAGACACTGAATCAATCACAGTAAACAAAAGTATGGTAAGATTTGTTTTTTTCATACCTGTTTTTGGCTCCACGGAAAAATAGGGCTGACCCTGGAGAATGCTGTAGACCACACGAGCACTGTTTCCATAAGTGGGATCATCGGCATCTGTTGCTATAACCTGCAGCACGGACGTCCCTTAATAAAATGGTATTGTCTTTCAGTTAAGCAGATCTCAACCTATGGCAGTACATTGTAAAACATTTGTAATATTGTAATTCTAGAAACCTATCTGAGGCAATGAAAAATATATTTTGATTCAGATATAATGCACCAACAATACAACAGATATTTCAATATCATTATTACATAAAAGTAATTATTTAATCATTTATTGGATTATGGTATCTAATGCTAATGTATAGATAGATATAAGTGTTATAATATACATCTCTGCTTTTCAGGCATGATTAGTACAATATTACCTATAGGAATTTAAATATTGCTTCAAGTTATATTTACTTTATTAAAATTGTTTAACTATACATTTAATTCTTATAATAAATATTCACTTATATAGATATGAAAGGCTCATTTAACTATCTTTTTATTTAGGTTATGTTAGCAACACATCACTGTATATCATATTATTATGCTTATTTATTAAACTAACTATTTTTCACAGTAAGTTTAGCATTGTAATACTGTTCGTATTTTCTAACATTGTACAGAATATCATTGTTCAATAGACAGGAAGCTATTTAAATGATCAGGAAAATAATGTTTGGAATATACAATGAGATATTAAATAAAATGAATGTTTAGAGGCTAGTTTAACTTATATACAACCCATTTTAAAGGCTTAGGAAATTTAGGAAAGAAAGGTTAATTTATTAGTCTCTAGCTGTGGGATGGGCACTGGCTATTTAACTGGCACTTCCCTTCCACAACATTGCTGCAACTTTTTCTCGATGCTGATCTAGAAATTATGTTAAGACGCGTCCATAAGTGGCATCGCAGCTAATCCAAGAAGTCTAATTCTTCCATGTTCTTTAAAATTTCTGACTTATACTGAGTATTTGATCACTAGGTTTTATTCCTCACTAATAGTCCTCACTAATAGTCAATACCATAGCTAGTCATTTTGGCCCTTTTAGCAGTCCAGCTTTGATTATTTTTGGCAGATAAGCTTTTTTTCCATCACACCACTATCCTCAGTTGCAGTTGCCAATATGTAAGAATATTATTGACCAGGATAAGCCTTTATCAACTTGCATATTAAAGGCACTCTTGAGGATAGGTGCATCCCCCACGTCTTCCAATAACAAAGTCCAAAACTGGAATCCAGTAGGCATTTATTTCTCTTACCCTGTAAGCTAACAATGACGGGTTTGATGTACTGTCAATAAATTCACGTTTTGGATAACCTTGTTTGTGCCCTCTTCAAGGCCTACCAGGTACGTTGGTTATGGCACACAGATCGACTTTTCAATTATCTCTGTCCTCCTCTTCTCCATTCCTTCCCATTTGTCCTTACCACAAATGCAATTATGGCATTTAACCAAATCACTTATATAACAGCATCTAATAATACGGTAAATAGTAGTGTTGAAGTGAGAAAATGGCTCATCTCAAAATGGGTGTAAAATAGTATTTTCTGCCCCAGGGAAATTCTTACAGCAAAAAACTTGTTCCTCCTGTTGAGTTTTGACAAAGCTACAGGCTTTTCAGAAAATGTTCAATGTAATGAAATGTATTCACTAAAAGGAGAGTGGTTTCAGCTCCTTGATTTCACTATGCATTATGAATGTCATGGTTTAGCTTCTGCTACAGGAACATTTTGGCTGGCTGTGTATAATGTATGGTTAAATTAATGAGATTCCTCTTTCCTAATCCATTGCATTAAACTATATGCATTCAATGTTGGACTTTCATAATAAATAGCCGTATTGGGGGAGTTAAAATCACAACTCTCTTCAAAGATTGCTACCAACTCCCCCTTAAGAGACTAATCCCTATTTGACATCAGTAGGTTGAATAGTTTCTCACTAGTCAATGTTTTTGCAAGTGTTAACATCAAAAGCAGGGGAAAAAAACATTGTGTCATAGTTTCTCCTAGGATAGTGTATTTATCAGTATTTCTCCCACCTTTTGTATATACCGTATATTTACTCCCAACCCCTAATTCTCTATAAAGAGACATTTTAAATGTAGTTAAGTAAGACAGCAATATTAACATCAACAGGCAAGTAATTAAAGGCTGGTTTAAAATAAACAAAATAAAGTAAAACGTTAGTTTGGTCTATTTCTGATCGAACACAGGCAATTCATAAGTGCAAAGAGTCAGGAAATGATAAGAAAGAACTGAAAAAAAATCGTCAAGGAAAATCTATATATGTGTTAAAGCCTTGACAATTACAAAACAAATGACATTAAGACTTTATGTTGATCCCCTCAGTAAAATCTCAGTCAACAGGAGAATAATTACTTCCGTTTAACTAATATGCAGCCAAAGAGCCCAAAAACTTAATTCAGTATAAATCTAAAGCTAAGTAGCTTATCCTGGAAACATTCTGAATAATAAACCAAACAACTTTAAAAAAGGAAGAGAAAGTATACATATGTTAAAAAGGAACCACTAAATGAGCAAGCAATATATTCTTGCTATATTATATTTATACCTCTATTATGCAATTATAATCACAGAGAATGTGTCATGTTTTTGGTTTTTTTGCACGATAAGTTATACTAGGCTACACTGCTTTGTTTTGTTTTAAACTATGTTTCACATTAGCTTCCTTGGACAGTTACCTCTTATGTTAAACTGTTTTTGCATTTTTTTATTAACAGTAGTTTACTTTGCATATTGACATGATTGTCCAAGCTGACATTCTGTTTACTACAATAATTGCTTTACTAAGGGAGCACCAACATGTTAATATATTGTAGGTGCCTGTGAAAAATCATAGCAAACATTTAATTTAAATATACAAAAATTAAAAATAAATAATTCTGTTTCATTAAACAGAATTAAAACATTGTCACATTAATGTTCAATGATACCTGCATTATTTATTAATTGTAATGAATAGTAATAATAATATATACCCCGACCGGCCATAACATTATGACCACTGACAGGAGAAGTGAAGAATACTGATAATCTTGTTATCATGGCACATTAGGCAGCAAGTGAGCATTTCATCCTCAAAGTTCATGTGTTAGAAGTAGGAAAAATGGGCAAGCTTAAGGATCTGAGCGACTTTAAAAAGACCTAAATTGTGATGTCTGGACAACTGGGTCAGACCATCTCCAAAACGTCCAGCACAAGTCCGATCTATGAAGGCCCTACTTCGCAACTCACAGGACTGAAAGGATCTGCTGCTATTGTCTTGGTACCACAACACACCTGAGGTCTAGTGGAGTCTCTGCCTCGACTAGGGGGGACCTACACAATATTAGGCAGGTGGTCATAATGTTATGGCTGATCGGCGTGTATTAATTATAATAGAAACATACACAATTCCAAAGTCTCATATGTCTACTCAGTTGTGTGTACAATTAGTGTAGCATCTTTACCTTCAAATGTTACTGAACCTTAGTATAGAATATAAAATTCAAAATAAAAGGGTCAGCAGTTTTCTTCTGTTAAATGCCATTGAAATTAATTGGATGGAGCACTAAAATAGTGCTTCGCTTCTTTTCATAGAGCGAGCCACTTATAGTTACATTCCGACAGATTTATTCAATGTTAAACTTAAAATAATGTGTTCTTGCCCTGATGATCTAACTCACTTTATTAAATAAATAAAATTATTGTTAGTGTGTAATTAAGAGATGGTGTAAATGTAATTCAGTCAATTGCAGCAAGGACTGTAAATTTAAAATTTTGGACGATTTGGTCCATTCTTCAGACATATACTAAAAATAGTAGACGTGCAAATGGACCAAAAACTACTCTGACAAATGTTTTTGTTTCATTGTTGGTCAATTTTGCTTCCTCCTCTTTCCTTTTTGACAAAATCTGAGGACATTTTACATATGGAAACTTATCACTCAAGCTGTCTCACACTCTCATTCTCTCATTCCACCAGACATTCCTCCATTTTGTAGACGTTCACCAGGAGGCCATGTCCACAGAGAAGCAAAGAAAGAAAGACACAAGGAGCAGTGCAGAAGAAGCAAGAAAAGAAGATGCAAGAGGAGACGTGGGGCTGCATGTCTGGGACATGAAAGCAGTCAGTGACGGTAGGAAAACATTCAAGGAGAGTGTAAGAGAGAATAGGTGAGAGTGAAAGAACCAGAGAAACTCAAATGAACATTCAGAGCTCCTTGTTTTAATTTTTGCTAGTTTGGAGTCCCTCCTTATTTACGTAGATTGGACAAGTTGACAAAATTGGCAAATTTCATTGAAATTTACATTTGTACAAATCAAAATTAACCTTTAGGTTACAAACATCTTTTTTCAACCAACAATAATTATGTATTTTCCTACTTGTGGTGTACTGTAATTATTTGTATAGTGATGTATTATATAGCTACACAACTAATTAGATTCCCAAAACACCCTTAGATCTTGATATAAAAACACCCAGGCATCACTAAAAGTGCTGACACGATAAGCAAACATTTAAGAGCGTAGCAAGGCACTATATTGTATTATTTATATAACCAATAATATAAGGTTTTTTTCTGGCTCTTGTGTTTTCTTATATATTTGTCTTTCTGATTTTTATTGTCTCTTACAAAGTAAGCTCAATATTGTTTACAATAACTATATTTGCCTTTTTAATTTATTCATTGAACCATACAAATGTATATTATTCTTACCAACTGGAGACATTTCAGGAACTCCTGCAGTATAAGGCCCATCCAGAAATTTAGGCTCATTGTCATTTATGTCCTGCACTTTAATGACAAACTCTGATTCAGGCTCCACTGGTTTATTTGTTATCCTGTCAAGAGCCTGCGCCCGTAGCGTATAATAGGCTTGTTCCTCACGATCCAGCCTCTTTGTAGCATGGATATCCCCAGTATTTTCATCAATATTGAAGATAGAACTTGCTCCTTCCCCTGACAAGACATATTTGATGGAACTATCTCCTTTGTCCACATCAGAGTGAAGCTGTGAAAGAAATGACAAGAGCTGATATTAACGTACAGAATTTAGTGACAGTAGACATGCAAAAATGATGAAGAAGTGCAGCGATTGCCTTACTTAAAAGGACAATCAGAACATTTTGAGTTCAAGGCAGAATATGAAGATATGCCAATTGCCTTAAGAAAGGTATCCTTTGCGCACTGTATATAATACAAAAATATATATAAAAAGACAATAGTAATGAATTTTACAATTAATTTCAAGATTTCCAAATCTTTCTACAGCAATATTTACATATAATTTTGTGTTCTCTAGCGTATAATAAAGTATTTGTTTCCAGTTTCTCTTACTGCTTTTAATTGCTGCTGTTTGTAGCGTGTATATTTAATGTAAAAGTCCTGCTTGAACATCTGCAGCTTAATTTTGAATATCCTTACCTCCTGACATGTTATAATTTGTATAAGGACTGTTATTAAAACTATTTGATTGCATTTCATTTACACAGTCAACAATACAATATAATCATTTGGCTATTAAGAGTTAATAATTGAGAAACCACAGGGTCACTCATTTAGGTTTTAGTGTTTGCATATATTTGCACATTAATGGTTAATTTTAGAACCATAACACTATGACAATATTGAATGCAATTATACTACACGTTAATAATGTAAATTATTATATGTATAGGAAGTCTTGCCTTTTCAATTGTGTATTCAACTATGGAAATTTACAAAGAGGGGAATTTGATAAAATGATATTTTTCTTATTAAAACTGGAAGCTAAAAAATTTATTCTGTAAAAACCTATGAATTGAAAAGCCTTTTTCTACATTTTCACCCATGTGCCATTAACTAAACAGCATTATTTCATTTTTTCCACACTAATGGAAGTTTTAAAACCTGTCCCGTTGCTCTTTTTTGTGCCATATGTGGACATTTCAGTGCACTAAACTTTTTACGGTATTACATTTTGTCCACATGATCACTTTTCCAAGTTATTTAATGCAAATGAAATGGAACTATTACATGTTTCCAAAGTAAAAAAAAAACACGACTATGCCTCAACAATATTTAATATTTAAGGACAAAAATGTTATTCATGTATTTATGTACTCCACGTTTTATTTATACATCTAATAATTTACTTTTGTAAAATACATTTTAAGACGATGTAAAGCAAATTAATTAACATCCCATATTCAGCCTTTTGACACCTGGCTCCCTTTTATTAATTATCTATCAGAGAAATAGCTTTAGAAAAAAAAAAAAGGAATATTAAAGGAAGAGAACAAGCTAAACAGCCCATGAATGCTTTACAGGACAAATAGTAGAAAAATTGCTAATGTGGTCGCCTTACTATTGCATATATATAATTATCACATGTTTATAACTTACACAAATTAAATTCTACCCTATAGTAGACATATAAACTCACAGAATTATTAACTTAATTATACATTCAACAATTTGAAAACATGTGAAATGAGTGGGACAAAATGATGGCTGATGTTGTATTTATGGAGGTAATAAAAGATGATACAAGATTTAAAAGATAAAAAATGTTTAGCTATAGCAGAATAAGTAAAGTATGAATAACATTTTGGCATGGGAAGTATTGTTCAGGTAGATTAACTCTTATATGCTATTGTAACTTTGTACATTCACTAATGTGTGAACTTAACGCAACAAACTAACTGTCACGTTACCGAGCACTGGAGCACTCACCGCAGAATATCTTCGCCCAGTAAAGCTGCAGCAATAGGTAGATACCCCAAGGCAGAAAACTAGGGCTTGGTGAATCCCAACAGTGAGGAGGCCCTGGAGAGGGTTAATATAGATAGTAGTCCTAGAGTAGGCAGGCAGATCAGAAAATACACTTCTGTAGAGAACGTTGGTTTAGGGCACGATTCGCTAAATAATGGGTTTCCCACGAACAGCAAGAATACCAAACCGATCACCGGATACATAGAGGATATACACGAGCAGGTAAGTAGACAAACCAGGGATAATACACGGAGCTGGGAGGCAGACAAGACAGGTTCACAGATGGAGCTGGGAGGCAGACAAGCGGGGTTCATACACGGAGCTGGGAGGCAGACAAGTGGGATTCATACACGGTAAAGGATTCGAGGTACAGAATCCTCAGACAAAGGAAGGTAAAAAATTAGCCGAAATCAATATACTGCAAAGTAGCTCCAAACAGGATACACAATAATATAGACCCTACCAGGGTACCAGTGGAAAGGACTTCCGGGTGATAAATCCAGTGCCTAATTGAGACACCCCTCGTCCGCTAATCACGTAATGGGAACATGCACCCTGGCAATCTCTAAGGGAAGTGTCTGCTGCCTGAAGCCAGAGCCGCGTGGAGAGCGCCTACCTGGCAGCCTGGTCTCAGGAGAGGGATCCTCAGCATGCTGGGCAGAGGTAAGGGATGCCCATGGGATCCCAGGGACACATGTGACACTGTTGGAAAAAAATGTCCAACTTCCATATTTACTATTGTCAACTCGCAATTTTATATAACTGACTTACAACGAGTCCTTGAATAGCTTGCTAGCTGTAAATATAAGTTGGAACATTTTTAGTGGGTGAGGTATGAGTAGGTTCCATGCCTCTCTTTAGGGTAATTTACTTAACAACCTGGCACTTTAAGGCTTATCTGGCATGTGGCTGGTGGCCAGTCTAGGCCTCACACCAACAAAGTTCTGTATAACATTTTCAGTTTTACATGCTGCTACATACCATATACAATTTGCTAACTCAACAAAATGCACATGCTTCTGACACATCAAGACATGACACAGCTGGTTAAAGTATTAGAAATTGTTTCTGTGGGAGTTACCACAAAAAGTAGGCTTTTGCTATTGTGCCAATATATAAATGCTTTTGCAATAAAATTGTCTGAAATGAAACAGTAACAAAAAAAAAATAGATTTATATATGAAGGCTCTAAGTAATAGTAAAACCATGAAGAATATTACATTTCAAATTGTTTTGTGTCCACAAAATCCAACAGAATTATCCTCCAAATCCAAACTGGAGGTATTGCATGTATATAGATTTGGTAATTATGCATATCTAATTATGTAGAAAGCGTGATTTTATACATCACACTCTTGGGGTGACCACAACCCTTAATTCTGAGAAGATGATTTAAATAAAAACAGGTAGATACATTGGATGATATTTGTCATTTTATAATTGGTATTTGTGCTGAACCAATAGGACCTTTAACTATACACTCTCCTTACACCAGCTGGGACATTTCTATGTATTTTGCCGATAATTGGATTATGTGATTTATGCTCGATAGTTTTAACCTGCATTTTAACATTTTTTTATATTTTTTTGTTGTTATTGAGTGCATTGGCTCCCTGGATACATGCACAAAATAATTACTTCTCCTAATCTCTCATATGCATCTTATTATTTATTCAGAAAAAAAGGTTTATAATGTAAGACTGTTATTTTCACCCTGAAATGGCTAAATTAGCTTTGAGCATTTTGGATAATAAAATATTTTATAGGAGTGATGCCTGAAATTGGATTCCTGAAGGTTATTCCTTTTATGTTCTAATTTTTTAGGTTGTAGCTGCAAGTTCTAATGATAATACATTTCCTCTATTTTACATCGCCTCTCCGGCCAGCAGAAAGAATAATTACTACTATAAAGAAGTTAAGAACTGTAAAAGGTGAAGATGTAAACCAGCTCACCTAATAACTGTGACTAATTGTCGCTATATAACAATATAAACTACTGGAGTGTAACTATTCTGAAAGGTTTGCAGGGTACAATAATTTAATTTATGGAAGATTTATTATATATAAGAAAAAATATTTCAACTCAAAGTCACAAATATTTAATCACAGAATAAAAGGCTATGATACAGGTTTTTGGGAATAATTTATGAGGAACTAAGACCTCATCCTTGCATGCTTACATGACTAAAATGTATGGAATCTTAATTTATTAAAATGTACATCTATGGTATTTTCTAGTAATATTAGTTTAAGGATAGGATTGTTAGGTAGATGCTATTGTATAGGGCATTGTGAATAAAAAATAACCTAAAACCAATTTGGCATTATATATTAAAAATGTATCTAAAGATATTAGCTTTGCAAATTCTTCTCTGGCACCAAACAATGTAGGTGTTATGTAGCAATATGATAAATTTCAAGGCTAGACCAGGCCTTGTGGGCCGCTGGTCAACATCACCACATGCTCACTCCAGCGGCAGATCGGGTGCTGCAGTGTGTAGCCAGAAGCTGCATATGCCCAATGGCATGTTACATGAGCAGAAAAGGTAGCATTCAAGGGCCACTTGAGGGCCGCCTGGCCTTCGCCTGTCTGACCCTGGGTTAGAGCCTTTCATCCAGTAATGTATTCTGTAAAATAAAATGCTACATAGGGCCGACCCTGCCATGGAGCAGAGTGGGGCAATTGCCCCAGGCGGAACTTTGCCGCCCCTAGCGCCTTTTTTTTTTTTTGAACCGGAGGAGAGAGAGGGGCGCCGAGTGGTTTTCGCTTATTAAGTTTTCAGTACCCGCTCGGCTCCCCTCTCTCTCCTCTGCAAGCCCTCTAGCTTGGTCTCAATGCCAATATGATGTCATTTCCGGTGCTCAGCAGTGAAGCAGCGCGCACTGCGGCAGAGCAGGGAGACTCTTTCCGCAGGACTGCTGGAAGGTAAGTGAAGTACTAAGGGGAGGGGAGGGGATAATGAGAAAGTAGGGAGAGGAAGGGTAGATAATGAGCAGTGGCGTCAGCAGGGGGGGGGGACATTTCAAACTTCGCCCCAGGCGGCACTATGTCTTGGGCCGGCCCTGATGCTACATCTTACTTAAAAGATACAAAAACTATGAATGGTTTCCTCATATTTTAGGAATCTATATAGATCTTTTATAATAAGAGCTTCTTGTGCAGTAGTACAGTAATTATAACAACCATTTGATTATTCTTGTTGATCAGACTATTCTATGAATTGTAATGGTGACTGTTCTACTTTTACAATTTTGTACCACCCTGACTGAGTCAGTGTGTGATTTTTTCTTCACCACTGACCTTGTTTTGCTCAGAAAGCCCAGGAGTACAAAAGGGCCAGCATGCATGTTTGTGCTTTACTCTTACTCACAATGCAAATATATTACTAATGACTTTTCTATAGAAGCATATACATTAAACACAAACATATCTTGAAATAAGAGTTGACATAAAACTGTGCTGTTGGTATTTTCAGCAGGTCCAAGGCATCCATTTATTTTGTTGAGGTTGGGAGCAGAAAGAATAGTGAAAGCAAATCATTTTTTTATCCTTTACTCCTTCCTTGATGTATGGATAATGAGTACTGCATGGAACCATCACCATGCATCAGACCACACAGCCCATTGGTTGTCTGTGATGTAACCTATTCAGATCATAACCCAGCATGATTTGAACGGATACATTTTGTTCAGCAAATCATCACTGTTGAAACAAACATACTGTCTAAGTGTTCTGTCTCTCACGTGTCAATTTATTTTCTTTTATAACCAACCAGTCTCAAAAATATTTTTTTCTTAAACTCTTTAAAGTTAAGATGAATTTACAATGTGTGGCATGTTATATAGCATTACATTACATTACATTTATTTATAAAGCGCCGGCCGATTCCGCAGCGCTGTTACATTCATTAGAACAATTTATAAGCAAACACAATAACACATACAATAACAAACTGGTGCAAAGGAGAAGAGGGCCCTGCTCTTGCGAGCTTACAATCTAGTGGGTGGTTGAGGGGAGTGAGACAATAGGAGAGGACAGCTTGGGTGAGGATGAGTTGATCTGCTTCTGATGTGTTGAAGCCGTTTGTTCCGATGGCTGTAATTAGGATGATGGTTGGGAGTACTGTAAAGGAATGTTGTACGCTTCCCTGAAGAAGTGGGTTTTCAGAGAGGTTTTGAAAGTTGTGTACGAGGCAGAAAGTCTGACTGAACGGGGAAGGGGATTCCACAGGAGGGGAGCGGCACGAGTGAAATCCTGAATACGGGAGTGGGAAGAGGTAACAACAGTAGAAGAAAGCAGCAGGTCGTGACAGGAACGAAGAGGGCGGGTAGGGATGTATTTAGGATAGGAGGGTAGAGATGTAAGGGGGTGCTGAGTTGTTGAGGGCTCTATAGGTCAGGGTTAGAAGTTTAAATTTGATTCTGAAGGGTATGGGGAGCCAGTGAAGTGATTGGCATAGTGGAGCAGCAGTTGAGGAGCGGCGGCAGAGAAAGATTAATCTAGCTGCAGTGTTGAGGATAGCATTAAATGTATTTATTATCCAAATACTCACATATGATCAGATGGAACAGAAACTGTTTCTGCCTAGTGAGCTGTCACATTTTTAAGCTTTGGCTGAGCTACATACATTTTTTATGTGCAGTATTTTGTAACTTGGTACAAAACATAAATAAAAGCAGTGACTTAAAATTTTTTATTAATGACAACATATAATGTTTGTAAATTTATAAAAAGATTGCTTTATGTTTTATTATTGTCTTAAATGTATTAAAGATCAGTATTTGATACATCCAATATTAAGAGATATTATATGGTAATTATTATACCGGCTTGCCTCTATTGTGAGTTTTTTAGTGCACAGTAGCATTCAGAAAAAAAATATATAAATCCAAAAGCATATTGGTTAACAGTAGGGGAACCATATGTACCATCCTTATTAAAACAGTATGCTGTAGCTTTAAACTGATGAATGTATAATAACATATACTCGAAATGTGGCCTATGATATTAAGTATGCATGTACTGGGATGACAACAATGAAAACAATGAAATGTAATAACCATTTTCAAACCTGTAAATTTTAGATACACGAAAAACTTAATTTAACAACAAGAGTTTGTGATACATTTCTATGACAGCAGAATTTCCCCATCCAGTGGCAAAGTACAAGACAGGAGTACACTTAAAGAGTTAAAGATTAGTATCCAGTTAATGAAACCAAATCATACAAATTGCAAAAAAGGTTTAACAATGTTAGAAAAGATAAGTCAACAGAGAAAGTGACAAGGTAAATAAAAATGCTAACTGTAACTGTTATGTAACATAAGTGAAGTTTGCATAGTAATTATATTTTAAAACACAAAAGACCATATGGCTATTAAAATCCTTTTTTTATTTAATTTTATAAAAAGACAAATCAAAATACACTTCAAAAGCACATGTTCTACTTCAACAATTTCATTTTTTCATCTATTTTATCATAATTATTATCAATGTCATAATATATTTATATCTACAACAGCAAAAACACAGTAACTATAGTACAGTATGAAAACCAGTATAGTAGATATCCAGGATCATTTTCAGTCTTACAACCTAAAGTCATTAAATTTGCATTTGGTTTATTCAACTAATTCATATTCTTGTATTTCACTCATAGGTTAAGACCTACTGCCTGTATTTTAAGATACTCTAAACAGCTTTTGGTAAATATTTGGTTTAATCTTTCAGTACGAAAGATTAAACCAAATATTTACCAAAAGCTGTTTAGAGTATCTTAAAATACGGGCAGTAGGTCTTAACCTATGAGTGAAATACAAGAATATGAATTAGTTGAATAAACCAAACGCAAATTTAATGCAGGGCCTTAACTGGATAGTTGAGAACTTAGGGAGAGCAATAACTGGACCTAATTAAGTTACATGGGCATTGAGAGCATTACTATAATTAAGAAGTGGATGACATAAAATAGACGACGGTTTGTTTGTTATGGACAGACCATTATTTTGGGTACTATTTAGCGATACGAGAATAATGTATAAAGGATGAGTGTTGTGCTATTTTTACACGTGATGGTTCTTGGATCTACTTTTATGCTTTGAAGTAAGAAGCCAGTTGTTTTGCAATGCACACAACCAAGTAAGAAGAATGCTGATCAGGGGAAGCTGGTAGATAACGAAGGAGTGAAAGGATTTTTGATTAAACTTAGCTGAGAAATATGAGGTTTCAGTAATACTATTTCCTAAAAATAGTCATATAATTAGAGGGATTGAACATTTGGGCATGATCTAATAGGCCCTAAAGCATCCTGCAATGGTAAAAGTTATCTCTGTTTAGGAAAAATTATGATGGGACACCCAAGGAAGATGGCAGTTTAATATTTAATAATGCGTAAGTGTCTTGGACTTTGTGTTAGCATGCTGCTTGTAACAGTTTTTTTATTTATTCCCAGAATTATATTCTTAAAATTAATATAATGATATGTGTATTACCCTATAAGTTTATTTTATTGATCCCATTATGCATTTCTTGGGTTTGATAGTGTTTAAGTTGTGTTTCAATCTGTTAAAACCTACCTACCTAAAGATCTACCTCCCTACCTACCTAACCAAAATACTAAAAAGCATTTCATGTGCAGTCTATAAGCAAAATCTGTTTCCAAATCTGCACAAGGAACAGCTTTTCAGCCATAATATATCAGTATTGTTGTGGGATGAAGAGGACTTGTTCTAAATCATTAATTCCTCACTCAGTCCTTAAGACACACTAACAAGTGTAGGATTTTAGCAATCTCAATAGGGAGATTCAAAAAATTTGGAACATTGGAGTGCACCGAAGACAGGTCCACTGGTCTAAAGAGCATACAATTAGTTGCTTTTGTTCCATTGGTCATTTTTTGCTATTAACCACACTAATAAATATTAACATTCTTTCTCTCTTATCTGTCATCATGTGCATTGCCAGTTACAAGTATTAGAAATATTTAGTAATTCTAATAATAAGTATTCCTGTTTTAGAATTTGACTTATTAGTTTACTGTTGTATGTATATTCAATGCAATTTATGAAGCCAGATTTGCAGTTTCTATACTCTTCTCCTGTTTGGTATAAAATATTGTCGAAAATGTAATGTCATAAAAATCCACAAATGGTACATTTTATTCTTATAATTTTGAAACTTTAGTAGGTGATAGCCATCAGCTGTATAGGTTACACTTTAACACTAAGGGACCAATTAAATATATATGCTGACACTTATTCCCCAAAGTGTAAAAATAAAATAAAATTTTATGTCAGCACTTGCATGATCTATAACCTACTTTTCTAAAATAATTAAAAAAATGACATTAAATCCTACGGAGAGAAACATTTTTCATTGAAAGAGTTTAGCAGTGTCACAGTAACAGTTTCTGAACTGGATTAGGTATAGGAGATCATATCACAAAAATAACCAAAGGTAGAGAGTAAGGAAGGTCATTGAATCAAGACTGACACCCCCCATATTAGAAAAAATAAGAATATATTCCTCAGAGCAAGGAAAGTGAGAGAGGAGTGTTATAACGCAGAATTCTGCTATAGTATCAAAATGCAAGACAACGTTCCTAGACAATTCAACTTTGGAGTGGACCATTTCGCATTATACTGGAGCTTCTTTTGAGGACACTGCATGGGTAATGGTTGTCTTGTTTAAATGATACAGTAATACCTTAAATTAAACAGGTTTCTTACAATTTGAACCATGTTATTCATTTTTTAATACAGAGCTGAGAACTTTTATCTGAAGTAATTGTACAAAGAAATCTTGTTCCTAGTCAAATTTAATTAACTGCTGAATCTCCTAAATACTAATGAGTTTGAAGTATAATATTGTAATGATCCATAAAAAGACTACTTGAGAAATAACATTGTCACAATATAGTGTAAATCTATTCACTGCCAAAATAATGTGCATATGACTTTATGCCAACCCATATTTTATTATAATTATCAATAAAATGTGCTTAATACTCTAGGAAGCATATAAATGTGTGTGGATTCCTATTAGGTTTAACTAGTCTCCATAACTAAAAAAATGTATGTAAAAATGAACATGTCACCAAAGTGCTAATAATATAACCATAGACCATTGAAGATAAACACATGTTGATTTTGTCCTCATGTATAACAACTTGAAGGTTAATCCAAGTGAGGATATATGAAGGCCCTGTTATAAGTAAACATTATATTTCACTTACAATGCAATGCATCAAGAAGAGCCAACCACAGAGAAGTTAATGGTCTCAATTGTCTAGTCTGGTGACAGCCAGTAAAAACTCAACTCTCTAACCTATTAGAGGTAAAAGGGTTGGCCGTAGCTTTCATAAGTTCACAATCAGTGTAAAAAAAAAATCAGTGGCATTTTATACCAGCCTGCTAAACCTTGATAGCATTTTCTCTGCAGTTCCAAGTAGGATAAGAAGTACAGAACAACCTCTGATGCAGCAATGCACCAATAGCTAAACTAATCAGTGGTATATTTTGGTTGATGGTTGTTCTTGGTCTGATGCATAAAAATTGCAGAAGAGTGTACGCCTTAATCAATTACATATAGGTCTTCTGGCCAGGGCAGATCTTAACCCCCAGTTTAGTATATGGTACCACGTCATGAAAATATCCCACAACTGTATTTTGACATCTTTTGACATCTTTTGACAAGTTTCACTAATATATCAGTTGCTACTGCTACAAACTAACAAACATTTCTTTCAATAAATATATGAAATTCCAATATAAGGCTTAATTGTGCAGCCAGTATGTAACAACTTGTTTACTGCTTCTGGAAAAATGAAAGTCCTTGCCATGTACTCATGACAAAAATATATTCTGGTATTCAATTAAAAATTACACAAATTTTTAGTTGCCATATCATCATAAATACAATCATATTTGCCACAAAGAGCAGAGATTTGTCCACATTGTATATTGGTAAAATAGGTCAGAAATGTAAAAAGTATATAAAACACAAGATGTTATTTTAAAAAATCTTAATTTGGGGGATTTTTTTATACAACTGTTCATCTTGGAAATGTACATCTTTATTAAATAATCTTACAAGAATCACTAATAACTGATGATAGTTTAACAAACTTAACCCCTTCATGACAAAGGCTGATTTTACTTTTTGTACCCTTTGTGACAATGGCCGTTTTAACATTTCTGCGCTGCTCGTGTTTAGCTGTAATTTTCTTCTTCTCCGTTTACTGAACCCACACACATTAGATATTGTTTTTTTCAGGATAAGAAGGGCTTTCTTTAGATGACATTGTTTTGCTCAATTATTTACTTTTAAAAGAAGTATAAAATATGGTGAAAAATTTAGAAAAAAAATACTGTTTCTAACTTTTAGTTGAAAAATCTTTTACTCATCTATGAAAAAACCTGCTAAGTAGATTCTACTATTTGTCCTGAGTTTAGAAATACCCAATGTTTTTATGTTTTTTGTCTTTTTTCTACACATTATGGGGCAATAAGTACAGGTAGCGTTTTGCTATTTCAAAGCCATTTTTTCAAAATCTGGTAATTCTTCCTCCCATGTGCCATTTCGGGTATATTTGAAGCCGGCCCACGTAATTTACCCCATCAAATCATATATTTTTGAAAACTAGACAGCCCAGGGTATTCCAAATGCTAGTATTTTAACCCTTTCCAAGCACTAATTCTACCATCAGCCTTTGTCAAACTTTATGGTAGTACCGTATTTGCTCGATTATAAGACGAGGTTTTTTCCAGAAAAAAACTTCTGAAAAACCGACCTCGTCTTATAATCGAGGTCGTCTTGTAATCAGGCCTCAGATCATCCCCCACGATACCTCACAATTCCATTGGCAGCCGCCGCCGCCGTATCAGCTGCAGCCACCGCCGCCGCTTCTGTATTCGCGGCAGCTGCTGCCGCCGCCGCTTCTGTATTCACGGCAGCCGCCGCCGCTTCTGTATTCGCGGCAGCCGTCGCCGTTTCTGTATTCGCGGGAGCCGCCGACTCCGTATCCGCGGCAGCCGCCGCCTCCGCCTCCGTAATCCGCGGCAGCAGCCGCCGCCTCCGTAATCCGCGGCTTCAGCATCCTCCGATGCGGCCGAATCGGAAGCTGTGACCATAACAGATGCGCGGGTCACGTGGGTCGCGCTGTTCTCACCTGACCCAGCTTCGTTTTTTACGTTTTGTGCCTATGATTCTATGCAAATCAGTCCTACCTGACAGTCTGTACTCCTGTTCACAATTTGTGAAGAGGAGCATAGACTGTCAGGTAGGAATGATTTGCATAGCTGGTTCAATTAGGGGCACAACCTAGTGAACTACATTTCCCATGATTCCCAGACCCCTTTAAGCGTGACTGAGGAGCATGGGACATGTTGATGGGACATGTTGATGGGACAAGTTGATGGGACATGTTGATGGGACATATAGATCTACTATTCCCACTGACAGGTGAGAAAGAAAAAAGAAAAAAACACAAAAACAGTGGTTTTGATTTTTTTCCCATTAGGGTCGTCTTATATTCAGGCCTTTTCTTTTTTTCCCCAATAAGATCCAAAATTTGAGGGGTCGTCTTATAATCGGGGTCGTCTTATAATCGAGCAAATACGGTAATTCTTTTTGCATTTGTTTTTTCACACACATTTTACTTCAGGTATGAATAAACAGGTTCTGGTATATGTCACAATCATAAAACACCCCAATATGTGTTTAGCAACATCTCCTGAGTACAGCGATACCTCACATGAATGATTTTGCCTGGCTGTTTGGGGGCAAAAGGGCCACATTTGGGGCATGCGCATTTTTCAATGTTGAACTTTGGCATTTGGGGATCCACTGCCCATGCCCTATTTGGTACATCTTTGAGCCGGGCCATTTCAATGTGCCCAACAAAACCATATATTTTTTAAAACTAGACACCCCAACTCTTTGCATGCACACATTTTACCACCAGAATTTTTTCTAAGTTTGCAGTAGTATTTTTTTGTGTGTATTTTTCCCCCACACACCTACTTTATGTATGAATTTACATTTCCTGGTTTATGCCGCTGTCACACGACACCCCAATATGTGTTCAGCAACATCTCCTGAGTACAGTGATACCCCACATGCATGGGTTTGTCATTGTTTGGGGGAACTAAAAGGCCACATTTGGTAGGTGTGCATTTTTCTAATTGGAAATTAGATGTGTGGCCATCCTTCCCCCCGTGTTATTTGGGGCATTGTTGAACCCGGCCAATTCATTTTACCCCATCAAATCATACATTTTTTTAACGTAGACGCCCCATGGGCATTTAATATGCCAGTATTTTAACTCTTTCCATGCGAGATTTGTTTTAAGCTAATATGCTAATTTTAGGAATTGCTCACAAAAATATATTTTTTATATATATATTTTATTTTTTTTGCCTTTTTTTTAAAAAAGTAAAAAAAATTTCAACTTGAAGGTTCCCCTGATAGTGACATCAGTGGGAAATTATTTTTACATTTTACTGTTTTTTTTACTATTTTTTTCTAATTATTATTAATTTTATTTTATTTTTTAATTTATTTTTACTAATCACACTGTGATTAGAAAGCTGGGCTCCATTGACTTGCATGGTTGAATGCAGTACCTGTATTCAACCTGCAAGTGGAGCCAGAGTTCTCTAGAGGGTCTGGAGACCATCTAGCGAACTTTTTCGTCTTTATTGTTTTTTTTCCAGAGGTAAGTGGTGTCGCTGGATGCCTCCTGATCGAGGCATTCCAGCGACACCATTTAAGTTTAGGAGGTGATCGTTGATCGCCTCCTAAACGCTTTTAAAACGGGCGTCCGCCGCCATACAATGTATGGCAGATGTTGACACCCCGGGGAGGGGCCAGAGATGGCCCCTAGTGCCGATCGTGGCGTTGCTGAATGCCTCGAGGTCGAGGCATTACAGCAACACCGTTTGGGTGCAGAAAGCGAAAGTAGATTGCTGTCTGCACCCGTTTAAAGACGTGCCGGTCCTGGCACGTCAATTGTCGTTAACGACTTGATTTTCCGTGACGTGCCTGGACCGGCAATTGTCATCAAGGGGTTAAATATTTCCCATTCATTTTTTAGATGTGTAAAGAAAAATCGACTCTGTCTGTACTCTGGACTTGGTAAGACAAACTGGCACCATTTGAAGCAAATAGAAGATATCATAAACAATTAAAACTATCATTATTTTAGTGATAAACCATAAACCTATACCAGCACACACGCCCATGTTAACAATGTAAACTGAAAATACACACATTCTTACAGTGAATGCAAACTCACACTCATGCTAACACCACATAAAAAACTGAAATTCCTGAGAGAATGGAAGATTCAACTTAAGTGTGCATGCCTGCATTTAACTCTGTATCCACTAAACCCAGGAGATAACTTGCCAACCCTCCCCTAAAAATTCAATAAGTTAAAAAAAAAATATTAATAGTAAATAAATTGAGTGGGGGTCCCTAGAACCCTCTATTACCCGAGGAGTGACTATGTGCAGGGGGTAATTAAATTCACTGGAATTCACTCAATTAAATTAATTGATCATTTTTTGTACCAGTGAAGACATCTTCTTAAAGGAGGAGACATGATTAACAAATACATACATAAAGACAATATGAATGGATTTATATACGTTTGCTTTTCTTGGGATCTTTTTTGCAAAATATTCCTAACTCTACTATACATGCATGCATTGCGGTTGTTTCTCACTAATTTATCAACATAATATTTTTGATACTTGAATCAAATTAATATATTTAAAATATTTATATAGTGTGCAGTTCCGCTTTCTTTCAAGTATTCTATATTTGTTCATAATTTTACTGAACAAGAATATGAAAATGAAGGGCAAATCAATACATTAAATGTAGCTCAAAAGCATAGTTGAAATAAAAGTGATTTTTATTGATTAGTGGTATAGAGGGATGAGGCAATTACATCATGCTATTGGGTGAATTATATGCTTCTATGAAGAGGAGCTTTTTATATTATATTTTCAAAAGTGAGAAGGGGGGAAAATAACAGGGGCATGTGCTATTTCAGTTCCAGAGAAATTGGATATATTATAAATTGTCAATAAACTTGCAAGAACTCAAAGGGGCGATTAATAGACAAGTGCAACAACACATCATGGATAATCCCACTGCACAGGTTCATACAAACTAAACATATAATAGTTTTAATGTTGGATTGTCTTGAGTCATGATTATATTTTGACAATCTATGTTATGCCCATTTTAAGGTCTATGTGATGTTAGTCTCATTGCAGATCATAGCAGATAGATAAATAATTTTCTAGACGGTATAGTTTTATAATTCCCATGATACACAGTTAGCATCATAAAAATATAGTAACACCCGGAGATACCTGTTTAGCTTCAGGATTTTTTAATCTGTCATATGGTCAAACTAAACAGCTGTTGCTAAGGAGTATTTCAAATCTGTCAGGTAAAAATAGATATTCCGTAGAGAAACAGTTTACTACTACTACTTTAAAGAATGTTATCTGACATGCAGTATATCTAATTCAATTAATTATGGTACACACCTAAACTAACCGAAGTATTTGCTAAATTGTAGTGTATGTAACAGACATAGTAACTTTTTCCCACAGGGTTTGTTTCGTATAAAATGTTAACAACAGAAATGATGTAATCATGTTTACCAGGCAATATGACATTCATACCACAAAGCAGTTCAAAATAGTTCTCCCCTGAACTACTTTGGCAATCCCTAGGATGTAGGTTAAATGACATTCAAGCAGATGTGTAGTGTTGGCAAAATTTAATCTTATGAAAACATTTCCAGGCAACCAAGTTTCTTATTATTGGCGGATTAGCAAAGGTGGCTTTTTCATAATGACATAAATGGTGATTTTTCCAACTCAACACATTAAGAATGCGTGTTGGAGAAGAAGATAGCAGACACTACCTAATCCATTCATCCATATGGAAATCCAGCAAGTAGAGATGTACTCCTTCTGTCTAAAATCCTGCAGTTTATAGAGTGATTAAAACAAATCCAAAACCTCCAATAAATGAATGGCAACATGTTTGCTTTTTCATGAGCCACCACATTTTTCTGGCCATGTTGTTTTTTGAAACTGAAAATGTATATTATAAACTGCGATTGTTTAGGTTCAATATGCCTATTGTTGTTTGAAACTGCCATTCACTTAACTAAAAATCCAGTCTTGCTTTTCCACTTAAGGCATACAGATTTGCATTTGCAAAAGACAAAAGACACCAGTAAAGCTCTATTACCGAAACCAGCAGATTGGTTTCTTAACAACCGAAAGAAAAAAAAATCTCAGAAGTTAATTATATTGCTAAGCAATGTAATCACTTGTTTGCATCTGTCACACTTAGATTGTTTACCACTTTAGTATGGTTTTCTCCTATTTTGTTAAACTAAAGCAAACTGTTTTGTTTTTTTGGTTGTTTTTTTAATAATATGTTAGGATGTTTTCATGCCTTCTTCTGCAATAAAAAGCCCAAAACATTTGTAGAAAAGAAGCAAAGAACAAAACAATTTATTTTAATGAGATTTTGGTTAAATAAAATGTAATGTATTCCTATAGACTGCAGAAATTAACTAATGTAATGACACAGAAAAAATGAAGTAACAAAATAAAAGAAATCATGCTTAGAGCCTCAGAATTCCTGATCAGACTCTCAAAAGTCTCTTTTTCACTTTATAGACTTGGGTAAATGGGTAGCAAAATAGGGTACTGAAAAGGCAAATCACAATGAGAAAAAAGAAAAGCAATAAAGCCATATATGAAATGTTTTTGTTTTTTTTAAATGCATTCATATTTTCAATTTAGTATAATTTATAAATCTGTGTGTCAGTATTTTCTAGATTAATATAGGCAACATTTAAACAACTAACTTTATATATATATATATATATATATATATATATATATATATATATATATATATATATATATATATATATATATATATATATATATATATATATATATATATATATATATACCAAGGAAGCAGTGATGCTGCAATTTGGTCAAAGGTTCTAGTGGGCCTAGAAGGTAAATGTGAAGAAGAGTAAACATAAAATTTTCAGACTTAATATCTCCGACACATTCGTTTTTAAAATGAAACATGAAAAGATTTAACACCACCTGTCCACAACAAGTGTAAACTGTTGGGAGTGTTTAATATTACTTGTCCATTAGGGACCTGTCAATTGAAATAATGGGAGAAACAGTGTATCAACTTTGAAAAGAGCAAGCATGTACAAAAACACAGAGCATCTGCAATCTTTTGAATTGACCTATAGGTATATTGTTATGCAACAAATGGGGTGACAACATTGATAATATAACAGTGAATAGGCTGTTATGGGTTTCCTATACAACTTTGCAGAAAATATTTCTGAATCCTTATATATTTACAAATCTAAAAAATCAGTCTGATGATGATCAAGTATTTTTGGCCCACTTCCACATGTCTAATATATATAGATAAAGGTTCAAGAACCGATGCACAATGGGGCATCCTGGAGGAGGATTTTTTTTGTTTGTGAACTTTAGTAACTGTATAAAAGATGGGTACAATAGTTATATTAGTAGTAACATGTTTAACGTCTGTTTAACATGTTTCTTCTGTAATGATACCCATAGTTAAACCCATTTCTAATGGGTTTAACTAAACAGTGTACTTTTGCTTTAATATGATCAGTGGGAATAATTTCTAGTTTGCAGTAATAGTTTATGTCCATTAAATGTCTTTCTCATTCTGAATCATAATCCTTGGTGTTTGTCTTTGAGACGCTTACCTCTCCCAGTTTTATTTTTGCTATGCAAAAAATATATAAACATAATATAAATGAGAGGTTTTGGTTATATGAATTGGCCAAAGCATAATTAAGCTCACCCGCCACGTCAAGGCACACTCTCAATTTTTTTTGGATACATTGTACAGCCAACACACTGTATTTGCAGCATGCTCACACTGTTTGGTAGGCCCCATATTATACATTTGTATTGTTTGAGCCTGAAACTAGCTTAGCGCACCGACATTTTTTCTTTTCCTTATTTTTGCTATGCCACAGGTGAGGCCACCTTAACTTCATATTATTATGATTTACATAATTCCTCTACGTAACCTATTTTTGTTATGCAGCTGATTTTGTAGATTGGTCCTGGCTGCTATTATATAGGTACTTGGATGAGCACAATATTTGTTTGAAGTAACATTCTAAAATGTATCATTGCTAAATTGTAGTTATAGGTATTCTTAAATCCTTGTTGGAGATACTTTAGTAAAAAGACCCACATGCATCATAAAACTTGGAGTAATGGTTCATAACATATTTTCCTCTACTAAGTTTTACAATGGCTGAAACACATTGCAGATTTTCTTGATTTGTTGGTTCAAATCCAACAAGAGACAAAAGAGTAGGGTATGTTACCTTAGCAGTGAATGAGCATTGTAAAATCATCGCAATGAGGGTTGACAGGTGTGTCTTGTAGCTATCTGGATTATGAATCACAATGAAGCCTTCAACAACAGATGTCAAAAAGCAGAACATCCACAATGGACCATCTACTGAACTGAATCCTATAACTTTATAAAACATCCTTAGAGGTCTTACATTCAATAAAGAGTGGAAAGGTGACATTTTACATTACCTAGACTTTAGAAACTGCCAAATATACTCATGTATCTACCTTTCACTCTATCGTCATAGTAGTACTATGTTGTACATTTATTTTTAACGTCTTACAAGCCATTATATTTTGAAAATATCCAAATGCTGCATGTCTACATGAACTATATACATAATATGTACACAAGTTTTGGTATACCTGACCATTACACCAACCAGGACATTTATTACTTTGCATTCTAAATACATAGACATTAATATGTAGCCCCCCCCCCTTTGCAGCTTCCACTAGAGTACTCATTTCAAATTACACTGAAGAATCATCATATAGTATTATGTACTAAAATTGAGTGCTTGAAAATTATATTAACTAATGAAATGGTCTAATCAGCAGGAAAATTATTATGTAAGATCACCTGTATTGTTATGTCTCCTGATTTAATGAAATTCATTTCATAATTACGTTTGACAATAATCTAACATTTCAAATAATGTGCACATAGGTTATATATTGACTAAAGTATATATATCTGTCTAAATCTGAACTGTGAATTTGTTTTATTATGTACCTCTTTTTAATCAGAAGCACACCTCTGTTCCCAGTCCTTCTTGATTGCCTGATGGATACCCAATAAAGGAAACTTTACATCTCCTCACAAAACTTTATAATTACATGTGTTACATTTGTTCCTCTAAATAGAGAGTTATGGTGGTAATATTCAATATTATGATGAAAAAATAAACACATATACAATATTAGGCTAAACGTATAATCATCTGATTATATTGATTGTTTAAGGCACACATTACTTATTTGTGACCAAAATCCCCTCTTTCCCTTCTCGACGTGCACCTATATATACAGTGTGTGTGTATATATATATATATATAACTAGGAATGTAATGAGCACATGTACATTGCTCCTGTAAAAGGAAATATAATTTCTTTGAGCTATTGCCAATGGAAATTAAAAAATCTATATAAAAAAGTTATTTGTTAATTGGTTTAGGTTTAGGAAAGTATATGAAATGCTTACTACTGGTAAGACATCATAATAATAGTTTGATTTTAGCAAGCTGATGAATGTAAACTGTATCTGTCTGCCTCTCCTTCCATCACTCTCGCTGTTTATTCAAGACAATAGTAGTAGTAAATGAAGAAGAAGAAGGACACATATTTGTAGATCAGTTTCAGGAAACATTCAAAATGCTTTATGTTGCATATTCTTCATATAAATAGATATGAGTATCTTGATTCCTTACCTTCCCAACGTACAAAGGATCTGTACCAGTATATTCTTCCAATACAAAGAACTGATTCCACACCCAGCTGCGCTTTGATCTAGATTTCCCAGGCTGAATGTAAGGCTTGGATGTAGACATTGACAGCTCAGCTTGAGTTATTCCAGAAAGACAAAAGAAAATAGCTATAATTTGGAGATAATGACACAGTTCAAGTTTACCCATCTTCATTTCTCTTTTTCTTTATTTAACAGTCCAAGAAAGTTTCGACTTGATAATCTCAGTGGTTCTTCAGTAGTTAGGAATAGGAGGAACTACCCCTCTTGTATTGTCATTGAGAGTTCACAAACCTAAAAAATAATTATAGAAAGCACTGTCAAAAGAAAATCTGTCATGTTTTTCTTATTAAGGCAATAGTATTGCGAAAGCATTAATGGAAGCTAATGACTTTAATCTGCTAATTGTTGGTATTTTGTAATAACTTTAAACAATTATATGATCCATAATGCATAATATTTGTGCACTAAATCAATCATTTATATTGAGTATGTAAAGCAAAATGTAAATATTATAACTCAAGAATAATTATGACATGTTCTATGCATTTTCAATGGCATATATAAAATAGATAATGTAGTTAACTGAATGTCTTCTCAAATACAAATTGGTTGAAATACAATGCGATGAGACATTCATAGTATATGAATTATTACAATGGCTAATATACAATGATATCAGTTAAGTTTATTCACTAAATGGAGAGTGGACAAATGAGTCTGCAGGAGAGTTGTGGCTTCAACTCCTTGATTTCCCTATTCATGATGAAGGTCCAACCCCAGTGAGATTCTACTGCAAGAAAATCTTGACTGGTCTTGTATAACGCATAGTTAAATCATTGAGATTTCTTCAGTTAACTCGCCTATTGAATTATGTGCTACATATACAGGGCTTTCTTGCTGGAGAAAATTTCCAGTGGTGGCCCTTCATAATGAAAAGTGAAATGAGGGAAATAAAACTGTTGGAAACTTTCTTGCCTACATCCCATTTGGTAAATTAACCAAATACTGATAAATACTGATATTTGGCAGATATATCCTAAATACGTGCTTGGTTAGTATTTCCCAAACTAGTCATTACCAAATTACTTGCAGTACGGAATTTATGTATTGCACCATTATGTTCCATTAATGAAAGGGACCATTAGTGTTCCTTGTTGACTACTTTTGAAAGTGATGACTTAGTCTGTTTTAAAGGCCTACCCTTACACTAGCTATACTAATCATATGCCACAATAGTCATCCCCAGGGAATGTCAAGAGAGGGTAGTTACCAAGTTTTTTAATGTTCCAATCAAGTGTGCATAAAGGGCTTTAAAAGAGCTGCATGGCATTTTTATGCGAACATAATTCATAGGAATTTTATTCAAGCAAAAATGTACACTCTGATGTCCCAAGAAAATACATTGACATGCTAAAAGGGTGTAAAATGAAAAGCATATTTTATACAGTATTTTTGGTATCTGATTTGTCTGCAACTTAAAAGGAAATTTACATATATATATTTATATCTTGTAAAAAAGAGTTGAACGCAGCAATCAAACTAAATGTTTACTTGCATAGGTAAATACAATAGTATTTTGTCATATTTTACTAACAGAAAAACAGATAACTCAAATAGAAACATTAAAAATAGCAATAAACTAAGAAAACGGTAAATAGAAGAAGCCTGCATGAGCTGGTTTAATAAAATATGTTTATAGTATAATTCATTGCAATATTTACTGCACCCTAGGCTTTAACAGTTTTGTACTTTTATTCACACACCTGCCATTTGGAATTCCAATAATGTATCATAGATAAACCTGTTAGTAGTAGAGTTTTTAATGAAACAACAATGTAGACGTAAAAGTGATGAATTGCATATTTGACAAATATTAACTTTATGTAATAAGACCATCCTGTGCATTATTTGTGGCTAAAATATTTGTAGAGATACATGAATATACAGTAGATATACAATCTACAGTCATGTGAAAAGAAAGTACACCTTCCTTGAATTATGTGGTTTTACATATCAGGGCATAACAACTTCTAGGACCCAGACCAGCAGGTCGGGTAGAAACCCAATTGCAGGGGATATCTGAGGCTCTGTCTGTACTCTGAGATGCATATTGACAGACAAGACATTACAGTCTCACACCAGGCTGATATACAAGAATAGATTGTACTGATGAATAGGAACAGAACTGGTATATACAGTGGATTAAAGCTTAAACAGGATTCAGTTAATCATAACACATGGAGTAGAAAGTCTTCCTGGACAGGCCTGGAACTGGAGGCCCACTGGCAGGGCAAAGGGTGGGAAGCCGACTGGCAGGGCAGACAGCGGGAAGCCCACTGGCAGGGGAACTGTAGCAAGGACAGGGGAACTATAGCAAAGGCAAAGCACAGGGCTTGGAATCCCTCAGGCATGGCACATTTCTTGGAAGCCCTCAGGCAGGGCACATGGCTTGGAAGCCCTCAGGCAGGGCCCACGGCTTGGAAGCCCTCGGGCAGGGCACACGGCTTGGAAGATAGGTAAGTCTGGGACACCCCGGGCTCTGGTACACGAATTAAGACCAAGAATGTAGCCAAGTTCACACACAGGAAATCAGAACAGGAAACCAGATCTTTAGCTGCAAGCAGACTAACAGGGACCCAAGCCAAACAAATGCAAATGCCCAGTCTGAAGGGCAAAGCAGGTATATAAACTCAGGTAACAAGGCTCAGCTGTCTCAAGTAATTAGATATGGGTGCTCCAGAGAGGGTAGACATGATTAGGGCTGCAGGTAGACATGATTAGAAATAATTATTGCATAGTCCTGGCAGGCAGGGTGGACCCTGACAATAACGAACAATCATCTGTTCCTTAGCGGGTCTAAAAATAAGGTAAACAACAACACATGGCATATTACACCTTGTCATGAGTTATTCAATAAAAATAAAGTCAAAATGAAGAAGCCATGTGTTAAAATATAAGTACACCCTATATTATATCTCAGCTCAATTGGCAATGCTTCTATCTCCCGATAAACACATCAACGTTTTATGAAAGGGCTGTCCCGCAAGCCCAGAGGAGCCATTTCTCAACTGTATAACCATATAATTGGGGTTAAGTTCCCTACCACACCTTCGTTTGAACAGAAGTGTGAGTCAGACCTGGCTCAAACACTCAAACCTTCGCAATGGGGTGAGATCTATGAGAACATCTGGATGGTCACTGCATGCACTCTTGTTCAGGAGAATTGCTTTAAATTGCACCACATTTCCATCACAGTCTTCGCTTTGTTTCAGAGGGTGCAATGAGGAGGGGACACCATTACACATGTGGTGGACATGTCCCAAGGTCAAACCAATCTGGTCACACTTTTTTCAATAAACTGAGTGAGGCTCTCGGAGAACCCCTATAACCGGAGTCCTGGACAGCCCTCCTCTGTAGATTTTACCCCTCAGACGCTGTGGACAAGCCGGCTCCTCAAATAATTTCTCGGATATGTACAGCGGTCCGTCTGGCTATAGCTCAGACCAGGAAGGTGCATGTCCCCACGATTCCCGTTATTGAAGCTAAAATTTGGCATATACTAAAAATGGAAAAATCACTGCATATATACATGAAACATCACATTTGTTCCACCTCACCTGGGAGCCTTTGATGAAGAAGTTTGCTCCGGCGGATGCCACATTGCCTTTGCTCTGAAAATGGGGGACGTTACAAGGCCGGCTGGGACCAGGGGCTGGAGGCCGGGACTGAGAGGCTTCATTAATTTATAATTTTAGGCTTTTTTCTCCCTTCCTTTTACCTTTCCTCAATTTTTCCCTTTTATACTGTCAGGACCAAATTTGTATTACCACGTGCACAGAATGATTGCATGGATCTCATTGCATGACCCAACTTTATTTTATGTTATTGTTGTATACTTATGCAAGGTAGTCTCTCGAGTCGTATGCATTTTACCAGCTGCAATATGTTGTCCGTATATACTTGGAAATCATCTTATATACTAATAAAATAGTACTTAAAAAAAAGCTAAGTACACCCTTACTGCTTCCATAGGAATTTAAGATCAGCAAGTATGACCACTTCTGTAAAAGCCGATGTTTTAGCAGTTTTCTGGTCTCGAGCATTTAGCTGTGTGTTAACACAATGCCAAGGAGGAAATACATCAGCAATGATCTTAGAGAAGCAATTGTTTCTGCCCATCAATCTGGGAAGAGTTATAAGGCCATTTCCAAACAATTCCGCAACACACAAGGTCAGAACTTACCTGGCATGTCCAGGTCCCACACAGCAGCCCTATCTTCAATGCAAATAAACAATTAAATAAAATAGAAACACTCTTAGAATAGGCGTGATGGGGATATCAGGAAGCATAAAAACCCACGACACCTTCAGTGCTATTCTGAGCCTTTATGCAGAAGATATCCCAGCAGTCATATTCCTGTTTTTTCCCCAGTTTCGGTTCCGGTCCCGGTTCCTGTTCCTGCTCCTGCTCCCTTCATCTTCTACCAGACTTCCCAGTTACCAGACCTCGGCTCTCCTTTGGACCTCGTTACCTGTTGCCTGCCTTGACCTCAGAACTGTTCCTTACTATGGCTTGCCTACTCTTTCTGTTTAGACGTTCCGGGCCTTCTGTACCTTTATCTGATCCTTGCCATTGGGTTCCATATCCAAACACCACAAGATACTGCCTCCAAGCATGACATACAGTGAGAAAGATTGTTCCCAGGAGTTGATGTCAAAGAAAATACACCCCAAGGTGCAATGGTCAGAGAAACTGCAAAAACTCAAGAGTAACATCTCAGGCTCTACAGGCCTCAGATAACATGTTAAAGTGCGTGGCAGTACAATTAGAAAAAGACTGAACAAGTATAATTTATTTGGAAGATTTGCCAGGAGAAAGCCTCTTCTCTCTCTAAAATGAACATGGCAGTACAGCTTAGGTTTGCAAAGTTGCATCTGAGCAAACCACAAGACTTTTGGAACAGACAAGAACAAAGGGGAGATGTCAAGCACATAGGTGGAAGGGTGACAACTTGGGCTTGTTTTGTAGCCACAGCCACTTTGGTATGTGTTTTGATAAACATAAATACTAAATAGTTTTTTGTTAAACTAAAAAAGTGTCTATAAATGTAAAAATATTCATATAATATTAAAGATAGAATTACTGGGAATATAATTAAAATAAACATAAATGCTATTAATATATATATATTAATTTTCCATGCATTTTAGATGGAAGTTATCTAAAAAGTGAACATGCATAAATTAGTGTTAGGTACACTAGATAAAAACACAGGATGAACTGTATTTCAACATTGTATTTAAACATTGATCGTTGGGGTGGTGATCTCAAAGTAACAATGACTGTACTTATTTAAAGTAGCTTTCACATAGAAAACCTAAAGGCTATTTCTTGCACATTTTAGTATAGAGCTTAACTAACTGTAATGTAAAGGTTAGTGTATTGTAAAAAAGTGGAAGTGGAATAAATGACATGTAATTTATACTTTACAGACTGCAAAAACAAGAAATAAGTAACAATTCATTAAATCTTACAGTCTCATGTAAAATACATATTAAAATTAACAATAGCAGGATGGATCTACTGTATGTTGCACAGAGCCCCCTTTACTGTAAATTCTAATCCAAAGCACTTTATTGCATTTTATGTGATATAGCATTTCCAGCATTTTCATTTTTTTGTAACCTCATAACGCTTTGGAAAGTTTTGTAGAAATCTTTGACATTTTATAAATAATAAAATGAAATAAAGATTTTGACCTGTAATTTCAGTAATAAAGTACTTATGTGAAGAATAGAGAACAGAGGACAATAGTATGGGAGAACAAAAGGTAAGAATGCAGGTGTATTTTTTACTTTTGATAGAATACTATATAATGCATGTAAATTGTGTCTGACTGTGCCTGCAAAGGATGGAGTTGTACAGTGATTCAAATATATAGCAAACATGCTATTCTCTAAATATATTTTTATTATCTCTTGAAAACACCCACATGTTATAATCAATACATTTTAGATTTTACACGATTATAATAAATTGTGGATAAAATCAGCCCACTTTCTTAACTGGATATATATATATATATATATATATATATATTTGATACTTTTGTTTTTAAAAGAATAGCCATGTTAAAGCCTCTTTTACCCAAATGAATAGTCCCTTGGGTGTTCTACAACCCTAAAAGGCACCTTGATATGTATGGAAACTAAAAGAGATTGTTCATACATACATTGCTCAGTTACATAATGAGATTGCAATATGTCACATAGTAACATAAAACATCAGGTAAATCCTTGCACCAAGCCATCCTTCAAATTCTGTTCTTTGACCATTTAAAATATTGGAAGGTACCACCACCTGTAATTTGCTGAACTTATTCAATGTGAGTGTTATAAAAATGTCTGGGCCAAAGGGGACTGCATTTTAGGAATCTATATAACATATTCATATTTGTTTGTGATAATCAAAAAATACTTAGAACACTTAAAAGGATATATCATCATAAATCAGTTTATACTGGTTAGTTTTATTGGACTGAGCCTCTTGACTCCATGGATCAATGTTTCCTTTAAAAGGTTTATGTCAACTTTCGAAGGTTCTGTATTACGACTCCTCTCACTCCATTGAGTCTCTAGGTAGTTTCGTGAGAGACTCATATATTTAGGGACTTTCTGTGCAAAGAGTCAGCGTTTACACCTAGAAAACTATATATTTCACAAAAAATTATTATGTTTGTTTGATTTAATGCAGATTAAAGGTGTAGAATGATTGGAAGTGAAAACATTATAGTACAGAATATTTTTTTTCATAAATATATACAAGCATTAGTGTAGAAGAAACATTACACAATGGTAACCCAATTAAATTCAGAAAATAAATGTAGGGGTAAAAAGGAAAAGTGCCTGAAGCACTGTTTTAAAAGAATCAATTAATAATATAATGTGTATTCAAATGTTTTTCAAAATTTGACTGATTTTGAAATAGAAAAAAAATTTAAAAGGGTGGAGCACGTGGGATTCTGTAAATTTGGATTGGAGACAAGTGATCTTATAATGTGTGAAATTCTTCCCAGCTAACTCAGGGTGCCCACATGCTGCTTCAGTTGCATATAAAGATACAGAAATTTGTCTTCTGTATCCTTTTTAACACCACTCCTTGGGAGTGGTATTAAAGATGCTGTTCCACATACTTCGTTGAATTTAACACTAACACATGTAAGTGCATGCAATAATCATGTCAAATTTTCATTCATAAATTTTGCCCGGGTCACTTAATTGTCATTAAATAGGTTGTAGAAACTGAAAACACTTTTTAAAAGTGTATGTGTTGTATTTGTGTGACTTTACCTTCAGTTGAAAAAATAACATTTTAAATGATATTTCCAAAGCAGGCTTATTATGTGTATCACCAACTTTCGTCCTGTGGTTGTCTCCTTGCTCACACTGCTTAACAAAACATAAAAATCTCTCCAAAGGAGAATACATAGTTGCTTTCACTTCCATCCCAGTATCAATTCTTCATTACAAGTAAAAACACCACAATATCCCCTTCTAGTCCAAAGGCTTGAGGTTGTGTTTGCCCTCCCCTTTATCACTCACAAGAACCTACCTAAACCTGAAAAAGAATGTCTGCATCTACCCATACAGGATGACATGAACACTATTTTTTACTCCAAGACTCAGCTACTGTAAACATACAAATAGATGGCATTCATCTGACTCTTTCTTGTAATCTTTCCAGAATTCTGCTGCTAAGCTTATCCTTCTCACTCATCATTATTTATTTGCTGGTCCACTTTTCATGACATGAAAATACATTATGGAGATGATGGTTTTAGATGATGCTGACCATAATATGAAAATTCTACTTTAGGAACAAGCTTCTTGAAGTAATGAATATCTCACAGTGTTGCTAATTTAGCCACTAAGGAAATACTCCATCAACTAAGCACATGAAAAGGAAGCAATCCAGTTCAAGGCTAGCCAGAGTGAAATACTGGTAAAAAAAAAAAGTATAGAATAAGAAAAAAAAACTTAAAAAATAATCAGTATCAGATCCAGGTGTTAAATACTGCCAAGTAGTATTTATTTTACCAATATTTAGGTAAACATTACGAAAATAAAATATAGTACCCATTTAACTAACATTTTCTATTGTATATTATGTACTGTTGCAATTTTATACTGTCTTATCTCGGAAACACTCTTTCAACTGACCCTTTAGTTCACAAAGTAACCTTTGTTAGAATTGCATAAAAGTGAAACCCTCTGTTCACTTTTATGCAATTCTAACAAAGGTTACTTTCTTTCAGCTCTATCACTTTCAACTATATATATGTAATGTTACCAGCAGTTCACCTTCTCTCTCGATCTACTTACTCATCATAAATGTGACTCAGTTTGTTTCATGACTATTTATATAAGATAGATGGCATTTGCATGCTGTGGTTTGATTTCTAGGTATATTTGAATGAGTGACATTTTTATCTGTGCATGACATCAGCTAGTCTACTCTTTGTTAATTATTCTAGTGTATCTTTGCTTTTTGTGCCAGGACAGGCATTCACACAACCGTTCCTTTGCATTGTGTGCAGGCTGGTGATGTTAAGGAATAAAATATGCAGGGCCTTGTGTGACCTGTGCAATCGCACTGGGCACAACCCCTGAAAGGGTCCCTCCAAGGGTCAGGTTGGCCAATATTTTAACAAAGGGCTCGTCAGGAATGGAGCAGGGTCACATAACACAAAGTCAGTGCAAACTTTAACGTGGGGCAAAAGCGGCCCCTTTAGCCCATAGCAACTGCAGTCACAGGGGTTGCGACTGGGACAGGGACCATCACTCTGTGATTACTTCAAGACAGGCCCACTGCTTACCTCTGTGTTGCGTGCAACCTCTCTTGTATCACCCAGGAGAAGCAGATTCATGTTACGACACATCATATGACTTTGCTGCATTCCTGTTTCTCCTGGTAGGTGAAAGAAGGTGTGCAATCAATGCAGAGGTAAGCTGTGGGCCTGTATGGAAGTGTGCGACCACCACAGAGAAGTCAGCAGTTGAGGTAAGGGTGTGGAGAAGTTTGTATGAATGAATATGTATAAATGAGTATTTGTGAATGAGTATGTATAAATGAGTGAACAAATAAGAATGTGCATGATAGCATGGATGTGTAAGTGTGAGACAAGGATGGCACAGGTAGGCTGTTCAGGGCAAGCATGGCACAGGGAGGCTGTTTGGGGCAAATATGGCATGGGGACGCTGTTTGGGCAAAGATGGGACAGACTCTGTGTGCAGGCTCTGTGCCAGGGCTGGCTTTTGCATTATATATTTGATCTATACTTTCAATGCAGAGTTTCATATGTTTGTATGCCTAATACAGGGGACCTAAACCGGCAAAGCTGTGTTTTCCTGTGTTGTTTATTTTATCTATAACTGAACAACATGAAGGAGGAAAAGAAGAGGGGACAAATGAACTCTGGGGTTATGACGACAGGTGTGGCCGGCCTTCATCACGAATCGCACACTGGCCCAAAATAAACGGAGGGAGGTCAGTTCATGCAAACTACCCACACTCACACTACTCCCTTGTAATTCCTGCTGGCTATTAATGCTGCGCACAGGGATATGAAGTCATATTAAGAGGCAAGTACATCTAAGGGAAAGCAAGTCCTGTGGATGCAATCTAGGTGCTGTAGCAAATCCTATGTGTGCAATCTGGGTGTTGGTGATGTTTTATGGATGTAATCTGGCTGCTGGACAAGTTCTGTGGATGCAATCTGGGTGTTGGTCAACTCCTATGTGTAATATATGTGCTCGGGCCAGTTCTATGTGTGCATTCTGAGTGTTGTACCATTTTGAGGATACAATCTTGGTGCTGGGGCCAGTTCTATGTGTGCAATCTTAGTGCTGGACACGTCCAATCTGGATGCTGGGGCAATTCTTATGTGTTTGATATGTGTTTTGCAATTGAGGGTGTCCATGCCTTATTTATTTATCTATTTATACCTTCAATCCTGAGTTTGCTGGTGATTTTTTAGTTGCTCTATACTATGTGAGGGAGATGAAGAGAGATGTGGCACAGTGAAGGAGAGCACAAACCTATTCTGGGGTATGATGGCCTAAATTCCTAAGAATGGTCCTGAGAATATGATGTCAAAATACTGGTACCAGTGTGCTAATGATACTAGTAAGGAAATATATAGTGGGAATAGATACACATACAGAAATCTTGTACAAATAAGTTTGCATTGCTGTTTTCGACAAGTTGGGTAAAATAATTTCATGAAAACACTTCCGAGTAGGTGGTTGCCAAGAGACATAGCATTTTATTTTGTCAATACACAGAAACATATAAAACATGTTTTAATACAAAAGTATTGTAGATCTAAGATATAATTTCCCTTCAGACTCAAAAGATGCAATATAAAAAAATATATACTTTTTTAAATGTATTTTTATGTGCTCTTAAAAACACCTATTGGTTTAAGTGTTAAAATAACACTAAGTAAAGATAATTCAATACAATATACTTAGAAATCTTTAGAGATCCCTCAATAAGCATGGTTTGCTGTATAAATTGTGAGAATTTTTAATTATAATGTGAATTCTGTTACAAGAAACCTACTTAAGAGCTAATTCTAAAGCCATTCTGCAATGAAATAGATTTGATTCTGTTGAACTGTGCTAGTCATAAAAGCCGAGTTAAGCTCAGAAACCAGAACCCACTAAAAGTGCCAATATATGCTAGAAGTGGAAGAAGCGGAATTCTATATTCTCTGAACCCTTTCTCTTTTTCTCAATTAGTGTCTCCTTTCTTCAGTACGACAGTGACACCCACTGGTTAACTATGACAGCCTTGAAGTTTCCCTGCAGAGACATCATCAATGAGACAAAGCAGCTCAGCCATTCCTGGATCAAGATATTTTAAGTTTTTTTCTTACTTAAGATTCTTTAAACAAAATAGCATGATATTAAATGCAACTT
The DNA here is from genome assembly GCA_023333645.1 of Sceloporus occidentalis. Taxonomy (NCBI): domain Eukaryota; kingdom Metazoa; phylum Chordata; class Lepidosauria; order Squamata; family Phrynosomatidae; genus Sceloporus; species Sceloporus occidentalis. The sequence goes on from JALMGF010000044.1 coordinate 7,471,481, forward strand.
GTTACTAAAAATTCAAAGCTGTACGTTATGTCTAGGTTATATAAAATCACCAGGCCTACCCTCTCTTCTGCCATATAACATTATACCAACATAAAGTTTCTTCACTTGCTCTATTAGTTTGTAGTTTTTTAACAATCACGTAGTTAGAAAAAATGTATAAGCAATGGATATTTAATCATAGCACACATCTATTGGGTGCTGATACTATTTTTAATGTGTAATCAACTTATAATTTACAATACTAAAAAATTTAAATATATTTAATTAGACAAAAAAAGAATTTATACAGCTGTAATGCTTGATTAGTAAAATAATCAACCCTTTCCATTGTGGAGGGGAGTATGTACTTTGTATTGTGTTAACCATTACACCAAATTTGACAAATATCTAAACCATATTTATTTATGTTTCTGCAACATTCATATTTGCGCTGTGTAGAACAGAAACATAAACTGTATGGTGCAACTCCCATTAGATCCATATACATTGCATCTGTAACAACAATTAATACGTATACGCTACAAAAGACTTGGAGGTCCACAACAGTCAGGATTCCAGACATTAAATATACATATGGCTAACCAGTTGTTGATCTAATCAGTTGAAGTTGCCTATGTTATGTAATCCACTGAAAAATGAAAAGCTGAAGAGCTCCTTGCTAATATTGGAATGAAAAAACCCCATAAATGGTCAGCTGGTCAGTTAGAGCCTAGTGTTTTTAATATAAATTATTTAATTATTGTAATATGTTTAAATTATCTGTATACCTTGCATGACATAGCTGGAGCAATAACTACAACAGGATGTACAAACGGTTAACATGAAAACATGTGACAAATTACAAACTAATCTTAATCACTAGTTTGCTTAGAAAGAACAATATTTTGAGGTAGGAGGTGTTAAAGAGAGAGGAATATTATTTTAGGGATGGAAGCTCAGAAAGGTCTCCAAGATGTTCACAAGGTGAAAACTTCACTATTAATTAACCATAGTGCTTACCAGTTGGGTAGGTGTCAATTTATGAAAATAAGACATTCAAGAATAAAAACTTTTTTTTTTGTAGAGAAATATCTATTTAAATGGAAGGAAAAAAGACCTAGAAGAGGGAGCCAGCAAAGTAGTAGCACTGTGAATAACTTGGTCTAATGTATAATTTAAGCAGCTGAGACATGAAGCAAGAATATTAAACTATTTGTTTTATGACCACCCGACTGGAACACAGAATGGAATTAAAATCATTTTATATATATATTCATGTTATGCAAAACTAAAACATAATAACAAATATTATTACATGCACTTCATATCGCAATATTGTTTCGGAGAAAATAGATACTGAAACTAGCCCCTACCAATATAACATATGATGTGACAAAAAGGTTATTTGGAGCCCTGCAGTTCTGAAAATGACTCCTACAATAAATGTGCTTCTGTGAGCTGTATGATGCACATCAAAGCAATCCTGGCAAATCTAGGTGCATGATGTAGTACAATACTGAAAAAACTAGCAATCCGAAAACTTTCTATATTTATTGAAGATATATATAGATTGTTCCATATTACATTGGTGAATGATCATTGAAAACAACAGTTTTTTGAAACTATACTACTAGCACTATTTGTCATTATATAATTTCAACAATAATCCTTTTTTTCAGATTCTGGAAATAATTGGAAATTGACCAATACTGATTTGTTTAAGATGATGAATCTTTACTTATTGTTTAATAAGATTAATCTTTACTTACTTCTTGGCCCTTCACAATATTACCACGTTTCAACTTTTTATATATATATATATATATATATATATATATATATATATATATATATATATATATATATATATATATATATATATATATATATATATATAAAACCACAACTTTGTCCTTGTAATTACCATGAAAAACAACATAAAGCATGCAAGCCTTCACCTTCAAGGTGTGTTGGAACACAAAATACTGGTAAGTCCTATTCTTTGATAGCAAAGCATTTATTTTCATCTGATATACTGGGCATGCATCTGGATGCGTTATACACACAAAGGTCATGTGTCTGTATCAATACCTCAAATATATATATGTTTGTATCTATGTATCTATATATATATATATATAGATATATAGATATTGATACAAAAATATATCTTTAAGATATTGAAGGTATATATATATAGTTTTATAATATACAATATGATCGCACTTATACAATGAAGCAGTTTCCCTGCAGACATGTAGAATGTAGAAAGGTATACGTTCCCATATACGTGTATCGTGACAAATGACTGTACTGTTAGAGACAGTGATGTGCTCATAATTGTACACCAGCGTGAACAGAGGGTATCCTGACACTGTCTCGTGAAGTCATGCTTAACATAACCCTCTGTGACCTTAGCTACAGCACGCACTGTCAGAACACAGTGATAAAGTACTGAACCACACGCACTGGAAGTCTTAGGACTTCACAATGTGAACAGTAAGCCTTCTGACATTTAACCTGACCTGCATTATACTGCAAAGTAAATAGAAAACCTTCATACATTTATATAGGATGGAGATGTTGTGTACAATTCCCAAGAGCATAATCAGTACAGAACTACCTTTCAAAATAGCAAGATCTGCCCCAAGGTACATTCCTGCTTTCTCAACAGAGGGAAACTTAAATGTAGATGTTTAGCATCTTTGGATATATTAACTTACAACAGGTCAGTCGATTAAAGAATACATATTTACCTTGCTGGACCCTTGGATCACTTGCCTAAATTGTCTGTATAGTCTCCTGATCTGTTTGTTCTCCAGCCTATTCCCCCTTCCCTTCTGTGCCTTCTTATTTCAAGCATGCCTTTTTGCAGACTTGCCTTTTTTATATGCTTACTGGCAGCAGGTATATTTTTTATTATCTCTTTTCAAAAGCAAACCACTGATTAGAATAGAAGTAACTTCTAAATGTCATTGATGCTGCATGCAAATGATACATCTTTCTGTGATACTATTGAGAAACATAGGCTACAGTTCATTGGAATGAATTGCTTACAAATAATCCACAGCATAAAAGATTCCAAAATAGCATCTGGATCTTACCTTATTTCTTTTCAAGTGTAGCCAAAATGATTATGTAAATCCCTCCTGTGCCTTGTGCTGCTTAGCTTGTACCCTCTCCTTCAGACATGTGCAGTTAGCTTCCACTGGTAACTTAGCGGAGGTCTGATTGACTCAGGCTGTGCAGTAGGAGCTGCAGCTCAGTGGAATGATGGGCTCCTTGGCTCTGGATTGCTATGAGAGAACATACCCTCTGATTTGCTCTTACTTCATCTGGAGATATAAGGCAGCGCAGTCACTTTTCGTTCCTCCTGGAAATCACATTCACTATTAAATAGGAATCCAAAGCTAAAGCAGGGTGTACAGATGGAGTCCTTCTTCTCAGTACTCTGATCAGGAGAGGGCTCTGGAAGGGGCGGGGCTCAAGCCAATCTATTTTATGGTGAGATATTTGCATTTGAAAGCACTGAGCTTCAGGAGAGAGTTTAAGATATATTTTTCCAGCTTGTCATTAGAAGTCATGATCAATTGCGCTCTCGAGGCATAAAGGCACAGTCATAAAACGAATCACAAGTTAGGTGGGTTTTTTTGTCTTGCTTTATAGTTTTGCCCTTTCAATCTTTTCAGCATGCCCTAGTTCCACTCTTTCACTTCTGTATATTCTCTATCCTGCTGTGTTATCTGGTGTTGGATCCTAGTGTATGATTTAGTCTCAGCGTGAGACTCATCACCTAGAAAAAAGGATGTTCAAACACTTTGTAACAATAGAGGCTGGTTTAAGTATACACTGTTGCTGACTATAGTTTAAGGATTGCTCTAGATTGCTCTTGATTTTCCATGCATTGCAAGTGCATTATAAATTCACCTATATAAATATATAAGACGTTTTCCTCTTGTTTTTTTTTGCATGCTTAAAAAAACAAGCATGTTGACGTTTGTGATTTCTCTTACTAAAACCAAGCACAATGCAGGTCTTTGCAGCTGGTGCTGTTGGACTACAATGCCCATCATCAGCAGCCAGATTGACTTGTTGTCATATGAGTACAAACATTTAATATTCAGATTTTTTTTTATTTAAATTTCTGTAATATGGTATAACACTGAACATTATTTAATAGGGGTTCTGATAAAATGATGCCTGAAAATAATGAGTAGGCATTCAATGCAAATGAGTGATTTCCTACACTACTTGTAATAATAGGAACTGTAGCTATATATTTATGTATGAGTTGTTTACTTGGCATGATATTTTTTTATTAGACTGGTATGGTACAGTGCTGATTTATTTTGGAAAAAAATAAATACAATAAAGTTAATCATTGGAAAATGTCTTATATAACAAAATCAACATTCTAATAGACTCCAGGCCAGTAAGCAGGAAAATTATCTAGCTCAAGCACATTAAATACCAAACAGCATTAAAATAAATACATAAAAACCTACAACGTTTTTGCCTATACTGATGCTGTTTGTGGTGAAGTGGTTTCCAACCAGTGGTGGGCTTTAGCTGTCATTGTGGTTGTCACTTTGCTAAAGTGGGACAAGCAGCTTCTGAGACTGTTCTCACTTGTAGTTCAGTGTTGTATTTTGGTTTTATGCTGCCCTAGGCAAGACTACACCCGGGCACACCCTAATCTAAAATTGACCCACCCCTTCCTGTCAAGGCCACACCCCTTCCTGATTAAGACCCGCTTCCTCTGTAAACTCCACCCGTTCCTCTCTGTACACTAAAAGTGGATACTGAGTGCCTACTTATCTTTAAATAAAATAATGAAAAGTGTAAATGTAACCATTTTTACAAAGATCAGTCATCCATGTCAACTATACTATATGAATCACAGACACCCACATTGATTTAATCAGCATGTGGTCAGTGCACGAGCAGTAACGCCACACCAAGGCTTCAACCGCTGTCACTGGACATTCATACCCCATTTGCATCATTCATGCCAGACAGTGCAACTGTATGTATCAACACATTTAACCTAATAATACTACCTAGCACATACAATGACATACATTCACTCCCTACTTATATCAATCAATCAATCATGAAATAGACATTATGAGGTTTTTTCTGAGGCAAAACATTGACAGTGGTACAGCATAACTTTTATTATATACTGAGGCAAACATTGACGGTGGTATATTATTATCTATTATTTATGTAGCGCCAACAATTTATGCAGCGCTTAATACAATACAATACAATAATACAATAATTCAAGGGGTATGACAAGATGAGAATTGAGAGACTAAGACAAAATGATACATTAGGCGAGAGCCCTGCTCACAAGCTTTCAATCTTGGGGGAATGGGGTGACAAACATAAGGCATAGAGAAAGGGTGAGAGGTAGTGTGGTGGTTGTATCAATGACAAGGAGGTTCTAGCAGCTAAGATGCTATGCTTCTCTGAAGAAGTGGGTTTTGAGATGTTTCTTGAATGTTGGGAGGGAGGGTGAATGCTGAAGGTTCGGTGGACGTAGATTCCAGAGATATGGGGCAGCCCAAGTGAAATCTTGTACACAGGAAAAGGAAGGATGAGAGCCTTAGCCATGGGAAGAACGTAAGGATCAATAGGAGAGTATTTTCTTATAGGGCAGAAATGTATGGAGGAGCAGTGTTATGGGGGGCCTTATGATTTTAATGGGGTATAGAATAAACTCCCATGAGATAGAGCCGTGAACAGGCTCTATATAAACAGCTCAGGATGCCTTCCTTCTGAACCCACTCCAGGCAGTAAAGGATCAACACAATTCTTTTCCTTCTGGATTCTTTTATTTTTTTTTAAATAAGGAGAACTAGGTATAAAAACCTGTATTTCCCCAAATATAAAAATACAGTATACTTAAAAATACAACGCGTTTCCACTTTATGTCTTTTTCAAGTGTATTGTCCTTATCCTTTGGTTCCATATTTATAATGTGCCTAACACTGGGTCCTGGTGCAACCTTCAAAGTGTCCCTTCCAATCAGCTGTATTTTAAACTCAGTCCAATATGGGCATCACCCATTATTAAGGCTCTTATGGACAGAGCGGGCCTTAAGTGTTCTGGCACCCTGTGTGGACTACTCCTCTGGCGCCCCCCATCCCCCAAAAAAGAAAGGAAAAAAATCTCCCCCCTCTGCCCCTTCTGACTGCCTTCCCCCTCTGCCCCTTCTCACTGCCTTCCCCCCTCTGCCCCTTCTCACTGCCTTCCCCCCTCTGCCCCTTCTCAAAGCCTTCCCCCCTGCCCCTTATCACTGCCTCCCCCCTGCCCCTTATCACTGCCTCCCCCCCCTGCCCCTTATCACTATCTACCCCCTATCCTTACTTACCTTGTTGCTGGAGTCCTGCGGTGGGAGCGGGAGGCGTCTGTCTTCCTGCTCTGTCGCGGTGCGCGCTTCACAGCTGAGCGCCAGAATAATTCTGGCGCTCAGCACGAAACGCTGGCACCACGACGGAGTCACGGAGAGTGAGGGGCGCCAAGCGGTTGCTGAAAACTTCATGAGCAACTGCTCGGCGCCCTTGCCCGGGACTTAAATGAAAACACCGTTTTTTTTGTTTAACTTTATTTAACATCCTCCATGTTAAATAAAGATAAAACAAATTTTATTTAACATGGAGGATGTTAAATAAAGTTACAAAAAAACCAAACAATGTTATAATTTAAGTCCCGGACGGCGCCCCTGTTGCCATGGCGCCCTGTGCGGCCGCACAGGTCGCACACCCCTAAGGCCGGCCCTGCTTATGGAATGCAAAATCCGGCAGCCATTTTGGAAAAGGGCAAAAAGTGAAATAGTAACAGATAGTTAAAATTCAATAATAAATCCAAAACTACATATATATACAAATTGATTAACATATGGATACAACACATATTTAATCTTGTATAACAGACTGAGTATAATTCAACCCTTTATTGTTATCTATCAAAAAAGTTCATACTATTTCGTCCATATTAAGAAGAGTCTTCCCCATCACAAAAGTCATTGATTTCCAAATCTATGTTTAGACCCCTAGGGGAAATAATGTTCCTTTCAAACATCCACTTCATCTCTGTTTGACTTATTGTTATTGAATTTTTCTGTCCAATTTTGGTGTGTTACTTACTTTTAATAAAAGTGTGGTTAACACACCAAAATTGGACAAAAAAATCAGTAACAATATTGTATATATATAATATTACATATTATATATGATTGCTAAGAACAATCACAATCCTATCATGCCCCGGCAGCCTGTGCATGCTGGAACCTGGGCATAAAATAAGTAAGATTACAGCCTCCCTATGCCATGCTATACCCCCTACACACACTTACACATCTATGCTATCACACACACCCTAATTCACAAATATTCATTTATAAACATTCATTCACTCTGTCACTGTCACTTTTCCTCCTCCTCTTCATTCTTCCTCTTGTCTCTTCTTCTGTGTCCTTCCGGTGCAGTGAGCGCGGCTTCAAGGTGGTGGGCACGGCTTCAGTGTTGTGCGCTGCGATATGACATCAAATCCCGACACACAGCATCAGTTGCTGCACGCATTAACAGACCTCCCGCTCCCTTGATTGTCTTTAAGCCGGTTAGAGGGAGATCCTTGATCTCACCAACCGAGCCTGCTCCTCTAGCTGTGGACATTACTGTCCATCTCTGGAGGGGTCCCGGCGTGATGATACCCTGATGAGCGGCACCCGGGGCGGTACATGAGAGTGGGTCTGTACAAAGAAGGTGGAAAGGCCAAATAATTGTTAATTTGGTTAGAACTGTTAACATTTTCTAACTATGACCTATAGGTTAGGCAAAACTTGCTCATGTACTGCATATCCATTTCACCACTATGTGTGGTGACCTCTATGCATTTACCTGACAGCAGGGGATTGGGACATGACATTATCTGACCCTGGTGATGAGCAGGGATATATGATGCACTGTCAGCCCCTGCAGTGACACAGGCACCATCAGGGTTTGATGTCATAACATGTCACTGTAACTCCCTAGCATCATCTGGCAGCTGTAGCACTTGCTGACTGCCTACCTTAAAGTCTTACACATATCTCTAAGATAAAAAATGTTGCTTCCACTCCAGATATGTATTTGCTCATCTGGGAATTTGTAGGAGAGTGTAATGTTTTCACTCCATGATATAACAAAGCAGGAGATACTTTTGTGGATTGTTCAGTAATATTCATCTGACCTCCTGTGAGCTCACTGTTTTTTTTCAAACCTATGGTAAAATAAAAAAGACATATAATACAGTGAACGCCAATAATATTGGCACCCTTGGTAAATATGAGGGAAGAAGGCTGTGAGAAATTGTCTTTATTGCTTCATCATTTGATCTTTTCTTCAAAAAAATAGACAAAAACAAACACAAAAATTGCAAAAAATAAAGAAATGTTAAATATATTTGTAGTAAAATTATTTAGTCAATACTTTGTGCTACCTTTGTTTGCCAAGATAACAGCTTTGAGTCTTCATCTATAATGCCTGATGAGGTTGGAGAATACACAGCAAGGGATCCAAGACAATTCGTCCATACACAATCTCTCCAGATCCTTCAAATTTGGCCTATGTGTTACCTGAAACAGGAGATCATAATTGAACTAAAAATGTTGAATATCAGTGGGGTCCCAATAATTGTGCCACACATATTAAAAAATGTTTCATATTTTGGGGGGATAAAACTGCCATAGTTTGAAATACATGAGAGCAGAATATCTTTTTTTGAAGAAAAGGGTTACACAATAAGGACAATCTTTCACATACTTCTTTACCAAGGGTGCCAATATAAGTGGAGGACTCTGTACCTGTTTGTACTTTTAGCCTAGAGTAAATATTTGACCCTACTGTTGCCCATCCACCATTGCATCATAAAGTAAAACGTATATTAAATAGTAAAAACTAATTGTCAGAATGTGCGAAGAACATCGTATCATTAATATAGACTGTTTTTAAAGTTTGCCATTAATAGCTTCTCTGTCTTTTGCTTGAAAACATGCCCATTTTACAATATTTCCTCATTGAGTGGCAGATTTATAAAACACATAATGTGCTCATTATATATTAGTTTAGGAATACACAAATAAGCTTTTATTATATAATATGTATACACAATATTATTTGTGTGCCTCTAACAAATGTTATAATAGAATCTTAAAATGGAAATTCTGTGTACAAACAGTAGACACATTGCCACAGGCTATATTTTAAAATCATGAACCTCTTATGTTACTTGTTGTATCCTAATTGCATACAGCAGGGGGTATGTTACACATTATAATAAATGAAAGAGAACATACAATTTAAGACAGACAGTAAATGAATGAATGAGTTGACTAACTGATCTGCACATTGCTGGCATTACTCAGCAGATAAAATCAAACTTCCAAGCGACTTCCACACAGATCATTACACAAGTAAATGGCCACTTTTTAGAAATGTTGGGGGTAGAATCTAATGAGTATATCCATATCCTGAGATTTGTGTACTTGCCAGTACCGAACGCAATGCATCTTTGTATGGATAACAAACCTGCAATATACCTAACACAAATTTTACAGTTTTTTGCCTCATGTAGACTTATGGAGAATATGCAAGATTTTTTAAATTGTGATCAGTTTATTATTGTGTATAATTTGACTTTAGATTAATCAAAGCCCATCAATGAGCAGCCAATGAGGTAATGGTATAATTTGTCTATGTGTATTTCTAGAATCCTTTGGCATATCAATGGGCTCCATGCTTTGGAAATTAATTTTGCACTTTCTTTTTTTTAATGAAAACCCTAAGAGACTTTGGATGTTTTTAATACTGTCACAAGATAATGAGTGATTTTGCTCGTTATGATGCCTAGATAGATTCCTGTGTACATGTCCACATTTTGTAGTTTAGCTTAAAGCTCTGGGATGTGATAAGCAGGTGTTTTATTTATTGTAGCTTCAGTACTTGTCAATCATTATTTTATTGTGTCAGCTCCATTTTCTCAAAAGAGAGAACCTAAAAGAAACACTCTATTCATAAATCACTATCTTACAATCCCAAGGTTACAGTAGTCAACATCTGTAACAAATCAACAAGGACACATCACAGTAGTGTTTATCCTAGCTTTAGTTCTATTTTAAAGAATTTTGCTTTGCTGATTATAAAAAGTAAATAAATTAATTGAAAATTGCTAATATTCTAGCCAGTGAAATAATCCATAGTTTACACAGTTTCCATATACAATGCTGGAAACTATTCTACATATATAGCGAGGTAAAGCTTCTCAATCAGTGTGGGCGTGTATGTGTATGGTACATATGTGTACATGAATTTCAATTGTTGAGCTTATAATGGGTATAAGTAGACTCACTCATCAGATAACTTCCTGGTGGGTCAGTTTGTAATTTGGTACATTAAGGGTTTTTTAGCTCAATTGTCTAAACCTCAAGAAAGAGAAAGCGGAAGTGGTCAGCAGAAGTGGAATTGGTTGTCAGAGAAGGTAGGTAAACATTTAGAAAGCCTGAGAGAGTCAATGAGAATGAGAGTGTGAGAGAGTGAGTGAGAGTGATTGTGGGCCAAATATACAGCCAAATATTTCACATTTTAAGTCATTAGTCCAGAGCACCTGCTGTGATTTTTCTGCATCCCAAATCATGTGTTTTTATGAATAGTAGAATTGCTTGGCCTTGTTTCCATATGAGAGGTATGGCTTAATGGCTGCTGCAAGTTGTCCATGAAGACCACTGTTGACTAGACTTCTCCTGACACTAGATGGATGTAGAAGGGTCTCAATGTTTGCTAACAATGCTGAGCTTTGAAATATCTGCCTGGGAGAGACCTAGCTAATGCAGTATAACCACTATGTGTATTGTTGCTGTGCTTAGTCTTAATATATGTATTTAAAGGGGAAACTCTGCTATCAAATTCAGGTTAAAATGTAATCTGCTTCATTGGGTTCATTTGCAGAATGCAATGGCTACTTGGGTATTTCTGGGACAATGGACGAGAGCACAGGAAACACCACAGACGGTGGTGTATTCTGGGCTAGGCTAACTATATAAGGTATACAAAATAGATTTGATAACAACTCAACTGTGAACAGAAAACCTCTTTCCCTAAGTCAGCAAAGGATCCTTAGTGAACTCAATTTGCATTTCTTTAAAATGCAATATGCAGGAATATGATGTCATATCCCAATGCTCAGCATAGAGGACATCAGCCTTAGAGCTAGGTTGCAGGGGTTGGCTGGGCCATGATAAGTACAGTAGCCAGCCAAAATACGCCACTGACCAGAGGCACAGGAAGACAAAGAGATTGAAAGAGAAAATAGGAAAACATACAAACTGATAGCCTGGGGAGACATAACTGAAAAGAAGGCTAGGGGAAAAAGCTTTGGGTAAAAACTAGGGGAGATAGTTTTTGTATATGGGTATGGAAAAAGAAGACTATGATATATATGAAACAGGTTATTGCTGCAAAGATCTACATGTTTTGATCATTTAAGATATCAAACTGGAAACATTCTAATAATTTCTTTTACTTATTTTTTACTATATTTTCACTTTGTTAAAAGTAACAGAACATATATATATATATATATTTTTATTTTTTTGTAGGATTGCTTTAAGCTTTCCTCTGATGTTAAATTGGTTGGGTACAGTGATGTCAGTACCAATTATCACATTTTTTTCAAGTAACTGCATATGCAAATTAAGTTAGACTCAGTACATACCAATAAGCCACAAAGTGTATTATGGTGCTTTCGGAAACATAATGATCCATTCCTTTTGTTGGACCATAAGGTGTTTAACTACTTACTAAATACGTCCCATAATCGTGAACAGGCTAATGCGTCCAAAAAATTATTCCACTGTATTACACATAATCACTCCATCACAGCTTTCTTTGTTTTTCTCTCATAGCACAGTATTGATTGAAATTTGACATAAATTTACATAATTTGTGAAAAATAGCTAAGCAACTGACTGTATCCAGTAATGATATGTGAATCATACTATATCTGTTATAAACAAGATGCCTGCTGAAATACTGACATTATATTAATTGATACGATTGGAACAATTTTCTACTAAAGCAGCAATTTTCCTTTCTACGATAAAATTGTTGTAAATGCATTTTCTAAAAGTACTTTGATCTGATTTTCAAACTCCTTTTGTTTTTGTCAAACTACCTGATTTTGATTCCAATTTCATGCAGCTTGTGCTTACAGCAATTCTTTGCTTTTCCAATTCAGCCTCTTACAGCCATCCTTCCAAAATGTGCAGCAATTTGAATTGGCTATAAAGTGTTGTTCTATTTTCAGTGGTCTAATTCCATATCACAGCTTATATCACATACACAAGGCATGGTTATGTTTGTTAATTATCATTTCAGAACATTATCACTGGTTTGTAAAGATGTATCATTAGATGCCTTGGTTGTGTTTTGATAAAAACATGGAAATTTGCGATTACATTTTATATCCATGTGGTTGAAATATAATTTTAAATGTGTGTGTATGTATATATATATATATATATATATATATATATATATATATATATATATATATATATATATATATATATACCATAAAGTTTGGCCCAGGCGCTCCTCTGATAAGATCACATAAACATAAATAAAAAATAAATTTAGAGAATTTATAGGGTTTGCAGGAATGATTCCCCTTCAATGTCTATATACAAATGAGTATGTTCAGGATGCCTATAAACCAGTCCTCTGATTTTGGCAAAATGACAGTGAAAACTAAATATACTCATTTTGTTTTGGTATACACAATACATTTAGCTATTTTAATGGTTTTAATGGTTTAAAAAGATTTCAAATGTTTGGCCATTGACATGTGCAAGACTTAAAATTTTGGAGTTATAGATGAGGACATACGAGTTCAATGTGCATTCACATGTCCTTATATGAAACATATAAAAATGAACCAATCCTCCACATATATGATATATAACTATTTCCTCAGGAGTCCTTATAAATGGAATATGGGTGCATGCTGGAGGTTAAAAAGAGATGTGTGGGTGTATTGGACTATATTCCCCTATTGGAAGTATTGACTTAAAACCCCCATCCCACCAGAAACAGGATAAGAGGTGAGAGGGAGGCATCCTTGCCTCTCTGGGTTATTTCTTTTAATATTTGCCTCCCCCATCCCCCTGAACAAGGGATTGGGAGAAGGGGGTATTTTGCATTGCGCAGTGTTCACCGGCTGCCAGAGAGGAGGATCCCAGTGCTGCAGGGGACCTGGATGCTCCTCTCTGGCAGCCGGTGAATGTTTGTGCAATGTGTGCAACCTCTGCTGCTATCCAACAATTCTGCTGGGGCTTCTATGATGGAGCTCTGGTGGACAGTCATAGAAGCTGCAGCAAAAATGCCGGCCAGCAGCAGAGTTTTGTCTGAGCATTGTGCAGACATTCACTGCTGCCCCAACTAGACACCAGGGAGTCTGGGACACAGGGGTTATGTATGGGGGGGGCAGAGTGGCATATCAGGGGCCCATGTGGCATATCTGGGGGTATAAGGCATATCAGGGGCACAGTGGCATATAGGGGGTACAAGGCATTTCAGGGGGGGTATAAGGCATATCTTGAGGGGCAGAGTGGCACATCTGGGGGTATTTGGATTAGTCGGAAAAAAAAAAATCGGCCGACTATCGAAAAATAATGGTTTTGAAAATATTGTTTATGAAAATAATCGTTAGTTGCAGCCCTAGATTAGATATTTATCAGTGACTGTTATTGGATGGATCAGAAGACACCTTCCACCATACCCTAGAGGGTTGTTCTGTGCCTGCTTATTAGAGCAGTGTCTGCTCTGGATATTGTAAGAGTATCTCTTACTTTTATTGCACTATTATTATATTCTTTGTATTTACTACACTATAAGCTATTTTATTATTCTGTGTTTCTTCCACGTTATTTTGAACCAGAGGGAAAGTATTATATTTATTTTTACCCTATTTGATGTGCTCTATCCATTTTTTACATTTTAATGCTTTGTGTGAGATGACTGTGCTGCTGCTTGAAGGAAATCTTGTTAAAGGTGGCAATGACTTCACCCACTGATAACTACCATTTTTTTTCTTATATCTCTCCGAACTTCATCGGAACTAAAATATCAGGAAACTATTTTATATATAAAAACAAATGTGCGGCAAGAAAAAAAACCAACAACAATGAAACATAAAAGTTGTAGCAGATACTAACTATCCAGCCCATCTAGTCTGCCCATTTGGGATAGCTGTATGCCTATTCCATGTAAGTTTAAATTCTATTTCTGTATTGGCCTTTACCACAAATCGATTTTGCTTGGCGTGCACAAGGGTGTTCTAACAAGTGGTGCATGGGTATTAGGTATTTTGGGATTCTGTCCCTGGTCACCTATAATCTAAAATGTGAAAGGAACAGTAAACTATATACACAATGTTACCATGCTGCTGTTTCTTAGGAATATAAAATAAACAAGGGTGTAAACACAAATTAATATTCTCTGATTCTGATTTAATTTATTTTTCATAACGTGATTAAATATTCAGCAATTGAGTCTTGCATTGTGAAAAGACTTAAAAGTCACGAAAAAAAGTTCCTGAAATTTTTAACCTTAATGTGAATGATTGCATAACCATATCAGAGCAAAAACACTGTAGATTGCATGAGCAGATGAGTATATATTATGATACCAACTGGGAAACTAGGAAACTGCTTCTAGGCTTGAAATTGTTTCTGTATGTTATGATATTTTGGTTTGCTTGCGTAATATGTTCTAAAGGTATACAATAAAATAATGTGTTTTATATTCTTTTGCATCCATTGTTCATTGAGCATGGTCTACTTCGACATTTTGATAGTAGCACAGTTAGAAGTGAGAAGCTGCCTTTATAATATTTTAAAAAAGACAGGTTAAACCCTAATAGTCAAAAAGGCTATTAGGGTTTAAAGGGGCACTCCAGTCATCACCTGCACTTTAATGCAAATAATATTTGCGTGATTTGTTTTTAATTTTCTTGTGGTCTATTTTGCTAATGTTAAATGGCAGGAGATATGTTCAGTGGAAGACATCTGCCTGCATCTGACGTACTCACCTCCAGTCAGCTCCAGTGAACGCTGATTGAGCAGACCTCAGTGAGCATATTCACACTCCCATGTTCGAATGTCTGGTAAGTGCTTTCTTTTTTAGGGACTTTGGACTATCACTTTAAAGGGTGCAAGGACCTACAGAAAGACACCAGGAACAAAAGGATGAAAAAGGTAGGTGGGGGGGGGTGAGGGATGGCCAAACACCCCTCATCTTGAAAACCCTTAGGTGAAATCTTGAGTGTTCCCAGGTATAGAAATCAAGGGTGACATATGTATGAGTCACAGCTAAAGTCAAATAACCAAAGCAAGTAACCATAGCATGAAGGCATAATGCTATCGCATAATTGCATAATTTATTTTTTAATGAAATGTCCATTGCTAAAAATATTTTCATCCTATAATAAGCAAATGTAACCAAATATTCTAAACATTTTCAAAATGTAAGTAAACAAAATAAAACATTTTATTGCCTTCCAAATTTTTTCAAAAAATCTATTTTATTTCTTTTCTGTTATTAAAAAGGAATTAAAACTGAACTGGTAAGAAGAAAAACTCATTTAACCGACTTGACTTTATTAAGCTATTTAATCAGGTGAAAATTTGGTTTCAGTCTATTTCATTAGAAGAAGAAAAAAATGCCAATTAAAATGTATTCAGACTGACAGCTCTAAAGGACTTACGCAGGGCATGTTGGAAAACATGCACAACATGTTGCTCTATTTAAACCGTATTTTTTCTTTCCCCAAAATGTCACTACTTGTCTCAAAAGATATTGTCCTTTGCCGAAAGACTGTTGAAAGGCAACAGCTGTTACTAAGATTCTGTGCAGTCTGTCCTTTATCCTATTTTATTTCTATAAGTCTTACATATAGTCTGAAATATAAATAAAAAGAAGCAAGAGAACTTTTAAATCACTGAACCATTTTCTCCTTTAGAAAATCTGTTTACATATGCTCGAATGGCCAAACTCAAAAGACCGTGTCTTTTGCATTCAGCCTGAGGTCAGCCCTATTGCTTTGCTCACTGGTCTATACTCTTTTCACATGGAGCAGCTGCCTCTAATTGCCATCACAAATTGATATGATTTAGACCCCTAGCAGAGTGTCAATGTATGTTCTGTTCATCAGCAAAGGAAAAAATCCTTAGAACATGACCAACTGGGGCTTCTAACAATAAACCATAAGATCTGATTTGATACACTTTGGGCCAAGACATAATCTTGTTGTAACATAGCCCAAAACAATATAACAAACATCAAGAGAGCTAACTGCAAAAGGAAAAGAAGACATGTTTAAGTATTTATTGTGTTGCACTAAATTAGACACGAAATAAAATGAGATAAAAGAAACAAGCGGAACAAATGAATTGTACAAACAGTAGGCAAATGCTTATTTTATTTTCTTGTTGATTTATGAAATAGTATTTTAATAGATGCAATGATCTTGGCTTTCAGTGTGTCATCATATACCACCACAGAGCAAACATTAATTGTCCACATATAGTTACTAGTTTATAAAGAACCAACAACCTTTACTTTTATAGAAATAAAAAAAAGTATTATTACAAGACAAGAGACTTCATGTTATGCAATTCCTTCCTTACTACTCCCAATAGTAGCAAATGTAAAAAAAAAAACCCAAGATTCGTGAGTCCAATCTTGGGACTGCATTTTTAACCCAATCAGACTCAATTTAAAGGCCTCTTTGGAAACCATTAACGATGCACCCTGTGTGGCATGTGGTGATGCTCAACCTTAAGGTTTGGTCAGAACCTGTAAGTATGTACAGTAAAATATATATATATATATATATATATATATATATACAGAAAGGAGAGTTAGCCCTTTCACCGAATTCTTGCTTTGTTGTGCTTTCTTATTAAGTATTATTATTCTAGCAACCCGGGAATCTGAATATGTATGCCTTTTTATGATTTTTAGGTTGTGGGCTCCCCTTTTTCGTATATATATATATATATATATATATATATATATATATATCTATATAAAAAATTCCAAAGAATGGAAGGCAGACTCCAATCCATACATTTACTTGCCCCGGTGCTGATCCTTGACCACAATTAGACATCCATGAAGAAAATAGGGGCAATGTTTATTAGTTTAGGTCTCCTACATGGAGCCTTCATCAGGACATCCGTACGTACTTTATTTTGTACTTTAATATGAAGTCCTGCGAGTGCTCCTATTTTCCTTATAGATGTCTATGTATATATATATACCTTGTGCATATACCTCAGTACCTCATTAATGATGTGCAGAAAAGGCTGATTGTGTTAAAAATACAATGTAGTCACCTTAATTGAACTCCTTGGTAAAGAAAAAAATAGATAGACTCACCAAACTTGCGGAACTTTGACACAGGGGCAGGCTAAGCAATATATGACCATAGAGTATGAGGGAATCCCCAACATTTATGCCTTTTTGGTGTTTTTTGAATGGTATTCGCTGAGTTCTTGCTTTGTTTTAAATGTGCATGCCTTCCATTTAGGCTCTCATCACCCCCATGGTATTTCAGAACATTGATGAAACTAGTGGTTTCACTCCATAGAATCAGAGGCATCAAACTGATCACTTATCTGAATGTTAACGTCTAAAAACAAAGTCATTCAGTTAATCACCTCTTGGATGGTGGATGTTTTGACAAACCTAGCTTTTCTGATAAACTGGGAGAAGTCCATTTTGGAACCCCAGTAGTTAATCGACTTTCAGGGCTTCACCTTAGATGCTTCTTAAAAATTGATAGAATATGAAATTGAAAAACATTCAAAGGAGATTACTGTAGGTCCATTTTAATGAAAGATCAAATTTAATTAGGACATCTGCCCAGAACTAGTGGAATGTTATCAACATAATTGCAAGTGATATTTCCAGCCTCACTTTATCACATGTCCTTGCAAAGATTAAAAGATCAGCAAGTCATGTCCAGACTTGGAATGGAAGAGTGACTTTTGTATTAACCCTATGTCAGACCTTTACATGAATTGTTTAGAACTTTTGGTAGATTTGATCACCCTCAAGTCTTTATCCAAGGACAAGGTAAATTGATGCATTTTACTCCGTATGGATAATATTTCTGCAGTAAGATAAATCAACCCCTGGGTGGGACAAAATAAAAAATGGCAGTATTAGCAAAGCCCTTCTGTAATTTCTGTTTATTTCAGGGTATCTAAATCCAAGCAGAGTGCATCCCAGGTCTTTTTAATACCATAGCATAAGCCTCATTTGCCAATGTCTTGTGCAACTTTGAGTAGATGAGTTTCCTGAATAATGCAATTATTTGGTGTGTGTATTACATCTTTTAAAGCGATGTCTTCAAGAGCCTTTCCCTCAAGGGTCTGCAAATTGGTCAAGAGAATCGACCTTTAGAATTTTTTTTATTTTAAACCTATTCATTGTGCTTCTTATTCCGCTATTTGCTAATGTATTAAGTGTAATTAAATTCAAAGAATGTGCTAGCACAACAATGTAGAGTAAGGATTTTTTTTTTAAAAAAAGGAGGAAATAGTATCTTGTCAAATTAAATCTGCCCTCTTCTGTTTTGTAGGTTAAATTTCCTTTCTTTCTTATGGATGGTGCTTCATGTCTTCAGATTCCACATTTGTTTTTCTATCCTGTATCTTGAAAGTTCTGTTTTGAATAAAATATGAGAATTTGGATGTTTCAGAGTTGTTATTGATGCTGTATTTGTATTGGTGGATTTAGTGTTTTACGAATGTTAATTTTCAACACTTCGTATGCTATTAAAAAATGTACGTTGCTACTACTAGGAGCAGTAAAGAAGGAATTGCATAATATTTGGCTCCTGTCTTTGATAAAATCCAGACATTATGTCTCTGCACTAGAAAAATTATTGGATTATACTTGCAGTTTTAACCTTTTATAAAAAGCATTTAGTAGTCACCCAATGTACAGCAGGTACTGGCTACCTTAATTTGGGTTACTGACCAAGATTTTCCTACGCAAAGAGATACATTGTTGGGTTATTGTTTATAATGTGGACTATATGCTTGATATAAATCCAATATTGATTTGTGATATGTATTGTAGGGATTGTGCAAAAGAATAAATATAGGAAGAATATATATCTTTATTTTCTCAATTGTCCATCACATGACTACACATGACCATGTCCTCAGGGACCTTTTTTCTTTGGACATTCACTTATATCTAATTTCATATTGGTAAGATTTAAATTGTTTATTTAGTAATATTAGCCATTTTAAATAATATCTGCAAACACATTTTGCTATTTTATTTCTGTTGCCAAGTGTATATGTGGATGCCCTGAATCTAATATTGGTAATTTTCTTTTCTTTTTTTTCATTTTTTTTTTTTTAAATGTATTATTTGGTTTCCCAGCAGATAACAAATCATAAAAAAAGTATTGACTACCTCTGAGGTACTGATCAAGCAAAACTAAAGAAGTGAAAGATCTTCTTTAAGTAAACTAGTCTGCAAAAGTAAACCAAAAAGGATATCAGGTACTACAAAACATACAAACAGAAAAAAAAGATAAATATGGGAGTTTATAAAGAAAACATGTACAGTAAATCAATCATGAAGTTAGTAGTTTTTATGTTAGATAACACCAATGCCAGCAGAGGTAACTATCATTTTAGTGTTCCAGAGTGCAACAACTGAATTTATTAATAGACTAAAGGGTTATTTCACTAAATCATTAGTTTATATGTCAGTTATGAAGGCATGACCATTTCACGTAGCAAGAATGGACAAGCTGTCCCCAGACATTTCATGGGGATCAACCCATATGATGGAGGATCACATAATCAATGTCAAATAAAATAATAAAATGATATGGATTTCAAGAAATTAATTTATAAATTATGAGAGTGCTTTGTTCAGTCATTCCTAATCTGTTATAATATAATTTATTTTTTTACAAGAAAATGTAAAAGTGGCGACTCTGTGGGTGGAACATATGGATACACAATTCCTGCTGCTAGACCATATTGGTCTGGGATGGTTATCTATAGGGATTTTCCTGCCTCTTTCATATTAACTCGAAAGAACCACAACTCCACTAAAATGCTTTGCTTATATATAGTAAGATTGGGAAATATTAGTATATTACACTGCAACTGTAGTAGCAAGCACTATCACAACTTTTGAATACACACCCATTATTCTGTGGACAGAACCAAATCTACTTTCACAGATTAACTTCTTAACTTATTAACTGATGATTCCTTTAACAGAAACATGCTACATTGTATATTCAATTAATTGCTGATCATTTGGCCTTTGAGACAACGTTATTTTGCTTGCATATATACGTTAGCGTTGACATTCATGTTAGAAAAAACAGGCAACACATACATAAGTAAAAGAGTTGGCAAATCATTTTTCCTTTATGCCTTTATGATAATCCATTTACTGGCTTATACTAGTTCTCCAAGAGCTCACACAGATACAAAATACATAACAAAAGCTATCGTCTCATAATTTAAATAATTCTAACTCCTTTTCAAGTCATCGGGAAACTTACTTAATTTTCCCTAATTAGTTACTTTCTATATTTTTAGCACTAATCACACTGACCATTACATAGATATGTTGCAAAACCCAAACAAAGAGAGCATCTGTCTGTGCTCACAAATGTTACAGTATATCAGAATACCATTATCATCAATGACAGAGCCGGCTGTAATGTGCTTTGAGCAAAACACAAATATGTGCCAGCAGTTTCAGTATAACTGGCGGATGCTTTATCAAGCAGTAAGATATATGAAACAAAGAAGCACCGAAAGTTTAAAAGCTTTAGGGAGAAGACAAAAATCTATGTATATGTAATGTACCAAAGCTTAGATGACTGTGAAAAATAACTAACTGCACAATATGTCTCATAGGTATTAGATACAGGAGAAAATGCTAAAGTTTTGTTTTAAGTATTATTCTTTATTGTCTGAATGCTAAAAGCTTTAAATGGAAGAAGTGTGAGCAGGGCACTGAAATACAGTTTGTAACATCTGATGTCATGCTTCAATAAAAATCATACAACTATTTAGGCTAAACAATTATATGAACATCACTGTTAACACTGCTAATACTGTTAATGTTAAAAGATTAGGTTTAAACTCTTAAAACTGGTAAAACATGGAAACAGGCATTTCAGTCACTGCATATTCAACATTCAAGTACAACAGTTTAGGTCTAGTTTGGAAATCAAACTTTAACAGGATTTTGGTTACCAAAATGACAGATTTTATGGTTTTTGAACAAAACAGAAGTTAGAATTAATATTGGATCTTAATATCTTAAGTGTACTTTTTAACATACTACTCTAATCTAACTTTTCTAAATTATAGAAACTCTTGAGAGTACTGCCCTACTTTTGTACTTACACATCTTAACATGTGTTAATGTTATTGTCAATTGTCTCTGTTAAATGTTTTCACTGGCCACTATTGTGAGTTACCCACTCACAATAGTGGCCAGTGAAAACATTTAACAGAGACAATTGACAATAACATTAGCAGGGGCATGCTAAGGTGGGAGCAAGGGGTGTGCACCCTGGAGCCACAAGGACCGGTTTTAGTACCAAGTGGCCAAGGACCCCCTGAGCCATCCCAACATCTAACAGCTCAAAATTAAGGGAGCACAAGATCTGTTCCTTCAAACCATCTTCTTCAGTTCTCTCTAGCACTGCTGTGTGCCAGTGATATTTGATGCTATATCCCGGAGGTCGGTACTTAACCATACGCCCCACAGACTTTGTGCTCCCACCACAGGATTGAAGAAGGAAAAAAGACAAGGAGAAAAGTAAGACATATGGAGAGAAATGGGGTAAGTGCTAGTGATACATGAGAAATGCAAAGGTAAATCAGAGAGAACATGAGGAGAGATAAAGAGAAATAGAAGAGACAATGAGAAGCGAGGAGAAAGGTTAAAGATAATAATAATAAGGGGGGATAAGAGAGATAGAGATAGGTAAGGATAAAGAAGTAAGATAAAGAAAAACAGGAAGGGATATTGAGAAAGGGCATTTGTGCTGTGAAAGTGTTTGTATGTTGGTGCAAGTGTGGCTAAGGGCCAGTAAGCATGTGGCTACAAGGGCAAGTGTGAGCTAGTATGTTTGTGTGTATGGGAAGCGTGAACGTGCATGTATATGTATATGTATGTATGGGCAGTGTATATGTGTGTATTTTGACAGTCTATCTGTACTATTACAGTTTTGGGTCTAAAGGAGCTAGAATCGTAACATGTTTTACCAGAGGGCACTATTTAGTATTGATTTTACTTAAGAAAACTAATAGTGTCTAGCAACTGTGTAAATGACCTTAATGAACCATGTCCAGGCCCATCACTGGTAAAAATGAGTGGGTGCGGGTGTCAGTGTACAGCCATACTTGGGAAATTCTGAGCTCTGGCTACCCGGAGCCTTCCCTTGTGGGACGCTGCCAGGACTGTCCACTGACATCAGCGGGCAGTCTCATGACATCGGTGGGTGGTCCCGCTGAAGTCAATAAATGGTCCCGATGGCGTCAGTGGACATTCCTGATTGCATTGCAGGAAACGCACCCATGTAAAGGGGAAATGGGCGGGGAGCGAGGTATGTGTCAAGACCCCACAAGCCAGAGAATTTGGGTGTTGACCCGGACAACCGGAGAAGTGGTTGTCCAGGTCAAACCTGAAAACATATGGTGCTTGTGTGTATGAGGGGAGTGTCGGTGCACAGTACTACAATAAGTATATGTGTATTAGTGTACAATCACTGTGGGCTATTAGATTAAGTGTGTGCTTTTGGGGTGTGTCAGTCGTTGTTAGAGTTTGTGTTAGTGTACAGTGTGGTACGCCAAAAATATCTACCTGTTAGTAGCAGATTCTAAATTGATCACTTCTGTCACAGAAGCCTCTGTGCCCTGTGCTCCTCCCTATAGACTATGGGACCTGGCTTTGGGGAGGTGGGTACAAGGGGTCCGTTGGGACTACCCCCCCCCGTGCTACGTTTCCCCAATTACCAGAGACTGTGAATACTGTGGAACTCTGACACAGATTTGGGGTACCTTCATTTTGGGAGGGGGGTTTATAAGTGGCCAGTATTTGCACCAAAATCTGATATCCAGACGGTGGCATGGCTGTCCACCTCTTTGTCAAATAGCCAGGTTGTTAATTAGGAGCCACAATGAAGGTGAAACAGCACAGACCTCCACTGATTTTATAGCTTTGTGGGTCGGTCTGGGCAGATCACAGGACAGTGGGACAGTGCCCAATAATTGGGAGACTTAGGCCACTAAGAGGAACTTTTAAGAATGTTACTTTTCTTCTCTAGTCACAAAATGAGGTATTTTGTGGTCTTTGATAACATTTAAAACATTAAAAAGCCACTTCTGTGTTCCTTTTATGGATTTTCTGTTCAGTGCCTTTTTGTCAGGCCCAATCCAGCAAATGCAGTACTATATATCTTATTGTATAAATATATTCAAATCCTCTGTGTTACTGCAAGCCGAATTTGAAAATACTAATCCTCCATTTGATATTCCAACAAACATCTGCACAGGTTGTGTCATTATGAAAAGACTGTCATTTGAATATAGTGTTATTATTAATGTGCTTACATCACCATTATATGCAAGTTGAATCTAGGACACTCTGGTGTAAATGCTTTTATTTAAATGAAACAAACTAATGTCTTGGGCATGATGCTTTACTAAGACACAAAATGTGCTTTTACCCTGGCATTATTATACTATCATGTATTCAAAAGAGAGTGCCCTAGATTGAACCCTTTCACTTGATTTCATATGGGAAGTTTGCAGCATCCTCCCTCTGCATCTGTGTTTAGGACAACATTTCCCCCGCTGCATTAGCATATACCACTTCTGCTAGGATGCTATTCCACATATCTACCACCCTCTAAGTAAAGTTGAATTTTCTGACATAAATCTAATTTAAGATTATGAGTTTGTGTAGCATTTCTCTTCTTTTCAAATAAACTCCCTTCCTGGACTTTGTTAAATCCCCAATAGGTCTTAAATTTTATATTTTAGGAAATGTTATGAAAATGTACCGGTTCTTTAAGTTTATATACGGTATTACATATTGTCAGTGCTAATCGTGTAAGAACAATAAACCCACTATTTATTTGTAGTTCATTATATACATTATACTTGCATGCATATTCCATTGAAATGTAATAGACAAACTGCATTCCCTGCAAAAAAGAAAAAAGATTGAACCACTCTTTTGCAAAACATTGATTTACAGATTCACAAAACCGGCTGCAGCTGAGATAATATCATATTGAAACATTAACTCTAAATGTTAAATTTGGTCTAAGACACATTAATCTTGTTAATATTAATACTTTTAAAGTATTTCAAGTGGAATGTTCAATAAATCGGTTTAAAGAGGGCTGTGTGATACTCATTGACACATTAGGATGCACCATATAGAGACACCATGTGACATCAAAAGTTGGTGGAACTCTGAAGCCATTACCAAACCAAGGCACAAGAAAGCTCATATTGACCCAGATGTCCCTTGCTAAAGCCATTCAAAAGGTAATCACTACCCGACTCCTAACATACCTAGAGGATAGACGGTTGGTCGACATCCTCCAAGCGGGGACTCAGACCAAAACACAGAGCTGAAACTGTGCTGATTAAAGTCTGGGATGACATGCAACATTTCCTGGATCATGGCATTTCTCTTAGATTTATCTGCCACATTTGACACCCTTCACCATACAATGATGGACTTTGCAGCTCCACTCTCAGATGTTGAACGTCAAGCCACTAAATTAATATGTGGAGCATCCAAGGGTCATCCCTATCACCTATCCTGTTGATTATCTGCATCAAGCCGCCAACAGACCTCAACCGATCAAGAGGCTACATTTCCACCCGTATGCTTCACTGGTAGCAAATGTAGTTTTCTTGAACCGAGGAAACTACATTGGCTACTGGTGAAGCAACCAGTACTTTTGAAACTAGACTATGATATTTACCGGAGATGTTTACTCTACACTCTTCTCTAAGAATCCTCTGCTCATTATCAACTGTCATTACAACAAGCAACACATACTACAAGGAAAAATAAGGAGGCAGTCCACCTTTCATACTAGATGCACGACTCTGAAACACTTATCCGGACAAGAGGAAACCACTGCAAAGTCAGACAGAAACTAAAGACAGCCAAAACCCATTTCAGCTTAAGACAAAAAAGCCTTAGTCTGTTGCATTCCCTGGAATCATATGTAAGGGACAGAAAGAGGATAACAGACAAAACTAAGGGGAAATCATGTAACACACGGTTTTGTTCCCACTAAGCTGCCTTTTTACAGTTATTACAGTTACACACAAATTAAAAATAAATCTTTGTAACTGTCACGGATGTAGAGATACTGCTCTTTCCTTGTGATGCTACACTGGTATGTAGTACAAAAGTCTATTGAGTAAAGTGGGAGCTGCAGGAGGGTTGAACGGTTCAACTCACTGATATCACTATGCTATATAAAGGGTTACCCTTTCCCATAGGTTGTACCCTTTTAGAGCCAAAGGGATGACATTGATTTTTAAATGTTCAATCTTGAATAATCATGTCCTTATGTATCACAGAAATAGAACAAATGGCTAAATAGTCATAGTAAAATGGTAACAAATAGTTAACAGTGATTTTATAACAAACTACATGTTTGTAACAAGCCACACCATTGTGTTGCTTTATAAAGCTTAATCATTAGTGAAAACAATATAAACTGCATATAACTATTTGAAAATAGATAATGTACTGAACTTCTGTTCATGATTCAGTGTTGAACTTCCCTTTTAGCTGTAGTTCAAACCTTTCTATCACCATTTCTGATTCAGTTACATGCTCATACTTTTTCATACAGTTTGTTAATTTAGTTGTCAACATAATGTAAGCTTGACAATTTAACAGTTAAGAAACATTATTTATGTAAATAAATAACTGGAAAAACAAAATGTAAACTTTCTTGAAGCAGAAATAAAAAGTCAAGTACAGTTAGGATCCTTAAATGTATTAATCTAAATGGCATTCATCCAAGCTACAAGTTTTTGCTATGTGCTGAATGAGAGACCTAATACTATAAATAAATAGCTGGCATCTGCAGGCGGTAGCTTGAAAAAAGTTCTGTAGATTTTGGTCATCCTTACCAGTCCAAAACAGCTGGATGTAAGCTATATACTTTACTCCTTAATTACTAGTTCTTTCCACTAGCCCATATATAAATTGGTGTATCTTGGGGCAGACCATGCACCTATAACTATGCACATAACCATTGGAGGTTTTAGGCAGCTCTTAATACTAACATAATTCTTTTGAGGTTTAGTTGTTATAACAATATGCCATTACTGTAGAAGAATAGTTTTATGCACATATTTTTGTTTTCCCTTTTAGAGTTTAAAAAAAAAACTGTATTAGGAATGGATTTACAAGAATATTTTATATTGGGCATTTCTGTGTTTTCACATTGCTATTGCATTCTGCCAGAAAATTTAATTGCAGTGTTCATTCTATTGCCAAATGCCTAGTAAGAACATAGCCATTTACAGGATGACTGTGTGTCATAAGGGAGATTATTTCAGCAAAGGCTTCATATACCAACAAATTTGCCAATACCTAAATTTGTGCCAATAGCCCGAACAGATCTGCCACATGCTCACTTGTTTTGTGCCGTTACAGACCACAATTGTACCAGTTTTATGCCAGGTTGTAGCAATTAGCTTTGTGTAAATAGTATACAAACACTACTGAATAAATATTTCTCTACCATTTGATATCATGAAACATTCTTATTCCCTCACTGATTTTTTTTAGTAGATTAAATTTATATATTTGACACTGCAAATGTTCAGCACTAGCCTTCACAGTGTAGTACAACAGCTATACTCACAAGCTTTCTGTCTATAAAAATTATTGCAACTAGTATTACATTTTATATATTGACAGTTTAATCAACAATGGGGTTAGAATGTGATGGGAGGCATCATATCATATAGATGTAGCATTAATAGATATGTATATACTGTAGCTTAAAATATGGAGATGATGTGAATTTGTATATACAGTTGTTTTTTTATTATTATTTGATGTAGGCAATGCTGGCAACATTTTTTGGGGAAAATTGTATTGGTTTAGAAAGTGCTCTGAATGGAAATGTGCAAGCTCTCACTTTCAACTTACAAAAGTCTCATGCACTTGCGTGTCCAACAAGCAACATATATAGTAGTGATGTTTTCTGAGTGTTAGTATCCAAGGGTTTGCAACATCCATCGAGTCTCAACCAAACACTTTTTACTGAATAAGCCCCAGACACCAAGAAAGTCTCAGTGTTTGACAATAAGGATGCTCATTAACAACTTAACAACCAATGATGCACTGGGCTTGTCACGGAAAAATAGTCAGTTAATGGTCATGGGGTGTCTAGTTTCAAAAAAATATATGGTTTGATGGTGGTAAATTGAATTGGCCGGGTTCAAAGATATCCTAAATAAGACATGGGGGCAGGATGACCAGATATTTTTTAAAAAAATGGGTTTGAAATTGCAAAACATAAAAACATTGGGTATTTCTAAACTCAGGACAAATATTAGAATGCTTAAAAAAAAAAAAAAAAGGCGCTTGGGGCGGCACTCTTCAAAAGTGCCACCTGGGGCAATTGCCCCACTCTGCTCCATGGTAGGGTCAGCCCTGTTTGTGGGTGTTAGTAAGTAAGGGTGTGAAACCATAGTCAATTATGGTCAGTAAAGTAAAATTTTATCTCCACTAACCACTCAACTTTTTAGTTTCTTTTATTTCTATGTCTGCTTTTGTCAATAAGTGATATGCTATTCATGTAACATGTTGAAATGCTAACATGCAAACATTTGATCATTTTTTATTTTTATTTCTCATTATTTATTTATATGCAGAAACATATTTAAATTAAAAAATATATTAAGACTGTTCCAGCATGGAACCAGACAGGGATGTCCACTCTCCCCTATCTTATACCTCTTGTCCCTAGAGCCATTTGTTAATAACATTAGACAAAATAAGGATATTAAGGGACTTCAAGTTAAGGAGAGTGAACCAAAGGTGGCGCTATATGCAGATGATGTGGTTGTCACACTAACAAATCCAATGGAATCTATGATGGCTTTTATGAAAGAGCTAGATAGATATAGTTACGTCTCTAATTACAAACTGAATTTGGATAAGAGCGTAGCTTATTTTACAAATATTGTGTGGAACAAATACAAAGGAAATTTCAGATAGAAAACTCTAGAGGAGATTATGTCTATCTGGGCATTAAAATTCCCAGAAATATCAACAAAATTATGGAAATCAATTTTTTACATTTATCCTATTATCTACCCTATCCCCCCCTTTGCACTTACCTTTCAGCAGTCCTGCGGCGTGTCTCCCTGCTCTGCCACGGTGCGCGCTGCTTTACTGCTGAGCACCGGAAATGACGTCATTTTCCGGCGCTCAGCATTACAAGCCCGCAACGAAACCGAGCTAGAGGGCTCGCAGAGGAGAGAGAGGGGCGCCAAGCGGGTAAACGAAAACCACTCAGCGCCCCTCTCTCTCCTCTGCTTAAAAAAAAAAAAAAAGGCGCTTGGGGCGGCACTCTTCAAAAGTGCCACCTGGGGCAATTGCCCCACTCTGCTCCATGGTAGGGTCGGCCCTGTTTGTGGGTGTTAGTAAGTAAGGGTGTGAAACCATAGTCAATTATGGTCAGTAAAGTAAAATTTAAAAAAAAAAAAAAAGGCGCTTGGGGCGGCACTCTTCAAAAGTGCCACCTGGGGCAATTGCCCCACTCTGCTCCATGGTAGGGTCGGCCCTGTTTGTGGGTGTTAGTAAGTAAGGGTGTGAAACCATAGTCAATTATGGTCAGTAAAGTAAAATTTTTTAAAAAAAAAAAAGGCGCTTGGGGCGGCACTCTTCAAAAGTGCCACCTGGGGCAATTGCCCCACTCTGCTCCATGGTAGGGTCGGCCCTGTTTGTGGGTGTTAGTAAGTAAGGGTGTGAAACCATAGTCAATTATGGTCAGTAAAGTAAAATTTTACTTTACTCTCCCCTATCTTATACCTCTTGTCCCTAGAGCCATTTGTTAATAACATTAGACAAAATAAGGATATTAAAAAATATATTAAGACTGTTCCAGCATGGAACCATACAGGGGTGTCCACTCTCCCCTATCTTATACCTCTTGTCCCTAGAGCCATTTGTTAATAACATTAGACAAAATAAGGATATTAAGGGACTTCAAGTTAAGGAGAGGGAACCAAAGGTGGCGCTATATGCAGATGATGTGGTTGTCTCACTAACAAATCCAATGGAATCTATGATGGCTTTTATGAAAGAGCTAGATAGATATAGTTACGTCTCTAATTACAAACAAATACAAAGGAAATTTCAGATAGAAAACTCTAGAGGAGATTATGTCTATCTGGGCATTAAAATTCCCAGAAATATCAACAAAATTATGGAAATCAATTTTTTACATTTATTAAAAGTAACTAATAAACTATTGATGGAATGGAAACATCTTAAATTGTCATGGTGGGGACGTATTAACACTTTAAGATCTTATGTTATGCCCAGGTGGCCATACCTTTTTCGTATGTTCCCATTGTCTATTCCCCCTAGCTGGCTTGAACTTGTACAAACAAGCTTTCATAACTTTGGAAGGGTAGTAGACTGAGGATCAGTAAATATACTTTAAGTTCTAGGGTTGCCAAAGGAGGGCCAATCAGAGGCCTACGTGGAAGAAGGATGGTACAAAATTGAATCTGAGGCCTGTGGAATGAAAGATTTAAAATCCATTATATGGTCAATTAAATCCTCAGAAACAATAAAAGTAGTTAGAGAAAATAATATGATCCTGGGAAAATTATCCCTGTATGGTATGCATTCAAAAATAAATTAGGCCTTAAAGATAAATGAATCAAGTCTTTGATAATTGACGATCTTTCACTTACAGATTGGAAGCAAGCAGGGATTAATGTCCTTGAGAATTTATTAATAAACGACAGGATTAAATCTTTTGCTATATTAAATCAACAATATAATCTCTCCAATTCCAATATTTTTAAATACTTCAGTATAAAAAATTGTTTAAAAAATCATCTGGATCCTTTTGGGGGAGAATGATTGAAGAGATTTCTAGAATATTTCAAAAGCACAACGATAAAAAAAATATTAGCTAAATGTGTTATATGTGTAGCATCCCGAAATGGGAGAAACAACTAAACATTCAGATATCACGATAAGAATGGAATACCCCCTTTGCCAGAGTCATAAAATGGGTTCATGACCTATCCTTGTTAGAAACACAATTTAAAGTTATAAATAGATGGTATTACGTACCTACTAGACTGGCTCGAAGGTTCCCACAAAGCAGTAAGACCTGTTGGCGATGTGAGGAAATGGATGGACATATCGCCACATTTGGTGGAATTTCAGAAAAGTCGCTAAATTGTGGAATAGGGTATTAGATTTCCTAAAGAGAGTCAGCAATATTACCATCCTTAGATCCCCAGCTTCAGTTCTTTTTATGACTCAGATGGTGTTCGCAATTCACAGCTGCTTAGCGACTAAAAAAATTATAGCCAGACAGTGGAAGTAAAATAAGGATTTTGAGTGGTATAAATTTGAAAATCAATTAAGATACCAACTTCGAATGGAACTGGGGGTCAGTAGAATTAATACGATATCTCCAGAAAAACGCAAAGTCTGGGAGGACTGTCTGGCTATGTTATAGAAAGGATAGGGGGCCCTGGACAGGACTTTAGTCTCTGGTTGTCACTAGACCCTCCTTCCCAGGGGTTGGGTAACCATCAAGCAAGGTAAAAACAGAGATTATGTTATATTTACATTAGTCCGCCATTTTATGTTAGTGTACTGTATAAAGATGCACATTTCGATATATTGGGTGGAGGGGTGTTCCCATCTCTCTTCAGATAAATTATTTAAGTCGTTTTCAACACCTCGAGATGGGATCCCCAACACCTATATATTTTAAGATATTTTTATTTGTATGTCTGTCTGTTTATACTTTGTCATTAAAAAATATATAAATATTATGACTTTAGATTGGAATATTAGAATTGTTTATTGAAATTACATACAATTTAGAATCTACCATCATACTATACTGCAATAGCAAGTGTTTATGTTGCAAATGCAAATTTCCTTGAGTGAATTTACAAGTTGGACTTTTTTTCAGTAAACTTGCATTTTTAGCTAACTTACAAGCACACAGAGTTAAGAGGTTTGGCACAAATATAAATAGAAAAGAAAAGGAATATAACAATAATGTATTATTATACCATCCTGAATATTTCACAGATGTGAGACTTTTCTAATACTAAATATTTTACACAGAGACTTGTATAATAAATATGAGTTTAAATATGTATGGGGATGTTAATAAAAGTTTCTGATTTAAATAATACTCACAAAGCAGGGAATATAGTTCTTTGGATTCTAATACCTGTTCTTAGAAAATCTAATATCCTTTCTATACCCTGTGCAGCCACATACACAGCCCCACTATCATCTTACCACACTCAAAGTGCTAGTAGTAATGGGTCAGGTTTTTGCATCACAGATATGGAGGGTTACCACATAATGTTGACTCAAGGGACAGATTGCTCTACAGGCTCAGGGCTAAAGTATACTTTACCTCTAGAGGCTCCATTTGAGGCTGCCAACAGAAAACACCCTGGGAATTTAAAGAACCCTACCCACACTCAAATGGTATATCACTGGTGCCCTAGGTTTACCAAAAATGTGTTACTATATCATAATGCTGAGCTCATAATAATACACAAACATGCAGTGCCCCTTAACAGTTAACTGATATTAATTTACATTTTCTGTCTGCCTAGCATGTGGGCTGTTGGAATGACAGGTAATAATTTGCAATTACATAGCAGTCTATAGAATTTGTGTAATTTAGAATACTAGGTTAAGTCTCAAGACTGCCAATTTCAACATTTTAAAATAATCAGCCATACTTGTTATTCATGTTATACATGTCTAGGATGAAATGTTTCTAAAAACACTTGGAAGTAGAACTCTTACTTTCTTTAACTAGTGAAGGCATTTATCTATTTTTCCTAGAGTTTATTTCATTGTATAGATTACCTGGAAAATCTTGGGTATAATATGTACAAGTGATCCCTTTTTGAAGAGTCCTGAAAAGGGGTTGAGTATTTTACCCGAGTACAAATTTGTTTTTATCACTCGAGGAGAGGTGTGTGAGAGGTGTGTGAGTGGGATGTCATAAATAACTGGCCTGGGGGTGAAGAATGCAGAGAGGTAGAGAGATATCCAAAGGACAGAACAAATAAGCATAGGGAAACCAATAAACACATTAACACATCAGAGACAATAACAGCAATTAGACACATGTTGGATATTAAGATAAATGTCATATAAAGTTCTGGTAGTATGTCAGGAAACCAGAATCCGCATTAAGTCCCTCTTTTATGGTGTTGAAATATGTTATCATTTTCATCTGAAATGTTTTCCTTTCCTGAGAGTCTTTGAAATTCCCTTTGAGTACTTTTAATTTTCAGGTTTTGTATGGAGTGATTATTCTGTGTAAAATGATGTCCTACTGGGGTGCAATATTTGTTTTTTGATGGAGCTTTGGTGCAGGTTCATTCTAAGGTGCAGCTTATGCCCCGTTTCTCCAATGTAGCACCCATGTACATGAGTAAGAATCCTTGATGATGTAAGTTTTGTTGTTGTGACTGGCTGTGTTACTGTCACATATATGTTGGCAAAGTTTGCAGTGGGATTTGTTGCATGGTACAGTGCCATTCTGTGTATGCTCCTGTTCTTGGGCCAGTTTGCTGCGCACTAATCTTTTTCTCAGGTTAGGTGGTTGCTTAAATGCCAGTATCAGGGGCTGAGGGAATATTTTTTTCAGTATGGGGTCCTCTGAGAGTACTGGCTGTAGGTCTTTAAAAAAAACACCCTCCCCTTCCCTTATACCATCACTTGTTTTAAGTTGTAACCTCTGTCATGTTGATCAGTATTGCTTCAGACCTGATGAAGAGAGGATAACGCTCAAAAGCTTGTCTTTTAAATATTATGTTAGTGCAATAAAAAAGGTATCTCCCCATACTCTGCAATACTCTGCTTTTTGACATTGTGTCTACTGGACTAATACGGCTTAATTTTGGCTGGATTCAATGCCAGAGATAAATCAATCTAAAGTAATGCAATAGCAAACTGTGCATATATCACACTGTGGGAAAATGAGATTATAATAACTCCATCCATTATATGATTATAACAACTCTAGCCATTATATGCATCATATGCACTTTATTGGTATGATGGCTGCATGGTCCCTTTAATAATCCGCTATGCATTTGCAATGGACAACACGGAAATTAAAGGGACGATTGAGCTATTATAATCCATTAAGGTTGCTTCATTGATTGTGATAACACCACAATATGCTAATATAGATATTTAGAAATCTACATCCTGGTCTAATCAGAAGGTTTTCACATGCTCTATTTTTATTTTCATCTAGTCTTCTGCAAAACAGTGGCCATGTATATTTGATGTGCAAAATGAATGAATATGTGTCACTTCAATTTCCCTTGAGCACACTGTGAAAACAATTCAGGTCTCTCTCAGTCAATCACAGTAAGGTATTATCCCTGATGCTGTCACCATATATGTGATTTATGGAAAGGTGCTTGTAACTTCTTAAATATAAAATATATATATATTTTTGTTGTTGTTGCTTGTTTAGAAAGCTTTACTTGTAATGAATGTGTTATGTTTTAATCAGACTGTTTTCTCTAAGTTAAGGTGTTCTGAGTTTCTAAACAAAGATTCACATCCATCTGTTTACAATTTTTAAAACGTTTTTGTTTCAATTTCTAATCTCTAGTTTTGTGAACTAAATAAATGAGTTTATTTAGTGAGTAAAATATTTCACTTTTTAGTTTTTATTATATCAATGTAACACATGTGTTTTAGAAATTCATTAATAACTAGATTAAATGTTGAATATAGATATAAATAAAGTTACTTTTAGTGTTATATTAGATGCACTTCCAATTCTAAAATGTTTTTTTTTTTTACTTTACATGATACTTGATACCTCTCTTTCACCTAGGATACACCTGTGTTCTTAAAACACATTCTCCGATGTTTTGTCAGACTGAACATTTTTAGGGGGTTTAATGGATATATTATTTAAGAGTGAAATATAACATGCAAAATTATCTTTGATCATAAAAACATTCACATTTGAAGTATGAATTTAATTTTTCTTGTGCTAGACAGGGCTTAAGCATATAGTCTATAAACTCATGTCCTTGCCAAAAGCTGCATATTTTAGTGGGTTGGTTTGTCAGTGATTTCATCTGTTTGACATGCTTGCTAGAGGTCATATTTTCATTTACACGACTGTGAAATCAAAAACAGTACTATGACAGAGGCTATAGAGTAAGGGCTTTGATGACAGAGGATTCAGTTACATTGCTATTGGTTTTTTTTTGAGGGGAAAACCATTATTGTGATACTTTTCTTTCATTTAGGCTCCTAAAGAGCCGAAATTCTTCATAATTTCAATGTTCACAGTGCTTTAACTCTTGTTGCTATATATATACTACATGCAATGTTCATTATACAGAACTGGCCCCCGCTGGCTCAAAATGGCCACTGCTCTGAACTTTGGGTCTGAAACCAGCAACACTGGAAGAAGAAATAAGGAACCAGGAATGCTGGACACATGAACTCTTGTACAGGAGAGAGTACAATAATTAAGCAAAGAGCTTAAGAAAGTGGGGAGTTTATAAAGCCCAGTAGATTGTCCAGTGGAAACAGCTAATGAAGCAGGGAGAAACAATAATCTTCTGATTAGCGGGCTGAAAGCTAGAAGGTAGCCAGGGATAAATAAACCCACAGGAGTTGAGAACATTTCAGTCCTCTGTAGATTTCTCTTACAGTGAGACCTGATGCTCTAGAGAAATAGGTTTAAAGGATAGAAAGAAAAAAAGAAAAACTGAAATGTATTGATTAAGCCTCCTAATTGGAGCAGTTCCCAAATTCTCCCAAAGAGAAGAACGCAATATAGTTTTAGTATATGGTCATGCCAAAAACAGGTAGGACTACTATACAATCTATAAGTTCAAAGTTACAATTTATTACTGAAACATAAATAGTACAATTGTTATAAAATGCACTGGTTAAAACTTGATATTCACAGAGTTTTTTCAATTCAGGTCTGTACACACTTATTACAGATAACCTAGCTATTTTGCATGGAGGCTTCTGCAGAGGTATATATAACATATGAATTAATGGAAATTTGTTATAGTTATTAAAAAGTGTGGTTAAAAGAAAGGCTGATTTGTGTATGGTCCAATACCTATTTATCTAGTTTTCTAAAGTATTTTCTGAGCTGTTTACAATCCGGGGATGATCCAGTATCAGTAAGTTTTTAGGCGTTAGCCTAAAGCTTGCCTCACTGACATGTAGTCACTTGCTCTGTCTGTTCATGAACTGACACTCCAAAATCCTGTGAAAAGCCATCACAGAAGAGCGAAAGTTATGGCCGCAAAAGGGGGCCAACTCTATATTAATGCCGAAGGTTTTGGAAAGGGGCATGTGTTTTGGATGCTTTCCAATAAAGCCTTTCTTCAATTGTTGAACTGCTCCAAATTATATAAATATAAATGTACGTGCAAATGATATAGTTGGTCAGCAGCCAGCTGCAAAGAAGATTATGTTAGCATTCTCTAGGTCAACCGTATAATTGCAGAAACTGATATAAGTCAAACTGAAACTGCTGCTTGTGTCTCCCACATCCCTGAGGGAGGTGTGATCCTTTATATTGGTCGAAGCCAGCTTATATTCATTAAAACGGTTCTTGCTGATATATTCTGGTTCCATAACAGTCGCCCCTTGAATATATGATGGCCGACTATCCCTAATCCTGACAGATCCTACCGGACATAATCCCGCATCCTCTTCACCTGCAGTGGCGACAAATTATCCCTACTGGATAAAATCCCGGTTTCAGGTCTTGGACATGTCCCTCGGATCTATATATCCCTAAACAGTGTGGGGATTACCGTTGGGGGTGACTATCGAGTCGAATGCTGTTTCATAAGAAGGCGCAAGACTGCTTGACTGCAAGATTTGGCTCAGTATCATCGTACATGAGCATTAAAGGGGTTGTTTCGCCTACGGCAAGCATTTTGTCGCAAAAACGTCGAAGACAAGGAACCACACACAAAAGCATAAAAGCAACAATAATCACAATAATCAGTAGAATTATTCCCAGCTGGACAAGGGCTTGTTTCCATCCTTTAAGCCATCCGAATCATTCAGCCCATGGATGATCGATTCCGGAATTGCGTTTTAATTTGTCTCCTAAAGAATTTAACTTTTTAATAGCCACGGTCACTTTTCCATCGGGGCCGGTATTATCTGGAATAAAAGTATAGCAAGTTTCTCCAATTATTTGACAGATTCCGCCTTTTTCTGCAAGGATCATATCTAATGCCATACAATTCTGGAAAGTCATCTGGGTTGCGGCTTCCAATTGATCTGACAGTCCTTGGAGTGTGTCTCGAGTATAGTTGACAAATCTCTGCTGATTATAATAGATATAATTAATCCAGTCAACATTTTTATTTACCGTAATAATTGGCCAAATAGATTCAAAACCAACGGCTACTTGATCTCTGGCTTTATATTAATCGGGGACCCCCCTAGGGACTTCTATTGCATCTATATATACATGGGGGTCAAAACTTCCCTCGGGGGCTTTTGAAGCACTACGCTTTTTACGAAATAGAGTGGACTGGGATTCAACAGCTCCTGGCTTTTCCCACATTATAAGTAATGGCATTATAGCTTTATCCCGCGCACATTCACCAGTCCGACTACCTTCTAATCTAGTGCGCAATTTCATATCCCCACATAACTAATAGATATCTCCCAGAGAATATACTTGATTTTGTGTGAGGGAACTGGTTAGATTACTGTATTCGGCACAGCTGCCGTCTGAGAAATTACCAAAGAATTTACCGGTTCTTTTGGTGTTTGAAATACAAGTGTAGTTACCAGGATATATGGTGATCTCCTCATTGAGCTTAGGAGTCTTGATTAATAAGGGGTATTCATTTTTCCATTTTTCACATTCGGTGAGTTTACTACTGGTATTGGTGTAAAGACTCAGCAGACATAATAGTGACTGATAGGGTAGCTGCAGAGGCACCGTCCCAAGATGTGGACGAGCCCTGCCGCACACATAGCAATTAGATTTATTGTACTTGACAGCGGAGAACTGCATCCATTCGAGCCATAAATTATGATCATTATATCCGGTTTCTATAGCCACAGTATCATCATAAGTGGGGCTGGCAATGGCTACCATACGTTGGATGGATGGGCCAGCATTTGGAGCCAGGGGATTAGATGGAGAATCACTTTGAGACTCTTTCCATTCTGGATTATTGTACATATCTTTGAGATAAAAGGGGTCCCTTGAGTTCGGGCATCGGTGGGTTGTGGGTTTTCTATAGTAAGTGTATATTGTTGATTATTACCTACTCCGGTGGATAATAAGGTCATTCGTGTGAGTAAAGATTTACCATACTGATTCTTGAGGGCTAGGGCTTCCGAGGGTTTATATCCCCATTTAGTACCTGAGTTGGTTATAACGGAACCCCAGTACTCACAGTCGTTCCCCCATTGCCCTCCGACATAGCATATGTACCCGATACAGTCGGCGAATTCAGGGCGGCAATATCCTGGATCGTTGTTGGTGATTTTCTTTACCCAAAATTGACCTGGGCGTGGGGTGCAATCAAAAATATGGCAAGCTTGAAATATAAAAGTAACTACTTGGGTGTTGCTAGAATTATACCAAAGGGTAGGGGGACATTTTGGGCAGCCTTGGGTGACAGCTGCCCATCCTCCTTTGTGGCTGATGGCTTGGGCCGTAGAGCCAGTGTGCCCTTTTTCTATAATCATTTTTCCCCACGTGTACTGCAATATAATCAATAGCAATGGAATGCCCACCCCCTCGCAAAGGATATACATTTTAGGAATCACTGGCTGGAGGATCGTATCCTTTGACTCTCTTGCAGTGCGATGCGTGTATCCACGTGGGCTTCCCTTCAACTTTTACTGATATAGAAATTGTTAGCAGCACTTGATAAGGGCCCTCGAATCGCGGTTCCAGAGTAGATAGGACGTGTTTCTTCACGACCACCCACTCCCCAGGCAATAGAGAGTGAGTACCTTCGAGGGTATTGGGATCTAGAATAGAAGAGAAAACTTGGGCATATATATTAGATAACTGAGTAGTCAAAGCAATAACATATTTTGCCATTGTTTCATAATTCATTTGCAACTGTTGTGGGAAGTACTGTCCTAACCTGGGACTACTTCCGAAAAGTATTTCGTGTGGAGTGAGTTTGTGTGATGCCTTTGGCGTATGTCTGATAGCAAAAAGCAGGATGGGTAGACACTGTACCCAATTTAGACCAGTCTCTTGAGTCATCTTTAACATTTTTGCCATTCAGTCTTTTCACTTTCCCGCTACTCTGAGGTTTGTAGGGAGTGTGGAAATCGAGATGTGAACCTATAATTTTCCACACTTCTTGAGTGATGTTCGCCGTAAATGCAGGTCCTTGGTCGCTTTCTATGACCTCAGGGACTCCAAAACGGCAAATAAGTTCTTGAATACG
Source organism: Sceloporus occidentalis (assembly GCA_023333645.1). Taxonomy (NCBI): domain Eukaryota; kingdom Metazoa; phylum Chordata; class Lepidosauria; order Squamata; family Phrynosomatidae; genus Sceloporus; species Sceloporus occidentalis. Next base: position 7,510,317 of record JALMGF010000044.1, read on the forward strand.
TTTCTTTGCGGTAGTGGGTGCGGTTTGGTTTCGTACTGGGTAAACTTCAGGCCATCCAGAGAACACATCTACCACTACCAGTACATATTGAAAAGTCTGACACATTGGCATTTGAATATGGTCGATTTGAATCCGCTGGAAAGGGTATTGAGCATTCGGTAAACATTTAGGCGGTGTAGGTTCTGTTCTTCCGGTGTTACACTGAGCACAAATTAAACATGATTCGGTGGTTCGTGCTAGTATTGGAGTGATTCCCGGTGCGAACCAGATTTTGTCGATAATTTCTTTCATAATGGTTTTAGACTGATGTGTAGGTCCGTGAGCTAACGATGCAACTAAAGGATATAATGTCCGGGGTAAACAAAGATATTGGCCTTTGGCCCAGGCTCTCCGCTCATCATTAGCTGCTCCTTCTTGTATCCATTGGTTTTGTTCCTTGGTTGAAGCTTGTTGTAATTGAATTAGAATATTCCAGTCTAATTCCATTGGTGCTTCCTTGGTCACCGCCATTAGAGAGACCGTTGAGTCTTCATTGAGGGCTGCTTGCTTGGCTGCACTGTCTGCTAAGGCGTTTCATTTTGCTTCCATAGTGTCAGCCCGTGAATGTGCCTTGATTTTGATTACTGCAACTTGTTTCGGGAGTAGTGCCGCAGTCATCAAAGCTTCTACTGCTTTCCCGTTCTTGATTGGGGTCCCTGCTGCGGTGATATAATCTCTTGCTTTCCAGATGACTCCAAAATCATGTACAACTCCGAAGGCGTGCCTGGAATCCGTATAGATATTCGCAGTAGAATCTTTGGCCATAATGCAGGCCTCGGTGAGGGCAGCTAGTTCAGCCTCCTGGGCCGGTCGTAGAGCTTTTGCACAGAGTACTGTAGTGTCAGTCGTAACCCCCATTCCCGTATGGAAGCGACCCTTGTAATCGGCATATCTGGAGCCGTCCACAAAGAGAGTCCATTCTGGGTTTGAGAGTGGGGTATCCTGTATATTCGGAGGCGAACCGACTTCCGCTTGCATCATAGTCAGACAATCATGTGGATCGTCTTCGGGTGGTACATCTGGAAAATCGACATTGGATGACTGTGTGTGCCACAGTAGCTGTTCCTGAAGATCCTCTTCTGTGGCTAGATCAATAAAATCCGTAGATGGAATATCAGTATACTCCCCCCTTGGAAGCGGAAGGAGGGCAGTCGGATTGAGAACATTGCAACGTTGAATAGAGACATTGTCAGGTAGGAGGAGACTTCCTTGGAGTCGGAGATGACGTTGAGCAGTGAGGTGTCTGGGTTGAGTCTGTTGCAAAATAGCTGAAATATCATGTGGAGCTAGAATCGTCAGAGGGTGTCCAAGAACAATGTCTGAAGTGACGTCTAGAAGACAGCTGGCAGCATGAATAGCCCTTACACAGGAGGGTGCCGCGCGAGCAACTGGATCCAAACGTTTGGAGTAAAATCCAAGGGGACGATGTCGACCACCGTGCATCTGGGTAAGAATACCTGTGGCATGGTCTTGTCGTTCCATTACATATAGACGGAACGGAAGAGAATAGTTCGGAATTCCCAAAGCCGGAGATGAGGCAATCATTTGTTGTAGAGCGTAGAAAGAGTCCAGTGCTTCTTGTGTGAGATAGAAAATTTGCTGGGAGTTCTCGAGGAATACAATCCTATAGCGGCTGCATCAGAACAGAAGCGTCAGGAATCCAGGGACGACAGTATGAAATGAGACCCAGAAAAGTCTATAAAGGATGTGGAGTTTCTGGCGGGGCCCACTCTAGGATAGCCTTCTTTCGTGCCATCGTAAGGTGTTTGCGGCCTTTGGTAATACAATGTCCCAGAAAAACAACTTTTTGAAGACATAACTGTAGCTTCGATTTGGAGACCTTGCAGCCAGCCGAGGCTAGAAAATAGAGCAGATCCAAGGTAGTTTCTTGACACGTGGATGGGTCTGGAGTACAGAGAAGCAGGTTATCCACGTATTGCAGGAGTTCAACTCCCGAGTGAGCGTCCTGCCAGGAGGAGAGTATAGAAGACATAGCTTTGCTGAAACTGGATGGGCTGTTTTGGGCTCCTTGAGGCATCACAGTCCAGGTATACTGTCGACCAGCGTGGGTGAATGCAAAAAGATATTGACACGGAGGATGCAGTGGAATGGAGAAAAAAGCATTAGCAAGATCAATTACAGTGAACGAGGATGCCGTAGGCGGGATACTGGACAGGAGAGTATATGGGTTTGGCACGATAGGGGCATCCAGAACCGTAGCTTAGTTGACAGCGCGTAGCTCTTGCACCATCCTGTATACTGGAGGTTAGCCTTTGATCTGTTTCTTTTTTACTGGATACAGCAGAGTATTGCAAGGAGAAATGGTAGGTATTATTGCACCTGATTCTAGGAGTGCAGCTGCTTGGGTGGATATTGCATCTTGTTGGGCCACTGATAAAGGATATTGGGCCTTGTATGGAAGAATGTTAGGATCCTTAAGTACAACTTGTACTGGTGGGACGTAGAAGGCGGGGCAGGCAATTGGTGGGGATTTTCCACTAAAGACAGTTGGTGAAATGCGTCACAAGATGGCGCTGGTGTCTCTGCCAGACACGACATGGTAGCCGGAGTAGACAGGGGGCGGGGGGCCTCACAGTACAGACAAGAGCGACGGCTTCCTGACGTCATTGCATTACAGGCTGTGCAGCTCCACCCCTTGTCCGACAACTCGGCGCCCTTATAGGGCAGTGGCGTATGAGACACTGGAATTTTACACAGATTTCTTGAGTGCTTTTCATCATACGTTTCTTCGCCATCTAACGATTTAAATTCTTTGCTACAATCTAGCCAGATTTTAACAGTATCTTTCAATCTGTCGTCATCTAATTTTCCTGCCTTTTCGTTTAGGAGGTTTTGCCAGGTGCAAATCGATAAGGTTCCTCCTTTGGGTATTTTGTATCGTTTTTCCAACTTAGATAACTGCTTAATGTACCTTTTCCCTCGTCTGTCGGCAACTAATTGGGAGGGCGTACAAAATCCACTTGGAACGCTGTTATCGTTCCCCATTCCACAACGATATCGTAACCTTGTCCTTGTCCGCAACCGTCCGAAACCTTCTGATACGAGGCACACACACACACTGTAGTAACATAATATACTGGGGACAGGCGACTGGGCTGTCCAAATTAGTGTTAGTCTTATGGCACCGTCTGGGGATCAGAGCAACTGGGTTGATCTGGTGTAGACTTGCAACACTTTACCGATTCCTTCCCACTACAGTGTACTGGGGACAGGCGACTGGGCTGTCCAAATTAGTGTTAGTCTTACGGCACCATCTGGGGATCAGAGCAACTGGGTTGATCCGGTGTAGACTTGCAAAACTTTACCGATTCCTTCCCACTACAGTGTACTGGGGACAGGCGACTGGGCTGTCCAAATTAGTGTTAGTCTTACGGCACCATCTGGTGATCAGAGCCACTGGGTTGATCCGGTGTAGACTTGCAACACTTTACTGATTCCTTCCCACTACAGTGTGCTTGCCAGCAAAAGGGAGGCACCACAGTTCAACAAGTGATTATACAGTAGATTTACATGGGGTTCTTTTATTGCCTCTCGAGGGTGCGTCTACCGCCTGAGTTCCCTCCTCCGAATACACACGTGAGTAACGAGAGACACACAAGGTAGATAAGAAACGATCTTACCTTGTAACTGGGCTGCAGTCCCAGGGTCCAATCGTCAGCTCACGGCGTGAGTGAGAGTGAATATGGGCACCGGGCAACGTTTCGTTCCCGATTTAAAAATGCCCCTGAATTTTCGACCGAACTGAATGGGCAGAGAACAAAATTTGTAGCCTGAAAACAAATGGAATATTACATTTAAATAATGTATTACTATCATCTCTGTGAGTATTTAGACATGTTCAAATGGGTCAAAAACTATTCGTACAAATTTTTTGTAATTTCTCATACTCAAGTCATAGACATTCTAGAAAGATTAGCGATACATTATTTTAAGCAACATGAGCAAGGCTCCAAAATCTAGAAAGATTAGCGATACATTATTTTAAGCAACATGAGCAAGGCTCCAAAATCCTGTCTCAAACACAAAGACGATATTAGTAAAAAGAATGCAAGCATATTGTAGAAAACAATTTCCCGCTTAACATCAAAGTTACAGCTTGGTTTACAAAGACAGATACTGTCTGCCAATTCCCAAGGCAAGCAAGTTTTAGCAAGAGAAAATGTATCCCCCTTGAGGAAAGCAAGACAGAGAAAACCTGATGGCTCAAAGCTTTTTCTATTTTGAGAAAATATCTGTCTTTGTTAAAACTGTAGGTGATCTGAAACCTTGACTATTGCAAATTTCAAAATCAAGTAGATGATTTTGATTTAAACAATATATGTTACATCAGTTCACATATAAAAATAAAACTAAATGTATATACATAGAATTGTAATTACATTAGAAATCAAACTTACCAATCACATAAAAGTGAAAATCCTAAACTGGAGGGAGTTGCCCTTAAACATGACTTACTATGAACCATTACCATGCTAGGCTTTCTTGCAGTAATATAAATAATAATCTGTCCTTATCTTGTATATTGTCTTGACCTAATTGTAATAAGGATAATTAAAGTTGCCTTCTTTTTTAGGAAAGGTTTTAAAACTGCAAATTATTTTCTTGTAGCCACCTGTGAAAGTGTACCCCATGGATCATGAAGGTGTTCATGACTGTAGGTTTGCTGGATCATTCCCTACATCTTGACTCCTGATTTGAGCTAGCAAATGAAGTATTACTGTTAAGAAGGGTAGAGAAGTGATGCTTTTCATTTATCATGCAAGTTAAATGGAGGGTGAGGGATGGCTTCCTGGACGGACAAATGAGCCAAAAATGAAACACAAAATCTGTTGAAATGATTTTGTGCCTAGTGCACAAGTCTAGTCTATATACAAAGCCTCTCCCTCCATTCCCTACTAAGGGAGGCAGACAGTGTTCTTCTGCAGAGAAATAAAATGACAGAAGAAAGGGTAGGGGCATGTAGTGTACACAGTGTGTACACGGTGCCTTCAATAGATGCTACCCTATACTATAATATGCTTGTCTGAGGTTAAATCAATGCACATTTTTCCTTACAGGCACTAAAGTGGTTAATTGTCATTTGCATAAAGGAATATTTGCTTTTCTTAAGGGGTGGTGTATATGTGGAACAGCCTCCCAGCAGAAGAAGCTTGAGGTCCACAGGACTCCTGAGTTGTACTTTTATTAATGTAATAAATTTACTTTAGATGGGGTGGTTTACAGATGGGGTGGTGGATATGTGGAACAGTCTTGAGCAGGGCCGGCCCAAGACAAAATGCCGCCTGGGGCGAAGTTTAAAATGCCGCCCCCATTATCTATCCTTCCTCTCCCTGCCGCCCCGCCATTATCTACCCTTCCCCCCCCCCCCCCGTACATACCTTTCAGCAGTCCTGCGGTGAATCTCCCTGCTCGGTCTCGGTGCTGGCTTGTAATGCTGAGCACCGGAAATCACACCATCTAGCTAGAGCTAGAGGGCCCTCCGAGTGGGTACTGACAACTTGGTAAGATAAAACCACTCGGCGCCCCTCTCTCTCTCTCTTCTCGGCTTTAAAAAAAAAGGGCTTGGGGCGGCAAAGTGACGCCCCTTCAAAAGTGCCGCCTGGAGCGGTTGCCCCACTCGGCTCCATTGTCAGGCTGGCCCTGGTCTTGAGGTCAACAAACTCTCAACATCTTTGCACCTCTCTATTATAAGTTGGTGTTTTGGTTACAAAAGATATTATTAAAAGTTTTGTTTTAGAGTGATCAGAGGTAGCATTTTTTCACTATAGATATCTCTATATACATTGCAATGGTTAACTATTTTTTTTCTTTTGCTGTATGTAACCTCTTAAAAAAAGTCTGAATGCAAAAGTCTAGTATAGGACAATATACCCACTCAATGTTATTTTTTCCATCCACTAGCTATGCCAAAATTCATCCACTAGCAAATCAACAATTCATCCAGGAGGTCACAAAAGAACCCAGAACTGCAGGTCTCACTTGTCTTAGTCAAGGTTCATGATTCCACAATAAGAAAAATGGCCTTTGCCAAAAAACATCTTCATGACCCACAAGACATTAGGAATAATGTTCTATGGACTAATGAGTCAAAAGTGGAACGTTTTGGAAGACATACTGTATTTCCCCATGTATAAGACGCTCCCATGTATAAGACCCACCTTAATTTTGGGGCACGAAATTTGAAAAAAAATGTATTACATAGTTATTGAACTCAAGTTTTATTTATCATAAAATGTATACTCATCATCACTCCCATCCATTAACTGCCCCTAAATTAACCCTAACCCCATCAACCATAACTGCCCCTAAATTAACCCTAAAGACCCCATTAACCACAACTGCCCCTAAATTAACCCTTAAGACCCCATCAACCATAACTGCCCCTAAATTAACCCTTAAGACCCCATCAACCATAACTGCCTCAAAATTAACCCCCACCTCCCCTAACTTTCAGCAGCCCATATATACATTTTTACTTACTGTTAGATGAGTTGCCTAACCATGTGGATGCTATCAGGAAAGGGGCAGGCCAATCATCAGTGTGACTGCAGAGAGGGACTGTTCATCAGAAATGGGCTGGGCCGATTGTCAGTGTGACTGGGAGGGTGTTCTTGGCGAAGGGGTAGTAATTAAATTGTGTATCTGCCCTGCTAACTCAGCATCTCTACTACTTCCCAGGAGGGATTGGGAAGTAGTAACTGCAATCTACAACCACTGTATAAGACGCACCTAGTTTTTAGACCCCACATTTTTTAGAAAAAGGTCTTATACATGGGGAAATACGGTAGGTTGTGTTACATTTGGTGTAAAGCTAACACAGCATTCAACAATGAGAACATCATACCGATAGTCAAACACAGTGGTGTAAGTGTGATGGTCTGGGGCTGTTTTACTGCTTCAGGGCCTGGGTGACTTACCATAATTGATGGAACTATGATTTTTTCTCTGACCTAGAACATCCAGAAGTAGCATGTCCGGCCATCAGTTTGTGACCTAAAGTTCAAGCGCAGTTGGGTTATGCAGCAAAATTAAGGTTTTTGAGTGATCTAGTCAAAGTTCTGACTTGACTTCGATTGAAATGCTGTGGCATGACCTTAAAAAACCCTCTAATGTGTCTGTAGCGAAACAATTCTGTCAAGAAGAGTGGGCCAAAATTCCTCCATAGCTAGCTAAAAGACGTATTGCCAGTTATTGCTAACATTTGATTACAGTTGTTGCCACCAAATGTGACACAACTAGCTATTAGATTTAGGGGCAATTATTTTTCACATGGCTGATACAGATTTGATTAACACTTTACCCTCAATAAATGAAATGATCATTTAAAAGCTGCATTTTGTGTTTACTCACATTGTCTTTGTGTTATATTAAACTTGGATGATCTGAAACATTTACATGTGGCAAATAAACAAAAATAGAATAAATTGGGAAGGGGACAAATACTTTTTCACAGTACTGTATTTTAGACATGTGCGAATGGGTTAAAAATGATTTGGACACATTTTTTCAGTTTATTTTTGGCCCATTTGTTTCATCCTAATTCGTTTTAAATTTGGAAACAAAATTAATTGTCCAATGCCCACACTCACATGCTTGTTTTGATTCTCTCTCTCACCGCTTCCATATCTCCAAGCCCTGCTTCTTCTCTAGCATCCTCTTCAACTCCATGATCTTCATCTTCTTGTTTTTTCTCTTCCACCTTCTTTCTTCATCCGCATCTCTGCAGACATTATCTCCCAATGAACTTTCAGGAAATGCCAGTGATTCTGGTGACATCCTCCATCGTGGAGAGGGTATCACTGGATTTTGCAGACATTTACGTAAGGTTATCTTTGACCAAAATGATAGTGATTCTGGGTACACCCACTCCCACAATCCTCTATTCAGGAAAGGGCATGGCACCAGAAGCTTCCTCAGTTTTGAGTAGGTTCACGGATGGTTATTTTTAGGCAAAATGGCAGGGCCTAAAATCAGGGGAGAGGATGTCACCGGAAGCTCCACCATTTTTATGGACAAAGAAAGAAGATGGAAAAGAGAAGAACAAGAAGATGAAGAACATGCTTGAAAAAGAAGCAGAGCTGTGAGATGTGGAAGCAGTAGAAGATAGGGAGACATTCAGAGCATAAGAGCGAGTGAATGAATGAGCCCATGAAATTCGAACAAAAATTCAGAGCTTTTTACTTCGTTTTCGTTTGTTTCAGGGTTTTGCCTTGTTTTCAAAGATGCTTAAGAATTGACGAGGTAGGTAAATTTAGTTACATTTGCACAAATCCAAATGCGCCAGTCTATTTAAACTTTTCTAAATATATTTTAGTTACATGTATTAACACCACTAACAATATTAAACATAAAAGTATGCTGGGATGACCTTGTGCAGTGACAATGACTTGTGCTAAGGTTTTCCTTTGACCTTATGAGACAAGCTCTGTTTTAGATACAGAATCAATACATACTTTTCTGTCGTTATGAGATCTGGTTGGTAAACATGCACGTGCTTTTGAGCATTTACATATTGTTGTTTTTTTATTTGTTTCCTACGGATTGAATTGCTTATGTTTAAGCATAATTTTAGAGTGTGAGAAAAAGACAAAGCATTATATTGAGCCAATTATATTCTATAAAGCTAATTGTTGAAACAGAAAAGGACACTATTGTTCAAAAATGTTTTTAAATTATACTAGTATTAAACTAGAAATAACTTACAAGGCTAGATTGTTGGAGGAGATTTTAAACTAGTAATGGGGGGATAATAAATACCAGGCTAGACAATATAGAAAGGGAAGGTGTTGTAGTAAGTAACCAGGTGGGTGGATCTGGAGGCTTGGTTTGTATATATAATAGGGAGATGTATATATTTTACGCCCCATAATAAGGACAGCATGTGTGATACATGACAAGCTTAAGCATGTTTACAAATGCTCACAGTTAAGGGAAAAAGATCCATGAACTTGTGACAGTAGTAGCAACTGAGAATGTTGATTTAGTGGCTATCACTGAGACATGATATTACAAGAAAAATGACTCGGACTGTTTATATAGAAAAGACAGAGAGGACAAGAAAGGAAAGGGTTAGTGAGAACATAGAGTCAGTTTGGGTTACATTACAATTTGGTAAAAGTACAGTAACTCATTAATGGAAATCCTACATTACTGAAAGGGTAGTGGATATATGGGATAGCTTTCCAGCAGAAGTGGTAAAGATTAATACAGTGAAGGAGTTTAAGCAAGCATGGGATAGGTATAATGCTAAGCTAGATCTAAGATAAACCCAGGGACTAAGAAACGTATTCAGAGGTTGGGCAGACTTGATGGACAGAATGTTCCTATGATGTTTCCCTTTAAATACATTTTATTGGTTAGTTTTAAATTATCTGTGGCTATTTTACCAAAGGAAAATTTTGAAAAACTGCAAAAAATATTCTGGATATGTCTTCACCAAGCCAATCAGCATGCACTAAGATTCTTATATTTAGATACTAATTGTGCAGATATATGAAGTGGGCCTTTTCTTTTAAGTTTGTTTATACAACTTTTAGCTTAAAAGAAGTGTCAAAGTCTGACAATTTTGAGAACAATACCAAACAAATCAATTTTGTTAGGTTTTACTGCAATCGACCATTGCTGTTTATGAGAAGTACATTTTGATATATTCCTGAATAAAGAAGAAACAGGATTCAAGTCAATGAATGCACATAAAAATTGCTTTTTTGTCTGTAAATTAGATACCACAAATGGTATAAATCTGTATCTTAATAACTCATTAGTGATTTTTGAAAATATACTCTTGAGAACTAGATGCTACCAGCACTGTTAAAAATAATCATGTTAGTTTTTATCATGCACTATTTTCTGATTCATCTTGAACCATAAAATGAAGCATAAGCTAAAAGTGCATAAAGATTTTGTGTAGAAAGTCACACGCAAAAGGATATAAATTAATATATGGCTCAAGGGAAAAGAAAGAAGTTGGATATGAGAATATGACAAATGTTATGTTTAATTTCTCCCCTAATGCAAATCAATTGAAAAAGATTTTTTTAAAGATAATTAAGCCATTACTCAAAGTAACTGTGTCCTGAGGGAAGCTTAAAAAAACGTGGTGATTAGGAATAATTTGATATTAACACACTTGTTTAGGATGATTTTAATGGGTAAAAGAACTATTGTAATATTTAAAGCCACTAAACTTTAAAACTTTTGCATCTTTTATACAGTCAATTGTTATTTTTTAAGTAGTTCTAAAATTCTTAGAAATTATGTATGCTTTTTATGTTACAAGATTGTATTTTCCTGGAATGGCACAAAGTAACCAAAATAATGGTCCTGATCGTTGAATAAGATAATTTTTTTACCAGTTGCTTTATGCATCATCGTTAATACACAGTCAATTTTGTAATGTTTATTTAAATCCTTTATGACCGAAAAATGGTTCTATAATACCTGTGACATATTTGATACTTCTTCGGTTCGAATCACCATAATGAAGGCAGTTGCTGGGGCACCATTATTGCTAACTGCTCCATGACCAATGCTATCAGTCTACAGCCGATTCCAAAAATGTAGTGCATGTGATCACTTCATTTTTATGTTTAATTTACTTTTGTTTTTTATTTAGTATCTGGGGAATTAGGGTTAGGTGTAGGGTTTAGTAGGGGTTAAAAATAACATGTAGGCATATAGGGTGATTTTCCAATTAGGATAAGTTCATAACTATATTTTTGATATTTTTTCACTAGCTGTGTATAATTGATATGCATATAAATGTATTTGTTCTGTTTTTTTAAGAAATTATTTTTATTCATAAAAAATAATGTCTTACATATATTAATACGGTTTCAAAAGAAAAAATATTTGTGTAGATGTGCTAGCTGAGAAAGAGGGACATTACAGTTAAAGAAAGACAAAGCAAAAATACCAACACTCGTCTGGTCCTGTAGTGTAGAAAAGCCGTGAATCTTAAGGGGTTTAATCTGTTAAATGTACATGTCATAATGTGATATCTTCCTTTCCTGGATTATATCAACATTACAGGTTTGTTTATTTTGTGTTTATTCATGTGTCTTAGTGAAATGAAGGTTGAAGAGCTGGGAAGTCAATTAAGTGATGCTACGCATGAAGAAACTTTATTAGAAACATTTATGTGTAAGCTTAATTTCCTCCTTGAGAGTGTCCAGTGTTCAAAGTTACTAAGGTAAATTTCCCTTTGCACTGAATATATGAAGATCTCCCACACTGTCATAATATAGATAAGCGTATCCCTAGAGGTCAATGAAAGGGGAAATAATGTCTCTGAATTTAAAATAACACATGTCATTCAAGTAATTTTGCTAAATTATATTGCTGTTGTTTCCAGTTATTAATGTACTTCTTAAAAATATACTTCCCTATAAACTCTCATAGTACAAATGTCACCAGGTGATATGCAATATTGGTAAGCATCTTTTTAGGTATAAACTGCTTTGTGTGCCCACTATGTAGGAGGTGAGCGTAGGTTCTCACCCTATTGAGAGTGTGCCTTGACGTGGCGGGTGAGCTTAATTATGCTTTGGCCAATTCATATAACCAAAACCTCTCATTTATATTATGTTTATATATTTGTTGCCAACTTTATTAGGGTAAGAAGCGCAGACAGTTTTTGTTTTTTGTAAGCATCTTTTTATTGATTATAATACTTGTGATAAAATTAGATTTCTACAACACTAATTTAAGGTATGTTTCAAGATGAATTTGTATATTGGCTGACTTTTAATTTACCACTATTAAATATACTTACAGAACATTATAAATTTGTATTATACCTCCCAATATTTAAGCACTGTGCCACTTTGCCATTGAGTGCCACCACTGCAGCACTTTTGCAGCCAGTGGAGATGATAAGCTCAGGGCCGGCCCTACCATGGAGCAGAGTGGCACTTTTGAAGAGGCAGCACTTTTTTCTTTTTAAGCGGAGAAGAGAGAGGGGCGCCGAGTGGTTTTCGCTTACCCGCTCGGCGCCCCTCTCCTCTGCGAGCCCTCTAGCTCGGTCTCGGTGCCGGCTTGTAATGCTGAGCACCAGAAAATGACATAATTTCCGGCGCTCAGCAGCACCGTGGCAGAGCAGGGAGACTCGCCACAGGACTGCAGAAAGGTAAGTGCAAAGGAGGGGATAGGGTAGATAATAGGGAGGGAGAGGAAGGGTAGATAATAGGGAGGGAGGGAGAGGAAGGGTAGATAATAGGGAGGGAGAGGAAGGGTAGATAATAGGGAGGGAGAGGAAGGGTAGATAATAGGGAGGGAGAGGAAGGGTAGATAATAGGGAGGGAGGGAAAGGAATTGTAGATAATAGGGAGGGAGAGGAAGGGTAGATAATAGGGAAGGAGAGAGAGGAAGGGTAGATAATAGGGAAGGAGAGAGAGCAAGGGTAGATAATAGGGAGGGAGAGGAAGGGTAGATAATAGGGAGGGGGAGGAGGGGTAGATGACCCCTGGCATCGGCGGGGGGCAGCATTTTAAATTTCGCCCCAGGCGGCATTATGTCTTGGGCCGGCCCTGGATAAGCTGGCTGGGGATATCCGCTGATCCTCCTAACCAGACCAAAAAAAACACCCTCTTTCTCACGATCTGCCCCCTCGTCCTCCTTTCTTACTATCTACCCTCTCTCTCCCTTTTCATCCTCTCCCCCTTTGTACTTCACTTACCTTCCAGAAGTCCTCTGTCTCCATGCTCTGCCGCAGCAATCCGGGACATGTGGTCACCCTAACGACAACCTGGGCCCATGCCTTAATCCAGCCCTGGAGAGAATGTGCATGAATTGCAGATGAAAAATTTTGAACTTTTTGCTTTGTTTGCATCCGATTCATGGGAGGTCTGGCCTCTTTTCAGGGCTTTGTACGAATCACCGAATTTACCAAAATTCAGTAAATTTGTAATTTGTACAAATCTGAATGCACAAGTCTAACAGTGACTAAGAGACTATCTAATGTAAGACAGGAAAGGGAAAGCAAAGCAGAGATAAAATGTCTTTTAAAGCCAATGTTTTCTGTAATCACCAGCCATCCCACTGGCATATAGTGGACATGAGAAACCACTGAAAACTATACAAGATGCTTATGTAAAACGTGCAGGGAGTTGAAGTGAGCCTTTAAGAATTTTTTGGATTTAATAAAAAAAAACTATATATAAACACCTAACCTTCAAAAAATTAAAAAGGCTAAAAATTACAAGAAAAAGTATAGAACTAGTACATGGTTTCTCAAAGGTACGAAAACTTAATACAGCTGTACTTTTATCACAGATTAGTACCCAGCATCTTGTTATGTTAAGTGTTCCATCTCACGGTTATGTATGGTTTGCTAATTTAAATAAATACAGCACTTCAAGTTTTCTTCCATCTGGACTTTTGTTATTTCAGAGAGCATCATTTTAATTTTTTTTCTTCTGGTTCTGCTGTGATATCCCAGCGCAAATTCTAAAGGCATTTTTCATAAATGCTCATTAGTCCTATTGTTTGTCCACATACTTCAGTTAGTCCATACTGATTTTGTACATTAACATTTGAAATAAATTTAAAGCCAAAATACATTAAAAATATATCCAGAACTTCAATAAATCATGTTTGCCTGATCTTTTCAGTTTAACGTCTATTATTCAGAGTTAAGTAATTTTTTATGCAAATTACATACAAAAGCTTATTTGCATTTCCCTTCACTGCTGCAAGGAAAGCTCATTAAAATCAATGCAAAGTTACTCTTTCAAAATACAAAAGGGAATGGTGATAATCAGTTTTTTTTAGTTTTAAGTAAAGGTATTTTAAATTGTCTAAAAGGAAGTCAGGCCCTAGTAGAAGTCTAACACTTTCACATTACTGTATGAACCATGAAAATGTTATGTTTTATTTCCTGGCCACAAAAAAGGCTCAATCTTCTCTTGGATCAACATGGCTATATCCATTTCCCTTATACGTGACAGTTAAGCATTTGGAGATCTTTGGGCAGAACAGTACTGATTTTTCCACTCTATATCTTCATATGTCCAAGTGTTTGGGATGGCAATAGAGCTTAGCTGGTTTTGGGACACATAATTCCCTTTTTTTATAATAAACAATTTTATTCTTTTTGGAGTAATTCCCTTTTTTATTGTGTCACAGACTGCACATGTGCAGCATTGTGTGTCCCAATTCACCAGGGGTAGAAGTTGGGAACTATGGGAAAATGATCATAGTTGTTACGAGTTTCAGAATAGCTTTGTTCAAATATACATGGCCCAAAAATGTTAAAACATGTCTGAAACACCACATATTTTGTTTTGATCTTAGGATATCATTTTAAAATGATTCTGGGCTCAATAATAACTTAGATATATGACTTTTACTTGGCAGAACTATTACAATGCCTAATATACTGTGTTTACCTTTCCAATTGTACTGCTTGAAAGACATCCTGTCGTACCACTGTCTGTCTGGCTATCCAGCTAGCTATGTACAGAAAAAAGACTGAACACGCAGTTCCCGATTCTGAAGAATGTGGATCTCAGTCTGGAAAGTCAATAATGAGTACTAAAACCAATGTTATTCAACTAAACTTTAATGACTACTTTTTTATATAATACATTTAAAGGGACAGTCCAACCATTACATGCACTTTATTATATACCATAGCGTAATGTTTAAATTTCCCTTTTTTTGCAAATGCATTAGGGAAATTCTTCAGAATTCCCACAATTGGATTTGCCCCTTTGTCCTCCTCTCTGTTATTTTCTGTGTATTAGATGTGTTTGGCTGAACATATCTTCTTGCACATTAATTACTTACTATCAGTCAGCTACCCCCCGCTCCAAGAGTTAAAGGGCCGTGCAAACGACTTTATTGGTCACCTGCAGGGGCCTCCTCTGACATCAACCAATTGGTTGTCGGCGACCAATAGAGTTGCTCGTATGGACCTTTAAAATCCTGGCACCAAAGCTGCTGCGTAGTGCTTAGCGTGTTCACCCCGTATTAACTCCTTCAAAAAAAACAAGGAAAAAAACAAACATGAAGAATGTACACAAATATTTGCTCAAACCGAACACAAGAACGGGTGAATATTCGTGGAATATGTAGATTTTTTTCCCCACGAAGAAGAACACGAAGACAAACACAAAGAGTTGGCCGGCGCCTAAGTCTAATTTCCAGATACTTCAGTTCCTTAATTATTATTTTTTATTGTCATTTTGAAAATAACTATGTATACAATTGATGTTTTATGAACTACATACATGCAAATCATAAAAGCAAAAACCATTATTATAGTTTTTTTTCTTTTCATAAGTCACATAAGTGCTTATGTATAAATAAGATAATTCATCTTAAGCGTGTGGTTAAGATCTTGAATACACAATGTAATTCTATGTTTTTCTTTTACATACCAGAAAAGAAAACATATAAAAGAAGTGTTCCAATGAATGGGCATTCCATCAGGGAACACAGAGGAGCGTAAAAAACATTATTGGTAAAGTAAAAGCAAGATTTCCATAATTTGAGAATAAAGGGAAAGCTGAATCATGTTAACAGAAAATATTTACACCAGCTGAAAATATAGCTGGGTCCTGCAAAGCAAATAACATTATGTTAACAACTCTCCTGAAAGATCTTAGTTGTTTTTATTACATAATTTATATAGTTGACATGTGGAAAATAAACTTGTCTTAGTTCATGCAATGATATGATAATAAAACTATGTAGTTATTTACCCTTTTTTGAAGCAATTCCTTGGAAAACTTTTCTTACCCTTGGCCACCTTATAACCAATAATCAGTCAATAGAAAGTAGAACTTTTTAGATGGAGTCTGATAGAATCTATTGGGTAGATATGAACTAAAAATGTTATTACAAGGCTACTGGAACCCATAGAGAAAACATACACTCATGGAGCATCTGCTGATTTTAAAGAGGAACTGCATTCACCACAGAATGGGGTTAATTAGTTTAAGCCTTAGAAAAGCCACATCCCCGAGCTCAGCATCAGTGGTTTATGTGTGGGGGGGTTTGATTCTGATACGCACTGGATGCCACTCACTGTGAAACCAAGCTCTGTTCCCCCTGGCTGAGATCATGTGACCATGTGAGTTACATGAGGCTTCTTGCACACTGTGCCAGCAGTGAAGAAAATCTACATTTGAGCTGTGGGGGTGAGTGAGGCAAGGAGGGAGAGGGAAAAGGGGTATAAAATGGAGTGAAAGTATATGTGTTTGTGGGCATGCATGTATGTGTATATGTTTGTGTGTGAGCATGGATGTGTACAGTGGGGCAAAAAAGTATTTAGTCAGCCACCAATTGTGCAAGTTCTCTCACTTACAAAGATGAGAGAGGCCAGCATAGGTACACTTCAACTATGAGAGACAGAATGGGGGGAAAGAATACAGGAAATCACATTGTAGGATTTGTAATGAATTCATTGGAAAATTCCTAGGTAAAATAAGTATTTGGTCACCTACAAACAAGCAAGATATCTGGTTCTCACAGACCAGTAACATCTTTTAAGAGTCTCCTCTGTCCTCCACTCGTTACCTGTATTAATGGCAGCTGTTTGAACGTGTTATCAGTATAAAAGACACCTGTCCACAACCTCAAACAGTCACACTCCAAACCCCACTATGGCCAAGACCAAAGAGCTGTCGAAGGACACCAGAAACAAAATTGTAGACCTGCACCAGGCTAGGGAGACTGAATCTGCAATAGGCAAGCAGCTTGGTGTGAAGAAATCAACTGTGGGAGCAATTATTCAAAAATGGAAGACATACAGGACCACTGATAATCTCCCTCGATCTGGGGCTCCACGCAAGATCTCACCCCGTGGTGTCAAAATGTTCACAAGAACGGTGAGCAAAAATCCCAGAACCACACGGGGGGACCTAGTGAATGACCTGCAGAGGGCTGGGACCAAAGTAGCAAAGGCTACCATCAGTAACACACTACGCTGCCAGGGACTCAAATCATGCAGTGCCAGACGTGTCCCCCTGCTTAAGCCAGTACATGTCCGGGCCCGTCTGAAGTTTGCTAGAGAGCATTTGGATGATCCAGCAGTGGATTGGGCGAATGTCATATGGTCAGATGAAACCAAGGTAGAACTTTTTCGTAGAAACTCAACTCGTCGTGTTTGAGGAGAAAGAATGCTGAGTTGCATCCAAAGAACACCATACCTACGGTGAAGCATGGGGGTGGAAACATCATGCTTTGGGGCTGTTTTTCTGCAAAGGGACCAGGACGACTGATCCGTGTAAAGGAAAGAATGAATGGGGCCATATATCGTGAGATTTTGAGTGAAAACCTCCTTCCATCAGCAAGGGCATTGAAGATGAAACGTGGCTGGGTCTTTCAGCATGACAATGATCCCAAACACACCGCCCGGGCAACGAAGGAGTGGCTTCGTAAGAAGCATTTCAAGGTCCTGGAGTGGCCTAGCCAGTCTCCAGATCTCAACCCCATAGAAAACGTTTGGAGGGAGTTGAAAGTCCGTGTTGCCCAGCAATAGCCCCAAAACATCACTGCTCTAGAGGAGATCTGCATGGAGGAATGGTCCAAAATACCAGCAACAGTGTGTGAAAACCTTGTGAAGACTTACAGAAAACATTTGACCTCTGTCATTATCAACAAATAAATTCTTTAAAAATCAGACAATGTGATCTATGGACTTTGTTGTCTCATTCTGTCTCTCATAGTTGAAGTGTACCTATGGTGAAAATTACAGGCCTCTCTCACCTTTGTAAGTGGGAGAACTTGCACAATTGGTGGCTGACTAAATACTTTTATGCCCCACTGTATGTGTGAGCATGGATGTGTATGTATGAGCATGTATGTGTAAGTGTGAGCATGTATGTGTAAGTGTGTGTGTGTGTGACCATGGATATGTATAAGTGCGTGTTAGTTAGTATGTGTGCATGCATTTTGGGTTGAGTGTGTAAGTAAAGAGATGGAATTAGAAGGAGGAGATATAATGAGAAAGGGGGATCCAAGGAGGGGATGATGGATAAAAGAGAAAAGGGAGAAGTGTGGAGAAAAGGGAGAGAGAGAAAAAAGGTGAATATAGTAAAAGGGGAGAGATAGGAAAAAATCTGAGGTAAAGAGAAAAAGAGTGATTAAGAGAAAGGGATGAAACAAGAAAAAGGAGAGAGAAAAAGTTGATGAGAGATAAAGAGAAAGGTGGATTGATAAAGAGAACAAAGATAGATAAAAAGGTAATAAATAATGATAAAGGGGAGGACAGGTAATGAGAAGGGGAGCAAAGAGAAGGGGGAGAGATAAAGAAAAAGAGAGTGATAAAAAATCTGAATAATAGGGAGAAAATGGAGAAATTAAGAAAACTAAAGAACAAAGAGAGAGGTGAAATAAAGAAAAATGGAAGAGATAACGAGAATCAAGCAGGATCAAGAGGAGACCTGAGACTGGGTGAGGGGTAAGCCGTATGGATGCGATCTTGGCTAATTTTGTGTGTGCAATCTGGGTGCTAGGGCAAATCTTGTGGGTGCACTCTGAGTGCTGGGGCAAGTCCTTTTGTACACATTATAGAGTTAAAATGAGATGTCTAAATAATTTGGTTCCATATTTCACAGAGTTTGCTGGAAATTTAGAAATCATAATTTTGTTAATTTAGAAATGTTTTGCAAATATTTGTGTGTGTAATATATATATATACAGTGTACACAGCGACCACTTCCAAAGCAAATTCCACTACTATGGATTCTGCTGTGGGCTATAGAAATCCAAAGTTAAGTACAAATGGGCATAAGCCAAGGATGGGCAATGTAAGGATTGGGTCCATCCTGTTCAGATATTTCATCTGGCCCTAATGAAGATTTGTGTACACTTGTGTACATATCTATGCTGTAAAAAATGAATGCAACCAAGCAATCTGCATTGCATCTTTGGTTTAAGGGATAGATTATGATTATTAAGTATGTCATAAAAACAAATAAATATGGAGATAGAAAAAATTATAATATTGAAAACAGAAAATGATGACAATAAAAACATAACAGTTTCTATACCACTTACTGAAAAAAATGGAGCTCACAGATCCTAACAATCATTCATGAATGGGGAAGACTATCATTATTCAACAAGTCGCGAAAATGTTTGCATATATAATTAATACTAGTTCCCTCCTGCTATCTGTAATCCTGAGAGGTAATCTCAGTAATCTGTAATCCTTTCTATGCATTTGGGGCTAATGTTTTGGCTCTAGTTGAAGTTGCTTAGGGATCTGATTCGCTTACTTTCTTTTTGACTTAAAGCTTTTACTTCCCTACTGACATATATATAAAACAAGAAAATATGGCATCAATTTCTCTACAATCTGCAGTCTGCGTGTGGGTTTTCTTTTTACCCTCACAATAAAAATTTTTGCGATTTAGATTTTTTAGTGATTTAATTTAGTGAAATTGCTAATTACTGTTTTGTTATGACATTACACAAATTGAGTGTTATTATCATTGTGTGTTTTGCCCTAAAATGTTTTACTTATTTTAAATTATGCGTTAAGTTGCCAAAGCATCTGGCCATAGTCATTGTGATGTCTGAAGTATTTCAAATGTGCTATACGTGTCGCATTTTATATTAATCTATGGTTTATTTTAAATCATGTATATAAATACTCAATCAGTATAGAAGAATTAATATTTAGTCTTGTTATGAATTTTATGTGTCTGAGAGACAGCCTTATCGGTTTTAAGTGACTTCTAGAGACCTGCTATCTGTTCTGGGCAGCTCAATGCTGCGGAGTCACACAGCACAGAATAACTCTGCCTACTTTAGGCTACGCACCTTTGTCCTAGAGCAAAAGTTTTTAACTATGCAGTATTGCATACTCCCAAATATTTCAGGCGTCCAATCTGGGAGACCTGTGTTGGCAGGGTGGGGGGAGGGTAGAGAAGTAGCCTAGCTGGTCATCTTTCCTAATAGCTTAATGCTATTTATAGATGTGTGAAAAGTCTATTTTGGCTAGTGCTATGGCTTTTCCCCTCTTCCTTGCCGGCTTCTTTAAAGTCAAAGTGCTGGGTGTCACTGACACACTCAGTGTAATACTGTTTGGGGGGAAAAGATGCCACTGGCGGCCTGTTTGAGCCTGAAAATGGCACTGGCAAGCTGTTTGGGGTATAACATGGCACTGGCAAGCTGTTTAGGGTTAAGAATGGCACTGGTAAATTTAGAGGACAAAGAAGGGAGTATGGTAAATGAGTGACATGTTAAATGGTGAAAGGCCCAAGAATGTGGTGTAGTCACAATAGAAAATGGGTGTAGTTAGAGGGGTTATGTTTGTTAAGGGGAGGCGTTAGCAATATAACCACATCCACCTGGGGGCACAAAAAAATCCCCCCTAAGCATCAGAGATCCTGGGCTCTGCATTTCTGAGAGATGTGGAGAGCTGATATAATATGTCAGCTATGTGCTTTCCTTAGAACAGGAGAGACAATGAGCAGAACGGTTATGGCACAAGGGGCTCTCCCTGTATGAGCTGGAGTGAGCTGGAGTGGGGGCCAAAATAGAAATGATTTTATGACATAATAATACATTTAATGAATTGAACATTATCATTACACATAAAATACTCCAGGCTATTATATTCTTACATGTCAACAATATTACCTTTTAAATAGTACAATGATTTATATACTTTTATATAAATATTTACATTTTGTTTTAATAGAAAACATATATTCATGTAAAACTCACAAGGTATTTCAAATATTTTTTGCAGGAAATGAATACAATTTGCATCCTCACTTGGTGATTAATACAAACATAAGATTACATGATAACAGGTTTAATTTTTGTCCCGCTAGTTTACATATATTGTGTTGTAATGAACAGTTAGACTAATGATAATTAAAGTATACCAAAGTAGCTGTTAATCTGTAAAAATATAGCATCAAATCAGTTTTTCATTTTTACTCTATTGAGTAATTGAGCATAATTAATGTTTACAACACAAAAAGTGTTAATTTACCTTTTTATGGATAATCTTATTAGTCTTTAGGGAATTGGCAAGAGCTTGAATGAATACAATTTTTGAAATGTAAAATATTGTGCTCTAAATCTTTGCAAGTCTTTGTATTAAATTGTAACCTTAAAAATACCATCCACTGGCAAATGTATCATATTGTATTGTATTGTAACTGTATCAAATCTAGCGTATCCATATTACAGCACATTAAATATAAATTGTGACAGAATCCAGGACCATACATCCATCAGCCAGAGGATACAAGAAGCATTTTATTCTGGCTATTAAACGGTTAAGCTTTTTAACCACAACAATTGATTTAGTGGCTTTGTCATATTTAAGTGACTCTAAGGATATTCATTTTTTTAAAAACCAACCTTAATCTTAATTGACCACCTGCAAACTATGTGCACACACTGACCCATACAAATAAAGACATGATGTTTTAATCCTTTCACTGCTGGAACTGAAATTAAAATAAAAAAACCCTTGTACAAGACTCAAAGTACAAAAATTGTACACACACTGCCTGTAAAGTGTCCCAAACATCCTCACCCATAACAACGGGCCCCTCAACCTATAACATATTACCTGTTGAGGGTATATAACACAACCAGTTAATCCACACAAAATGTCCAGCTGCAACATCATTGTACATTTTATTTTTGCATTACTAGCATAAGTGCCCATCATTAAAATCATGTGGCCAAAAATCTCTTTCCCCCTTTCTCCCCCTTTCCTGTCCCCGTCTTTTCTCTGTTTTCCCCCTGTTCTCTCTCTCTCTCTTTTCCGATGAAATAGTAGATGGGTGCTGGAGTAGATGGGTGCTGGAAGAAGTGGGTCAGAGCAGAGGAGCTGTCAAGGGGGCGGATTAGATCAGAGTGGGTCCATCTGCAAATTGGCAGGAAAGGTCTGAGGGGATCAGAGGGGAGATAGAGTTGTTAGGTCAATGAAGATTGGGCAGGTAGGGGCTGGGAGAATCAGAGGGAAGCTTGAGGGGACAGGAATGGTAAGGTCAGAGTAGAGGGGAGTTGCAAGAGGTCAGAACAGGGAAAAATTGGAGGGGATGGGCCAAAGCAAAGGGGAGCTGGAGAAGGCATGTCAGAGCAGAGGGCTGGGAGGACCAGATGAGAGCTTGATCAGGAACGAGGTGGATGGGACAGGGAGGGGATAATCAGAAAGCAGAATGTTGTGGGAAGATATAGGCTAAAGAAGAGGAGAGGGAAGGAAGGTACAGTACAAAAAAGAAGGGTGGTGACGAGGAAAAGTCTGATAGTAATCCCTAAGCCAAATAAATCAATTTTGTAAAAATTACTGTACACTAAACACATATCTAAGTTTGTCTAGAAAGACTAGTTATGGATCAATACCTTACATCTTTAAGGTTGACAAAAGAAATAAAAAGAAAAGACACCTTCCTAATGTCCAGGTAATACTTTATTCCATTGGGGAAGTGGGTCTTACTGCTACCTTACTAAATGTTCCATAGGCTTAGAAGAACCCAGATACTTTTAAATCCTGGCACCAAAGCCACTGGTCTCCTCAGGCCAAGTTGCTCCGAGGTGTAACTTGCCCTGGCTTTTTCCAGGGGGACTAAAATCCCTGTTCTTCCCAGGCCGAGTTGCTCAGAGTTGTCGTCTGAGTAAGCGTTAGGTCACTAGTGGGGAAGTTAATAGAAAAGCGTTTCTATGGAAAGGATTAAAATATTGGAATCTAAATGACTTGCAAGATCAAAGGGAGATCTTGCAAGTCAGAAGGTAATTTATTCATTTCTTTATTTTACCAAGTATAAATGAATAGACTAGGGTGGGGTACTAAATATATCCTATCTACGGTTCAAAAAGGCATTTGATACTGTTCTGCATAGAAGACTCATGAATATGTTACAGTGTTTAGTTACGGGTGTTAAAATAGTTGAATGAATGAGGCAGTGGCTTAGTTATAAGAAACAGAAGATTGTAGCTGTTGTTGAATATTCAGAAGTAGATCTTGTTACTAGTAGTGTGGCTCAGGGACCCCCATTCTGTACTTAAACAGGAAATAAAATATTCAGGAGAAAAAAAAACATAGAAAATGAAGTGAGTAGGAATGAAATTGGTGCAAATGTATTATTTACCTACAGTTGATCACTCACCATATTCCCCTCACGTGAATAAGGCAAAACAGACAAAAAATAGATTGATGGTTTCTCAGTTTGCAATACCATTCTTCAAATGCACATAAAACATGAATAAAACTGATAATCTGCATGCTTTCTCCACAGAGCCCAATGCCAGTTATCCAAGGTTGATTATCCCTGTAGATATGAGCTGTGGTGAAGGACAGGCGACAGTGTCAGAGGATTGTTTGTGGAGCAAAGGCATGCAAGAATATTAAGCCAACATGGCCTGTTGTGGTTTATGCTGTGTGGTATCAGTTAGGAATCATTTGTGTAGTCTGTGCTGTGCTTATTTTAACTTGTTCTTTAGGTTTCTGTCTTTGGTGAAGGTGCTTATATCTGTGAATATGTAGACATCATCAGAATACAGAGGTATATTCGCTAAAGGTCAGTTGTGGTTTCAACTCCTTGAATTCACTATACACTATGATGGTCTAACCCCAGCAAACATCTGCTGTAGGAAAAGCATAGCTGGCCCTGTATAATGCATTGTTAAATAAGTAAAATTTTGTATATGGTCTCCTCATCAACTGAATATTATATAGGGCCTGGTCAGCCCTTTTTTTTTTCGTGGGAGAAACTTGCACTGTACACGTTTCATAATAAACGGTGAAACAAGGGAGTTGAAACTACAACTCTCCTGCAATCTCTCCTCAGTGAATTAACAAAGTCAAATGGGGTTCCCTGCATAATTTCGGTTTAACACTTTTCTCAGGACAATAATGTAAAAGTCACAACAAATTTTACATAGTCAATTAAAAAAGCAAGGATTTCAGGTAGTAAAAAGAAATAAAGAATTTTAACACATGCAAAATGATTCACATAAATGGTATTTCACAAAGAATAAGCAAGATGCCTTTATGATGACAAAAAGACTATCCTTCCTAAGTATAACTGTTGTGTTCAGATAAATTCACAGTTTAATAAAACTCCTTGAAAATGAGTCGAAAGTGCTTGAAGTGTAAATCAGATATCCCCAGGGGTTCTAAACACGTAGAACTTAAAACAAATCTCACATAGAAATTTAGAACATATTGTCTGCTGCTTTTGAAAGCCATCAAGCAAAAACAACTTCTGGAAAACTAAAAGGTGCCAAATTTCCCTTCCTTTTTTAAGATAATCACAAGTGAGAGTTACAGTATGTCAGATAAAATATATTCTTTCCAAAATACCTACATACTTTCTGTTCAACTTTTTACACAGAGAATGTATTTGTCAAATGTTTCTTCTTCTTATTATTATTATTATTAGAACATTTGCTATCATATGTCCTATTTCCTAGTTTGCTATTGATCTGAAGGTGTAATAAATCCCCAAATAACTAAACAACTCAGTGTTTTTAGAATAAATATATAACCAGTTTCATCTATTGAATAATGAACATTCATACAACAGGTCAAACTTCACATGATGTTAACTTTTTCTTTAATAATAAGATCCCATTTTCTTTGATCCCCTTTTCTCATTATATCTCTTATTTATCTCATCTCTTCCATTTCTATTTATCTCTCCC